>CM042390.1:12666057-13298419 GCA_023634145.1 Thymallus thymallus
CTGTGCCTTGTTTAAACCTACTCCTCTATCAAGCTACTTTCAAGACTTGAAGCCCCTCTAGCTGCAAACTCCCAACGTGCCAAATTGTAAACGTGATGCATTTATTCCATGTTCTCTGACTCTTTACTGTTAAAATGAAGTGTAATGTTGGGATAATGGCAGTTGTTGGGGCATAGCCTGTTGCTGATCACCATCTGACTTGACCTGTGTATTCCTAACTCACTCAGTGCCTAGTGCAACTAACATTAGAAGAGGATGGCCTTCAGTCATCAGAGCTGGTGGTTGGGCAAGTGTCCAGCTTCAAGAAGTCTGCTGGTCAGAAGGTAAGATAAAGTCCCTGTGTATCAGACTGGCTCTCAATGAATTGCGCACAGAATGAAAAGCTCAGTACATTAATGCATTATAGCCCAGATTATAGCCCAAATGTTGAATGCTTATTTTCCTGATAAAATCAAGATTGAGATAAGAGGAGGAATCTGGATCAATGGGGTCATTGTTGAACCCAGTGCAGCGTTCTCCTCATTTTTTTTGCATTTATTTTTTGTATTGCAGTGTTGGCCTCTTTTTAACATTCATTACAGCTAGAAAATGAATAATTTATGCTGTTGCCACTTCCTAATCAACATGCCCTAATGTCATAACCTGGCTCTGTAGTCAATCCACTCTAATTCAATGTAGAGGGTCTGCTCTACAGCCCTTTAACTTAATTTCAGGTTCGCAGTGGCCAATATCCTGAGTCACACAATGTCAATTAGCTTCACTGGCACTTCCAGACATTTCCCCCTTTCCTTAAATTGTATGGCCATAGCCAATAGCAGCCTCTGCATTTTTCATGTATTAAGCACATTTTTACTACGTAATCTCTAGCTCTAAGTTTATGGGATCCTCACATAGCCAGCCCTCTTCTAAAAGGAAGGTGAACACGATTCTCAGACTTTTAAAGGCATTCTCAGAAGTTATCAATAAGCTCTGACTAGGAGAAATTGTTTGAACGGTCATCCTACTCAAGTTTATTGTTCTCACACACTGAACTGGTTACAAAACAAGCAACACAGAGTAAATATTAAGGAAGAAACCAGGTTAACCAATTGGAATGTGAACCATGAATGCACTTTACAAGAATACTACAATAATGGTTAGGCATGAATAGCACCAAGCACCTTTTTACCTCAAATTCATTTTTGAGTGTTCCCTCGCTTATTATATGGTACTATTGTAACTGTTTGCAGTCTTGTCTCCCTCTAGGCTGCACAATGCAAGGTGGTTGGGGACAAGCTTCAGTTCTCCCTCAGTGCATCACCATCAGCCATGTCTCCAGGAGAGCCCTGTAGGTATAGCGTGAAGATCTCTCCACTTGAACTGCAGGTAAATTAACACAACAGTTGTGCTCACTACATCTGCAGATATAATATTTTTTTTATTCAACCTTTATTTAACTAGGCAAGTCAGTTAAGAACAAGTTCTTATTTACAATGACGGCCTACACCGGCCAAACTCGGACAACGCTGGGCCAATTATATCCCTTCCCATCTCTATTGGAGCTATGCTTAATACAAACAAAAGGAGAGTGAGTCAGAAGGAGCAGGGCTCCTGGTTGTCTCCCTGCGTTGTCTTAATGGAGGAAGCTCTGATTTATTGAACATGACGCACTTCAGCATAGCTTCGTTTCTGCTACGAGAATCAGATGAAATGGCGAGGACCCAGAGGTTGATAAATGTCCTGGAGACCTGAAAATCATTGCCAATCATTGTATCCTTGAGCAAGGCACTTAACCCTAATTTGATCCGGGGGCTGACCCTGTAGTTAGGCCATCATTGTAAATAAGAATTTGTTCTTGACTGACTTGCCAGTTAAATAAAGGTTATATTTAAAATAAAGTTAAATGTAAAAAATAAATACATTTAAAATTTAAGAATCTTCCACCCAAAAAGTTATTGTATTGAAGTAGACTGATGGTCCCTCTTTCATGTGAAACAGAGTAGAGATGGCTTGATTAATCTATTTTAGTAGCACAGTCCATAACTGACTGGGCACGATTTACAGTCAAATCTCAGGCTCACCCACAATGTTTACGCAATCTAGCCTTTTTCTCTCTGCTTGAATTAAAGCTATTTTGAAACCAATAAGGTGCTTTACTTGTTGCCTCATTGTGGGCCTGAATTGATTCTGCCATAAATACAAGTCCTGTGAGAGGTTAATGGGATACTTTGCAGTTTTTGGCAATGAGGCCCTTTATCTACTTCATCAGAGTCAGATGAACTTGTGGATACTATTTTTATGTCTCTGTGTCCAGTATGAAGGAAGTTAAGAGGCATATTTACTAGCCAATGCTAAATAGCGTTAGCGCAATGACTGGAAGTCTATGGGTATCTACTAGCAGATACCATAGACTTCCAGTCATTGTGCTAATGCTAGTTAGCATTGGCTCGCAAAACTACCTGTAACTTACTTCATGCTGGACTCAGAGACATAAAAATGGTTTCCACAAGTTGTCAAAATCCCATAGTATCCCTTTAAAAAGCTAAAGCCAGGTGTTTTGAATTGGTTGTTGTTTTTGGGTGGTGTAGAGGGAGACTTTTTATTTTCTTCACTACTGTTTTGTACACTTGGGTTGCACCAACATGGATTAACTCTTAAACTAGGTTAAATCAAGGTTTATCTATTAATCTTGTTGCACCAAATTGAATAATAAATGCCTAAATAATGTTAAGTAATGACAATAATAAATTATATTTTATGCTAGCTAGCTTGGTTTATAAGCTAGCTAGCTACAGTAGCTGACGTTAGCTAACAAATGAGTTTTCTGTCTAGTGCTGTCAAATAACATATTTTATTTAAAATCAGCCAACCCATGAGAACCTTTCACGATGGAGTTGCAGTAGTTCTAACGTTACATTATTATTTTATTAAGGAACAGGAACTTTGGCTTTATTTGTCAAGTAGGCTAGCTACTTAGTTTCAAATCACGAAATACCTCATATTGGTGTAACATGTAAGTAATCATAGTTTAAAACCGTTAATCATAGATTTACTGATACAGATTTAAAATTAAGTAGTGCAACACATCTCTGATTAATTATAAATCTAGATTTACAAAACCTAGATTATCTCTAATCCTAGATTAATTTAAACCATGTTGGTGCAACCCACCCTTAGTGTATTTGTACAGTATATTGAGACAGTGTGTTTTACTTCCTGCCTCACTCTCACGCTCTGTGGTTGCGCAGCTCAGTGTACTTTGGCCATGTAAACCACACAGTTCTAACACGACTGTAGTATCATTGCAGTGGGGGCATTTCATGTGACTCACGCTACTTTAAATGGAATCCTTTTGTTCTCAGGTATTTTCTTCTCAACCAGAAGAGACTAGGCTATATTCATTCACCATTACTATAATGACATAGGCAGTTTATTGCAAACATTTTCCCACACATTGATAAATCTGCCATGGAAATAGTAGTGCTTAAGGCAAGATACAGTGCATTTGGAAATTATTCAGACCCCCTTGACTTTTTCCACATTTTGTTACGTTACAGCCTTGTTCTAAAATCGATTCCAAAAATTTTTTCCTTATCAATCTACACACAATTCCCCATAATGACAAAGCAAAAACTGGTTTAAAAAAATATAGATTTTTAAATATGACATTTACTTAAGTATTCAGACCCTTTACTCAGTACTTTTTTGAAGCACCTTTTGCAGCGATTACAGCCTTGAGTCTCCTTGGGTATGATGCTACAAGCTTGGCACACCATTTTTATGTCTCTGTGTCCAGTATGAAGAGCCAATGCTAAATAGCGGTGGAAGAGTCTTGATGGTTCCAAACTTTTTCCATTTAAGAATGATGGAGGACACTGTGTTCTTGGGGACCTTCAATGCTGCATAAATGTTTTGGTACCCTTCCCCAGATCTGTGCCTCGACACAATCCTGTCTCGGAGCTCTATGGACAATTCCTTCAAGCTCATGGCTTGGTTTTTTTCTCTGACATGCACTGTCAACTGTGGGACCTTATATAGACAGGTGTGTGCCTTTCCGAATCATGTCCAATCAATAGAATTTACCACAGTTGGACTCCAATGAAGTTGTAGAAACATCTCAAGAATGATCAATGGAAACAGGATGCACCTGAGTTCAATTTTGAGTCTCATAGCAAAGGGTTGGAATACTTACGTGAATAAGGTATTTCTGTTTTTTATTTTTTGTAAAGGGGTCTGAATACTTTCCGAATGCACTGTATGTTTGCTGTACTCTCCATTACTTAAATCCACTTGTACTGTGCTTTATATAACACTTAGGCCTACACTGTTTCCAGTCTGACCCAAAATTTGCTTGTACTGATCAAACTGCAAATTTTTTTGCTTAATCTAGGCATTTTACCATGGTATTTCAGTCGTATCAGATAAAGCCTTTGTTTGGTAACAGAGTTGGCTGTACAGCCAGAGGAGATTCTGGGACAGGATGGCATAGGGCTGTGGCGGTCATTACATTTTGTCAGCCGCTGAAATAAGCCACTGATGCAGACCTTTGGAACATCTACATTTTAAAAAGCCTCATAAATCCATTTAATATAGCCTACACATCACAATAAATCCATTATTTTAGACAGCTCTAAAGAAATCTGATATGAAGAAAATGTAGTGTATTTCAGAAGAACAGAATAGCATACTCTTGAGTTGTCCTTATGCTAGGCCCTGATCTGGCTATGCCATATGACTTTGGGCTTCACTAGTTCATTTAGCAGACAATATTTGCTTAAAATTCCTTGGCATTATTTTATATTATAAACTGGGTGATTCAAGCCCTGAATGCTGATTGGCTGAAAGCCGTGGTATTTCAGACCGTATAGCACGGGTGTGTCAAACATTTATTTTTACTGCTCTAATTACATTAGTAACCAGTTTATAATAATGGCCGTAATGCCCCTTAAAAAATCCATGCCTTGTGGCTGTTGTGCCCTTGGGCTGAATATAATAATTATAAATCCCTTCTCCATGTTGCCAATTGCCGTGCTCTGAAGCACCTCTCACTCACATGGCTCTCTTAGATATCTCAATTCTTATTAGCCAATGACGCCACGTGATCAGGTCCATCTCACAGGCATCTCAGCTCCGGCGCATATTGGAAGAACTGTCCACATTTACTTTACATCAGCCAACAAAAGTATCTATATCCACAGTAAAACGAGTCCTATATCGACATAACCTGAAAGGCCGCTCAGCAAGGAAGAAGGTTTACAAGGAAGAAGGTTTAGCCCACAGTCTAACTGCTCCAAAACCGCCATAAAAAAGCCAGGTTACGATTTGCAACTGCACATGGGGACACAGATCGTACTTTTTGGAGAAATGTCCTCTGGTGTGATGAAACCAAAATATAACTGTTTGGCTATAATGACCATTGTTAGGTTTGGAGGAAAAAGGGGGAGGCTTGCAAGCCGAAGAACACCATCCCAACCATGAAGCACGGGGGATGGCAGCATCATGTTGTGGGGGTGCTTTGCTGCAGGAGGGACTGGTGCACTTCACAAAATAGATTACATCATGAGGAAGGAAAATTATGTGGATATATTGAAGCAAGATCTTAAGACATCAGTCAGGAAGTTAAAGCTTGGTCACAAATGGGTCTTCCAAATGGACAAACCTGAGACCTACAAACCTGACTCAGTTACACCAGTTCTGTCAGGAGGAATGGGCCAAAATTCACCCAACTTTTTGTGGGAGGCTTGTGGAAGGCTACCCAAAACATTTGACCCAAGTTAAACAATTTAAAGGCAATGCTACCAAATACTAATTGAGTGTATGTGAACTTCTGACCTACTGGGAATGTGATGAAAGAAATAAATGCTGAAATAAATAATTCTCTCTACTATTATTCTGACATTTCACATTCTTAAAATAAAGTGGTGATCCTAACTGACCGAAGACAGGGAATTTTTACTAGGATTAAATTTAAATGTATTTGGCTAAGATGTATGTAAACTTCCAACTGTATTAGGCTATTTCTTCACATTATAAGCGCAGCAGTGCGCACACGGCAGTAAGCTACAAGCGCGTATGTTCCAAAATGCAATCAATTAGCGGGAAAACACTTCTCAAAAGTGACCACAAATGCGATTTTGCATGTAATGCCTTTATTATAAAGGTGTATTTTTATGGTGAAAATGATCTTCCCCAAACATGAAACTCCCGCGCTGCCTATGAATGCCAGTTGTAAAGCGGATTAATGTGCTTAAGTTATTTGACCACTTTAGTTGTGATTCAAACCTTAACAAAACATACTATAGATCTATGGGCTACATGAGGTGAGTGACTATGATTTGAAAAAGTCGCAAAAAATAAAGTAATGCGCTGTTTCTTGCCTTACTGCACACGCTGGGCAAGTTATAATATTGTCAACCATCAGACTATTCTTAATTTAATGTTGTCTTCACATATACTAAATAACATATGTGAAATTAGTTTTGATTTAGGATGGACCATTATCATGCACCTGTCTCCGAACAAAAAAAGACAAAACAGTCATCTATGCACTTAAATAGCGAATGGAGGACGTAGTTAAATGTCATGCCAGCCAATTAGGCTATGCTCCTGTTGTAAATATAAGCAATGTGCTTAATATTAGGAAAGTGGAGAAATAAATATAATAGGCCTAGTCTATAGAAAGCTGATGGGATCCTAATATTTATAATAATAGGTCATCATGAAGTGTTTGATTACATTTTCGATTTGCATTGATGTCAGAGTGATTAGAGGGACAATAGAGTGCTGAGTACCAGGCAAGTTTGGTAGGCTGCTAATGACCAGCAGCAGCATCGGAGCTTGGAGAAGCCTAGTTACTGTGACTAAACGGTCATGTGGGGGTGCTGGTTATACAGTCACCATGGTGGCCCAGTCACTAGTACACAGGCCCCCCCCCCCCCACTCTCGCTTCCTCTCTCTAACTTACTCTCTCTGTTCTGGACTTCTCAATTACAGCTCATTGTGTTTGCTTGCACTCTGAGCAGTGTGTGTGTGTGTGTGGGACTGTGTTGTTGCTTATGGTGGTTATTTTGCCCTCTTCCCCAGTTGGACTTGCAGATGAGGGAGGCTGAAGGGCAGGTCCAGGTGGGCTGGGGGGTGTCCCATCTGGAGACATGGGACCTGGAGCTCACCCCCAGCTTCACACAGGTACGGCCCGTAGCCCACAGTCTAAATTGTAGTGTTAAAAAGGCAATACACAATTGAAAAGTAAGTGCTTCAATACTTCTTCAGTGTAAACTGCAAACCTGAACATAATTATTTATGCTGTAAGACCAAACCAGCAGTCCAGACAGGTCAAAGTGCAATGGAGAGGATTGCTAGTGATACGATGGGAGCGTTGATCCGTTTGTTTGTTTTATGTCTGTCAGGACAATGCCACAGGCCCCAGTGTGTCTGCAGTAAAGGACAGGCTGAGACAGCTGCTGTGTGCGGTGCGTCCCTCCGTGATGCTGAGTTGCAGGCCTGCTCAGGCCACAGAGGTCAAGGTGAGAGGAAGACATACGACAACAAAAACACTCCGTCAGCACATCGTGCTCCTGTCACCCCGTGGCCATCGCTTTACTTCTCCATTGATATATTTGCTTGAGTCAGGTGTGTTAGTGCTGGAACAAAAGCCCACACACCCTCTAGCTCTACATTTCTACTCTGCACTACATGGTATATGGAAGTGCCTAGTATCGGCATGTTCTCTGTCACCTTCTCTAGGAGGCTCGTAACAAGGTGACATCACCACCCAAGCCACCCCGCGCTCACGACTGGAAGCTGCTGGTAAAGAATATCCGGGTAACGTGTAAGGAGCAGGAGGATGGTGCTGCAGGTGAGGGACACCACTGGGTCACAACCTGGTTCAACTATGGAAACATGATCAAAACACTGAAGTGTTGTTACAGCTCCAAATGTGCCTCTTCTTGAGGTGGCTGCCAGCAGAGATGACTGCATCATGGAACCCAAGGAGCCACTGAGACTTGTTCTTTTCTGACCTCTGTTGAACTCATTGAACCCGAATCACTGTGGTTCTACACTCCTATAGTATCAGGGCTTTCATAGCTGCAGCTCATCACCCCACAGCAGGGGCACAGCGTCTCTCCTTGACTCCCTGAGTACGTTACGGTTGATAAATTAGATGTGTGGTGTTCACCTCTTCTCTCCCCAGTTGCTTCTTTTTCATTAAAGCTTAGAGGACAATAATGCTGGTAGGGTTTTCGATGAAATGGGCAGTGGCCCAAAGCTATGGCGGCAGCAGCTTTTTGGGGTTTGCTGTCTGAAATGCTCTACCTAACTGCAGATATTTAATTAATTAAAGCAATCCAGGTCCCTTGCATTGAGTTTCAGCCTTAGCCTCACTAATAAAGTTTCTTGCTATCATGTAGTGGCTCCATTCAGCTTAGCCTCAGTCTGGCCTGAAGCTGAGTGTATAGTTACCCAATAGCCAGGGCAACTTGTGTCTCTACCAGTTGATGCATTATTCATTCCGTTACAAGCCTGATAGCGAGATCTACTTAATCTCAGCCATTGACATGTAAAGCTAATGGTCAGTCAAACTAAAGTGGTCGGACCATAAAAAGAGAATGAACTCATTCTAATTCTGTGGTTCGGACATCTATAGTCAATTGGATCTAATGTTCAAACATCATTCTCATGAATTGGGTTGTCAGTGGAATGTATTGACTGGTATTTCAATATCCCCAACACTAATGTTTGATTTGTATGTGAATGTGCATTTCTGTTAAATCTTCTGTTTGCACTTTGCAGGCAGTATGAATCCCCTGTGTGTGCTGCAGCTAGACGACCCTCCACAGAAATTCTCCACTTCAGTCCTACAGAACACAGCCAGCCCAGCCTGGGACCAGCCGTTCATCTTGTGAGTCCGCCAGAGACAGTCTTTACAGAGCCCTGTCTATAGGGATAACAAAAAATAATTTGTGGCCTGTGAGCTCAATCGCTTAGTAAACACTTGCCACCAGTAGCATAATATCGAACCCACAGTCCTCCTCTCTCCCTCAGTAAACGGCATACCTTCTACCAGTCTGTGGTGGCCAGTGCCATCTTTTTTGCAGTGGTGTGCTGGGGTGCCAACATAAAAGCCGGTGATGCTTCTCAGGTAAATAAGCTGATCAGGAAGGCTAGCTCTGTTCTGGGGATTAGCCTTGACACCCTAGAGGAGGTGGCAGAGAGACGGATCCTGGCCAAACTGCTGGCCATCATGGACAACGTCACCCACCCTCTGCATGCCATGGTTATGACACTTTCAGTCACAGACTGATCCCACCACGGTGTGCCAGAGGGCGCTACAGGAGGTCCTTCCTGCCGGAGGCTATTAGACTATTTAATGCCTCACCAGGGTGCCATGCCGTCGGCAACATAGACCTGGAACTGTTGGGGTGTTAGGACCTAGTTGAACAATTATAAATCCATCTGTGAGTAACTCTGGTCTGTAATCACTCATTCACTCAGGACTTATTTATTCATTCAGGTCTGCTATCTATCTATCTATCTATCATCTTTCTGTTGCTCGTTCTCAGTAGTAAATGTTCCTCTTTTTCTCTTTCTCACCAGTGAGCTGAATGGACGATCAAAAGAGCTCAATATTCAACTGCTGGATGATGGGAAACCTCAGGAGAGTAAGTATATATTTGTTTTGTATCACTGTCTTTAGGAACAGGGAGAGGGAATGACGCTAATAATCTGTCCAATACACACCTAAAATAGTTTTACTTTGAAGTTGATTTTAAGAACAATGAAAGCTTTTCGTCTGCCTTAAATGGTGTCTGACAGCCTTAATATTTTCTCTGTATCTAGTTGTCTGTCATTTTACTTATATTTTGTTCCTGTATGTATGAAGTATTGTAATAGGAAACTAATTGGGATGTGTTGTCTTCCTGACAGACTCCTTACTGGGTCAAGTGTCCATGCTTTTTGATCTGGTGAAGAAGCAGCCCAATGGACAGCAAACATTTGCACTCTTGACCAAAGACCAAGTGACTGGGTCACTTACTACTGAAGTAAGATAACTAGCTTTTAACTTCTTAATGCATATCAAATTCATGTCTTATCCAACACCTCACCGTTTTACACAATGTTTTTGAAGTTTTATTGAAATTCCAACCAGTTATGCTTGAACACCTATGATAATCATGTCTTACCTCCTTTCTCTTGTACCCCAGTTTACCTACCTGGAACCCAGTGAGGTGCGGTCTTGGCAGCCCCCTACTCCAGCCCCCACTAAGAGAGTGGAGATGGACCGCAAGGTCATGCCCTGTGGTACTGTGGTCACCACAATCACTGCAGTGAAGAGTAAACCAGGTCGCCCACTACTGCCTGGACTCAGCATAAATAAAAGCCAGCGTACGTATTGAATTAACGTTAAACCTCTACAGGATCGTGTCCCGCCCTCGGGACGGTTAAGCTAACGTGCGCTAATGTGATTAGCATGACGTTGTAAGTAACAAGAACATTTCCCAGGACATAGACATATCTTATATGGGCAGAAAGCTTAAATTCTTGTTAATCTAACTGCACTGTCCAATTTACAGTAGCTATTACAGTGAAAGAATGTTGTGCTATTGTTTGAGGAGAATGCACAGTTATGTACTTGAAAATGTATCAATAAATCAATAGGCACATTTCGGCAGACTTGATACAACATTTTGAACAGTAATGCAATGGTTCATTGGATCATTCTAAAACTTTGTACATACACTGCTGCCAAAATCTAAACTGCGCCTAGACTCCTAAGTAATATTGTGACCTTTTTCTTGCATTTCAGATGTGACAAAAAAAGTTTTTATCTTTTACCAGATCAGTCCTTCTTATCCACAGACAACCATTCTCTGGGGCTTTGATGTTCAGGCTTTTTGACACAAATGACTGTCTCTAGTCTAGGCTAAGCCTTACTATGAGATGTTGTTTACAGGAGATTGGCTCAGATTATTTTAAATCAATTGTGTCAAAAATAATATTTGTGTTAAGTTATTAGTTGATAAGGCACTTATCCAAGTGATCTTGTGGATGTTTTCAGAGACCCCCTCCAATCCTCCCAGCGGCACCAAGTCCAAGGTGTCTGGACGGAGGGTGTCGGAGCAGCCGTCCATGCTGGGGATCATGGGGAGCAAGGCCTTGTCCTCCTCTGACACAGAGTTGCTCATTCTCAACGGGACCGACCCTGTGGCCGAGGCCGCCATCCGCCAGCTCCACGAGTCAGCCAAGCAGAAGCTCAAGTCCCCGATCAAGAAGAGCACCATCATCATCTCAGGAGTGGCCAAGGTACCATAATAATATATAGGATTTATTTTCTGAAACACAAAGATGTACCGTACAGAGCAGCTAGGCAGTACACCCTCTAACAGTTGGGTTAGGGTTAGTTAGTTTTCTATTCTGTACTCTATTTTCCAGACTCCTCTGTCTCAGGATGATGAGATGGCTCTGATGGCGGGCTATGCTGCTGCGATGGATGCCTCTATGTCAGAGGGGGGATCTCAGGAGATCGCTGTGGCAACTGCGTCAGTAGTAGAAGCCAGTAGCAACCCCCCGGAGGGGTCGTTGGACCCCCAGGAGGGCCCTAGTGGAGTGGCCCAGGCTCAAGCCCAGCAGGCCCCAGAGGACTGGGAGTGCCAAGCAGGAGAGGACACAAACCGAGATGCAGACAAAACCTCCATGTCACTCTGCATCTCAGAGTCTGGATCCAAAAAGAACAGAGGTGAGATTTTATGGAATGTACCCTATGCCAGCCCTGTGCAGACTTTCAATATCTCATTGCTGTGTCTATTTTGGGCCTTATTCTCTCCTAAAATATTCTACTGGGCATATCACTTTGGTACCCATCTTACACTACTCGTCCTAATGATGCTGAACAACACTCCTGTCTGTTTTCTGTGTCTTTTTCCATTTCATTTATTTAGTTTCTCATAATTCCTTCCTCCTGTCATAATTTCTCATCATGTCTTCCCTTGTCACTTTCTTCTTTTCTATTTTAGAGGAAACTAATCAGAGATTATTTCCTGAAGAGTAAGTTACCTCACAAACAGCTATTAGTAGCTTGGTACAGTTGTGACTAGATTAGAATGCTATCCATCTGTGAAATGTGACATTCACATTTGCTTTCAGAGTGTATAACATCCATTCAATTTTAGACAGGAACAGTGCCTAGTTTGGTTGTAAGGAGCAGTTTTAGGTGCATTCTGTCAAGGTCGGTTCTAGTCCAGATTTATTAGTTCATCCACTTTCTCTCTTTGACCTTGTCTTTGTCCATGTTTGATTGTCCTTGTTTTCACCTTGAGTCTATGTCCTTGTTCAATAGTGTTTGTGTTTGTTATTAACCCACTTACCCTAATTAACTCCCATTCATCAACATATGGTTTGCATAAAGGTGTGGTCCACCTTTCTTCTCCTCCCAAGGTAAAATGTTTGGTATCTGGCAAGGCTTTGTATTTTTTTTTTTTTTTTTTTAACATTTATTTAACTTTAACTGAAGCGTGTACCAAGTTTCCTAAACGCTCAAATGGAGCCAGGTTTTTCCTCTGGGCTCAAAACAAGCCCTAAGAGTGAACGTTGGCCCACATATTCAAAGTATCTCTTGCGTAAAACTTGGCTCCAATTAATGAGGTGCGTTGTGCAAACAATAATTAATGTGTTTTGCCCTATTGTATTAGTGAATATAGACTGTGGCATTATGAGGGCAGTAGAGGAACACTGTCTGACAGTTACTGTCAGCTAGCACAGCTTCCGAAAACATCTCAAACCCTACCTCTTTAAAAATGTTAAAATTGTCTGTCACCAGTGCAAATACCTTTTGTGGTCCATGGTCATTGATGACTGCCTTCAGCTCATCTGCAATGTAGAGACCGGTGTGTCTGTTGTACCTTGTGTCTGTGCTCTTGTAGAATACTGGTTGAGAGGTGGAAATTATGTAGTTAATTATTCCTTGCCCACGGACATTCGACCACCCATCAGAGATGATTGCAATACAGTCTGCTTTCTCTATGATTTGCATGACCTTCACTTGAACTCTGTTGAACTCTGCATCCAGGAAATTAGTAGATAAAGCATGTCTGGTTGGAGGGGTGTATGCTGGGCAAAGAACATTCAGAAATCTCTTCCAATACACATTGCCTGTGAGCATCAGAGGTGAACCAGTTGCATACACAGCTCGAGCAAGACATTAATCAGAATTTCTCTGACTACGTTCTTCCATTGAGTCAAAACATCTTCTGATTCCAGGAGGACCATGAGCTGTTGCTATCGATAACGTGTCTGATTCATAATTTTCACCTCAAATAGAAGTAGAGGGACTTTTGTCAGAGGTTGCTTGTTGTGAGTGCCGAGGGAACTGTATGCACTTGGCCAGATGATTCTGCATCTTTGCTGCATCCTTCACATATGATTTGGCACAGTATTTGCAAATGTACACAGCTTTTCCTTCTACATTAGCTGCAGTGAAATGTCTCCACACATCAGATAGTGCCCGTGGCATTTTCCTGTAAAGATTAGTTAGATTAGGTTAGTATTCCATGTACAGTTAAATAGTTAAGCAGTTATATTAAACAACTCCTTTGTAAGATAAATATTTTAAAATTAAAAAATGTATGGAAACAGGTGAATTAACACTCCTCAGTTAGAAGGCTCAAGCAAGCTAAAACCCACATGGTAGCAAAAACTAACTAGCAGAAATTGTTAACAAGTAAGTTAGAAATGATTTAAACACACTTGCTGTAGGCTACTATTTAGTAGTTAACCAAAAATCATGTATGTCATATAAAATATATTCACCCCACCCAGTATTGTAATTAAAAGCATGTAGTCCTTGGCTCAGACAGTGTAGTAGTGTGGGCTCAATAGCATCTCATTAGTGTGCAAGATCTTGAAAATCAGCTGTACATGTGATGGAAGAATGCACTGTGCATGCAGAGGGTTGCAATTCTATTGGATTGGGGATAGTTTAACCAAAATATGCCACAAGACCTAGAATTGCCTTATGTGCTAACTTTTCTGATGAATTTAAGCATAATTCCCAAAATTCCAGGGCTTAACGTCCCATGGAAAATTTCTGTACTAAAATTATATTACTTTAGGACAATCTCCTCTGTTTTCCTCCTCTCCCTCCCACCAGGCGGCAGCTTCCTGCACAGGAGTGCCAAGTTGTTCTTCCGCCGGCGCCGCCAGCGCAAGGACCCGGGGCTGAGCCAGTCGCACAACGACCTGGTGTACCTGGAGCAGCCTGTGATGGTAGACCGGGAGAAACGCACGGCCACCTTCAGCCGGATGCTGAACCGCAAGCTGCTGCCCAAGAGCAAAGCCAACGGCTCAACCACCACCCAAACCCTGACACCCGCTCCAACCCCGGGGGAGCAGCATGCAGCATGACCCCCCCCCCCCCCAAACCATGCCACCCCCGCTACCGCCTCTACCCCCTCCTCTAGTCCTCCAGCCCCCCGCTCCTCCGCCCTTACCACCATCTCCTTCCTCTCCCATAGTCCTCCAGCCCCCCACTCTTCCATCCCTACCACCATTTCCTTCCTCTCCGATAGTCCTCCAGCCCCCGACTCCACCACCCCTACCACCCTCTCCTTCCCCTCCGATAGTAGTCCAGCCCCCCTCAGATAGTCGTCCAGCCCCCCCACTCCACTACACCTACCACCGCCTTCCCCTCCTCTAGCCCCCCACGTCGCCTACACCTCTACCAGGTAAAATACGCTCGTCATCTCCCTCCCTCTTGCTCTTCCTCCACCCTCACTTATTTTTGATAAATGTGTTGCTACATTTGAAACATTCTGTATTTGTGGCCTTCTAAACCAGAAGAAGAACTACTGGTGTCCAACCTGCACCCTCATCCTATTAGTAGAGGGTAGTAACACAGATAGAATAATGAGCCAGATATTTCACCGGATGTATAAATCTGAAGCATCCGGTTGGTGTTTCCACTCACTACCAAATATGGTGATGAGAGGAAGCCCATTGATCATCAGTGGGAGAAGATTGAGTGAGATGGATTTTGGCTAACATTCTGCTAATTTTCTCATCGATTAAGCATTTGATCTCCATACAGTTTTCAGTTTCCAAACTTACAATCTGTAACAAACTGAGTGGACTGCAATTTTGCCAAAGTTATAAGAATGTAGTTGTTTAGAAGGAGTGCAAAAGCGAATTGAGTTAATGCACACGCTCACTTCAGAGTAGTGTTTCTCTAATGGAAATATGAAAATAAATGCTAGAACGCGCCAATAGGATCTCATTAGCTTGTGCTTGGCTCTGCCCACCTTGCTTCTTCCCACTATGATTAATTTGCTCCCATTGGAAACGACAGGCTCTGGTCTATCTTGGGTTAGTTATAAAAATCTTTGGTAGTAAGGTCAATCCTGACCTTTGACCTCTTAAGGGGTCCGATTGGAAGGTGGCCCAGACGGACGAAAGAAGGAGAGAAGAGTGGTGCTGACATGATTTGCACACATTGCTAGATATATTGTCTAGGTTTTACACTCAAGGTTGGATTCTTAAGCATTTTAACAGCAATTACTTGAACTGTTCATGTGATAGAGGTTATCTATATATTATCACTTTTATTTTATTTTAAATATTGCAGTGTTTTAAAATGATATGCAATTTCCTCTAGTCTTCCGACCCAAAGATTCCCTACACTACAACTGCCTGGGGTTGGTGAGGTGGAAAATGTAACCCCAATGACATTGTGCTGAGAGCGAGAACGAACGTGACACTACCCCAAGGCATAATTGTTGCCGTGTTCACAAAATACGCAGTGGTCATTCACTTGTACATTTGTGCTGAATAACTTGTGTTTTTGCTATGTTTTTTTATTGTTTTAAAAATGAAATGTATCATATCAGAGCGTTAAACATTGTCTAAACAGAAAGGATGACATTTAAAATCTTTGGAATTTTATCTAGCTAATGATTGTACGGTTATTTAAGCAGGTAAATTAAATGAGTTGTCTAAGATCAATTCCCTGACAACTACTGTTTTTTTTCTCAGTGAATTAACCTACTGATAGGACTGCTATACTCTAATGGACATGATGGCAGTACTCAAGATGTACATGGTAGTCAGATGCCCTACTGTTTACAAGGTTTTTGAATAGACTGGAGAACAGATCCTCTACCTGTGTAGTAGTGACAAACTTTAGTGGGATTACCTCTTGGAAATTGTACATTTTTCAAGTGTGATCAGTCTTAAAATGACTTGACTCCCTGACCTTGCTGTCACTTGATGTTTTCAGAGGACTTGAGAATGTTGCTGAATGGCTTTAAAATTCGATAAAGGGCCAGTTCGATTTCCCTCAACAACCCATATGAAAACTATAATCAATGAGCCTGTTTTTATCATACCCATGGATGACTGACTGATTACACTGGGGTATCTGGTTGCTGAAAAAAAAAAAAGGGCATGCCGTTTATGTTGATCTTGGAACAACTGCATTAACTAAGATCTCTGTCTTCTGCACATACTGTATGGGTTGTATGTGTCTGCTGCACATACTGTATGTGTTGTATGTGGCTGCTGCAAATACTGTGTGGGTTGTATGTGTCTGCTGCACATACTGTATGGGTTGTATGTGTCTGCTGCACATACTGTATGGGTTGTATGTGGCTGCTGCACATACTGTGTGGGTTGTATGTGTCTGCTGCACATACTGTGTGGGTTGTATGTGTCTGCTGCACATACTGTATGGGTTGTATGTGTCTGCTGCACATACTGTATGGGTTATGTGTCCATATTAATCTTAATTTTTTACTGCCCTACTGTGAAGTAGGAACCGGAACCAGATCCTGTAACCGGTCACATATTTGAACAGTGGTGGGTCAAATATTTACATAAGCTCCTGGTAGGGTTATCAACGACCTAACTGCTCTTTGTTTCAGTAAATAAGATCCCTTTTAGCGCCATCTTGCAGCTTGAGGTGTAAGCCGAAACCCAAAGTCATGTGGGGTGTTTTAACCATGAAATCTTGAGTCTAAGCCTAATATATGGATACTGACAACTGCAAGATTATGCATTTCAAAAAGCAGTGGGCCTGTATATTATTAAACAGCTTCCTGACATTTTATATTGGCTCTAGGAAATGCACATAACCTGGTTGCCTGCTAATATTAAATTGCAGTGAAAGCCATGCAGGGATTATTACTAATTAATGACATATCAGGTTTAACATCTTGATCAATAAATATTAAGTGAATTACCACTCCAGTGCAGTTTTCTTTGAATCTATGACAAAATGCTTATTGCCTTTCTCTGATTTAATAGGGCTATGTATTTTTTGTTTGGAGGCCACGTGTTTTAAACAATACATTTTTTACGTAATATAGATCTAGTGGATTCAAAGAGGTGCGTTAATTGTGTCAAGAATTAGATATTTTGAAAATGTAGCTATGTTTAATTGGAAATCCATTGATGACTCGAGCGATTGAGCAAAACTACGATTCCCAGGCTGCACTTCACTGCATTTCCGGTCCTGCGCGGTTTCTGGAGCGGATTGCAACCCGGAGTCAGGATTCAATAAATGTGTAGTCGTTTGGAAAACAGGTAACGTGTTTATTTCTAACTTCTGCAGTTTGAACAAACAATAATTGTGCCACCGTGCAGAAATATATATTTTTAGTTTGCGAGGTGCACACGGAATCTCCCGGCGAGGCCAGTATAACGCCGTTCTGACATTGAAATTAACTGGCTCCAGATGGGGTTTGCGTCTCCATTCCATCCGCCATGCCGATTGTTCTTTGTTACATTTGCATGACTGCAGAAGACGGAGTAGGCTGAGATCGGAGTTAAAACCCGGCTAGAGTTTGGAATCTGGTGAAATCCTGGATCGTGTTTATTAATATGTTGCTACTCCCTTGCTGAATAGTGATTAGCGTGGGATCCACAGCGACATTTTCATACTGGAGAAGAATGGCCTTCTTTAGTGAGGTCCCCATACATTTACCACACCACGGTTTTTGACCAGAATATAGCTCCAGGTTGAGTTATCTACATTAGTCAAGAAGTGTAGGCCTCACATTTGCCACTCTTTTGGACTGCTTCAGAGGATTGCACACATTCCTCAGAAATAATTAATTTGACCAATCCATTTGTTATTTCTAAGTAGCAATGTAAATAACAAAGCGGCAACTCCGCCTCAGTTTTTAGTTTAAAAAAACAGGTATGGGCATGGAGAAATGTAACCCCTCTGAATTTCATAGAGCTATTGATGCAATGACTGACCATCCAAAATAATGGTATTAAACATATAAGGCTCTACATTTACAATGTTTACTAACATTAGCGTAAAACAAACGTATTTTTAGGGTTCTGATGGGAAGTTGCGCTAAACCGGGGACGTCACTCATTCCATGGAGGGCCCAGTGTCTAGGGTTCTGGTTTTTCCTTTCAATTAAGACATAGACAACCAGGTGAGGGGAGTTTCTTACTAATCCTGACCTTAAGTCCAAGGGAGGAGCGAAAATCCCGCAGACACTCGGCCCTCCGTGTAATGATTTTGACAAGTGCACTAAACTCAAGTTATCCTTCAATAATCAATGCGTGTCCATTATTAATGTAAAAGTCCAGAAATTGATGTATCAACTGCGGATATCCCCTTTAAACATTTAAAAGTGTTGATTTAGATAAAGCAAATGATACACAATACACACCTTATGAAGAATTGTAACAACATATATTTCTAATTTCCTTGGATGTGCAGATTGTCATGATGACTGATCAACCAGATGAGTTTATCTGTGAGTATACTGAAAACTTCAATACCCTTGAAATGGCATAAGATTTAATGTCACATGTTTCGTAATCAACAGGTGTAGACTAACTTATTTGCATGTTCTTGTCCAACAATGCAAAGTTAAAGATACACAGTAAAATATAGAAATAGTGACACGAGGAATAAATACACAGTGAATAACAAGTCAAAATATCATGGCTATAACAGGGCGAACCAGTTCTGCGATAGCTATGTACATATAGGCTTAGTGCACATTGATTTACTATTGTAGCTCTCTCTCCCTATGTGTACATGCATATGTGCATGTGGTGTGTGTCTAGCCCTACACATGCATGTGTATGTATTTCACGTTGCATGCCTGTGCCTATTTAGACATCAGAGTATGTGGTATTTGACGGTATCCCTCAGGGTGTGAGGACTGTGACCAGTATCATGACTCTGAGTGTCCAGAGCTGGGACCAGTGGTGACTGTACAGGACTCATTTGTTCTCAGCAGAGCGCGGTGAGTAATACATTTTTATTTTATTTAACTAGGCAAGTCAGTTAAGAACAAATTCTTATTTACAGTGACTACCTACCCCGGCCAAACCCAGACGACGCTGGGCCAATTGTGTGCCGCCCTATGGGACTCCCAATCATGGCCTGGTTTTGAACCAGGGACTGTAGTGACGCCTCTTGTACTGAGATGCAGTGCCTTAGACCACTGCGCCACCCGGGAGTAAAAGTCCAACATGCAAGCTACCTAGTGAGAGGGTGGCTGATACAAGGGTTTCCAGCATAGCTTACAAATTGTGTATTTAAAGCAGCAAATCTATAACCTGATATTGGATGATACAAAAAACCTGATACAAAAATGGATGAGGCTATGTATTGATAGATGTTTTATTCTGTGTGTGTTTGTCATGGTCAGGTCGTCTCTGCCGGAGAGTCTGGAGATCAGACAGGTGCCAGATGGGAAGGAGGGAGTGTTTGTCCTCCGACGTCTGGTCAAGAGGACCAGGTTTGGTCCCTTCGAGGCTAGGAGAGTATCCCAACTGGATAAAGAAGGCCTGTTTACTCTGAAGGTGCAGTCTCAACTTAGGCTGCTGTTATTGTGGACAAAGATTTGAATATGTTGTGTGGTGTTTGCGATGGTGTTAATTTCCCACTCTGTATTTTTTGTCTTTTGGTTTTGTTTGTGACCTGGACAGATCTTCCAGAGTGATGGCCTGGTAGTCTGTTTTGACTCAGCCAATGAGGACGACTGTAACTGGATGATGCTGGTTCGGCCCGCCACTGACCATCAGCACCAGAACCTGACTGCTTACCAGCAGGACGATGAGGTCTACTTTAACACCTCACAGGTATCATATATCATAGACCAACTCCCCCAACCAAAGCAACTGAGAACAGTTTTGGTATTTCTTTATTGGATATGTCCCGATATCCACACTAGCATACTATTTAGTGTCCATGGCCAATACATCACTACATACTAGGTGGTGCACAAATGGGAGAGTTATCTTCTCATAGATGGTTTCCCCCCTCTTTCATATTTTAAGCCCTCTGTCTTTTCCCTAGGATGTACTGCCAGGGTCTGAGCTGAGGGTTTGGTATGGGGCCTTCTATGCCAAGAAGATGGAGAGGCCCATGCTGAAGGCCCTAGTACCTCCTCCTCCAGCAGGTATGGTGCCCCACTGGCAGACTGGATTCTGCATCATTGTCCCTGAGATGCAAACTGGTGTACTGTAGCTTTAATCTTGCTGTTAACGCAGATTGACTAAATGTTCAATTGCTAAGCGCATAATCAATATGAAATATGTGACAGTGTTACCCAATTTTTTTCCCCCTCCCTTATCTCTCAGATGTAGATGCTACCGCTACCATGCCACAGGGGGCTTTGAGTAAAGCTGCAGCGTCACAGCCTCTAGTGGTTGGGGAGAATGATGCAGGTGAACTCACTCCCAGAGTGCCACAAATACTTTCCGGGCATACATCAACACCTTCTCATGAAACCACTGTTAGATTAAATATGTCTGCTGTCAACAAGTGAATTATGAGCCCTTTCTGTTACTGCAACAGTTCAGCCACATATTATTCAGTCCCTTAACATCTGAGGAATAACTCCCCATCATAAACTATCATTGATATGAATGTTATGGTCAGAATACATTTAAAAAATGAACAATGGCCTAAGGGTTTCCTACAGCTGTAGTGGACAGTCAGTATGTTATGTTTTAGAGAAACCACCACATGCCCTCTTGCTGGGTTGACCCGACCCCTGCTTTGTGTCCAGTAGGCCAGGGCTGTGTTTGTGGAGTCACAGCTCCTGACCAGTGAGTGACCACCACACCAACAAGACTAACCATAGAAAGACAGGGAAGGAGGAGTAAATGGTTTCATACTGTTAGAACTGGTGCTGGAGCCAGGAAACAGTTCCTCCTCATGAACACTAGCACTTGCATGACATAGAAGGTAGCCATGATGGTTGAGGACTTCAGAGCTGGCTTCAGAGCTGGCTTAAGACAGGTGGCTGAATGGCTCGTATTAATCAGGACAGTTAATTAGGACATCCTTTCACCTGTCTTCTTCCCAGACCAACTGCTGAGCCACCTGCAGGAAGGGACGGCTGTAGCCCAGCCTCCTGACGACCAGCCCCAGCAGCTGGAGGAAGCAGAACTGGTAACCCCTGACGACGGCCCCAGTGCTGAGCCCATCCCTGCTCATCCTCTGCCAGCTCCCAAAAGAAGGCTGGGCAGGCCGGGGAAGAGGGCCAAAGGAGGACGGAAACCTAGCACTGCAACTATAGCTGCAAATAAGAAAAGTGAGACAGTTGTTTTACGTTGTTGCATTATTAACTACCCCATTTGTATTTATTAGGGATCCCGTATTAGCCAAGTCAGCAGCTACACTTCCTGGGGTCCAAACATATTAAATCACTTACATTACATTTTAAAACAAAACATAAAACAGTACATCATATAACATTATTACAACACTACATATCCACAAGATAAAATGTTTAATACCACCATACAACAATGTCACAATGTGTGCTTATGCATGCGTCTGTACCTTTTTGTGTGTGTCTCTTCACAGTCCCTGTTGTTCCATAAGGTGTATTTTTACTTGTTTAAAAAATAATAATAATCGGATTCTACTGCTTGCATCAGTTAACTGATGTGGAATAGAGCTCCATGAAGTCTTGGCTCTATGTAGTACTTAGCGCCTCTCATAGTCTGTTCTGGACTTGGGGACTGTGAAGAGACCTCAGGTGGCATGTCTTGTGGGGTATGCATGGGTGTCCGAGCTGTGTGCAAGTATTTTAAACAGACAGCTCGGTACATTCAGCATGTCAACACCTCTTACAAAAACAAGTAGTGATAAAGTCAATCTCTTCCACTTTGAGCCATGAGAGATTGACATGCATGTCATTAATGTTAGCTCTCTGTGTACATTTAAGGGCCAGCCGTGATGCTCTGTTCTGAGCCAACTACAATTTTCCCAAGTCCTTTGTGGCACCTGACCACACTACTGAACAGTAGTCTAGGTGCGACAAAACTAGGGCCTGTAGGACCTACCTTGTTGATAGTGTTGTTAAAAAGGCAGAGCAGTGCTTTATTATGGACAGACTTCTCCCTCATCAGTAATTTGTGTAAGTGATGTGCTTGTTGAGTGTCTTTCCCTATAAGTGTGCTGAAAGTCTGAAATAGCATGGTCTCTGGTCAAACTTTTTTCCAGAAGTTTACTAAGGGTTGATAACAGGCTGATTGGTTGGCTATTTAAACCAGTAAACAGGGCTTTACTATTCTTTGGTAGCGCAATGACTTTAGCTTCCCTCCAGGCCTGAGGGCACACACTGTGTAGTAGTCTTAAATTGAAGATGTGGCAAATAGGAGTGTCAATATCGTCCGCTATCACATGCACTGTTCAGTTTCCACCACATTTTCTCCTCAAATGTGATTTTTATTCATACCTTCCTGCTTCTAGTTGCAGCCTTTTTAGAGCCAGCAGAGAAAGCCCTCAACATGGCCCCTGCAGACGGAGGAGAGGCCTTGCTGGATGGCAATGAATTGGAGATCGGCCCTGACGGGGTGGCTGTCACCATGCCCAGGGTGACCCGCACCCTTCTCTCCGCTGGGATGTAAGGATCAACACCCTCTCCACTATAATGTCATGACTTATGTAGCCAAAGTAAATGCCTCCTTAGTAGTCATCATTTTCCATTGCTATCCTTCAACTGCAGTTCACTTTTCAGTTGCATGCTTTATTTACAGTACACATTTCCTTTTGAAGGACAATAAACAATCAATCAGTTCTTCCATAGACTTAAGAAGATACCAGGCATGCTCTCACACTCTCCACTCTGTCCTGTCCCTCTCACACTCTCTACTCTGTCCTGTCCCTCTCACTCTCTCCACTCTGTCCTGTCCCTCTCACTCTCTCTACTCTGTCCTGTCCCTCTCACTTTCTCTACTCTGTCCTGTCCCTCTCACTTTCTCTACTCTGTCCTGTCCCTCTCACTTTCTCTACTCTGTCCTGTCCCTCACACTCTCTCTACTCTATCCTGTCCCTCTCACACTCTCCACTCTGTCCTGTCCCTCTCTCTCTCTCTACTCTGTCCTGTCCCTCTCACTCTCTCTACTCTGTCCTGTCCCTCTCACTCTCTCTACTCTGTCCTGTCCCTCACTCTCTCCACTCTGTCGTGTCCCTCTCACTCTCTCTATGTCCTGTCCCTCTCACTCTCTCTACTCTGTCCTGTCCCTCACACTCTCCACTCTGTCCTGTCCCTCACACTCTCCACTCTGTCCTGTCCCCCTCACACTCTCCACTCTGTCCTGTCCCCCTCACACTCTCCACTCTGTCCTGTCCCCCTCACACTCTCCACTCTGTCCTGTCCTTCTCACTCTCGCCACTCTGCATTATCCCCCTTTCTTCTCTCTCACTCCCCCCACTCTCTCTTGTCCTTGTTCCCTCTTCCTCAGGCCTGGGTCGAGGAAGAGGTTTCTGAGGCAGGGAGGAGACCATAAGAGGCTGTACAAGTGCACACTCTGCAACAAGGTCTTTCAGAACAGCAGCAACCTCAACAGACACATCCGCTCCCACGGTAATGCTCTCCTCCCTCCATCGTTTTTTTTGTCTGTCTGTTTTTGTGACAGGAACTATTCTGTCAGACTAATTCCAGCTATTTTCTCTGAGGAGCGTTCTATGTGGAGATCAATGTGTTTACTAATCATATCATGCAGACATACACAAAAGTGCATATGTTTTGATTTGTTTGTCTGTGGTCTCTTAGGTGATAAGCTTTTTAAATGTGATGAATGTGACAAGATGTTCAGCCGCAAGGAGAGCTTGAAGCAGCACATCTCATACAAGCACAGCAAAAACGAGGTAGGCACACCTTGACCAATGCTCAACATTTAGGCCTTTACTGCTTTTGACCAGGATAGTCACTGTTTGTATTGCGGTGGCTAGCTCTTTGATTCACTGTACATTGTCCCCGTCTCTCCCTCAGCCCGACGTGGAGTATAGGTACAAATGTAACACATGCGACAAAGCCTTCCGTGTGGAGAATGCATTAAAGTTCCACAACTGTAGGACGGGTAAGTGCAGCATGAATTAGAAAACATCATTTAGTTGCAGACCATTTGTTTGGGTGTCGGCTATCTTTATCCATCTTTGAAATATTTCTGTTACTTTACTGTTGTGTCGCTTGTTGTACTGTATGGTTTCATTGTCCTGTCTGTGACTTTGTTAACACAATATCCTATCCATTATTTATTTTTAATTGAATGACTAGTCAGATTGTTTGTTCTTGTTCCTGTGGTGGCAGATGACAAGACATTCCAGTGTGAGATCTGCTCGAGGTTCTTCTCCACCAACAGTAACCTGTCTAAGCACAAGAAGAAGCATGGAGAGAAGCTATACGCCTGTGAGATCTGCAGCAAAATGTTCTACCGCAAGGACGTCATGCAGGACCACCAGAAGAGACATACTGTGGGTCAGTACTGGCAGAGGGACCAGGGGGGCTGCTTTGGATCACTACTGTCTGTAAGCGAATGAGTTATTCATGTTTAGAGCAATACTGGCTGTATCCAAGGCTCAGTCAATCATTCACATAACAACAGAATGCAGCATGCGACTGAAGAGACGTTACACCAGTTTGCTAGCTAGAGCATACAGCTTTCTCTCTGGAAAGAGCGCACTCTCTGGGCAGCAGAGAGTAGAAAGGCAGTTTTCCAGTTACAGTAGAGCGTCCCCTGAACGACAATGAAGAGGTAGGTGAGAAGCCTGACCGAGGAGACGGGAGTGAGAAGGTGATGAAGCGTTCTCAACGAGCTGTAACCGAAAAACAACTAGCATTTGGAAAGTTTGAGGTGAGGGAGAAAGTATGTTGGAACAAGTAGCATTGTTAAGACGTATCTTGCTAGCGGGATCGAATTCTCCGTTAGCTAGCCAGAGAAATGATGAGCAACATTAGGCAACTTAACAGATCAAATAATTGAGTTTATGGTGTGGAAAATGTGAGTTTATGGTGTGGAAAGTCAGACAGCTACAACATCAGATGAGCTAACGTTAGTAACCTAACCAATTCGCTATAGTATTAAATGTTAACGTTATACGACTCCTTGCCGTTCCTGAAGTTATAACGCGTTAGTTGCTTACTGAACCCTGGCAATCTGTGTCAAATGTTAACTAGCTAACGAACTAACTACTATCTGTGAACTAATGTTTTCCCACTACAGTATGTGGTTAATTTTTAGAATGAGAGAATTAGGTGAAAATATTAAACAAGTGGATTCAGGGATCAAGTGTAGCTGGAGCTGGGCTTGGCTTAAACTGGATGCCACTATAGAGATGAAAGGAACACCACACACGTTCCCTCTTTCTCACTTTTTCAATACAGTTTTTTACTCAGTGAATGTTATTTTTGCACACATGTAGTCTTGTGCACTTGATCGATGTCTACTATAGTGGCCAATATAATAGAGCAAAAATAGAATTACTTTGTTTCATTCTTTCCCCCAAGTGCGATATGTAGATGTGTTTGGTCACAAGCGTTCTATTATAAAGGCTGTCATGGCTAACTGCAATATTAGTGTATTGCAGTAAGACTTGAGTGTCATTTGCAGTAAAGTCTAGGCATTTTTTGCCTGTGAGTTAGGTTCACATGAACCACTTTATTTTCAACACAGAGATTGATCATGTTCTTTGTTGTTTAATTAGTTAACCTGCATTTCCCCCTAGCAGGGATTATTTTTTGCATTTTTCTGTGCAAAAAAAAAGTGTCACCTTTTTGGGCCCTCACCAGTTTGCATCCATTTACATTTTAGTCATTTAGCAGACGCTCCTATCCAGAGGGACTTACAGTTAGCATCCCTGTATAGTATATGATGTACTTGATTAGTTTATAGCAGAGCTTGCAACTTTTACAAGTGCATGGCTCATGATCCTGAAACAATGTGTTCTATCCCAAAGCATCAATCAACCTTCTCTCAGAGCTCAGCTGTACTGTTATTGTATGTCTCAGAAAACCCAAAACACCTGAAGAGGGAAGAGCTGGAGGCCAATGGGGAGGAAGGGACCAAATACAGGAAGGAGCCTTCAGCATGTCCTGTCTGTGGCAAGGTGAGGTGACGCAGATACCTGAAAATATACTTATTTTGGCACGGGATCAAATGAGTAAAAATAAAAAGAAGACTTGAAAGAAGAGATTTACCCTGACTGTGTGTGTCCAGGTGTTTTCCTGCAGGAGCAACATGAACAAGCATCTGCTTACTCACGGGGATAAGAAGTACACCTGTGAGATCTGCGGACGCAAGTTCTTCAGAGTGGACGTCCTGAGGGACCATATTCACGTGCACTTTAAGGTGAGAGAGATTAGGTGGATGTTACACTGAAACGTTTGGTTCATCGTTCTTTTGAATCTTAACCACACATTTGAGGTCCATAGGGGTGTCGTTGCTCAACTTCCTGTGTGTGTGTGTTCTCCAGGACATAGCCTTAATGGATGAGCAGGAGAGGGAGGAGTTCATCAGGAAGATTGGCATCTCAGTGGACAGCAGCGACGACACTGATGAGGAGGATGAAGACTACGGACAAGAGACCCACAAGTACAGCTGCAAGAAATGTCAGGTCAGTCACAGACCACACACACTCATGCACTCAGGTCATTCACAGACCACACACACTCATGCATTTGCACCAATGCCACATTCGGTCATCCCAAAAAAACACACCACTGTGGGGGTTAAACAAACACACTCGCTACACTGGATCGGTGTCCCGTATACGAGACGGTTGAGCTAACGTGCGCAAATGTGATTAGCATGACTGTTGTAAGTAACAGCTAACTTTCCAGGACATAGACATGTCTTATATGGGCAGAAAGCTTAAGTTCTTGTTAATCTAACTGCAGTGTCCAATTTACAGTATCTATTACAGCTAAAAAATACCATGCTATTGTTTGAGGGTAGTGCATAACAACTTAAAACTGGTTTTATACATTCACCTCTGAAGGTCAAGAATGTACTTAAATGTAGTAATCTTGCTCTGATTTGTCATCCTGAGGGTCGCAGAGATAAAATGTAGCACATTTTTATATGCAAATGTAGGAACTGGGTTCTACAGTTTGAACCCCTGCTGTCTCTGGCTTCACCCCGCCTGGCCATCTAGATGTGTGAAAGTTAGTGTATAAGCTAATGATCCATCATGTATGACATTCCTGGGAGTGTGTAAACTTACATTTTGTATTACCGTATCATTTTTGTATGTTCACTGTAGTTATGTACTTGAAAATGTATCAATTGACTAATTTGGCACATTTGGGCAGACTTGATACAAAATAGTCCAGTATTGCAAAGCTTCACTGGATCAGTCTGAAATATTGTACACTGCTGCCGTCTAAATTGCACCTAAACTCCTATATGATATTATGACCTTTCTCTTTCAAAGATGATGGAACAATAGAAAACGCATGTCTTATTGTAGTACTAATGTCTTATTCTCCATTAATTTCACATTTCGAATCTACTGTTTTTCTGTTTGTCTAGGTGACGTTCTTCAAGGGCAGAGACTACCTGAAGCACATCATGGACCTGCACAAAGAGAGGGGCTATGGCTGCATCATCTGTAACCGGCGCTTCGCTCTGAAAGCCACCTACAATGCCCACCTGGTCATCCACAGAGAACAGCTCCCAGACCCTGCAGTGCAGAGGTGAGACGGGGTGCAGAGGTATTTTTATTTTATTTATTTAACCTTTATTTAACTAGGCAAGTCAGTTAAGAACAAATTCTTATTTACAATGACGGCCTACCAAAAGGCAAAATACCTCCTGCGGGGACGGGGGCTGGGATTAGAAAATACAAATATATAAATATAGGACTAAACACAACATCACAACAAGAGAGATACCTAAGACAACAGCATAGCAAGGCAGCAACACATGACAACACAGCATGGTAGCAACGTAACATGGTAGCAGCACAAAACATGGTACGAACATTATTGGGCACAGACAACAGCACAAAGGGCAAGAAGGTAGAGATGACAATACATCACACAAAGCAGCCACAACTTTTAGTAAGAGTGTCCATGATTGAGTCTTTGAATAAAGAGATTGAAATTAAACTGTCCAGTTTGAGTGTTTGTTGCAGCTCGTTCCAGTCGCTAGCTGCAGCGAACTGAAAAGACGAGTGACCCAGGGATGTGTGTGCTTTGGGGACCTTTTAACAGAATGTGACTGGCAGAATGGGTGTTCTATTTAGAGGATGAGGGCTGTAGGAGATATCTCAGATAGGGGGGAGTGAGGCCTAAGAGGGTTTTATAAATAAGAGGCGTGTATACAGAGATTACCAGTTTAGCGAATTAGGGTTAAGTGCCTTGCTCAAGGACACATTTCACCTTGTCAGCTAGAGATATAGGACATAGAACATGTGCACTTTTGTACACTCCTTCTTGGCTAGTTACATGCACTCAGACAATAACCCTGTCTGTTACACTTTTTCATTTTGTTCCAAAGATACATCCACCCCTGTGAAATGTGTGGCCGAATCTTCAACAGCATCGGCAACCTGGAGAGACACAAGGTCATTCATACAGGTATGAACCGAACCCTTCATCTCTACCAAGATACTTTCTGTATACTGGACTACATTCAATTTTGTACTTTAACATGCATGAATCACAGATTTTGCCACTGATAACCACCCAATATTTGTATTGAAGACATGATAAAGAATATCAGATTTTTATAGGCTTATTTGGGGCAGCAGGTAGCCTAGCGGTTAGTGTTGGGCCACTAACCGAAAGGTCGCTGGTTCGAATACCCGAGCCGACAAGGTGAAAAAAACCTGTCTGTGTCCTTGAGCAAGGCACTTAACCATAATTTCCTCCACGGGCTGAACCTGTAGGTAGGCCATCATTGTAAATAAGAATTTGGTCTTAACTGACTTGCCTAGTTAAATAAAGGTTACATTTAAAAAAACATTTTTTTTATTGCTGTCTGCTCTGTAATGTTGTTCACCCAGGGGTGAAGAGCCACGGTTGTGACCAGTGTGGGAAGTCGTTTGCCAGGAAGGACATGCTAAAGGAACACCTGAGGGTCCATGACAATGTCAGAGACTTCCTATGTGCTGAGTGTGGGAAAGGTGAGTCTGTCACCATGACAACTTTCCTTTTCAAATAGTTAAGGGTTCAGGTGTTTGCATAATATACTAGAAATAGAGACTCAATTGACCTACATTGGTGGTGGCGTTTCCAACTGCTGTTTTTGCCTTTACCAAGCACTTACCTTGAACGGTAATAGCAAGAAATATGTGGTTGTATGAATTTGAAAAATGTTCCGATCAAAGCATGCATGTACTTTTTGGGGTCAAAGCATCCACAAGGGGTAAGCTAAGAACTTAAGCCAATGTGTTCTCTGCAGGGATGAAGACCAAGCATGCGCTGAGGCACCATATGAAGCTGCATAAGGGCATCAAAGAGTACGAGTGTAAGGAGTGCAACCGCAAGTTTGCCCAGAAGGTCAACATGCTGAAACACTACAAGAGACACACAGGTGATATGGGCCCAGCAACAACTATACAAAACAACCCAGAGGCAGGGGGGGGGGAGCCTCATTCATTTATAAAGATGGGTTTGGCACTGTAAGCTAACATGCATGGCCAAACATTTGTCATATCTTACAGATACAGCAAAGCTAATGAAGCATGTAAGTTACAAGAGTCTGAACAAAGGGCTTATTGGGTTAAGGCTTACACTGACATATGTGCTGTTTCTACTCTTTCAGGAATAAAGGACTTCATGTGTGAGTTGTGTGGGAAGACCTTCAGTGAGAGGAACACCATGGAGACACACAAGCTCATTCACACAGGCAAGTTTCTGGGTGAATACTCATCGTTTCATATTGTGTGTTTTCGGCTTGGAAAACTCCATGAATACCTTCTGTTTGTGAACCGTTATTAGATTTCTCTCTCTCTCCCCCCAGTGGGGAAGACGTGGTCGTGTGCAGTGTGTGATAAGAAGTATGTGACAGAATACATGCTCCAGAAGCATGTACAGCTTACGCATGAGAAGGTGGAGGCCCAGAGCTGTCACATGTGTGGCACCAAGGTGTCCACACGAGCCTCCATGAACCGCCACATGAGGCGCAAACACCCCGAGGTGAGCTGGGACAGTAGTGGTTAAACCATATAAAGACCCCGAGGTGAACTGGGACAGTAGGAGTTAAACCATAGACACCCCTAGGTGAGCAGAGACCATATATGCATGAGGTCTACCACATCTTGAATGGAATTCTTAGGATCAGCTGAAACTGCCATTTTCTGTCATGTTCTCCAGACCAGGCTCATCTCTCTTCTTAAACATAATTTCCTATCCCGACCGGTCATTGATATTGAAGTCTCAGCTTTCTTTAAACTTCTGCTCTCTCCTCTTACCCTAGGTGGTCACTGTGAGAATAGATGAGTTTGACGAGCTTCAAGAAGACTCAACAATCGATGAGTCAAGCATCAGCATCGTGCAGGTATGAAGTGCCATACAATGCCTATGGTGGTGAGCTAAGTACAGTATATGCAGAGATGGAACGATTGTATTACTCTTTGTTCTCATAACCCCCTCACAGCCCACTCTAACCCTGGAGAAAGAGGCTCTTTCTGGGGAGAGGCCCCAGCGGACCCCCCGTCTGCCCCGGAAGAAGCAGAAACAGCTGGAAGAGCCGGAGCTGTCGGACTCGGACGAGTATGCTGACTTCTCAGGCAAAGGAGTACAGTACACCACCACCATAGTGGGAGATGAGACCAGTTCTGCTGTGCAGAGTATACAGCAGGTGGGTGGGTCATGTTTGTCTGATCATCTATGTTAGCAATTATATTAGGTTAGAGATTATATTTATTACAATTGGGTCCATCTGTCCATGATGAATGTCTAAAATATTATTGTGGATAAGTGGGGTTTTTAAAGGTCCGATGCAGCCGTTTTTATCTCAATATCAAATCATTTCTGGGTAACAATTAAGTAACTGATTTGTTTTAAATTGAAATGACTTCTTAGCAAAGAGCAATTTCTCAAGCAAGAATTTTGTTAGGACTGTCTGGGAGTGGTTTGACTAGGGAGGGGAAAACTTAAAATTAACTGTTGGTAGAGAGGTTTGGAGCTCTTTCTTATTGGTCTATTAACTAATTTACCGCATGGTGATGTCACAATGGAAGGCCAAAACGCCCTCCCACCAGAACAGGCAGAAATTTCAGGCGGTCTTTTCTAACAGCTCGTAAACTAAAAGGGAATTATCATAATTTTCACAGTAGTTTTATTTCAACCTTGTGTGGAGATATACACTAGGTATGCAAAACATATTGAGTTGCGCCCTCAGAACAGCCTCAATTAGTCGGGGCATGGACTACAAGGTGGCTAAAGCGTTCTAATGCGTGCTGGCCCTTGTTGACTCCAATGCGTCCCACTGTTGTCAAGTGGGCTGGATGTCCTTTGGGTGGTGGACCATTCTTGTTACACACGGGAAACTGTTTAGTGTGAAAAACCCAACAGCGTTGCATTTCTTGATAAACTCAAACTTGTTCTTAACACACACCTCAAATCAAATTGTATTTGTCACATACATGTGTTTAGCAGATGTTATTGCGGGTGTAGCAAAAAGTGCAGTAATATCTAACAATTTCACAACATTTTGATGGCCTTGAGATAGAAGCTGTTTTTCAGTCTCTCGGCCTTCTGGATGATAGCGGGGTGAACAGGCAGTGGCTCGGGTGGTTGTTGTCCTTGATGATCTTTTTGGCCTTCCTGTGACATCGGGTGCTGTAGGTGTCCTGGAGGGCAGGTAGTTTGCCCCCGGTGATGCGTTGGGCAGACTGCACCACCCACTGGAGAGCCCTGCGGTTGCGGGTGGTGCAGTTGCCATACCAGGCGGTAATACAGCCCAACAGGATGCTCTCAATTGTGCATCTGTAAATGTTTGAGGGTTTTAGGTGCCACGCCACATTTCTTCAGCCTCCTGAGGTTGAAGAGGAGCTGTTGCCCCTTCTTCACTACACAGTCTGTGTGGGTGGACCATTTCAGTTTGTCAGTGATGAACTTGAAGCTTTCCACGTTCTCCACTGCGACCCCGTTGATGTGGATAGGAGGGTGCTCCCTCTGCTGTTTCCTGAAATCCACGATCATCTCCTTTGTTTTGTTGACGTTGAGTGAGAGGTTATTTTTCTGGCACCACACTCCCCGAGCCTTCACCTCCTCCCTGTAGACGGTCTCGTCATTATTGGTAATTAAGCCTACTACTGTTGTGTTGTCTGCAAACTTGAACGATTGAGTTGGAGGCGTGCTTGGCCACGCAGTCATGGGTGAACAGAGAATACAGGAAGAGTCTGAACACGCACCCTTGTGAGTTCCCAGTGTTTAGGATCAGCGAAGTGGAGGTGTTGTTTCCTACCTTCACCACCTGGGGGGCGGCCCGTCAGGAGGTCCAGGACCCAGTTGCACCGGGTGGGGTTTTGACCAAGGGCCTCAAGCTTAATGATGAGCTTGGAAGGTACTATGGTGTTGAATGCTGAGCTATAGTCAATGAACATTATTCTTACATGGGTATTCCTCTTGTCCAGATGAGATTGTGCAGTGTGATGGCAATTGCATCATCTGTGGAGCTATTGGGACGGTAAGCAAAGTGGGTCTAGGGTGGCAGGTAAGGTAGAGGTGATAAGATCTGTGACTAGTCTCTCAAAGCACTTCATGATGACAGAGGTGAGTGCTACGGGGCGATAGTCATTAAGTTCAGTTACCTTTGCTTTCTTGAGTACAGGAACAATGGTGGCCATCTTGAAGCATGTGGGGACAGCAGACTGGGATAGGGAGAGATTGAATATGTCTGTAAACACTCCAGCCAGTTGTTCTGCGCATGTGCTGAGGACGCGGCTACGGATGCTGTCTGGGCCGGCAGACTTGCGAGTGTTAACACGCTTAAATGTCCTACTCACCTCGCCCACGGAGAAGGAGAGCCTTCCTTGGTAGCGGGCCCTGTCGTTGGCGCGGTATTATACTCAAAACGGGCAAAGAAGGTGTTTAGCTTGTCCTGAAGCAAGACGTCCGTGACGTGGCTGGTTTTCCACGGAGACTCCTGTACTCTTTGTGTGTGTGTGTGTGTGTGTGTGTGTGTGTGTGTGTGTGTGTGTGTGTGTGTGTGTGTGTGTGTGGGACAACAGCCAACGCTGCTGTCCCATGTATATAGAGACATTAAACACCAGACACTTCCTTTTATACAGTTTTTCATACTCTATTCTTCAAATTGCTCATTCTAATATCTACTACTGCATTTGCATTTTTTTTACACTGTGTGTACACACTGCTTATTTATATACTGGATACTTTATTACATAGCTCACTGTAATACACTGAGTGTACACAACATTAGGAACACCTTCCTAATATTGAGTTGCACCCCCTTTAGCTATTTAAGTATTTCTCTGCCATCGACCTGTGTAGTATAGTTAACCATGCAAATATTTCTTATTTATCTATATCGACTTGCACATTTTTTATCTTTTTTTTTCACCTAACTCTCTAACAATGTATAGTGTACATATTCAGCCATTCACCCATACTATGCAATGTCTTTTTATAGCTTTTTGCACTCCAGACTTCTTGTATTTCTATACTTTTTCATACTGCCGCACTATGTATCGTGTATCTCTCTTGTGTATTTTAGTTCTGGCATTTTGCACCTGCCCTGTGTTTTTTCGTGGGGGCTTGACCAAGAAATTTCCCCTCGGGGATCAATAAAGTACCTATCTATCTCAATTCGTCTGGGCATGGACTAAAAAGTGTTGAAAGCGTTCCACATGGATGCTTCCCACAGTCGTCAAGTTGACTGGATGTCTTTTGGGTGGCAGACCATTCTTGATACACAAGGGAAATTGTGTAGCATAAAAAAAACTAGCAGCGTTGCAGTTCTTTTCACACACAAACTGCTGTGTCTGGCACCTACTACCATACCCCATTTACCCTCGAATGGCACACGTACAAAATCCATGTCTCAAGGCTTAATATTCCATATTGTCTCCTCCCCTTCATCTACACTGATTTTGAAGTGGATTTAACAGGTGACATCAATAAGGGCTCATAGCTTTCACCTGGTCAGTCTGTCATGGAAAGAGCAGGTGTATATAAAACACAGGAAAATCATGTTTTTGACTGCACTTGGACTTGACGTTTTCCATGTTGTCCACCACATTGTTTGTAGATTGTGTGAGTCTATAATGCTGTTGGTAGTGTATGATCTGACCCAGTGTGAATGATGCTGTTGTTTTAGGTGGTGGTGCTGGCTGACCCCAACGTGTCCTCAGCCTCCTCCCCCAACAGCTCAGTGGGGCTGACCAACATCACAGTGACCCCCATCACCTCCCATGCCCCTGCCCAGTTCACTAGCCTGCAGCCCGTAGCCGTGGGCCACTTGACAGCCAGCGACCACCGGCCCCTCACCCTGGACAGCTCCATCCTCACTGTCACCTTCGACACGGTCAGCGGCTCCGCCATGCTCCACAACCGGCCCGCCGAGCTCACGACCGAGACTGTGGGAACGGGCGGTGCCTCTTCTGGGCCACAGTCAGTCGCCCACTTTATCAACCTTACCACCTTCGTCAACCCAATGGGCCACCCCCTAGAGGCCCCCACCCTGGCCTGGAGGCCTGTTACGCAGGCTGAGGGGGTCCAGGTTTCCCCTGTGGCAGAGGGGGCTCCAGGTGACACCCAGGACTCTGAGACCCAGGCCCCAGAACAGGCTAGACAAGCCCAGGCAGCACAGCAACAGCAGGCCAACACAACACAGCAGATGTTCAGCTACTAGACTAGAGAGGGGAGGTGCTGGTCACCTCGCAGTCCTGGTTAAGGATAGTGGATAGACTAGACACATGAAAGGCCTGTGTGGACTAGAAGCCTTGAATGCTCTCACCCAAATGCCTATGTTTCATTCCCCAAAATACACCCCTTGAATGAGAACATTTTAGGATGATAGCATTTAGCTGAACCAAGAGCCACTTTCTTTTGAGTCAATGTGAATTGTTTGTCAAAAACCCTGCAGAGGAAGCTGTTGAACTGTATAGTTTACAGAGATGCATGTATAGATAAAAATAATGAAATTATTTGGGTACATTGTTTGGTCAAAACTACACAGTTTGACTGATCAACAGATCAATGTAATAGTTATAAAATAAACCTAAGCAAGATTGAATATTCAAATTTGTGAATTTAAACATGCAAGTCTCACAATATTTACATATTTTCACTACAGAATTATTTAGGTTGTTGAGATGCAAAGTGTAATGTTTTTTTTGAAATTCTCTCATTTGGGGTACAAATAAAAAAGATTAAATGATTTTGGCACATGACTTGCACAAGAGCTTAATAGAAGACAATTAGATGAGTCTGAGTGTTTTTTTATGAGTAGATCATGAGTGTAAAGCAGCCAAGACACAGCATTTAACCAGTAGAGAAAATCTTTTTTTTAAATGTCTGAATGCATTGAAACTTAAGAGCATTGTTGAGCAAATGTCAAAGAAATACTGGAAGCCTTTTTTATTGCTGTTTTTCAATTAAATTTCACAAAAATGAAATGTTTTTAGCCCATTTGTTTGTCTAAATATCAATGTTTAAATGGAGTAATAAATTAGAAAATATGGTACATACTTGTTTTCTAGACTATCATTGTATTCAGTGTTTTTCTGCTTGCAGAATGGGGGTCATCTTTCCATACCAATGACATCCGTTCATCTCAGATGTCTGTAATGTATGTGTATACTGTATATCAAAAGCACCAGTCAGTCTTTTTACATCATTTAACAGCCGCTCTTATCCAGAGCGATTAGGGTTAAGTGCCTTGCTCAAGGGCACAGACAGATTTTTCACCTAGCTTGCTCGAACCAGCGACCATTTGGTTATTGGCCCAACACTAACCACTAGGCTACGAACCACTCACCTGTTATAGACCTGTAGCTTCCCACCAGGAGACAGAACCTGGATCAACCAGGAGGGGGAGCTATCTTCACATGTGATTTGTCTGAGAGACCCCTACAGAACATGAGTTACATGTGCATTAGATTATGCAAAAACATTCTGTCAAAGAAAGGTGTTTGAAGGACTGCGTGATAGGGGGGCCTATCAACTGAATTTGAGCATCAGTCTTTTGTATGTATGGTTCTTGCTTCTACAGACAGGGGCCAAGGTTTCAAAATTCACACTTAATTTGAGGTGTGGACAAGTTGGACCATCAACTCAAAAGACCCTAATTCTCTGGGTCGACACCTTCAACTGTTAATGTCCCTATGTGAAGTGTCTGTGTTTTCTATTAGCCCCAAGCATTAAACACTGTCTCTGTGTTGATGTGCATCACAATGGTGTGAAGTAGGCTGCCTCAAACTGATAAGATCTCATTGTTTCCCACATGCCTCATTTACACCACTGTGTGTTAATAGGATAAGAAGTGTTGTTCTGTAGTTCGAGGGGGTCTGTGGAAGCGCAGATTAAGAGGGATTGTATTTTACTATTAGCACAAACTTTGCTGATGACTTGTTTATTGAGGAAAAATGTACTTACCACAATTGTGATGTGGTTGCCTCACCTAGCTATCTTAGGATGAATGCACTAACTGCAATCTGATGTTTTGAGGCTTTCCCTCTTAATATGTAAACCAAGACAATGACATTTCCGAACCCGCTCTCATTATAAATCCTACTTCTTAATTCATGGAGGAGCTTCTATAAACGTGATACTTTTCAGTGGTGTAAAGTGCTTTAAAGTATTTTTACTTAAGTCTTTTTGAGGGGTATCTGTACTTTACTATTTTATATGTTTGACTACATTCCTAAATAAAATAATGTACTTTTTAGTCCATACATTTTCCATGACACCCAAAAGCAGGACAGGAAAATGGTCCAATTCACGCACTTATCAAGAGAACATCACTGGTCTTCCCTACTGCCTCTGATCTGGCGGACTCCCTAAACACACATGCTTTGTTTGTTAATGATGTTGGAGTGTTGGAGTGTGCCTAGCTATCCATAAATAAATCCAAATACAAACAAGAAAGGCGCCTTCTGGTTTGCTTAAGGAATTTGAAATGATTTGTACTTTTACTTTTGATACCGAAGTACATTTTATCAATTACATTTACTTCTTGTACTTAAGTATATTTAAAACCAAATACTTTTAGACTTACTCAAGTAGCAATTTATTGGGTGAATTTCAATTTTACTTGAGTCATGTTTTAGGAAGTTACCTTTAATTTTACTCAAGTATGGCAATTGGGTACTTTTTCCACCGCTGATACTTTTGAGAAACATGTCTTGTCTACTTACAGTCATTGTTCATGTTTACGGATATAGTATTATGACTCCTACTGAGTCACTGGCATGTTTCACTCAGTGTGAACAGGAAAGGAATCAGGCAGGTATATGACAAGGCTTGTGTTTTTGGATACATTTATACCGGTAGTACAGTGCATTCTGAAAGTTCGGACACCTTGACTTTTTCCACATTTTGTTACGTTAGCCTTATTCTAAAATTGATTAAATCGTTTTTTATCCCCCTCATCAATCTATACACACTACCCCATAATGGAAAAGTAAAAACAGTTTTTTAGAACATTTAGCAAATTTATTACAAATAGAAACAGAAATTTCACATTTACATAAGTATTCAGACCCTTTACTGAGTACTTTGTTGAAGAACCTTTGGCAGCGATTACAGCCTTGTCTTCGTGGGTATGATGCTACAAACTTGACACACCGGTATTTGGGGGCGTTTCTCCAATTCTCTGCAGAGATGTTCGATCGGGTTCATGTCCGGGCTCTGGCTGGGCCACTCACGGACATTGAGACTTGTCCCGAAGCCACTCCTGAGTTGTCTTGGCTGTGTACTTAGGGTTGTTGTCCTGTTAGAAGGGGGGTCCTGAGCACTTTGGAGCAGGTTTTAATCAAGTATCTCTCTGTACTTTCCTCCATTCATCATTCCCTCAACCCTGACTAGTCTCCCATTCCCTGCCGCTGGATGGTGTCAGGTTTTCTCCAGACGTGACCCTTGGCATTCAGGCCAAAGAGTTCAATCTTGGTTTCATCAGACCAGAGAATCTTGTTTATCATGGTCTGAGTCCTTTAGGTGCCTTTTGGTAAACTCCCAAGCGGGCTGTCATGTGCCTTTTACTAAATAGTGGCTTCCTTCTGGCCACTCTACCATGAAGGTCTGATTGGTGGAGTGCTGCAGATATGGTTGTCCTTCTGGAAGGTTCTCACATCTCCACAGAGGAACTCTGGAGCTCTGTCAGAGTGATAATCTGGTTCTTGGTCACTTCCCTGACCAAAGCCCTTCTCCCCCGATTGCTCAGTTTGGCTGGGGGCTAGGAAGAGTCTTAGTAGTTTCAAACATCTTCTATTTAAGAATGATGGAGGCCACTGTGTTCTTGGGGTCCTTCAATGTTGCAGAATTCTTTTGGTACCCTTCCCCAGATCTGTGCCTCGACACAATCCTGTCAACCTCATGGCTTGGTTTTTGCTCTGACATGCACTGTCAACTGTGGGACCTTATATAGACAGGTGTGTGCCTTTCCAAATCATGGCCAATCAATTGAATTTACTACAGGTGGACTCTAATCAAGTTGTAGAAATGTCTTAAGGATGATCAATGGAAACAGGATGCACCAGAGCTAAATTTTGAGTCTCATAGCAAAGGGTCTGAATATTTATGTAAATACGGTATTCCTGTTTTTTTATTTCTTTATACATTTGCAAAAATTCTAAAAACATGTTTTTGCTTTGTCATTTTGGGGTTATTGCTTGTAGATTGATGAGAAAAATAATCTATTTTAGAATAAGGCTGTAACATCACAAAATGTGGAAAAAATCAAGGGGTCTGAACACTTTCCGAATGCCCTGTATACCTCATATGAATAGGCTAGTATTCTTCCCAGATTAACACACATTCCAAACCAGAGCCATCTGGGCAATATCATGTATCAGTGTCTCCCCAGGGTATATACATGTTAGGGTTCTCAGAGGGACAAAGGTGTTGGGTGATATCCCAACATTCCACTGTTTTTGAATTTCATCTTATTTACAAAGACTATGCTTCTTTGTTTCTGGCCAGAAATATGAGAGAGTTTGGGCTCAGGGGATTGGATTAATGATAAACCTGGTCAGTGGAGTGCTTCCTGGAAAAACTTTCTGTCTGTCTGGCCAGAACCAGGAAATTATGTCACAACTATAGGCCCTTCCCCTCCTTTCACCTGAAGAGGAGTGGCCAAATCGAGTTAGGCAAGAGGGGAAAAAAACAAGGAAGGGAGCTCTCAGTAGGTAGGCAGGTGTGTATGTTTACTTCTTCTGAATGTGTGTTGGATAGGAAAAACACCACTCAAGGATAGGATTTTAATACCACTCAAGCATTTCTAAAGACGATATGGATGTTCCGGACCCTTCCCATGGGAATATGGGACTGCTGAGAACCTTTGATTCCTCTGAGTTTGGGAGCTGGGAGAAGATAGGCTCGGGCGGCTTTGGACAAGTATACAAAGTCCGGCATGTGCAGTGGAAAACATGGCTGGCTATCAAGTGCCCTCCCTGCCTTCATGTAGATGACAAGTGAGTGGGACAGCTGTTTTTATTCTGGGATTCATGGTCTGTTGGGGTGTGAAGTATTTTGTTTAAAGTATGTAAGCTTAGACTACATGTTATCTGTTTGATATCCTCTGTGGGCTTCAGAGTAAAAAGCTGTAGTTCTCTGTGATTATGCGTTTGTTCATCTATCTGAGGGTGTGACGTATGCTGAGAACTTATTCAGCCTTGTGTCTCAGACTCATCATCTTGCGGGTTCCGGATGGTGGACATGTATGGGAGTACATTTATATTATGTAAATGTTTACGTTTTTGAGGTGAGCACTCAGCAGTCGTTCACATGCGGTTACAATGGAGGGCCCTTGAGCAGTACACCTGTGAATGTTTGACAAGTTCAAGAATGTTTGGATATATTTATGTGATGCCCCCTCATGCTCTGCTGTACTGTGGGAAAGTGGACCCTTTCACCCCTGGTGGCATCACTACCACAATTCCCTGGTGCTGAATTATGCTGTCCCATATCAAAAAGACCCAACAACAAGCCCAGTCACAAAGGTGGCTGGCTCCAATAAACAGATCAGTCTCCTTTACTCGAATGCCTGGCCCTTTCTCCAGGAGACCCTACTAGGCATTACACTATGTCTCTGGAATGGAACCTCTAAGTTTGGTGATGATGTTTGTATTGACATGATGTTTATGCCATGTGTAGCACCAAGTGTGTGTGCCATGGTGTGCTGGGGGGGAAAGTTCAACATTATGCTAGCACGCTTCTTCCTCTCTTACAACACCTCTCTGCCCTCCTGCATGGTTCACCTGTGTCCTCTGTACGTCAACAGCAGGAGGACACGCTCAGCAGAACACCGTGTCATAATTTACTTTCAATATGTCTTTCAACTTGATTTCAAAATGCAGCAGAGTGGATGTGTAAACGATTTACAACACATTATTTAAAGAATCTGTACAATATCCTTTCATTCCTTTGGCACAAAAAGTGTTATTTACATTCACCAGCAGTGGAAAATATTAGTGCATTTTAAATTTTTTAGTGGCATATCAAGTGAATGTTTCTGAAGGTGTCAAAGCCAGAGGTTGGGAACATTGTGTTCAAGAGGCTTACAATGTAGAGCACTTTAACCATTCTGACTGTCTGTCGTTTTGAGCTTTTACTGCTTTAAAGACAGTGATTGGATCAGGTTGCTCCTAAACTTAATTTCACTTGAGGCAATATACCCACAGACCAAAGGCTGAACTTTCTCCTGTTGACTTGTTGAGATATTTAGTCACAGACACTTCCGCTAAATGTACAAAACATTAAGAACACCTTGTTCTTTCTGACTTACTGACCAGGTGAATACAGGTGTAAGCTATGATCCCTTATTAATGTCACTTGTTAAATACACTTCAATCAGTGTAGATGAAGGGGAGGAGACAGGTTAATTATGGATATTTAAGCCTTGAGACAATTGAGACATGGATTGTGTATGTGTGCCATTCAGAGAGTGAAGGGGCAAGACAAAATATTTAAGTGCAATTGAACTGGGTATGGTAGTAGGTGCCAGGCACACCGGTTTGTGTCAAGAACTGCAAAGCTGCTGGATTTTTCATGCTCAACAGTTTCCTGTGTGTATCAAGAATGGTCCACCACCAAAAGGACATCCAGCCAACTTGACACAACTGTGGGAAGCATTGGAGTCAACGAGTTGAGGTTGTTTTGAGAGCAAAAGGGGGGGTGCAACTCAATATTAGGAAGGTGTTCTTAATGTTTTGTACACTCAGTGTATATTACATTTGAGTCATTTAAGGCAATTCCAGCGTTATGGATATTACATTTGCATGCAAAATCACAACTTAAATGTCTGAGAGAATGAACAAAAAAATATAAATTAAACGTTTGTGTGTGTCTATAGTACCCCTTGGGGGTAGTGTATACCCCAAAAAGTGAACTTAATAAAGCAAATTAGAAGTGTTATGGATGTTACATTAAATGGACAAGCTTTTTGGGGAGATATATTAGCAGAAGTCTTAGGTCAAAACACGGATTGCAATTTTCAAAGGAAAGGTGTGGCTGAACACTATGGTTGTCACAGAGTCATTAAAATCTATAATTTTTGGTCATTTGGAATGTTTTTTTAAATGTCTTCAGAAGGTAGCCTGAATAGTATACAAGGCCAGCACCATACCCTAATTAGTAGTTTTTAAATCTTTACATCAACATTAACCTTCAGAAGTTAAATTACAGTTTTGTATTAAAGAAAATCTGAAATATTGTAACAAAATATGCAAATAAAACAATATGCATGTCCCTATAGTGCCAATGCATTTTTTGGACACTGGATGAAGTCAGTATATTTTGGTGGGCTTTCATTTGAAAAAGACACACCTGGGCCCAGTTTCCCAAAAGCATCTCAAGGCTAAGTTCATCTTAGAACAATATGATCCTATAGTTCTAACGACGAACATAGCCTTAAGATGCTTTTGGGAAACAGGGTCCAGGACTATTTACAGATTGTTGATAAACACTCATCTTTCTATCTATCTTTAAAAAAGTACTGCCATGTATGAGAAATGCATTTCAGCTTATATTTTCCAAGAGAATCTTAACTAGAACACTCAATAACTGCTTCAGTAAAAGTCTCAAGAATGCAAGAACACAAAATGTGTTGAATGCACAAGCTTCTGAAGCTAAGATATGATACATCAATATCCATCAAATCCATAACTGTTATGGAAGGTACACATATCATAAAAGATATATGATAATGAAAAGAGAACCCAATTATAGGTCATGTTAAACCTTGATGAAAGTTGGCTTTAAAGAGAAAGTTTAACGATGACTCGATGTAGTGCAGTTTTTTTTTTCTCCTAAAAAAGGTTATGGATGTTACATTGCCTGTCCCAGTCACCTCATATCTTTACAAGACTGTAGAACAGGCAAGACACTTCAATTTGGTATATATTGCTTCATTAACATCTCATCTTCTTAACTAATACTGTGGAGAGCATTGAGTGGAAAAACAAGCTCTTTGAGCCTTTTCCAAAAGTCATGAAATATGATCGACTGAAAAGCCTTTTTTGAGACTTGACCACCTACTCTGTAATGGTAAAAATTCATGCAATCACCTACTTAAACTTCAATGTAGACCTCAAGGATAACTATGAACGTGGTTACATTTGGAAATAACTCACTTTATTTGTGCTCAGGTTGACTTTTACATGGAATCATCCTTTAGCTTAGTTTATTGCTTCCTTTTTTTGTGTTTGATTGTGTTACTTCCTATAACCACTTATCTCACTTCTCTACCCTACTGCTTTTGCAAAACACTCACAAAGAACAATATGTTGGATACGCAGCACAAGGATGAAGGTCTTTAGGTTTGCCAACGACAAACATTGACATCCTCCTCCAATCCATAGTAGCTAGACTCACTGCACCCACTGAACCTGAACTAAAGATGCTATCTTCTCTCAACATCTGCAAAGTACATAAACTGTAATTTGCCTGCCTGCTCCCTGCCTCCACACACTCTATCAACTATCAATGTTTTGGGGGGGATAACAAATAAGTACCGTACTGTGATTAAAATGTAATTAAAATGGGCAAAAAGGAACACAAATACACGTAGCTTTATAGCAAAGAGCAATTTCTCAAGCAAGATTTTTGCTAGGACTGCGGGGAGGGGAAAACTGAAAACTAGCTGTTATTGGCAGAGAGGTTTGGAACTCTCTTTCTTATTATATCACCAGGCATGCCAAAACTCCATCCCACTAAAACAGGCTGACATTTCAGGCAGTCTTTTCAAACAGCTCTTACACTAAAAAGGCATTATCATCATTTTCACAATTTCACAGTATTATTCCTACCTCAGTGTTGAAATAAACACTACCGTTCAAAGGTTTGGGGTCACTTAGCTTTTCTTTCAAAAACAAGGACATTTCCAATTTTGTCTATTTAAAATAACATCAAATTGGTCAGAAATACAGTGTAGACATTGTTAATGTTGTAAATTACTATTGTAGCTGGAAATGGCAGATTTTTTATGGAATATCTACATAGGCGTACAGAGGCCCATTATCAGCAACCATCACTCCAACCATCGTTCCAATGGCACGTTGTGTTAGCTAATCCAAGTTTATCATTTTAAAAGGCAAATTGATCATTAGAAAAACCTTTTGCAATTATGTTAGCACAGCTGAAAACTGTTGTGTTGATTAAGGAAGCAATAAATCTGGCCTTCTTTAGACTAGTTGAGTTTCTGGAGCATCAGCATTTGTGGGTTCGATTACAGATTCAAAATGTCCAGAAAAAATAACTTTCTTATGAAACTCATAAGTCTATTCTTGTTCTGAGAAATGAAGGCTATTCCATGCGAGAAATTTCCAAGAAACTGAAGATCTCGTACAACGCTGTGTACTACTCCCTTCACAGAACAGCGCAAACTGGCTCTAACCAAAATATAAAGAGGAGTGGGAGGCCCCGGTGCACAACTGAGGAAGAGGACAAGTACATTAGAGTGTCTAGTTTGAGAAACAGGTCCTCAACTGGCAGCTTCATTAAATAGTACCCGCAAAACACCAGTCTCAACATCAACAGTGAAGAGGAGACTCTGGGATGCTGGCCTTCTAGGCAGAGTTGCAAAGAAAAAGCCATATCTCAGACTGGCCAATAAAAATAAAAGATTAAGATGGGCAAAAGAACACAGACACTGGACAGAGGAAAATTGGAAAAAAGTGCCAGCATCGCGGAGTCGTCTCTTCACTGTTGACGTTGAGACTGGTGTTTTGCGGGTACTGACGCCAGTTTTGCTCCATGAAGTAATCCAACAATGTGTATGCCGGAATCTTGTCTTTCATATCCTCATTGATCGAGACAGGTGAGCGTCATCATGACACGCGGCACTTTGGGGTGGAACCACCTGTCTCAAAAACTTGTTTTTACATATATTTCCACGCTATGATGTTGGAATAATACTGTGAAAATTATGATAATGCCTTTTAGTGTAAGAGCTGTTTGAAAAAAAAGCCTGAAATTAAATGATCTTTACATTTGAGTCATTTAGCAGACACTATAATCCAGAGAAATTTACAATTAGTGCATTTATCTTAAAATAGCTAGGTGGGACAACAACATGTCATAGTAAGTACATTTTTCCTCAACGCTATCAGCAAGGAAAAAAAGTGAAGTGCGAGTGTTAGTGTTAGTTCACGAAAGTCTGTATTTTTTATATATATGTTTTTTTTCTGTGTGGGGTCGGGGTGAGGAGGTGGTGCGAGTGAGACACTGGTGCTGTGTAGATGGAAACAGAAAAGTCTGAGCCTCTAGGGTAAAACACTCTCCTAAATCCACACATTTGCACAGATCTTTCATGCTTGTCAGATTTATTTGGTAAAAAGGCTTACACTTTTATTGAACTTGATTGATCATTTACCCCTTGGCAATTCCACGATAACAGAATTACACTGAGACTCAAAATGTAACAAACCATACAACTCTATGCACAATGACACTGCATCTCAGTGCAAGAGGCGTCACTACAGTCCCTGGTTCGAATCCAGGCTGTATCACATCCGGCCGTGATTGGGAGTCCCATAGGGCAGTGCACAATTGGCCCAGCGTCGTCCGGGTTTGGCCGGGGTAGGCCATCATTGTAAATAAGAATTAGTTCTTAACTCACTTGCCTAGTTAAAGACACTACCGTATACACACACTATATTCATGATGATTAAGCAGTTTATCTGAGTTTGTTTTCAAAGCCACCTTCTTTTAGATCTCTATGCTGAGGTCAGTGGTGATGGCCTACACGGCTCTGTCTGAGTCAGCTAGCCTAGCCGGGCTAACACTGATAAAGGTAATAAATAGGTAATTGTTCAAAGGTTGAGCAACAAGAGCACAGGGAACAAAAGGTCTGTTGTGTTCATAACTCTCAACCGAGGAATGAGGAATGTTGCTCGGACAGATCTGCCTGGCTGCCATACTTGGAGAATCTCTGTCCCATAAATTCGTCATGTCTGCAGGGGTTCACTGATTTAACCTGTCAGAGAGACAGGTTAATGCATGGGAAAGCTCATGGATCTTGCTGCCTCCTTGTATTCACTGGTGTAATCTGGGTCAATGGAAAAGGTTTTTCAAATGGTGCTGTTTTAACAAGCCTTTGAATACCTGTGTAAGTAAGATTAAATAACAGCATTTTATGAATTGGTTGTGGATCGAGGGACGTAGATGAATGGGCAGATTTATGAGGACAGCTACATTTCATTTCCCTGTTATCTGTATGTAATTCAGTGATGCGAACAGACAGGTATACAAGGCCTTTATGCACGCTTTGCTTGATGAAGTAAGTAAGTTAACAGACAAGTATGTCCTGTGTAGGGAGCGAGCGGAGCTGCTGGAGGAGGCTAAGAAGATGGAGGCGGCTAGGTTCCGCTACATCCTGCCAGTGTATGGGATCTGTGGGGACCCCCAGGGCCTGGTGATGGAGTACATGGAGACAGACTCCCTGGAGACCCTGTTGGCTGCTGAGCCTCTGCCTTGGGAGCTACGCTTCAGGATCATCCATGAGACAGCGGTGGGCATGAACTTCCTGCACTGCATGAGCCCACCCCTCCTGCACCTGGACCTGAAACCTGCCAACATCCTACTGGACGCACACTACCACGTCAAGGTGAGACTCAAAAGTTACTTGGTGTGTTCGTTGGAGTTCTCACAGGGCACTGTGGGGGCAGTGCTTGCACATTTGAGACCATTGGTCCTAAAATACATATTGCATTGGTTCTCAATGCTGAATCTGCATGCCTGGTGCGCCGGGCGAACTGAACCAAACACTCCAACTGCTACTGCGTCGGTAACTGTTAATAGTGCTACTGGTTCAGCAGATTGGTGGTACATCTAACCACAGTATTTTGTCATGGTGTGTTATGTTGAGTCATGTTGAGCAGAGCTGATGTAGTAAAGTCTTGAGTCTCAGCTGCCAAGGGATTTTAAACCATTTAACCAACATACATTTGTTAAATCAATACACCGTCCAATAGAAAAGTCTGATTTTACCTTTTTATAGTGAGCATTTAGCAAACCTTCACCCAAATTATGTAATTTCTACTACAAAATGACTTTTTAAAACAACAGCCCAAGCTTTCATGTGGTATGTCCTTTAATAGGATTTGCTCAGGTGTGCATTTCAGCTGAGAGGTATGGATGGGGGAAATCTGTTATTCACTTTCATTTTGCTTTAAATGGCCGCCCTGCTGCACACACATGCTACGGGCAGAAAGGTGTCTCCCTCCCAGCCTTCATCCCACCTGCTCTCCTACCTCCCAATAGATGACTAATGGTTGGAGGTGGAGGAGAGATGGGTGGGAACCTTATCTGTTTTAATACCTTGATGTAAACACGTAGCCTGGGCCTGTCTTAACAGGCTGAGTACAGTACTCTGCCAACAATGACTGAGTGTGTGTTCAGCTGCTCGCCCACGCATGTAACTCAGTCAAACAGGGCCTCAACTCCTGACACGAGAGGTAAGGAATCACTCACAGGCTAGGACAGGACGTGGCTGGGAAGCACCCTCAGGCTGGGACAGGACGTAGCTGCCTCTGCCCTCATCATGGCTCTGGTTGCATAGAATACAATAAGGGCTCAGCCATCAGCTTGAGGGTAAAGTTAGTCATAGGTAGCCATAGCCATGACAACAAATGGGAAAGGGAGAGATCAAGTAGGTTCTTGTCTTAATTACATATATTCTGTATCTCCCCTTCAGATATCAGATTTTGGTCTGGCTCGGTGGAACGGCCTATCCAGGGTTGATGAAATCAGCCGTGATGGGTTCTGTGGCACCATCGCCTATCTGCCGCCGGAGAGCATCATCGAGAAGGACAGGGTATCAGACAGCAAGCATGACGTCTACAGGTGAGCCTCTTCACCTTCAATTCCCTCTGTCCTTGTCTGCCAGAGGAGTGGAACGTCATCTGTTTAATGCTTAGTCACATTGTTTGTTTTTTCACTTCTCCCCTCCATTGTTTGTTTTGACAATACTTGTTTTAATCACTATGAATATGAAATGGATGTATATTAATCAGTTATAAATTATGCTTGGAAAATGCATAGTGAGTAGGTCATTAATTCATTTATCACTTTTATTAGTATTCCTTGATACTGACCTGTTGTTCCCTTCCTGTTACAGCTTTTCGATAGTCATCTGGGGAATTCTCACACAGAAGAAACCTTACCAAGGTGAGACATGTTGAGGACATGTATGGATGGATTGAGGATTGGTATGAGACACCTTGTAGTCCTTTAGGGTTTGTCTTATAAGATTCACTCCTAGTCTTTCTTAAACTCAAAGGGTTGGGTTTCTGGACCGTGATTACGCCCATAGACTCCTTGTGACATATCCAACCATGTTAGTTTGTCCTGCGTCTCACTAAGTGAAGGTAACAGACATTTAGTCACAGTGCACATATTGACGGTGCCGTTGAGTGTATACCTGGTGAATTCCAGGGCAGGCAGGCTGACGGGTGTTTTCCCCAGGCATATCCTATGAATTGAAAGCTCTTGATCAGGGCAGTGACAACGTTGGTACCGGCACCTATGTCCACCATTAATGAAGCCCTAGAAAAGCACTTTTCTATCTCCACATCCCATGTTCCTCCTCCTGAAATTGAATGGTATTAAAGCCACAAAAGAAGCCAGGGTGATCTGAGCTTAACTCCACTGCCTCTGTTTGCTTTGAATCATTGACTGGCTGGCTGGTCCCAATGCCTGATAACAACGAGACCATGACCAAGAAAGTCTGATAGGTTTTCCCAGGCCTGGTGTGGGAGAGAAACAAAACATCTATTCGCCTTCCTTATCTGAGCATACAGAAAGATGATAATAAGGAAGTGTACATACTAGAATCTGTCCTACCCTGACATTCGTTTATGTTGCTTGTCCGTACTTTCACCAGCACGCGATCAAGGCATAATTCATTAGATATGATTCAGGCTTTAATTTGTCTTTTGAGTAATGCGGCCTGGTACACCTTATGGACTGAGCCATCATATGAATAGTAGAGAAATTAATTAAGTGTATCAATGTGTCGTATCTTGTGTTGATTGTATCTCTATGTCCTCTATTCTCTCCAGGGGAGAACAACATCCTGCAGATCATGGTGAAGGTGGTGAGAGGGATGCGTCCTGATCTCAATGTTGTGCCCCGGAGTCGACCCCAGGCCTGCACAGGGTTCCTGAGCCTCATGCAGCGCTGCTGGGCCCCCTTACCTGACGCCAGACCCAGCTTCCAGGGTGAGTAGAGACCCAATGAGGCCTATGTCTGTAAGGGATGGGTGTTTGTGTTTATCTTGAGGCTTAAAAGCAGGACGAACCCAATTAAAGTGTAGTTATACATACACTACCGTTCAAAAGTTTGGGGTCACTTAGAAATTTCCTTGTTTTTGAAAGAAAAGCAATGGTTTTGTCCATTAAAATAACATCAAATTGATCAGAAAGACAGTGTAGACATTGTTAATGTTGTAAATGACTATTGTGGCTGTAAATGGCCGATTTTTATTTTTTTAATGGAATATCTACATAGGCGTATAGAGGCCCATTATCAGCAACCATCACTCCTGTGTTCCAATGGCATGTTGTGTTAGCTAATCCAAGTTTATCATTTTAAAAGACTAATTGATCATTAGAAAACCCTTTTGCAATTATGTTAGCACAGCTGAAAACTGTTGTGCTGGTTAAATAGTACCCGCAAAACACCAGTCCCAACGTCAACAGTGAAGAGGAGACTCCGGGATGCTGGCCTTCTAGGAAGAGTTGCAAAGAAAAAGCGTTGCCTCTTTACTGTTGACGTTGAGACTGGTGTTTTGCGGGTACTATTTAATGAAGCTGCCAGTTGAGGACTTGTGAGGCATCTGTTTCTCAAACTAGACACTCTAATGTACTTGTCCTTTTGCTCAGTTGTGCACCGGGGCCTCCCACTCCTCTTTCTATTCTGGTTAGAGCCAGTTTCTCACATGTAATAGCCTTAATTTCTCAGAACAAGAATAGACTGACGAGTTTCAGAAGAAAGTTCTTTGTTTCTGGCCATTTTGAGCCTGTAATCAAACCCACAAATGCTGAGGCTCCAGATACTCAACTAGTCTAAAGAAGGCCAGTTTTACTGCTTCTTTAATCAGCACAACAGTTTTCAGCTGTGCTAACATAATTGAAAAAGGGTTTTCTAATGATCAATTAGTCTTTTAAAATGATAAACTTGGATTAGATAACACAACGTGCCATTGGAACACAGGAGTGATATTTGCTGATAATGGGCCTCTGTACGCCAATGTAGATATTTCATAAAAAATCTGCAGTTTCCAGCTACAATAGTCATTTACAACATTAACAATGTCTACACTGTATCAATTTGATGTTATTATAATGGACAAAAAATGTGCTTTTCATTCAAAAACAAGGACATTTCTAAGTGACCCCAAACTTTTGAACGGCAGTGTACATACACAAAGGCATGATGTACTGTACATATAGTTTTCTGAAAAGGTGAAAATTAAACCACAGGATGCTATTCTGTATATCAAACCTTTGTTGTCTTTTCAGAAATCACATCAGAAGCCGAGGAGCTGTGTTCTAAACCCCAAGAAGAGTCCAAGACACAAACTCCTGAGCCTGAGAATAATCACTGCAATGGTCTAACCACTGACCAGGTATAACCTCCACACATACCATTCACTTATATTCCCATGCCTTCTCCCGCTGCCTTTTCTATTGATTTCTATCCTCTTCTTCTCCCCGACACCCCATTTTGTATACTGTACTGTCCAAGTCTAGTCTGGTTTGGTGTTCTTCTACAATGTAATTAGAAAACCCTCTTGTACTGTATGTCTAAAACGCCTGAATGCCTATCTGTGTGATTGTTTTCCTGTGGACTGGACTTGTTGTTACCATAAGACATACAGTCCATGTTTGATCCTGACAAACGGTTTCACCATTACAAAGGAATGCTGTCCAGAAGCATTGTTTAACTAGGTTAACTCTTTGCTTTGTTACATCCTGGATGCCGGGTACTGGGTGTACGTGACAAACTGACTAGACAGAAATTACTAGTGTGACTGTGCAATGTGTAAACATAATAAACGATCGGTGATCAGAGAAGATGATAAATGGACTAGGTTTGAGAGGAGAACTATTTAATATACAGTAATGTGAAAAAGAAAGTACACCCCCTGGAAAGTTCATTTTTAAAAAATCTTATTTGGAGAGATGGATATGTAATCTTCTCTTCAACACTATTGACAGATAAAGGTTACCCAATTTAACTTATCACACAACAACAAAAAAACGTTGAAAATGTTATGCAAATAAAATAAAGAAAAATACCTTTTCCTTATGGGGAAAAAGTTAGTACACCCCTACCTTTACCATCACATAAAATGGCTAAAATTTGAATTAGGTGTACCAAAACAAGTGCAAACTTGGCATACATGGGAGGTCAGGAAGAAAGAAGCCTCTGCTCTCAAAAAAGAATATCAAGACACAACTGACTTTTGTCAGACAACACCTGGGTAAAGTCAGTTGCGTCTTGATATTATTTTTTGAGAGCAGAGGCTTCTTCCTTCCTGACCTTCCTTGTGCAGTCTCTTTCTGACAGTGTACCCATGCACTTCGACATTGATTGTGGCAAGAGAGGCCTGTAGATCCCTTGATGTTACCCTGGGGTTCTTAGAGACTTCTAGGAGTATCTTTCGGTCAGCTCTTGGGCGAACTTTGGTGGGATGACCTGTTCTAGGTAGTTTGCCAGTGGTCTGGAGTTTTCGTCGGACAGTGGAATGATGTACATCGAATTGCTTGGAAATTGAATTATGTACATCGAATTGCTTGGAAATGGATTTGTAACCCCTCCCAGACTCATGGGCATCAATCATCTTTCTTCTGAGGGCCTCGGGTAGGCCTTTTGATCTTTGAATGATGTGTTACCACACACCCATATGGTTAAGACCAAACCAGACCAATTTTCTTATCTTTATGGAAGGCTGGACCCTCCTAAGTTTCTCTCTAATGTTTTCTAATCATTTGCACTTGTTTTGGTACACCTAATTCTAATTTTAGCCATTTTATGTGATGGTAAAGGTAGGGGTGTACTAACTTTTCCCCCATAAGGAAAAGGCATTTTTGTTTATTTTTTTTGCATAACATTTTCAACGTTTTTTTGTGTGTGTGTGATTTGTTAAATTAGGTAACCTTTATCTGTCGTGTTGAAGTGAAGATTACTTTCCAGGGGGTGTACATACTTTTTCACATGACTGTACATAGCTACATAACTAGATGTTTTAACAACATGTCAACATAAAGGTTGTCTAAGAGCCAAGGAGTCAAGGGGTTTGTTATTATATTTCTAACATAGCCGTGTCTCCAACAGAATAAAGAGCAGAAGCCAGTCAGGCCCAAGTCTGCCATGTTGCCAGAGAAAGACTACAGCCTATCAGAGCTGCTGAGCCAGGTAGACTCTGGGATATCTCGGAGCTTTGACCATGTGAAGGAGGACTGCTGTCCCAGCAAAGACAACACCAGCAAGAGACTGTCAGGAATCTCCTCTGTAGACTCTGCCTTCTCCTCTCAAGACTCCATTACCCTCTCCTTTGAGAAAGAGAATACATGTGGTAAGAATGGCTGTGTCATGGCGTAGTCTATGGTTTCCTTTAACAGATGACAGGAATTATCGTTGCTCACAGTGTTATATCCTACATATAAGTAGTACAGTTCTGAATGACTTCTGGAGCATGCAGAGTGTCTTTTTAACTTTAGGACAGTTTCTTTGTGGTTTTGGCCCTGACTCTATACTGTGTCTTCTCTCTCCATGTTGTTTAGACTCTGGGGAGGTGCAGAGGAGGAAGCTGTGTGACGCCATCCGTACCAAAGACATGTCCAAGCTGATGAAGATCCTGCAGCCTCAGGACGTGGACCTCCTATTGGAGGGCGGCTACAGCCTGCTCCACCACGCCGTCACGCAGGCCAACGAGGAGGCCGTCAAGTTCCTGCTCCTCAACCACGCCAACACCAACCTGGCCAACGCCCACGGCTCCACACCCCTCCACCTGGCCACCGAGAAGCACCTGAAGGGCCTGGCCGAGCTGCTGCTGAGCCGCCGGAACACTAACGCCAACGCCCGGGACGAGGACCAATACACAGCCCTGCACTGTGCTGCTCAGAACGGGGACGAGGCCATCACCCGCCTACTGCTGGACCGTGGTGCCTCCATCAATGAGATGGACGCCCAGTGCCGTACACCTGCACACATCGCCTGCCAGCATGGCCAAGACAATGTGGTCAGGGTGCTGCTGAGCCGCGGGGCAGACATCCACGTGAAGGGCAGAGATGACTGGACAGCGCTTCACTTGGCTGCCTGGCAGGGCCACCTGGGCATCGTCAAATTACTGGTGAAGCAGGCCGGGGCGGACGTAGACGGGCAGACCACTGATGGGCGCACACCACTGCACATGGCCTCCCATAGGGGGCAGTACAGGGTGGCAAGGATCCTGATAGAGCTGGGGGCAGACGTCCACGTGACCTCCACGGGCCTCCACACCCCCCTGCATGTGGCGGCTGAGACAGGCCACACCAGCACCTCCCGCCTCTTAGTCAAGCATGATGCAGACATCCAGGCCCGGACCACCCAGGGTCTTACCGCCCTCCACCTCGCTGCTCAGCGCGGCCACCTGCCCACAGTGAAGATGCTGATTGAGGAAGGGGCAGACCCCTACTGCACCAGCCAAAACCTGCGTACCCCTTGCCACCTGGCGGCAGAAGGGGGACACTGTGAGGTCTTCAAAGAGCTTCTGGTCCACTGCCCTGAGGGTGCTAGTCTGTCAGATGAGCAGGGCCTCACCCCTCTGCACCTGGCTGTGAGGGGAGGTTACACAGATATCACCAGCATGCTGCTGGCCCAGGGGGTGGAGCTATTACAGGAAGTACCACAGGACTCCATATCCCTACCACAGGAAGTACCACAGGACTCCATCCCCCATGACACACTGCTGTCAGCAGCAGAGGACTGCCCAAAGCTTCTGGATCGTCAGCCAAGCTCGTTGGCCAAGTGTCTCCAGAGAAAGGTTGTAATCTTGAAACTGACGGAGTGTGAAGGAAACGACTGTCCAGAGGAGGGAGTCACGCTGTGACTGGATTGTACAAAACTGTCCTGAAAATCTCTTCTATCCCTTTCCCATAGATGTGATGGGATAGAAGTCTCAAGCTAAAGAGACTAGCAGATGTATTAGATTTTTTTTGTACATAGTATTTTGATTGTGTCTAATTTTATGTCAGTCTTTGATTGACCATTCATTGCCAGATGTTATGATTCTATGGTTATTTGGGACTGTCAAAGCCCGTGTTATCACCCTTCACTACTTTGGTATCTTGTCAGAGAAGGAAAGCTTTAATGTAAATATATGTATACTGTATATAGAACCATGAGCTCACTTTTTTCCTTTATGTTAAATAGAGACTCCATGTCACGTTTTTCCTTTTAATAGTGTAACGTTTCTACTTTGCATATGCACAATCATGGCCCCCAGTAAACAGAATGTTGACATCTGTGGAATGCCATTTGTATTTTCTTTCCTATCTACTTACTGTAGCTGGTATGTTTAAACATGTCCATAAGCTATATTCTCTAATAAAACAACAGTGCCAATACCAGTGTGTGTGTGTGTGTGTGCGCGCACACTCATGTGCCTGTAAATGTGTGAATGAAAGAATGATGGCCATCTTCACTGCCAGGCAGAATGGGCATGTCTCTATCTGCAGCCGGCTTTATTCTTATCATGCCTGCCTCCCCCAGACACAACAGAGCATGCTCAACTTGGCACCATCCGTGGGAACTGCCCTCGGGGGGGATCGCAGGCCAGGCAGGTGGGTTAGTGGGAGGGGAGTGGGGTGAGGAGGGGGAAACGTACCTGCATACCTAGCTTTCCAGGCTGTTGGCTAATTCCTCAGACCATTTAAACTTTTCATCACTCTCCTAAACCAACGTTCCATCCTTGATGTTGACGCCTGCAGGGCTGGGCCTCTTGAGGACCCGAGTCTGAAGCCCTCCTGAGCTGAGTTCTGGCGAGCCTTGTAATTGCCCTGGTTTAGAGTTTTTTTGTGTGTAATCAGAGGCTTTGTGTGTGTGTGTGTGTGTGTGTGTGTGTGTGTGTGTGTGTGTGTGTGTGTGTGTGTCTCACCTGTTGCTAAGTGATCCTGCAGAAGCCTCAGTGGTGTGGAACATCCGTTACTCAATCTTCTCACTCGCTTATCATGGCATTCTATTATGTTCCTTCACTGTACCCTTTCTACATACTTTACACAGTAGCTTGTTGTTCAAGTACACTCCCTATATTTGCACTGTTCCACCCTTAAAGTGTTTAATGGATAAGTAAGTAGAGCATTTAAATGGATTTGACTCTTTATACCTCTCATGGGAATAACACACACTGTATGACTCATTTGTACCTCTTAATGACCCTCGTCTTTTGTGTCCAGATGATTCACATTGTGTTAATGTGCAGAACATTTCCCCACTCAAATATATAATCTACAGTACAGTAATGAAGCAGTCATGAGTCCTTTTTGATTTTTCAACAATTCGTTTTTTTATGCTAAAATAACATGTATAATACTATGCCTGGTAATGAAAATAAGGCTAAAAGATGTGGTTATTTCAGTTCTCTATGTTGTTGTTGGTACTGCCCTCCTCTGTGTTGCTGCTGGACACACACTGTCCAAACAGCTGGAGTTCACACAGGCTGCCCAGGTTGTCCACCTCATAAAAGAACTCCATGCCAGACTTCCCTGATGCAGCTATGCCCACAGACCCCTCTGATCCCTGGGACTCCAGCAGGCATTGCATACAGGCCTCTAGGTCCTCCTGGTCCAGGGAGTGATCCAGGGTGGAGGGAAACTGACCCCTGCCTGAACACTGCTGGGTGGGGCTTGACAACACTCCCTGTGGCACCAGAACACTCAGCCCAGCCTCAGCCTGCTGGCTGGGTTCATCCTCAGACCCACAATGGAAAATCTTCATAGCCTCCTCCAGTGAGGTGACTGCAGGCAGGGAACTATCCCCTAACCTCTGCAGGGGCAGGCTGGGGCCGGTGACCTGGGTCAGAGAGGCCTGGGAGACTCTTGCGGCCCTGAGGTTATAGCTCTGGATCTCGAACAGAGGATGGTTGGAGTCTGCCTGGAAGCGACCTCCAAGCTGATGGTGAGGGGCCAGGTGAGTGCGGCTGTCTCCGACCTGAGGGAGGAGGCCAGTGGGGGCTTGTTGGGGCGCTGTGGAGAAGATGGGGTACATCCTAGCATCCATGGGCCCTCCTGTGAGGTGTTGCCTGTAGGACCAGGGGACCCCAGCCTGGTAGGCCATCCTGTATGACTCAGGCCTCCCCTGTGACCAGGGGACCCCAGCCTGGTAGGCCATCCTGTATGACTCAGGCCTCCACTGCGCAGCATGCTGGTCTTGGTGTAGCTGGTGTTGAGGCAGCCAACAGGGCGCACTGTGCATGTACTGGGCAGACACCTGCTGGGCCTGGGTGGCAGAATGGGATAGATGGCCCTGGGTCCTCACTGTCCATGTCTGTGGGTGGTACACCTGGGCAGGACTGTGGACCCATGTTCCCTTGGGCTGCTGAGGCCACATGTATGGAGCCTGCATCTGCATGATAGTGGTGCCCAGCATGGCTGAGGAGCTCATTTGTCTCATGTCACACACTAGACAGAGATGAATATGGAAAGTCAACAACCCACTGGGCAAAAACTAGTTGAATCAACGTTGTTTCCATGTCATTTCAACAAAAATGTATATGTGATGACATTGAATCAATGTGGAAAATGAATTGGGTATGCAAAAAGTAATCACCAAAACTGAATTTGTCTTTTTTTCACCCAACTTTGAACCGAAATCCAATAACATGGTGATATTTTTGGTTGATTTCACAATTTTTTATTTTATTTAACCTTTATATAACTAGGAAAGTCAGTTAAGAACCAATTCTTTTTTACAATGACGGCCTACCTACATAGTAGTACAGCGCCCCTGGAGCAAATTAGGTTTAAGTGCCTTGCTCAAGGACACATCGACAGGTTTCCACCTTGTTGGTTCAGGGACTCGATCCAGCAACCTTTTGGTTACTGGCCCAACGCTCTAACCACTAGGATACCTGCCACCCAAAAAAAACATTAGTTGACAACTCAACCAAATGTAATTCAAAACTAGACGTTTTGCGATGACGTTTGAGCCCAGTGGGAAAGTCTCTCCCTGAATTTATACCACAACATTTTGGTTACCAAGCAAGCTACTTTCACTTGAATGACTATCAATTAAGTTCAAGAGATACCTAGGTCTCACCTGGAGAGAGGCCATCAGTTATTCTGATAGGAAGAAGTTGTTTTTTCGAGGTTGGGAATTGAAACATGGCACTTTCTTTCAAGAGTAGATGGTGAATGATCCTTTGGTTTTGTTGTAATTCAAGTGATTTCTGAACATTCTGTTTGGCATCATTCCTGCGGCAACCATGTTCTATGGATGAAGGCCCTTATGACATACACATATTCTGTTGGGAGAACTGTTTTTTTTGGTTGTGATTCAAATGATTTCTGAACATTCTGTCTGCTATTGTTCCTGCGAAAACCAAGTTCTATTGATCTTTTGACATTCTAAGATTCTAAATGTGTGTTCGTAAATTCACTCTGGAGAGCCAGAGTGTGCTTAGAGTGCTCTCTGGGCATTTTTTTATTCAGTGTTTCACTCTTGGAGCATTCGGAGCTCACACTGAACGTTCTGGCCGAGGAGTGGGGTTGATCCGTTTTATACCCACAACGGCAGTCAAGCACCCAAGCAAACTGGCTAAAGTTTGCTAGCTTGCTAGCTACAGTGCATTCGGAAAGTATTCAGACCCCTTGACTTTTACAACATTTTGTGACATTACAGCCTTATTCTAAAAGTTATTAAACTGTTGTTTTTCCTCATCAATCTAACCACAATACCACATAATGACAAAGCAAAAACAACTGAAATATAACATTTACTTAAGTATTGAGACCCTTTACTCAGTACTTTGTTGAAGCATCTTCGGCAACGATTACAGCCTTCTTGAGTATGACGCGACAAGCTAGGCACACCTGTATTTGGGGAGTTCCTCCCATTCTTCTCTGCAGATCTGTCAAGTTGGATGGGGAGTTTAGCTGCACAGCTATTTTCAGGTCTCTCCAGAGATGATCGATCGGGTTCAAGTCCGGGCTCTCGCTGGACCACTCAGACACTCCTGCGTTGTCTTGGCTGTGTGCTAAGGGTTGTTAGCCTGTTGGAAGGTGAACCTTTGCCCCAGTCTGAGGTCCTGAGTGTTCTGGAGCAGGTTATCATCAAGGATCTCTCTGTACTTTGCTCCGTTCATCTTTCCCTCGATCCTGACTAGTCTCCCAATCCCTGCTGCTGAAAAACACCCCCACAGCATGATGCTACCACCACCAAGCTTCACCGTAGGAATGGAATTGGTCAGGTGATGAGCGGTGCCTGGTTTTCTCCAGACGTGACGCTTGGCATTCAGGCCAAAGAGTTCAATCTCTCATGGTCTGAGAGTTCTTTAGGTGCCTTTTGGCAAAATCCAAGTTGGCTGTCATGTGGCTTTTACTGAAGAGTGGCTTCCGTCTGGACACTCTATCATAAAGGTCTGGTTGTCCATCTGTCTCGGAGCTCTAAGGACAATTCCTTTGACCTCATGGCTTGGTTTTTGCTCTGACATGCACTGTCAACTATGGGACCTTTCCAAATCATGTCTAATCAGTTGAATTTACCACAGGTGGACTTGATTTCCTGATCAATGGAAACAGGATGCACCTGAGCTCAATTTCGAGTCTCATAGAAAAGGGTCTGAATACTTATGTTAATACATTTTTAATTATGGGGTTTTGTGTGTAGATTGACTAGGGAAAAATGTATTTAATCCATTTTAGAGTAAGGCTGTAACGTAACAAAATGTGGAAAAAGTGAAGAGGTCTGAATACTTTCCGAATGCACTGTATACTGTTTAGGTTTTCTACTGCCAAGTTTACACCTTCACTATTACAGTGAAGTTGTGTAAAAGGGATTGAATTTGTTGTTGCCTAATTATTTTTTCATAGGTTTCTACACTACACTTTCCTTCCATCTATAGCATTTCTTAATATTATCCATTCCCTTTGGCTTTGATGCCCCATGATTGAGTGATGCTCTGTTCAAGTAGACTGTGATTTTGCTGTGATCTGATAGGAGTGTCAGTGGGCTGACTGTGAACACTCTGAGAGACTCTGGGTTGATGTCAATGATAAAGTAATCTACAATAGTACTGCCAAGGGATGAGCTGTAGGTATACCTACTGTAAGAGTCCCCTCGAAACCTACCATTGACTATGTACAGACACAGAATGCGACAGAGCTGCAGGAGTTGTGATCTGTTTTTGTTAGTTGTTTTGTCATAGTTGTGTTTAGTTGGGAAGGAATGCTGTCACCTCCAGGTAGGTGTTTGTCCCCCTGTGTGCTGAGAGTGTCAGGTTCTTGTCCAGTTCTGGCATTTAGGTCGCCACAGACTAGTACATGTCCCTGGGCCTAGGATGGAGAGGCTGTTGGGGCAATATATGTAGCACACATGAGGACATTTTTCTCTGTTGAGATAATTTCCTTATGAATTTCTAGCCAGATGTAAAATGTTCCCGTTTTGACTAATTTATTAGAGTGGGTTAGGTCTGCTCTATATCAAATTAGCATACCCCCTGAGTCTCTTCCCTGTTTCACACTTGGATGTTTGGTGGATGAGACAAGAGGGCAACCAGTGGGTCCATCTCCTCTATACCATGTTTCTTGTAGGATGACAATATCTGTATTTGCAATTTCTTTCATGAAGTCTGGGTTCCTGCTCTTTAGGCCAAAGGCAGATTACCTCAGACCTTGTATATACCAGGATGAAATAGTAAAAGCTTTGTGTTCCTTTGTGCTCAATCACCCACGTGGGTATATGCTCCTAAAAACCAATGAGGAGATGGAAAGGCGGAACTTAGTTATATTTATATTTTAGCGCCTGGCTACACAGAGGCTCGTTGATGCGGGCGAGCAGTTTGGATTAAATTATTGAATAACATGTATGTGTAAATATATTTTGCAACACTTGCTCACGCAAGGCAGTGGTTTGGTCAGCATGTAACTGTGTTGCTAGCAACAATTTTATTAATTTACTGATACCGGTCATATTCACTGGGTTTTGCAGAGTTTGTAAATTCTTCAGTTATTCTGCGCTCTGGCACACACAGACGAGAGTGCTCTGAAATCACAGTAGATAGCCAGAGTGAATTTACGAATGCACCCAATGAACCATATTGTAGCGATCTGCTTGGACAGTTTATTTGCCTGTGTTCTGATGTTCTTTTGTTGTGTGGTGAGTAAGACATGTTTATCCCTTTGCTCTGAGTTTCGCAGAGAGCTTGATCCTATGTCATAGACTGACATTCAGTCTATGAGGTCATTACAATATAATCTCTAATGGTAGCATATTTAGTTTGTACAACTGATACATTCCTGAGGAGATAAAATCCTAAAGTAAATAAACCCCAACAGTATTTAATTCAAAACAAAACGTTATTGTCTGCCTTCTCTGTGTAGTCATCTGCCTAGCCCGGCCTTTTCCTGTTGGTGTCTCAAAGGTAATGGTACTCCCACCCTGGAAGACACCGGTACAGGCTCTGCTCACCTGGATGCTACAACAGGGACTTTTTGTGATTAGTACAGTCATGACAGGAGACTAATGCCATGTTCAAAACAACTGGGAACTCTGTCAAATCATGACGTCAGTAACCTTGCCTTTGGAAAGTTAGAGCTCTAGAAAGAGGCCCAAGTTCCTGAGTTGGAAGTCCAAGTTGGATGACCATTCAAAAAATAAATGTGGCTTCCCAGTTGTTTTGAACGCACTGAAGTTGAAGTCTGAGATTTCCCAGTTCCGAGTTCCCAGTTTTTTGAACAAGGCAACATTCCCCCATGAGTCTAAAGGTTGAAATGACACAAGCCTGTAGGCTATTTGTGATCTTATCAGACACTCTAGTCAGTAGTCAGTCACACAATTGTAGCGTTGGCCGTATAGACTTATTTCTGAAACAGTGGTAACACAAGAGTAGGCTAACATCTATTACACACTAGAGCTAAAAAGATCACATGATCACTGAAATCTGAGGACTGTTTTTCTTTCCTTTTTTTGTAACCTGACAGAGCTTGTCTAACCAGATCTGAGCTGGTTTCTCTGAAGTTGTGAACAAGCAGCAACCTGTAGACAAGAGATCGCCCCGGGGTTAAGATGTTGGTGCACTGAGGCAGACATGATGATTTCATGTAGATTAATGGCTGGATATGTAGACGCTAAAACCACAGTTTTGAACTCATGGAAAGTTACTCATTGACTGAGTCGAGAGGCAGAGAGAGAAGGGGGTTGGATAGTGTGTGTGTAATCACAAACATGACCAGGAAATTGGAAAGCAAACAGTTTAATGTATATTATATCTGTTGTGTCTAGATAATCTATGTTACTGTGCATCTTATTATTGATGTACCTATTTTCAATCAGTTTTATTTTTTTATTTTTTTTTAAACATTATTTACAGATTAAATTAGTACATTTTGCCTCTGTAGTTGTACGCCCACATACGGTGCATGCCTGCATAAGTCATTTGAGTTGTTCATCCTCTTCCAAACCAAGTGCTTCTTCATAGTGAATGAGATCCATTTGGAGAGCTGGTTACATTATTAAACATACATATTTTTTCCTAACCTTTCCCCCCTAATATGCTGAGAACCAAAATGTTCCTCACCCCACCTGCTGGAGGTCATAAGAGACTTTGTTCAGGTTGTGTACCTGTAGCACTTTGACTGACCAGGAGGTGGCTCTGTTACCCTGTCTTTAAGATGTGTTGCCCATCATGTTTACGTGTGTTAATTATGATGATGATTTTTTTTTGGAACAAAGAGAATATTAGGATAATGGTTCATTTGTTATGGTTAAACTAAATTACACCCGTCTACTGAAGCTACAGCTGTTTGTTTGTTTTAGTCCCTATAATAAAGCTAAAGGTGACGGCTACTGATCAAGCAATTCAACATAAATCAGATTTCTCCGATTTGAAATGGGGAAGGCATGTATCTGGTTTGATCAAGCAGAATCATTCAGACAAAAACAGCTCTTTATTCTGGTGCCAAATTGGATGTGCTGTGTGTTGTTTCCATGATGCTGGCATGAGATGAAACACTAGAACAGGCTGGTGCATGTCACCTTTTAATGACCATTGTCAACATGCCCTGAAATAGATACAGCAGCAGGCTGCACTGAATCAACATACATTGTTTTAGAGGACTAATATGTTGGATTAAGGACATTTTCTACCTGAAAAACACATCTCTGTTGGCCATCTAGTGTTTCATCTTCCTCTGTCCAGTGTCTGTGTTCTTTTGCCCATCTTAATCTTTTCTTTTTATTGGCCAGTCTGAGATATGGCTTTTTCTTTGCCACTCTGCCTAGAAGGCCAGCATCCCGGAGTCGCCTCTTCACTGTTGACATTGAGAGTGTTTTGCGGGTACATTTAATGAAGCTGCCAGTTGAGGACTTGTGAGGTGTCTGTTTCTCAAACTAGACTCTAATGTACTCTTGCTCAGTTGTGCACCGGGCCTCCCACTCCTCTTTCTATTCTGGTTAGAGCCAGTTTGAGCTGTTCTGTTAAGGGAGTAGTACACAGCGTTGTACGAGATCTTCAGTTTCTTGGCAATTTCCCGTATGGATTAGCCTTCATTTCTCAGAACAAGAATAGACTGACGAGTTTCAGAAGAAAGTTCTTTGTTTCTGACCATTTTGAGCCTGTAATCGAACCCACAAATGCTGAGGCTCCAGATACTCAACTAGTCTAAAGAAGGCCAGTTTTACTGCTTCTTTAATCAGCACAACAGTTTTCAGCTGTGATAACATAACTGCAAAAGGGTTTTCTAATGATCAATTAGTCTTTTAAAATGCTAAACTTGGATTAGATAACACAACGTGCCATTGGAACACAGGAGTGATGGTTGCTGATAATAGGCCTCTGTGCGCCTATGTAGATATTCCATAAGAAATCTGCTGTTTCCAGCTACAATAGTCATTTACATCATTAACAATGTCTACACTGTATTTCTGATCAATTTGATGTTATTTTAATGGACAACAAATTAGCTTTTCTTTCAAAAACAAGGACATTTCAAAGTGACCCCAAACTTTTGAACGGTACTGTACATTATATACAACTTAGTAGAGTGAGCATAGAGCTATAGAGAATTGGCAGGGGATATACAAATATACAGTAGGTATACAGTTGATCTACAATGGATGTACAAATGTACAGTATCAGTATGAATATATCTAAATGCAGAGAGATTAATAGTGCAAATGCAGTATAGTGCAGTTATTTTGTGTACAATTCAGAGATGGCTCGATGCGTTGTGCAGCATAGAGTGCATAGTCCTTTAGTCTCTATGGGCCAGAAGGCCAGTTGGTGAGGGCCACATCCCGGGGAAAGAAACTGTTCAGGTGGTGGGAGGTTTTGGTCATTATTGACCTGAACCGGCTGCCAGAGGATCATTTTTGGAACAGGGGTTGACCGGGGGTTGGAGGGGTCGGCGAATATCTTTCCTGCATGCTTCCTTGCCCTGGAGTCATGCAGGACCTCGATGGAGGGCAGGTGGCAGCCGATGACCCTCTCTGCAGACTAGACAATGCGTTACAGTCTGCCCTTGCAGCGGGAAGACGCAGACAAGCATTTCGCTACACCCGCAATAACATCTGCTAAACACATGTATGTGACCAATAAAATGTGATTTGATTGGATTTGACCCAAACCAGACATTGATGGAGGAGGTGAGGATGGACTCAACAATTTTCTTCAAATCCTTTATTTACAATATTATTCTGTGCCCACACTCTTCTAATTCTGAAACGTGAAAGCATACCTGTGAGAGGGGTCGCCCTGGTAGTAGTTGTAGGTTTTTATACAGTACCCAAGACCAATCAGTGATTAATTGGACCTTAGGAAATACTGCGTTAATACTGCAATGCGGGTTAGATTGAATTGAACCCCTAATTTTTATTTTCAAGGTGATGATTTGCACTTGCCCTCCCAACTGAGTCCACATTTAAAAGAGGTATTTTGCACCCCATGAGGGATTAAAATGTACACTGCAAGTGGCAATAGAAGTCAGAAACTCTGCACCTTACAACCGTGAGCTAGCTGTCCAGAGCCACATTTTCATGCGATGCACATCATTTTTTTATCAGAGCGTTCCAGTGGACTTCTGGTAAGTATGCTTTAGTGAAAAAGTGTTGCGATCAGGTACAACTACGTTTACCCACCACCAAAATGAATATTTATCAGCTTTTTCCCCCCACCCACCTGAATGCATTTTGTTTTTGTTAAGTGGTTGTGCAAATGCTGAAATTGGGGTTGAGTTACCCCTTAAATATTTTTTCACTCATTTTATTTATTTATAGGTCATATTTCATAGAAATCTGGAAACACTGGAATGTTTCTTTAAAAGTTGACTTTGGGCCAATAATCAGAATTCATTTATTTGTCAATATAGCTTGTCCAAAAAAGTGGTCTCTTGGCACAACTAACCCTGGATATCAAATCTTGTCTGCTAAATGAACTAGTGTAGCCCACAGCCATATGGCATAGCCAGATTAGGGCCTGTAACGAATGCCCCACGTGGAGCTGCGGGACCTCCTCCTCTCCGGCGCTCCTCCTCGCTGGTGTTCTAACCGGCGGCAGTAGAGCGATGGCAGCTACACCCTTCTCATCCACACCTGTGTTGCATTAGCTCATTATGTTCTCTTTAAGTTCTGTGTGTTTTGTGTTACCCCTCACGGGTTATTGTTTCACGCCCTCGCCTGTCAGTTGAGGTGCTGTATTACCTTTTTTGCTCATTAAAGAAGCCTTTTATTTCACTTCGCAATTTTTTGCCTCTTTCGCCATCACCACTTGCACCGTCACAGAATAACCCGTTGCCACGAGGCTCTTTTCCACCAGTTTATTTTTTGTCTAAAGTTAGTTTTTTTCCTTTTTCCACTCATCCCCTGTGTGATGAGCATGGACGGGCGCGGAGAAGGATCTGGACCACCCGGTCGGGCACCCGCACTAGAGGAGAGACTCCGAGCCATGGAGGAGCAGGTCGCCGGTCTGGTGACCGCGCTCGGGGAGATGATGTCGCTCATGGCACCACAATCAGATGGGGATCGCCCGGTGGGTCCAGCTCGAGCCACAGCGTCGCCAGCACCTGATCGTGTGGAGTCTCGACACGTTCCGAGGGGAGAACTCCGGAGAGCCGTTCCAGATAAGTATGACGGTAATCCGGAGGGATGTTGTGGATTCCTTCTCCAGTGCGAGCTGTACTTGGGTGATCAGCCGGTGCCGGACTCTGAGAAGGTATCCACGATGATCACTCTCCTCACGGGGCATGCTCTTGGACAACGGGGTCTGCGGACTGAGGTCCAAATGGAGCTGGCTTGTGTAAGCCAATCTATGACGCTGGACGCCTACATCGCCTGGGCAATTGTCATCGACGGGCAGCTCCGGGACCGACGATTACTACAGAAACCATCTGTATGTCAAGGAGGAAAAAATGCGCCTTCCACCAAACAGCTGTTTTCCTTCCTTGGGTACCGCATTTCTCCGGAGGGGGTCAAGATGGAGGAACTGAAAGTGGAGGCGATGAGGTCATGGCCGGTCCCGAAGACCATCAAGGCACTACAAAGCTTTCTCGGGTTTGCCAACTTTTACCGCCGATTCATCAAGGGATTCAGCTCCATTACGGCTCCACTCACGTCGTTGTTGAAAGGACACCCTCAAGGTCTCAACTGGACCTCTGAGGCCGAGCAGACATTCCTCGACCTGAAGGGCCGATTCACCACGGCACCCCTCCTATGACACCCAGACCCTTCACGGTTGAGGTCGAGGCGTCAGAGGTCGGGGTAGGAGCGGTCCTCTCGCAGCTACAGGGGAACCCGCCGAGGCTGTACCCGTGCCTACTACTCCGAGAAGCTGAGCGCTGCGGAGAGGAACTACGACGTGGGTGACCGAGAGCTCGTGCCAGTAAAGTTGGCATTAGAGGAGTGGAGACATTGGCTGGAGGGTGCTCATGATTCGTTCACTGTCCTGACGGATCATCAGAATCTGGAGTACGTCAGGGCAGCCCAGCGCCTTAACCCCCGTCAGGCAAGATTAACACTATTTCGAGCGCTTCCGGTTCACCCTGACCTATTGCCCGGGGACGAAGAATGGCAGGGTGGACGCACTCTCCCGTCTCCACGACCGGGGGGCTGATCTGGCTAAAGACACGCCCATCCTACCTCCATCCTGCATCGTGGGTCCCGTCTGCTGGGACATTGATGTGGAAATTCAGCGGGCGGGGAGACGAGACCCCACCCCAGCTACATGCCCCCCGGGGAAGACATATGTACCCCGGAGAGTGCGTGGAAGGTTGGTGACCTGGGCCCACACTACACCGGCCACTGGCCACCCAGGCATCAGCCAAACCCTGGAGGCCTGGGATGGGGAGGACTGTGCGGCACTATGTACTGTCCTGTGTTGTGTGCGCACAGTCCAAGGCACTGAGAACGGCTCCTACGGGCAAACTCCACCCCCTTCCAATACATCACTAGCCTTGGTCCCACATCGCGGTGGTCTTCGTCACGGAGCAAGCAGAGGGGAAAACGACCATCGCTGTAGTAGTGGACAGGTTCTCGAAGATGGTGCGATTCCTGCCACTGCCCGGCCTCCCCTCTGCGCTCCAGTTCGCTGAGGTGCTGTTTCAGCAGATCTTCCATCTGTATGGACATCCGGAGGACATAGTGTCTGACCGGGGCCCCCAATTTACATCACAAGTCTGGAAGGCGTTCATGTCAAGACTGGGGGTCGCGGTCAACCTCACATGGTCAGGAAGTCAGTGATCATATTTCATTCGGTACAGAATTGTGTAGACAGATTAATTTACCCTGTCCCGGGCTCAATTTACCCCACTCTCCCATACAGTATAATTCTAACATGGAATAGGATGAAGCATACTGTGGATCTCACATTCATGTGGTCTCAATAAACCACATGAATGTGGTCTGTGTACTGTCATACAGACATGTCAAAACGAAACAGAGTTATACTGTTTCCTCGTTGACAATAATGGGAATCCACCATTGACACGTTATTTTCTCAAAAGGAATCCCACGTGTGACTTCATGTGAAACGAAAACGAAGGGGGTGTTGGATAGCCCAGTCGTTGATAAATAATTTTCTCTTCTCATAATTCGTTAGCTACATTATGTTGGTAAAATCTGAATACCAAATTATAGTGTAAACATTACCCCTATGTAATCATTTTCGGTCATACATGTACCTATTATTCTATTGTTCCACCAATGTTCCACTATTTTGTTGACGTTTATTAAATATACCATGTCTAAAGGGGTTAGATTCTGACGAATGCAATTGAAAAGGCTAACATAGAGCTTGAATAATGATGATCCTAGATAATACATCGACATAAACGTTGTCTTGTTTTTCAAAAGTGTGTAATGTATTATATATGCAGAACGATTTATATTTAATCTATATTGATATTATAACCTACCCGCTGATGTATAAGTGAAGTGGTTCGTTCCGAAAGGGTGGGGGGTTTCCCCATCCTCTGAAAGTAATGTGCTGCTCTGCGAGCTACCATCAACAATACTTTACTGCCCTACAGGCGCTCGAGTACTGAGGTAAAGGGAAACTAAATACCCGCGAATTTCCCTGAAGATTTGACAAAGGATTGCAAGGTAAATGCCTGTTACACAAAATAAATTGATAGCTACGTCGTATCACATTACTCTGTTTTTATCGTTTAGCTACTATCATTTTGTTTGGCTCCTGCTGGAAATTATTTATCTTGACGACCAGATAATGGGTCACGATTCAGTTAACGTTATCTATGTTGGCTAGCATGGCTAGCCAGTACTGGCAGCAGCAAGTGTCATAACAAGGTTTTGCTAGCAGCAAGTTACGTCGTCTACAGTAACTAGCTGGGTAGCCATTCACTCAGTTAACTACCTAACTAGTTCAATGTGATGGTAACTAGCTAGCCCTATAAAGGACGCCGCGCGTACTATATAGGGCTAGCTAGCTAGATGGTTAGTAGGGTAGTTAACTATCATGGCTCAGTCCCATTACGTTACACAAGTCATTGGTCTGAAGTGAACATTACCACGCATCCCTTGCGGTACAGTGTTTCATATCAGCAATAAATAATTTCATACACATTTATAGGGTTAGTGTTCCAACACCTTCATATCTCCATACAGGGCTGGTCGTTGCTGTTCTGTCGCCCTAGGCGATAAGATATTTGGTTTCATTTAGGTTCTGAATGAAAAGTGCAAAGGTACGTTTTAAAATGCATATTTTCCAGGATGTTGGAAAAAATACATTATCTGGATGTTGAAATCAGGTTCATATTCGGTTCTGGATGAAAGTTGATAATACTTTACTTTTCTAGGGCGCTAGAGAGCGTGCTATGTTATAGATGTGTGTTTTGTTAACAGTTTTGAAATATTAATATTTATCTTAATCTCTCACAACCTATAATTTCAAACCATTGTCTGACGATATGACAAAAGGAAAAGGCACCAAAAAAAGGGGTAGCTAAACATGAATTTGGACGAGACGGACCATGAACCGGTGTCAACATCGGCGACCCACGAGGGGTTAGCTGAAGATGCTAGGTCCCCACAGAACCCACTCCGATTGACCTACTGGCAGCTATAAACTCACTAAGCAAGAAGGTGGACACAAGGTTTGCTGATATCTCAAAGAGTATTGGGACTTTGACTGAAACTGTGAAGGCAATCAAGGCAAGGGTGCATCAGGTCAAGCAGACGACAGTTGCATATTTGGGATCCAGGAGAACACGGAGAAAGAGAAACCCACTGAATTTGTATCAGAGCTGATACCAGCATTGCTAGGTAGTGAACACTTCAAAACACCCATCCTGATAGACCACACACACAGACCACAGACAACGAAGCAGGCACAACCAAGGCCATTCATTGCACGGCTGCACTACCCCCAGACCAGGGATCTCATACTCAAGCTGGCTAGTCCCCAAGTTCCCACTTATCTACAACGGAGCCATGGTGTCTTTCTACCCAGATCTTACTTTGGAGGTGAGGAACCAACGGAAAGAGTATGATGAGTTGCACGAGAAGTGCAGGGCGGCCAACATCCGATATGGATTCCTCTTCACAACCCGGCTTAAGGTGACAGTTGAGTGATCAATATGTACATTTCACACTCCAAAAGACACCAAACTGTTCTTGTCAAGCAAGCTCCCTGGCTGAGGATACAGAACTGCTGTGTCAGCCAGCTAAGTGGCCAAATATAGGCCAGAAATGTGTTTGAATTTCCTACAGATGTCTTGTCTTTCATCAGAAGATCAGAAATTGGGACTTATAATGATGACGACTGACTGTATTGTATGTGACTGTATGTGTGTGTGTGTATGTATGTATATATATATATATATGTATATGTATATATATGTATATGTGTGTGTAAACTTCTGACTGTATATGTATATATACATACACACACACAGTCAGAAGTTTACATACACCTTAGCCAAATACATTTCAGGCATTTGGAAATTGCTCCCAAGGATGAACAAGACTTGTGGAGGTCTACAATTTTGCGCGCGCGCTCCCAAGCCCTTTTAATAGTAGTTGACTCAAAGAGAGAGAAAGACAATAGTTGAACAGTTTTGAACAAATTAATTTCTTTGATTGGGTGGACAAGTCAGTTCATGCTGCTAAAGCTCTGATAGGTTGGAGGACGTCCTCCGGAAGTTGTCATAATTACTGTGTAAGTCTATGTAAGGGGGTGAGAACCATGAGCCTCCTAGGTTTTGTATTGAAGTCAATGTACACAGAGGAGGACAGAAGCTAGCTACACCATGGTGCTACCCTACAGAGTGCTGCTGAGGCTATTGTAGACCTTCATTGCAAAACAGTGTGTTTTAATAGATTATTTAGTGACGTGAATATATTTAGTATTGTTTGAGAGTTTTTATTTTTCTGAAATTAACTGAGGAGGATGTCAGTAACCGATAGAAACCCAGTCAGTGAGTCAGTAACCGATAGAAACCCAGTCAGTGAGTCAGTAACCGATAGTCCTCTAGCCTACAGCCTACTCTCACTATCTGCAAGCCGTAGGCTAGAGTGCACATGCCAAGACCAGAGTAGGCACTTTTAATATTACAGTGCAGTTGAAAATGCAATGGAAACACATTGCAGTTTTAGATTTTTATTCGGTACATGAAAACTTAAGCAAAAAAGTACATTTTGTGTGCGCTACGTCATCACGCACTGACTTTTTTTTTCAATTTGGTGGAAACGCCACTGGTGGGAAAATTTGCATATCTTCATCATGCAGATTTTATACTGAACCAAAATATAAACTCAAGTGTTGGTCCCATGTTTCATGAGCTGAAATATAGGATCCCAGAAATGTTTCATATGCAGAAAAAGCTTATTTCTCATTTTGTGCACAATTGTTTTTACATCCTTCCTTTGCCAAGATAATCCATCCACCTGACAGGCATATCAAGAAGCTGATTAAACAGCATGATCGTTACACAGGTGCACCTTGTGCTGGGGACAATAAAAGGCCACTCTAAAATGTGCAGTTGTCACATAAGTGTCACAAATGTCTCAAGATTTGAGGAAGTGTGCAATTGGCATGCTGAATGCAGCAATGTCCACCAGAGCTTTTGTCAGAATTGAATGTTAATTTCTCTACCATAAGCCGACTCAACGTCGTTTTTGAGAATTTGGCAGTACGTCCAACAGGCCTGGACATTTGCAAGAGGCAAATGGTGGTCACACCAGATACTGACTGGTTTTCTGATCCATGCCCCCATCTTTTTTTTAAAGGTATGTGTGACCAACAGATGCATATCTTTATTCAAAGTCATGTGAAATCCATAGATAATGGCCTAATTAATTTATGTCAATTAACTGATTTCCTTATAGGAACTTTAACTTAGTAAAATCTTTGAAATTGTTGCATGTTGCATTTTTTACATTTTTGTTCAGTGTAGAATATTCACAAACCTTGCTCCTGATCTAAAATTGAAACCTTGCTACTTGTTTTTTCATGGCTCTCTTGTCCCTCTGCAGAAGACATATGGTGAGCAATATATTTGGAACATCGAATCGCAATAAAATCGGTGTCGAATCGCAATACATAGAAACGTAAGGATTACAGTACATATCGTATTGCCACTTAAGTATGGTGATAATATTGTATTGCGAGGTCCCTGGCAATTCCCAGACATATTATTGCATACAAGGTTTTACTTTTTACCAGGAGTTGTTTTCAAATGATGCTGATAATATTCAGGAACAGTGTGAAAGAAGAATGGAAACCTAAAATATGTGCCTCTACTTATTCATTTTAATCTAATTTTGCAGTTTCGTTCTCTAATCCTTAGGTAAACGCAGGGAAGACAAGTGTCCTGGGACAGAAATACTAACATAATTATATTCACATTGTAATGAAATTAACCCCTTGGTTGTCACATTCTGGAATGGTCACCTTATGTAAGCCAGGATAAGCTAATTTACCAAGAGTTAACATGGGTCACCATACGCACTCGTTTCTTTCTCTGTGAGATCACTGTTGGGTCCTCGTTTACACGTTTACAGTTCCATCCTATTGTCACCTGAAAATCAGCTAAAATCGCTCCTCTCAAAAAATGTGATCCCTATCTTCTGCAGTGCCCATAAGTGTCTTGATATTTCATTAGGCATAATGCATAATACAGGTCACAGTCTTGAGCAAACCATAACTCTTGCTACTATCATCATAGAGATTGGCGCAGCCCTGTGTGGTCGCCTGTTAAGCAGCTCCCATTGTTCGTTAGTTGTTTTTAGTATGTTTTTCGTGAGTTGTTTTGCAACAGTTTAACTATAATAGTTCAGGATTATGGAGTGCTACTGTTTTTTACGAAGGTTTTGGCGGTCCTTTTATCACTGAGGCACTTTTTATTTTTCTCAGTGCCAAACATACACGAGTCCTCAATTATTTACAACCGAGCCCAGCTCCTGGATTTAGCACACGCAGCGCTGCTGCACCCCAGGGAAAAGTTTGATATTCCGGACGAGTTGAAAAGGCGACGGCGTGGACGGGATTGAAGTGTAAAGCAAAGCTTAGGAAATACAAGCCGGCTATACCGTCTGTCATTATGGGCAACGTGAGATCGCTACATAACAAGATGAACGAGCTTGAGGGTCTGTTCCATGGACAAAGAGACTATCAGGAAGCTAGCCTATTGTGTTTTACTGAGACATGGCTGAATGATAACATCCCCATAGAGAACGTAACTATCGACGGTTTCCAGACCATCAGAGCGGACAGGGATATCGTTTCTTCTGGTAAGGGTAAGGGAGGGGAGCTGGCTTTATTAGTTAACAACAGATGGTGTAATCCAAAACATATTACTGTTAAGGAACAGTTTTGTAGCCCGGACATTGAGCTGTTAGCCGTTAGCCTGAGATTACTATTTGCCGAGGGAATTCACGGTGGCCATTGCTGTTATTGTTTACATCCCGCCTTCCGCGGACGCAAACACAGCGTGTGACGTCATCCACTCTGTTATCGCGAGGTTACAGACGGCAAAAGGCGTGCATCTCTCTCTTCAACGCTGCCCACGTTCAAACAGTTTGAAGTGCCCAACCAGGAATAATACAACTCTGGACTTGTTATATGCTAATGTAAAGGATGCATACAACTCCACTGCACTTCTTCCCCTCAGTAGATCGGATCACAACCTTGTCCACCCCACTCTACAAGCCTATGGTCCAACAGCAGCCTGCGACCACTATGACCATTAGGAGATGGTCTCCGGAGGCGAATGAGGCCGTACAGGACTACTTTGAAACAACGGACTGGGATGTGCTCTGTGAAGCTCATGGGGATGACATTGATGGACTTACTGACTCCATAACGGACTATATAAATGTTTGTGTAGACAACACTGTACCCACCAGGAAGGTAGGCTGTTTTCCAAATAATAAACCCTGGGTCACCAGCGACCTGAAGGCCCTGCTGAATGAGAAGAAGAGGGCCTTCAAGGAGGGGGACAAGGACAAATTGAAATGCGTCCAGAGGGAGCTGAAGTTGCGGATTGCTGAGGGGAAGAGAGTGTATAAGGAGAAGATGGAGGACAAGCTGAGGCAGAGCCAGGTGAGAGGGGTGTGGAAGGGTATGAGAAATATCACTGGCTTCAAAAATTCAAACAGTGGGCAGACGAAGGGGACCCAGGAAAGAGCCAATGAGCTGAACCAATTTTTTAACAGGTTAGATACTGGCCCTGTCCACCTCGACTCCAGCTCCCCAGGCCACACACCCTCACGGCTGTCCCACCCTCACTTTGCTCACAACACCTCTGTTGAGACAATCAGCGACCCCCTCCCCACCTCCGCCCCTGCTCCCTCTGGACTGATCCTCAACATCCCCCTTCCCCCCACCTTCCCCCCACCTGGGCTGGCTTTCACCACCAACCAAGAGAGCTGGAGAGACTACATCAGTGGAAAGCGGCATCAGCCCAAGGGTGCTTAGGGTCTGTGCTGACCAACTGTGTGGAATACTCCAGCGCCCCTTCAACCTGAGCCTGGAAATGGTCCCTCACCTCAGACCCCTGGTGTGTACATCACTGGACCCCCAGCAGTTCGCATATCAGCGCAACATCGGGGTGGATGATGCAATCATCTACCTTCTGCAGAGGGCCTACTCTCACCTGGACAACGCAGGTTGCACTGTGAGGGTTATGTTTTTTGACTTCTCCAGTGCCTTCAACACCATTCAGCCCCTGCTACTGGGTGAGAAGATGAAGATGAAGAGGATGAAAGTGGAAGCACCCTTAGTCCCCCGGGTCACGGACTACCAGTAGGCCGACAGGCCACAATTTGTGCGACTTTTTGTGTCAGAACGGGCAGTGAGCAACACAGGGGCCCCCCAGGGAACAGTCCTGTCCCCCTTCCTGTTCACCCTGTACACCTCAGACTTCAGATATAACTCAAACATGCCACCTAAAGAAGTTCTCGGATGACTCCGCAATTGTAAGGTGCATCAGGGGTGGGCAGGAGGAGGAGTACAGGAGCACAATCAATGACTTTGTGTTGTGGTGTGAGCAGAACCACCTTCAGCTCAACATCAGCAAAACAAAGGAGATGGTGGTGGACTTAAGGAGATCCAAGGCCCAACTGACTACAGTCCCTATACAGGGGATGGATGTGGAAATGGTTGGGTCATACAAGTTCCCGGGAGTCCATATAGACAACAGGCTGGAATTTGCTGGTAACACCGGGGCTCTGTACAAAAAGGGCCAGAGCCGACTCTACTTTCTGAGGAGGCTCAGGTCCTTCAACGTGTGCAGTAAACTACTGCACACCTTCTACCAGTCAGTGCCATCCTTTTTGCTGTGGTGTGCTGGGGCGCCAAAATAAAAGCCGGTGATGCTTCTCGTGTAAATAAGATGATCGGGAAGGATAGCTCTGTTCTGGGGATTAGCCTTGACACTCTAGAGGAGGTGGCGGAGAGACGGATCCTGGCCAAACTGCTGGCCAGGAGCACTTTCAGTCACAGACTGATCCCACCACGGTGTGCCAGAGAGCGCTATAGGAGGTCCTTCCTGCCAGCGGCTATTAGACTATTTAATGCCTCACCGGGGTGCCGTGCCGTCGGCAAAATAGACCTGGAACCTTTGGGGTGTTAGGACCTAGTTTAACAATTATGCATCCATCAATATTTGTATTTATTTTATATAGTAATTTGTTGCTGATCTTTATCAAGGGTGACTGTACACTACTGTTTTTTTTTTTTTTGTCCATTTAAAATAACATAAAATTGATCAGAAATACAGTGTAGACATTGTTAATGTTGTAAATGACTTATAGCCGGAAACGGCTGATTTTTTTTATGGAATATCTACATAGGCATACAGAGGCCCATTATCAGCAACCATCACTCCTGTGTTCCAATGGCACGTTGTGTTAGCTAATCCAAGTTTATCATTTTAAGACTAATTGATCATTAGAAAACCATTTTTCAATTGTTTGCACAGCTGTTGTGCTGATTTAAAGAAGCAATAAAACATGCCTTCTTTAGACTAGTTGAGTATCTGGAGCATCAGCATTTGTGGGTTTGATTACAGGCTCAAAATGGCCAGAAACAAAGAACTTTCGTCTGAAACCCGTCAGTCTATTCTTGTTCTGAGAACAAGACCGGGTTGCCGTGCCGTCGGCAACATAGACCCGGAACTGTTGGGGTGTTAGGACCTAGTTTAACAATTATCCATCCATCCATGAGTAACTCTGGTCTGTAATCACTCATTCACTCTGGACATATTTATTCATTCAGGTCTGTATATACATATTCATGTACAGTTGTTATATTATATAACGTGCAATATTGTAAGTCGTTCTTGGACTGAACTTAAGTAGTCATTCACTCAGGAACGCATATTAGTATCCTGTCAGTTGTATCTTTTTTCATTGCGTTTAGTATATTAAATGTGCAATACGTGCATATCTGTAATTAAACCCTGCGTACTAAGGACTGTATTTTAAGGGAATTACTATTATTACCCTAAATTATATCATACACACATTTTAGATATTTAAGTATCTCTTCCTGTCATTTACCTCTACAGTTAATGTAACCATGCTAATATTCACTTACCTGTAAATGTAACTGTATTAACCTGTACAGTTAATTTAACCATGCAAAATATTCACTTACCTGTTCATTTAACCAGTCTGTATATTAAGTAAACTATTATTACCATCACTTATATCATACGCACTTTTAGTTTTTATGTATTTATTTGCCACTGACCTGTATAGTTAACCATGCAAATACTCCTTATTTATCTATATCAACTTGCAATATTTGTATCTTTTTTTTTTTCTTCACCTAACACTCTGTAACAATGTATAGTTTACATATTCAGCCATACCACCCATACTATCCACCCATACTATGCGATGTCTTTTTATAGCTTTTTTGCAAACCAGACTTCTTGTATTTCTATACTTTTTCATACTGCCGCTCTGTGTATCTGTCTTTTGTGTATTTTCGTTCTGGCATTTTGCACCTGCCCTGTTTTTTCGTAGGTGCTTGACGAAGTAATTTCCCCTCGGGATCAATAAATTACCTATCTATCTAATGACAGTCTCATGATGAGCCACTAACTTCAAAGTGTTTTTGACTTCTGAATGTCACATCAAATGTTGGATGTTGTGCAAGCTCTTCATGCCTCATGTCCTGCAATGTGCTCTTGTCTCTTTGTTTTTCCCTTTGAGGCAGTATGGACGAAGAGGTGCAGTTTGTCAACATCGACCTAAACGATGACAACATTTGCAGTGTCTGCAAGCTGGAGACCGACACGGGGACCATGTCCTTCTGCCATGTCTGCTTTGAGCTCAGCATCGAAGGTGAGAGAGAGGCCCCAGTCCCCAGGGTTTGTTTAGCAAGTGGGAATGAAGAGTAAACAAAGTGTTCAATATACAGTGGGGTCTGAAATTATTAACACCCTTGATAAAGATTAGTAATATTGACTGTATAAAGTAAGTAATTCAAATACTGAGCTATATTGTATGTTCAAATGGGGCATAAATATCCCAGAGATTAAAGATGAAAATTAACAAGTAATAATGTTTTTCTCTCAAAAAGATACGGGAGAAAATTTACCCCTAAATATTCTTATAAATAAAGTAGTCAAAAGTTTAGTATTTGGTCTCGTATTCCTAGCAATGCCTACATGAATCGTGAATAAGGATGAGGGTCAAAACTTGAAACAGTTTAGTCTATTTTTATTTTTTACTAGCTACATTTGCCTTCTTGCAGTGCAATACTTTAACCGCTAGTAACCGTGCGTAGGCCTATGCATGGTCTAAAGTTTTCAGGAGGCACATTCTTAAGTTAATTATAAATGCCAACTGTTGCGCGCATGTTTTGGGGCATATTTTGTGTGAATGCAATGTTTATAAATGAGGCCCCAGGCATTTACATTTGTTGGTTGTGGATCTTTGATGTTATGGGGATATTTTGCATCCACTGGTTGTTAATGTCAACAACATCATGAACTTGACAAAGTACCAGGAAATATTTGCCAAAAACCTGTTTGGCTCTACCAGGAGGCTGAAACTTGGCAACAAGTGGACCTTTCGGCAAGACAATAACCCCAAGCACCCCAATCATAATCCAGATTAAAATGTTAATTGACCAAAAAATCAACAATTTGCAATGGCCGTCTGTCTCCGGACTCAAACCTCATTTGAAAACCTGTGGTTTGAATTGAAAGGGCAGTCCATAAGCGCAGACTAAGTATATCAAGGATCTGGAAAGATTCTGTATGGAGGAATGGTCTAACATCCCTCCCGATGTATTCTCCAATCTTATAAAACATTTGAGAAAAAGGCACAGTGCTGTTATCTTTTTGAGAGAGGAAAAAGTATTACTTGTTAAACAAAATCTCTTTCTCTGAGCAATAATTTCCCAATTTTGTTGAGCATTCAATATACACTATATATACAAAAGTCTGGACACCCCTTCAAATTAGTGGATTGGACCGTCAAGTGCTGAAGCACGTAGCTCGTAAAACACTCACTACCGAATTCAAAACAGCTCCTGGAAGTAACCTCAGCATAAGAACTGTTTGTTTGGAGCATCATGAAATGGGTTTCCATGGCCAAGCAGTCGCACACAAGCCTAAGATCACAATGCGCAATGCCAAGCGTCTGCTGGAGTGAGGTTAAAGCTCGCCGCCATTGGACTCTGGAGCAGTGGAAATGTGTTCTCTGGCAGACCGACGGACGAATCTGGGTTTGGTGGATGCCAGGAGTATACTACCTGCCCCAATGCATAGTGCCAACTGTAAAGTTTGGTGGGGGAGGAATAATATTTTTGATGAATGAATTGGAATGCCGACTGCGGCCAGGCCTAATTGCCCGACCTCACTAATGCTTTTGTGGCTGGAATGGAAGCAAGTCCCCGCAGTAGTGTTCCAACATCTAGTGGAAAGCGTTCCCAGAAGAGTGGAGGCTGTTATGAGATGTTCGACGAGCAGGTGACCACATACTTTTGGTCATGTAGTTTAGCTCAGTATTTGTATTTATTTTATATAGTAATTTTTTGCTAATCTTTATCAAGGGTGACAATTTTGGACCTGACTGTACACTACTGTTCAAAAGTTTGCGGTCACTTAGAAATCTCCTTGTTTTTGAAAGAAAAGCATTTTTTTTTGTCAATTTTTTAAATAACATCAAATTGATCCGAAATACAGTGTAGACATTGTTAATGTTGTAAATGACTATTATAGCTGGAAACGGCTGATTTTTTTAAAAATGGAATATCTACATAGGCGTACAGAGGCCAATTATCAGCAACCATCACTCCTGTGTTCCAATGGCACGTTGTGTTAGCTAATCCAAGTTTATCATTTTAAGACTAATTGATCATTAGAAAACCATTTTTCAATTGTTTGCACAGCTGTTGTGCTGATTTAAAGAAGCAATAAAACATGCCTTCTTTAGACTAGTTGAGTATCTGGAGCATCAGCATTTGTGGGTTCGATTACAGGCTCAAAATGGCCAGAAACAAAGAACTGTCTTCTGAAACTCGTCAGTCTATTCTTGTTCTGAGAAAATATTCCATACGAGAAATTGCCAAGAAACTGAAGATCTCGTACAACGCTGTGTACTACTACCTTCACAGAACAGCGCAAACTGGCTCTAAGCAGAATACAAAGAGGAGTGGGAGGCCCCAGTGCACAACTGAGCAAGAGAACAAGTACATTAGTGTCTAGTTTGAGAAACAGACGCCTCACAAGTCCTCAACTGGCAGCTTCAATAAATAGTACCCGCAAAACACCAGTCTCCACGTCAACAGTGAAGAGGCGACTCCGGGATGGTGGCCTTCTAGGCAGAGTTGCAAAGAAAAAGCCATATCTTCCTCTGTCCAGTGTCTGTTCTTTTGGAAGAATAGACTGAGTTTCAGAAGACAGTTATTTATTTCTGGCCATTTTGAGCCTGTTATATGAACCCACAAATGCTGATGCCCCAGATAGTCAACTAGTCTAAAGAAGGCATGTTTTATTGCTTCTTTAAATCAGCACAACAGCTGTGCAAACAATTGAAAAAGGGTTTTCTAATGAGCAATTAGTCTTAAAATGATAAACTTGGATTAGCTAACACAACGTGCCATTGGAACACAGGAGTGATGGTTGCTGATAATTGGCCTCTGTACGCCTATGTAGATATTCCATTTTTTTTAAATCAGCCGTTTCCAGCTATAATAGTCATTTACAACATTAACAATGTCTACACTGTATTTCGGATCAATTTGATGTTTTTTTTTTTTTTTAAACAAGCCGATTTCTAAGTGACCCCCCCCCAAACCTTTGAATGGTAGTGTATGTGCTGTGCTATGCATTGAGCCTTTATCGAATCCCAGAACTGTGGGAATATTTCCTGACTGAGTAAAGGGAATATATCCTGTTTGTTCCAGGCTGAGTTTTTATTGATTATTGTGCTGCAGCAGGGCTTTATTGTGAGTCCCAGAAAGGGCATGATTGTGGAATTGAGCATCATGTGCAGATGCCCCAGTCTGTCACAAAGTGCTTCACTGTGTGTCTCTATCTAGATAAGCCTGTATAGACTATTGTTGCAGTTATTTTGATACAGCCTGTGTGGCCACTGGCCATGTAGCAGTAGTTCAGTAAGAGGCAGCCAGGGATGGGAGCATATGTGTATGAGTGTGTGTGTGTGTGTGTGTGGCCAGGGGTATCACATGGGTGTGTATGGGGAACGTATTAGTAATAGTGATATATGGGAGGGATCTGTGTCTAGGCCCTGCTTTCTGTTGAATCCCTCACTGGCCACACAAGGCTACATACCCACTGATTATCTAGGTTAATGCCCATCTAGGCTAATGCCCACGGCTCATCTGATTCTGCTTGATTTCATTAAGGTAGACCGGGAGGGAACGAAACTGCTCTCTGTCCAAGTTGCTCAGAGTAGAGGAGACCATGCATAAGTTCAGGGTGTTTCTCAATATGCATACTACTGTGTTTCATGCTCAGAGTGCACTCTGAGGGCATTCTGTTGTATATGTTCTTGTTAGGACGAGAGTGTGGAGAACGCATTAAACATTACATTTGAGAAGCAGTAGCACTCGCCAACCGTATTACCTCACGCTGCACCTCCCCATTTCACTGAACCTGCATCCAGACATGACAATAGCAACAATAGAGAAGAAACAATATATACACAAAGAAAACATTTTACGTCATAATTATCAGCTAGCTATACAGTGGGGAGAACAAGTATTTGATACACTGCCGATTTTGCAGGTTCCCACTTACAAAGCATGTAGACGTCTGTAATTTTTATCATAGGTACTCTTCAACTGTGAGTGACGGAATCTAAAACAAAAATCCATAAAATCACATTGTATGATTTTTAAGTAATTAATTTGCATTTTATTGCATGACATAAGTATTTGATACATCAGAAAAGCAGAACTTAATATTTGGTACAGAAACCTTTGTTTGCAATTACAGAGATCATACGTTTCCTGTAGTTCTTGACCAGGTTTGCACACACTGCAGCAGGGATTTTGGCCCACTCCTCCATCCAGATCCTTCAGGTTTCGGGGTTGTCGCTGGGCAATACGTACTTTCAGCTCCCTCCAAAGATTTTCTATTGGGTTCAGGTCTGGAGACTGGCTAGGCCACTCCAGGACCTTGAGATGCTTCTTACGGAGCCACTCCTTAGTTGCCCTGGCTGTGTGTTTCGGGTCATTGTCATGCTGGAAGACCCAGCCACGACCCATCTTCAATGCTCTTACTGAGGGAAGGAGGTTGTTGGCCAAGATCTCGCGATACATGGCCCCATCCATCCTCCCCTCAATACGGTGCAGTCGTCCTGTCCCCTTTGCAGAAAAGCATCCCCAAAGAATGATGTTTCCACCTCCATGCTTCACGGTTGGGATGGTGTTCTTGGGGTTGTACTCATCCTTCTTCTTCCTCCAAACACGGCGAGTGGAGTTTAGACCAAAAAGCTCTATTTTTGTCTCATCAGACCACATGACCTTCTCCCATTCCTCCTCTGGATCATCCAGATGGTCATTGGCAAACTTCAGACGGGCCTGGACATGCGCTGGCTTGAGCAGGGGGACCTTGAGTGCGCTGCAGGATTTTAATCCATGACGGCGTAGTGTGTTACTAATGGTTTTCTTTGAGACTGTGGTCCCAGCTCTCTTCAGGTCATTGACCAGGTCCTGCCGTGTAGTTCTGGGCTGATCCCTCACCTTCCTCATGATCATTGATGCCCCACGAGGTGAGATCTTGCATGGTGCCCCAGACCGAGGGAGATTGACCGTCATCTTGAACTTCTTCCATTTTCTAATAATTGCGCCAACAGTTGTTGCCTTCTCACCAAGCTGCTTGCCTATTGTCCTGTAGCCCATCCCAGCCTTGTGCAGGTCTACAATCTTATCCATGATGTCCTTACACAGCTCTCTGGTCTTGGCCATTGTGGAAAGGTTGGAGTCTGTTTGATTGAGTGTGTGGACAGGTGTCTTTTATACAGGTAACGAGTTCAAACAGGTGCAGTTAATACAGGTAATGAGTGGAGAACAGGAGGGCTTCTTAAAGAAAAACTAACAGGTCTGTGAGAGCCGGAATTCTTATTGGTTAGTAGGTGATCAAATACTTATGTCATGCAGTAAAATGCAAATTTATTATTTAAAAATCATACAATGTGATTTTCTGGATTTCTGTTTTAGATTCCGTCTGTCACAGTTGAAGTGTACCTATGATAACAATGACAGACCTCTACATGCTTTGTAAGTAGGAAACACTGCCGATTTTGCAGGTTATCAAATACTTGTTCTACCCACTGTATGTGAATCGTGGTAATCTAGCTAGTAGGGATCAGGGCATAAAATTATTTTTTTTTACCAGCTAAAATATTTTTCCCCGTTAGAATTACACCAACAAAACACAAAAAAAATATGAGCATGCTTTTGTAGCGTTTTATAAAACTATACTTTTATTACTAGTAAGAAGTAATGTGGTAAATTGTTTTAATTTTTAAAAAGTGTGACCAAAATGTCACAGATAGGTCAAACATTTTCACCTGCCCCTGTAGAAGTGTTGTCTTCTCTTCCCTAGCAGTTGAAACTCAAACATAGAAAAACAACAGCTTGTGAATAAGACAATGTAAATAGCTAAGAAACACGAGGACAAAGTCTCACTTCAGTAGACTTATCGTTTCAAGTAAATTAGACTAACTTTTATGCCTGTGCGTAGCGCTTCTGAAAATATATCTTTTACTCTGCTCTTCACCTGCACACAGTCCCCAGCTAGGCAGTGTTGCAGCGCGAGGTGGAATATGCTATATAGGATTTGTAGTTATTTGACTTGCGATTCATTTACCAGCTATGAAATAAAACTTTGAAACCAGCTACTGCAGCATTTATTTTACTATGAATGTGATCACACTTGACCATTTTTATTCACAAATGCGAGTGAAATGCTCGCACTATGGAGCCCTGACCAATTTCTCCCCCGATTGCTCAGTTTGGCTGGGCGGCCACCTCTAAGAAGAGTCTTAGTGGTTCCAAACTTCTTCCATTTAAGAATGATGGAGGCCACTGTGTTCTTGGAGACCTTCAATGCTGCAGGACCTCACTCAGGACCTCACCTGGGCGACTGTTCGCCTTCCAATAAGACAACGACCCTAAGCACACAGCCAAGACAAAGCAGGAACATCTCTTGAGAGAATTGAAAATAGCTGTGCGGCGACGCTCCCCATCCAACCTGACAGACCTTGAGAGGATCTGCAGAGAAGAATGAGAGAAACTCCCCAAATACAGATGTGCCAAGCTTGTAGCGTCATACCCAAGAAGACTTGATGCTTTAATCGCTGCCAGAAGTGCTTCAACAAAGTACTGAGTGAAGGATCTGAAGACTTATGTAAATATAATATTTCCTGTGTTTTTTATATTTAATACGTTTGCACAAAAAAAGTGCTTTGTCATTATGAAGTATTGTGTGTAGATTGATGAAAACTATTTCATCAATTTTAGAATAAGGCTGTAACGTAACAAGTGGAAAACGTCAAGGAGTCTGAATACTTTACGAAAGGCGCTTTATGAGTTTATTTTCTCTCGCTTCAGCTCTAATAATTGCTGCCATTAATTTCACAAAATGTAGCATTTTTACGTTGCGTCATATTTGGTTGCATCATATTTCTGTGAAATACTTTCCGTTGAAGCTTGCATCTATGCATGCTTCAAAATATGTACAAACTGAGTATGCATCCAAGAAGTGCCCTCTCCGAGCATCGGAGCACGGTAGTATACATTTTGAGAAACACCCACAGTCTCTCTCGCTCTCAAAGACATGGGTGAATTAGCGCTGCTGAATATTCATCAACGCGACACCACATATTTTAATCTACTAGGATACACTTGATAGCTCAAGACTATGAGATGTTATCTAGGCCTACATGTTTGAACAAAAAGACAGTTGCCGCTGTTAGACAGTGTGTGTACCGCAGCAGTGCACTGTTGTTGCGGAGGTCAGGCTTATAGGGCTTGTTTCTGTATGTCTAACCACTTTGAACTACACACCCACAGCTTCCCCCTAACGTAGCACGAAGGTTAACATGAATAATGGCTGTCCAGGCTTGTCTGTTTTTAGCTGCTGACATGCACACTCGTTACATGTAGCTAGAGTCAGACAACACACTCCACTGACATACAGCAATAACAAGCTCTAGTCCACACACACTCTGTAGCTACTAGGGTTGCACATTTTGGGGAATATTCAGAGGTGAAACTTTCCGTGGGAATTAACGCATTGGATATATTTATCATAACATGTGGAGACCGGAACAAACCTTTTACCTTATCATAAGTAAACATAATTGCAAATGATTATGCCATGTCTTCTCCCTGGACCTCCTCAATGTTCACCTCTTGAACATCAGACTCTGAGGCCTCATCTTCACTGTCACTTTCCAACCTTGTTGAGGATGGGTTGTTGTCAGGCTCAAAAAGCCTCAAATTGTGCGTGTGTGTGTGTGGTGTTCCCAAACAAGGACCAGTTGCGATCTGAGGCGGCTGATGTTGGTGCGATTTGGAGGATGATTGAGGCAACAGGGAAAGAGCCTCAGATCCACAAAGTCCCTTCCACCAGGTGGCTGATGAGATATGGTGGCACGACTGCCATATTGCATCTCCATCCCAAAGCCCTTGCTTGGAAGTGTACTTCGCCAGCTTCAATGTGGTGCCCTTATTCTTCTCACTTTGCTTGGTGAGGTAGATTGCTGCTATAACTTGATCACCCTTCACATACCTAACCATTTTATTGGCTCTCTTGTAGAGTGTATCCATTGTTTTCAGTGCCATGATGTCCTTGAGGAGCATATTCAATGCATGAGCAACACAGCCAATGAGTGTGATTTGAGGGTAGGACTCTTCCACTTTAGACCAAGCAGCCTTCATGTTCGCAGCATTGTCTGTCACCAGTGCAAATACCTTCTGTGGTCCAAGGTCGTTGATGACTGCCTTCAGCTTATCTGCAATGTAGAGACCGGTGTGTCTGTTGTCCCTTGTGTCTGTGCTCTTGTAGAATACTGGTTATGGGATGGAGATGTAGTTCATTATTCCTTGCACGTGAACATTTGACCACCCATCAATACAGTCTGCTTTCTCTATGATTTGCTTGACCTTCACTTGAACTCTGCATCCAGCAAATGAGTAGATAAAGCATGTCTGGTTGGAGGGGTGTATGCTGGGCAAAGAACATTCAGAAATCAATTCCAATACACATTGCCTGTGAGCATCAGAGGTGAACCAGCTGCATACACAGCTCGAGCAAGACATTCATCAGCTTTTCTCTGACTACGTTCCTCCATTGAGTCAAAATAACTTCTGATTCCAGGAGGACCATGAGCTGTTACTATCGATAAGGTGTCTGATTCATCATTTTCACCTCGAATGTAGAAGTAGAAGGACTTTTGTCAGAGTTTTTGAGCGCTGAGGGAACTCTATGCACTTGGCCAGATGATTCTGCATTTTTGTTACATTTGGCACAGTATTTGCAAATGTACACAGCTTTTCCTTCTACATTAGCTGCAGTGATAGTGCCCGTGGCATTTTCCTGTAAAGATTAGAAAAAAATGAGTAAAGAAAAACCAAATATAATTCCATGTACAGATAAATAGTTAAGCAGTTAGATTAAACAATGAAACGTATGGAAACAGGTGAATTAACACTCCTCAGTTAGCAAGCTCAAGCAAGCTAAACCCCACAAAACACACTTTGCTGGAGGCTACTATTTACTATTTAACAAAAAACCATGTGTCATATAAAATATATTCACCCCACCCAGTATTGTAATCAAAACTTACCAGAAAGCATGTAGTCCTTGGCTCAGACAGTGTAGTAGTGTGGGCTCAATAGCATTTCATTAGTGTGCAATATCTTAAGAATCAGATGTACATGTGATGGAAGAATGCACTGTGCATGCAGAGGGTTGCAATTCCATTGAATTGGGGGTAGTTTAACCAAAATATGCCACGAGCTAGAATTTCCTTATGTGTATCCCACAAAAAAGGTTCACTGTTATAAGCTAACTTTTTGGATGAATTTGAGCAAAATTCCCCAATGTCCCGGGCTTAACTTTCTATGGAAATGTTTTGGAAATTTACCGGAATGTTTCCGACCCTTTGCAACCCTAGTAGCTACTAGCAGGAAGACTTGTCAGTGTCCAGTGATAACATATCAACTCAACTAAAAAAGAGGCAAACGTTGACAGACACACTGTTTTTTGTGGCAATTGAATTATTGACCGTCCAAACCCAGCAGACAATAGGGCAGGTCCAGTAAGAGCAGTAGCAGTCTCTGTTGTTTTGAAGAGGTTGGGAGAGGGAACTGGGCAGCTGTCACAATAATGTATATCCCAATGTTCTAAATGAACTATTTTATAACTCTATCTGTATCCTGAAGGTTGTAAGGCTTCAGTTTAATAATAATACAGACAGCCCCAGCTTGCAATAGTCAGTTCTTTATTCAGAGAGCTCTCTGCCCTCTAAGTTCAGAACCCATCTTTTATACACACACCTCAGTCAGAAAATCCCCACCCTGCTTGATGGGGGCTGTAAATTCTTATGGTCTGCCTAATCTCCTGCAAGCCTAACAGTCCCACACCCCCCCCCCCCCCCCCTGGGTAGGGGAGACCCCTTTCCTGTTATCAGTTTTACAGCCTTCACACATAGTCTGTAGATCATTCCACTTCTCCTTTGTTGTCTTAACTACATCCTGACTATTTTGCCAAATGTTAACATACTGACCTAGTCTTGACTTGTCCTATGCACACACATTCTTAGAATTATAATCTTATAATTCTAATACATTTCAAACATTACACAGTTTCAGGGTGGAATACTTTAGTCATTACTTTAAACATACAAATTCTTCTAATAGCAGCCTGCCTGGCCCCTTCAGTGTGAATAAAGGATATGAAGAACTACCTCTTGTTCTGTCAGGCCCTACCTTACCCCAGTCCGATTGCTTCCTCCAAATTTACGGCCTTGTCCTGCCGAATCAGAAATAACTTCCTCCATATCCATTAGCTGCTCGTCACTGTCCCCTGCTCCCTGAGCTGTCGCTCTGCGCGTGTGAGTATCCATAGCAACAGCTCCGCTTTGGGCTGCTCAATGACGAGATGTGAGAGCTGTTATCTAGCTACTCCGACAAACTCACAGAACATTGTTAATTTCTGTGAAAGTCTCATGTGAACTCAGACAATATTCTGGTCACCATGTTATGATCTTAGTAGGATATGACTGCACATATACAGTTGAAGTCGGAAGTTTACATACACCTTAGACAAATACATTTAAACTCAGTTTTTCACAATTCCTGACTTTTAATCCTAGTAAAATGTCCCTGTCTTAGGTCAGTTAGGATCACCACTTTATTTTAAGAATGAATTGTCAGAATAATAGTAGAGATTCATTTCAGCTTTTATTTTTGGTAGCATTGCATGTATTTGGTAGCATTGCCTTTAAATTGTTTAACTTGGGTCAAACGTTTTGGGTAGCCTTCCACAAGCTTCCCACAATAATTTTGGCCCATTCCTCCTGACAGAACTGGTGTAACAGAGTCAGGTTTCTAGGCCTCCTTGCTTGCACACGCTTTTTCAGTTCTGCCCACACATTTTCTATAGGATTGAAGTCAGGGCTTTGTGATGGCCACTCCAATACCTTGACTGTTGTCCTTAAGCCATTTTGCCACAACTTTGGAAGTGTGCTTGGGATTGTGACCAATCTTTTACTTCGCCACTGATGTCTTGAGATGTTGCTTCAATATATCCACATAATTTTCCTTCCTCATGATGCCATCTATTTTGTAAAGTGAACCAGTCACTCCTGCAGCAAAGCACCCCCACAACATGATGCTGCCATCCCCGTGCTTCACGGTTGGGATGGTGTTCTTCGGCTTGCAAGCCTCCACCTTTTTCCTCCAAACATAATGGTCATTATAGCTAAACAGTTCTATTTTTGTTTCATCAGACCAGAGGACATTTCTCCAAAAAGTAAGATATGTCACCATGTGCAGTTGCAAACCGTAGTTTAGTTTTTTTAATGGCGGTTTTGGAGCAGTGGCTTTTTCCTTGTTGAGCGGCCTTTCAGGTTATGTCGATATAGGACTCGTTTTACTGTGGATATAGATACTTTTGTACCTGTTTCCTCCCGCATCTTCACAAGGTCCTTTGCTGTTGTTCTGGGATTGATTTGCACTTTTCGCACCCAAGTACGTTCATCTCTTGGAGACAACGCGTCTCCTTCCTGAGCGGTATGACGGCTGCGTGGTCCCATGGTGTTTATACTTGCTATTGTTTGTACAGATGAACATGGTACCTTCAGGCGTTTGGAAATTGCTCCCAAGGATGAACCAGACTTGTGGAGGTCTACAATTGTTTTTCTGAGGTCTTGGCTGATTTCTTTTGATTATCCCATGATGTCGAGCAAAGAGTTTGAAGGTAGGCCTTGAAATATATCCACAGGTACACCTCCAATTGACTCAAATGATGTAAATTAGCCTATCAGAAGCTTCTAAAGCCATGACATAATTTTCTGAAATGTTCCAAGCTGTTTAAAGGCACAGTCAACATAGTGTATGTCAACTTTTGACCCACTGGAATTGTGATATAGTGAATTATAAGTGAAATTACTTGTGTCATGCACAAAGTAGATGTCCTGATTTGCTTAGATGAAATCTGTGGAGTGGTTGAAAAATTTGTTTTAATGACTTCAACCTAAGTGTATGTAAACTTCCGACTTCAACTGTACATTGCACAGCAGGGCAGAAGCAAATGTCTCAGCTTAAAAATGTGTGATCAATTTAGTAATTCTTGAAAATGATACCGGTGCCTGTACCCTAGCTATTGATGAAAAAACATGCCCTACCCGGCCCTAACCAAATTAATACTGTTGGGGGGGCCATCGGGCTCAGGTCGGGTAGCAGAGCTCTGGTGTGTTTGTGTCCATGTCAGTAGCTACAGCAGTAATGGTAGTGGCTATTTATACACTGCTACTTCAGCGCTAGCTGGGTGTGTTTCCTCTTCTGTTTCTTCCTGCACCAACTGTGTGTGGCAATGCTTCATGGAGGTTGGTTGCTGCACGGGTGCCCAGAGTATTAACACAGTACAGACAATGGAATGTGACTGTTACTGCAGTACTTCCCTCAGTCCTCCAGGCCAGACAAGCTCCAGTTTGACGTTCCTCTGTGGGAGAGATGAGGCTGTTTTTAAAGTAGTTGTGGTTGGCTATAGCCTATGTTCTGTCTCTGTCTAATGCCTACACAATAATTAGCCCGATTTTGTAGCCGATTTCCACCTTCCGACGCTGGACAGCAAAGCCCCGATTTTCTTGATGGCTCTACCGATTTTATTTGCCTCATTATCCTGTAGTGTGGGGTATGTTAAGAGTGTTTTTTAAAGCTCGGGACCTCACCGATCCAAAATCGCAAATATTAAACATGTTCAATACTTACGATCCAATATCCTGTAGTGTGGGGGGAACTCAGAGGACAGCCGAGTACGCCGGCATGTGATTGTCACGTGGGAATGACGATAGCCAATTGGGAGCCACGCTGACTTAAAGTAATAATCACGAGAACTCACAACAAGCCATGGCGGCAAAAGCGAAAGTTAGGTGGTCGTAATATCGCATCTGACTCTGTCATGGTTAGTGACATCAAGTTCACTCACCTCCAATTCACGATACAGCATGTACAGCACGATACGCCGTCTCCACGACTTCGTCCACTGTCTTAAGTTTTATTTCACAACTTTGAGATAAAAATATTGCGCAAGCTAGCATTGCTAGCTCCTCCTGTTGGTCGTCCATCATGTTTTGTTTATGCTGAAGTCACGATTTTTATTGCGAGAGATTTGCGACTGGGTTGTTCGGGAATGGAATCGTTTAGTGTGTTGTGTTGGCCAAATCGTTACCCTCCACACACTTAACGATCTAAACTGTAAAACATATGTTTATTTGTCGTTAAGTGTGTGGTCTGTTACGATTTGTAAATTGGAAAGATCATATTAGTGTCCGCCCGGCATAAGCCAAACTGATGTGCCTTTTCTTATATTTGAGTTTAGGGGACATTTGAGCGATCTTTCTTTTGTTTTTGAATGGTGGTTTTGCTCCTGAGTGCCATTCACCACAGCAGTGAGTGCTCATCCATCTTGTAAATGGAATCCTGGGAGCTGTTTCAGAAGAGCGCTGAACACATCCAATATCTTTGAAGATTTAACCTGCTATGAGTCGGAATACACAAGTTTGACACCAGAGTTTGTTTTTCACTGGAGCTGACAGGCCTTGCCTCAGGCTGTTGAGTCAGAGTAGGCTAACCACCTGAGAGAGCCTCCTCTTGGCAGATGTGATGTGACCTCAGTCCCATCTCTCACAGACTCTAGAAAGCAGACGGCAGTTCAGCTGAGCAGCAGCAGGGTTCAGTCCAAGTCAAACAGCAGCATTCCTCCTTCTACTTCATCCGGTTACTTAATGAAGATGGCTATTTTGCTGAAGCTAGTGACACACACACACACACACAGCTAGGAACATGGCAGTGAACAACCCCAAAGAGAAGAGACGAGAGGGGCTCAGCAGCTCAGTCAGACAAAATACAGTGGAATGATGGAGATGATGCTGCCACTATGTGCTGTTGTTAGGGGTCATTGTGCTGCTCTCTGATCTAAACGGCATGCTCATTGTGTATGAACTTCTCACCTCAAGGTGCAAACTGCTCTGATTCGCCTATGTTTATGGCTGATCCCTCCTGGTGACCTGGATGGAATTATGTGATCCTTCCTTAACCTATAGGAAGTCCCATCCAGTTGACCACCTCTTCAAAGTTATGAGTCTTAAATGGCACTGCTAGGGATGTGCATCTTTCCCTTTCAAGACTATTTGATACATATCTAGATACATGGGTTCCGATATGATACAGAAACGATAAGTTTTGGTTTGAAATTATTCGATGCTCTAACATTTGTTGCATAAACATTCATTTTCTATTCTAAATTGATATCTGCTGCTGATTTGAGCTCATGAGCTGGCCCTCTGAGCTGGATCTGTCTGAGCTGACGTGTGTGTAAATTATATGAATGGTGAATGTAGACACCTTAGCTGAGCCGTAAGGGAAGCTGGGCATCTACCACCCCAGAATATCAAATTAATGCTGATTAATTTGTCATTTTTGCAGATTAAAAGTGTTAGAGCTAGGAATGTATCAATATTTATCTTTAAAATCAAACTATGACATAGCCAATTAATATATAGCACAACTTTGGATTACACCCCCGTCTCATAATCAAATGTTTTAGACCGTTTGGAAAGTGTACTCTGAGCTTCTCTTCTTCTCCCGCTTCGACCTTGCAGGTAGCAAAAGTGATTGCTGTCCTCCGATATGAAATCCTTTTAATTAATCAACTTTACCCTGTATATCTAAAAATGACCATATATACTGATTTGTTTCAAGCAAAACTACCAAAGCTATTGCTGAGGGTGAACCTGAATAATCAAAATAAAATCTAATGTAAGCCCCAATCAGCATGTAGCCTACCTATAGCCAGATGAGTTGTCTCCTGTGGTAGCTTAGGCTACTTTTATTCCGGTATAACACAATTTTCAACAGTGCATTTGATAAAAATAACCTAGCAAATTACATTGGTTGTCACTCAACTAATGAAGCCGAATATTCCGCAAGCCATTTTACAAACATTTGAATGCTGAAGGTTGAGTGACGCAGATGTGCCAAATCAGGAATATGCCTACCTCTCGTTTGTCAGGGCGCGAAGCTGCATACAACGTGCAGTTTGACGAGGCTACTGATATTGTCTGGGCTTGTTTGGCATACAATATTACTTGTAGATCATTGACTGTCAACATAATTACATACTTAGCTCGACACTGGAGAGGACGCAGTTGTCACAAAATATTGGGTATTTTCGGAAAGTAGAAAAAGTAATTTGAGCAAAAAACATTGTGAACCAGCGATTCGTAACATTTTAATAGATTTTCTGACCGATGCATGCTACATTTGGATCGTTTGGGGTCCCAGGGACTGATGCACTCATATCTTAAACATTTAAACCGATGCATATTGGTGAATCGTTACATCCTGCCCATGCTAAAACATGCTTTTGGGCACTAGACCTCTATCTCTATAGTTGGAGATCGAGAAACATGCTGACTTTGCCATAGCTGAGCCCAGAGCCCCTATTCAACCCCTCACTGAGCACGAGTGGCTTTCAGTTCTGGCATTTGGGGTATTTATTTTGGGGTGGTCGAGTAATCTGCGGCTTTAAGTACTAATTCCAGCTTTGGACCAAATGCTTTTATGAATTGGGGTAATAGGCCTATTTTTTGCGAATACAGTAGAATATTTAGACAAATCCATTAATCATTTGCACCATATGCTGTTCAGCTCTATCTAGATTGACCTGCCTAAATACATTGTCCCCCATATATGAATGCAATGTAACTGAATGCAAAACCACTATATTAACCCCTTGGGTTAGTTTCAGTCCCCCCCCCCCCTACTAGTTAAAAGCCCCTCTTCTTCCCCGTCCACCACTCAGTAGTGCAGCAGCAGGACTAAAGCGTGACCAATTAACCGTCTGGTGTACTGTACAAACGTGAGCTCTGTCTGTTCTCCAGGGTTAGCTCTGCAGCTGTTGACATCTGCTCCACTTTCAGCCATGTCGAGCTCTATTTGGACATGATATCATCACCATGACCCCTGCCCCATTGTCTTACTACCAACCTCCTACCCCGGCCCCAATGACTCCTAAACTGAATGTCCTTGCCCAATGTAGGCCCAAATCAAATGTTATTGGTCACATAAACATGTTTAGCTGATGTTATTTTGAGTGTAGCGAAATGCTTGTATACATTTTTTTTAAAACACCCCCGCCCTTCTTCTTCCCGGAGAGAGATTTATTCCTGTCCGCGCAATGAACTGAGAACCCAACTGGCTGTACGGACTCAGACAGTATATCCCGAGAGAGCCATGTTTCTGTGAAACAGAGTATGTTACAATCCCTGATGTCTCTCTGGAAGACAGACACAGAAAAAGCAGTTACCTATAGCTAGTCATAGGCATACTGAGTCATAGTCTGGTTCTTTGGGACCAAGGGAGTGTATTACTAAGTAGGCTAATCCAACGTCAAATCATGATAGAATTCAACTTGTTTTGCCAAGAACACTATAAGGAACCATGAGTTGTTTTCAGAAAACAGGATTTCAGTCACCTTTTGTTCTAAATGGCCTGTTAGTGACATGTACAGTAAACAACTACAATTTACAATAGTGATATTCTGTTGATCCTCTGAAACTAAGCCTGGCCATACCCCAAGAGATATAATCAGAGGCATGGCCTACTATCTCCAGTCCAGGACAGCATTGATGAATAGTAGAGAAGGAAAGGAACAGGTTTTGATGGAGTGAGCGAGGCTGAGCCATGAAAATACAGGCTGCCTGGGCCTAGATAGATTACATATGATAAGATTAGGCCTACGGTTTCCATGACAGCCACCACATTCACTGACCCTCCCGGCCTCCAGTCTGAAGAGTTGTGCCAAAGTGTGTTTTGCTAAATAGACCGAGCAGGATTAAATCAGATGGATGGAGCAAGTCTCTCTAGAGACACAGATCTTTCTTCATGTAATGTTTGCCTGCCCTATCTATGCTCCTTTAGCTTTTACTCAGACCGACACCATTCAAACAGTACTGCCTCTGAGAGCATGGTGAATGGTTTACACAGTGCTCAGATGAGGCTGTTCTGTGGCTGTTCTGTGGCTGCTCTGTGGCTTTGTTTCTTTGAAGGCCAGGTAAACTGCTTCCACCGGAGATGTGCTAAAGCCAACAAAAGGATGATTCACAGGCCTGTGTTCTGGAGCCTATTTCTCATCAGCGTCGTGCTGCTGCTTTATGCCCCTGACAAGTTGACTGCCACTGCCGAAGACGTTGACTCACCTCTGAATTGCCTGTGTGATACAGAGTTGTGCAAGCTAGTTGCTACGCTGCTTAGGTCTGGGCTGGGAGCTCATCTATACTCTTTGGCTGGTGGTACAATGCTCTGGTTGTGGGCCTATGATTTGACTGTTGGGCCTGTGTGTTATTTTGTGATGGGACTGACCAGTCGGTGGTCGAAGCCTGATTATCTGCTCAGCTTAATAATAGCTTTTGGCTTGGTGGTTTATGGAGCCCCTGGTATCTGGTGTGCAGGTTGGTTAGGGAATGTTCAGTAGCCAGGGACTCAGACACACACTGTCCCAGGCCGTCTTTCCAAACCTCAAGTATTTTCTAGCCTCACGGCTTCCTCATTATAAGACTAATCCACCACAGAGCTGTCTGTTTCAGGTACACTTACACACACACACACACACACACACACACACACACACACACAATTATTGTATAGGCCTAATATGGCTTGTTCTTAGGATAAACACTGTGCTTGTGTGACGGGTTGGTTAGCACAAGCAAGTCAGCTGATGATCGTGAGATTGTGTCTTAAAGCCTACAACTCAATGCTTTTCTGCTTTCTGTGACAGGCAGCCAAGGTGTGTGTGGGCCGTTTGAGGTGGCTAATGGTATATAAATTAACATTAAAGTCTCTGGCAACAGCTCTGGTGGACATTCCTGCAGTCAGCATGTCAACTTGAGACATCTGTGGCATTGTGTTGTGACAAAACTGCACATTTTAAAGTGGCCTTTTATTGTCCCCAGCACAAGGTGCACCTGTGTATTGATCATGCTGTTTAATCAGCTTCTTGATATGCCACACTGGTCAGGTAGATGGATTATCTTGGCAAAGGAGAAATGCTTACCTAACGGGGAAGTAAACAAATTTGTGCACCAAATTTCAGAGAAATAAGCTTTTTTTGTGTGTGGAACATTTCTGAGATCTTTTATTTCAGCTCATGAAACATGGGACCAACACTTTACATGTTGCGTTTATATTTTTGTTTAGTATAAATGAAAAGCCCTACAAATTGGACTACTTCACTGTCAGTTTTGTTCAAGTTTGGTTGAGTGTATACTGAGTATCAGAATGGAGAAAGAACATTTAAATCATACATTTGCCATTTTAGGGGCATGCACTAACCATAACATATTTCAAACTTTTATTATTCAGAAACATAAAATACCACCACACCATCATCAATGAGAAAAATATTTTGATATGATATTTTGGCCATATCACCCAGCCCTAATGTGTGCGCTTGCGTGAAAGCTGGGCTGGCTAAAGTTCTTGGCCTCCCCTTCCTCTTTGGCTGAGATATGGCTTCAGTTAAGTGTGTCTTCCTGTCTAGCCTTAAAATAGCCTTATTGTGTTGACATGATTTAGTTTAAGCTTTCACATTTTTTTTCATCCTTTATCTTAAAGCTGAGGCTAATGCTTCCTGATGATTGATATTGACTGAACTTTTTGGGGTAGTTTATAGGCCTAGCACAGTAGACTAGTCATTTGTTGGCCGTATGCCTTTACCTCTTCTCTCTTTCCTGGAGTGTTTGAGGTGAACCTACCTAACAAGAGCATCCGTCTTACTGCCTCATACTCAGTCTTGACCTCGACTAATCCCCTAGCTGCTGGTTCCAGCACGTCTGTCTGCGTGATAAATATGTAGGCTGAAGACTAAGCCTGTACAAACACGCTCGCTTGTTTGCTCACTTTCTCTCACAACACACGCACGCATTCACGCGCACACACACACACACACACACACATATACTGTGCGCGCACACACACTGTGCACACATATTATTCTCACGCTCCATTCAGTGTTTTACATGATTGCCAGTCCCACCAGTGCCCCCGGTTTACTTCAAGGTTAGTTTGACTTTGGATGTGTTATCTGCGGTAAATTCCCCTGTGTTTTCTCTGTGTTAAATGGGTTACAGAGAGAATGGCCTCTTGCAGTCAGAGTTGAAGTGTTGTTAATCCCAGGTGATCCTTTCTCTCTGAGGAAGCTGGAGAATCTGGTAATAGTATGACTCAACCTAACGCTCACAATCTCTGGCGCTCACACACCACAACAGAGCAACTTCTCTCTTAATAGTTACTCAATGAGATTCTTCAGAAGGGTTTCAGAAACATCCTTTAAAAAGGAAGGTCAGACTAAAGCAGTTATCTTTGCAAAGATGGTACTTAAAACTATGTTCTTCTTTTTACAAATTCAGTGAACCTGAAATGCAGTAATGGCCTAGTTTCTTTAAAAAGCAGTTTTAGATATTGAGAAGTTGATAGCTAGTCATTTAGGTTAGGCTGCAGTGACCTGCCAACACAATCTTTAGATAGGAGAGCAGCAGTCTCTATTAAATTAGTAAATTCAGCCCAGCAGGTATCTGTGCATTTTAAGATTGATCAATCTCTCAGCCCTGCTCTCTCAATGGTTCAGAAGCTAAGCCCACTATAAGCAGCTTTCCCCTGGACATCAAAATACTTATCTGCCTGTTTTAGGCTGCTTTCAATGGGTTTATTCCTAAAAGGAAATGTTTGTTAAATGCAATAGGTCAGTACTGTAATACCGTTATAGTTTTATGTTATTCAAGAACAGCAGGAAATCATTGTTTGCAGTGGCTTGACTTTGAAAACCAACAGTACCCTTTACTGTATCATTTCAGTTCTTAGTCCTCTGTTTCCTAGAAATATATCCCTCAGTTCAATGCCTTGAAATACATAAGCATTTATTGCTAAACAGAACATGTAGCTAATTGTCTCTCTCGCTCTGCTTGCTGCAGGTGTGTCCCATGCCACCCTCCTGCACTCCAAATCCCTACGGGGCCACCGGGAGTGTTTTGAGAAGTACCACCTTATCGCCAACCAGAAGCTGTCCTGCTCCAAGGTCTCCCGCAGTGCCTACGAGGGAATGAAGCTGGCCCTGAGCCAAAAGATCAGCCGCATTGTTCAGTACGCCCAGAACAAAGACTCTGTCAGCTCAGAGGGAGGTCCGGGCCGCCGGGGGGGCAAGCACCAGCTCCTCTGCTACAGTCAGAATGGAGACCGTAAACTACTTCCCCAGTCAGACGCGCAGGTGCCTCGCTACACCCCATGCTGGAACCAGGGGAAGGGAGCAGGAGGGCTGCCAGACTACGCCACGGGCATGCTGGAGTGCCACTCTGCCGAGGGGCTGGGGCTACTGGAGGACGGGCAGGGCCTGGGGGGACTGTGGGGGGTCACAGGGAGGAGGGGCCTTCACCGCCACAGCCAGTGTTCTGGGGGAGACCACCAGATGCTGCACTCTAACAATGACCACAGCAGAGATGAGTGTGAGTTCTTTATACCACCTGTAATAAACACTAACTGGCTACCTCTATTCCCAACACACCACACTGGCTGTGGTCAGATATTCTACCCCTCTGTTCTCCAGAAGTGAGCTCTCTGCATTCTAAAAAAAAACCACAACATTCTATTGATGTAGCCTATGCATGGGGCTAGAGGAAGCCTCTTGGAACGAGTGCACCAATTTAGGAGGGTAGAGAAGTCCGACTATAGCCAGTGTGTTATTTAGCCCAGAGTCATCACCAGAGAGGCTTCAGGGGATCTGCCTTCCCTGCATACATTCCCTTCATCAGAGAGGCATCTCAAGGTTGGATCAGAAGGTGTCAATCTGTGCTTTTGTGATGAATGGCATTGAGTGGGAGGAGGCGTGTTAAAGAGGGAGGAAAAGAGAGAGGGTGACAGATGGGATGTGCCGCATCCATTTCTCTTCCCTCTCTTATCTGTTCTCTGTTCTCTTCCATCTCCCCTACTCATTAATGGCACACAAGACAATGTATTGATGCAGGCCAGGGCTCAGTTTTTAGAGCATCTTCCTCACACATTCCTCCTCGACCACCACTTTCCCTCCTTTCCCCACACCATCACACTCCAGGGAAAAGCTTTCCCTCTCCTACATCAGTGTCCCGTCACTCTAACAGCACCAATGTTTGTGTCTGCTGCACGTCCTCTGGGAGGGAAGGAGAGAGGAGGGATATCTCCCAAGGACGATGGCTCTTTCATGCCGTTCTTAGAATTCCATTCCTTTGTAAATGACGACAGTGTAGCTATATGATCCTTCTCGCTGCATAGTATGTTGTTGCTATGCGTCAAGTGCCTGAGGTTGCGTTAGTTGGTTAGTTAGAGGACAGTTTGGAACGAGTTTGCTTTACTTTATCACTCATGCTGTGTTTCTCCTCGTTTTGTGACCCAATCTGTGTTTTATCTTCCAGTGATTAAAATGAGTGTGGATGAGCTCCACCAGCTGAACAGCCAGCTCCTGCTACAGATTCAAAGTAAGATGCACTTTAATAGCCATCTATTGAAGTTAACTGTGACCAGATGTCTGAATTATTGCTTTGCATTTATCATTTATATTGTAGTGCATGGGTTTGACATGTCTCTTGTTTTAAATGCTTGTAAATGACCATAAATGGAAGGAACTGAATATGCTATATTATTGTTTTGTTGCGTGTCTTCTGTGCTGGTGTCTTTGATGTGGCGTGTCTTTGTGAGGTGGTATTGTTGTTTATGTTTCTGCGGTACTGTGTTGGCATTGCTGTCTGCCCCCTCCTTATTTGTTTGTCACTAATTGTTGTCTCTGTGTATGGTCCCTGGCTTGTAATATACTGCTTTGCTCTGCGATCTCTGTCATGCCATCCATAGAGGTGGGTGTGTTAACCCTGTGCTATACTGATCTCTGCCTCCCCCTCCCTACAGAGGTGTTTGAGGAGCTGACGGTGGCTGTACAGGAGAAAGACTCGCTGGCGTCGGAGCTGCACGTTCGTCACATTGCCATCGAGCAGCTCTTTAAGAACTGTGCCAAGCTGCCCTGGCTGCAGATCAGCCGAGCCGGGTCCGGGGTCAAGGCCAGCAGCAATGCCCCTGTGGAGTGAGGGGAGTCTGGGGGTACCTACCTGGCTTGGCTGCCTCTCTCAGGGGGCTGGTTGTCTCACTCCCAGGGCTACAGACAGACAGACAGACAGACAGGCTGGCCACTGTAGCCAGTGCCCTTTTGTATTGTGAAAGACTTGCTGCGTGGTGTGGTTTGTCCCAGAGGAATGGACATGGCCTCCTCTCATCATGCTTAAGGCTTTCTGACTGCAGTACTTGAATTAGGGGCTTGAGGAAAGGCAATAAAATTGAATGACCTTGGGATCCATCGACTTCCAAGTAGGAACTGTGGGTTGTTGATCCCCGCTGTTGGTGGACCTGTTGCCTATGCAGATATAAAGTATTTTTTAAAGAATGCATATTCAAATGTATTTGATTCAGAGTGATGTGAGCAAGATCTTGTTAGCATATATCTAGCTAAAGTTGTTTTCTTTTCACCAACATTACATTTTTTGTTTTTCCTCATCTTTTACATTGAGCTTTTGTTTTATTTTAATCACACCATTAGCTCGCTTCTACTCAGCAAATATTTGGTTGACTTATTCTGTTGTTGCTGTGGTAACTGTTACTAAATAAGGAGTGAGATTTTTTGTAAACTGTGCAGTGAAACCTACTTGAAGAAATTCTGTTCCATCACCCACAATCTAGTTCGAAGTGGAGGTGGGATTTTAAGGCCAGAAGTGGAGGTGGGATTTTAAGTCCAGAGGTTACAGTTTGTTGCTTTTATTATTTAGCCAGTTTTGGATTGGGGTTGAATTTTGTTTTGTTAGTGGCATCCTGCAAATGCGATTCTCTGATAGTCTTAACTTAAGTTCTCATGATTTCAACTGGTAAGGTATTTTATGGCTGTCGAGCACAAGTCATGCCTGTAGTTGAACAAGGGAGTGACATGAAATGTATGCTGATAGCAGAGAAGGCCCAACTCTGTAGGTGTTATATGGTCCAATCACCAAACCAAAGTCTTGTATTTGCTTCAAGGCAGAAAATGTCAGTATTTATTATTTTAGTATAGGCCTCACTAGACAAACTATAATTGATAGTGAAATGCAATAGAATACACTGATACCAAATTCACTTTGAATGTGGCTCAATGATAAACTTCTATAACATAGGTTTAGCTGTGTTATGAACCGTTCAACACTTCTCCCCTGATTTCACGGTCTGTCAAGTTGATTATATGTTGTGTGACTGAATTTATGTAAGCAATTATTTTTATATTGTTTTACTCTTTTGTGGTTGCGTTTCAAATGTGCTTTGGTTTTTACTTGTTATTGTTCTCTGGGGTAGGCCTATGCTGTGTGGTGTTCAAATTATGGATATGTGAACTCTAACTAGACTGCCGAGTCCTGTTTTTATCTTAACAGGATGTGTCCAATAGTTTCCCTTGCATCCTGCTTTTAAAGGCACTGATCGGAAGGAACCAATACAGCGGAAAAGAAAAACCCAAATAATGATTTATTTCACCTATCCAGCCTGTTCAGATCGGTGATTTTAGAAAAAGAAAATGTGACAAACAAATTAACGATTCATGAATCTTTGGGAAACAGCTGTACTAAGAACATGGATTTTTATGTCTCTGGTCAATACATAGATGTGCATGTGAAAAGTAGGCACCCTCTGGTGGTGGTTTAAAATTACTGCAGAGGTTCTTACCATTGAAGTGGAGCCTCTTGGGAAAGTTGTACCTTTGGCCCAACATGAATTTGTATATTTTGGGAAGAAAGAAACAATTATAATCAGGTTGTGATGTATTTGAATCTCCCAATGTCTGGCTCCCTCTTTATAAGAGATCAGATTTGACCCCTTTTGGGGTTTACAAGAAAGGTTTTAGCTCTGCTTTTGACTCATCATGGTTTTGTTTGGATTAATAAGTGTTCTTCTGAGCATGAATTACAGTAAGTGTACATTAAATGTCTATGTTGTACACATTTTATGCACATTCTAATTTTTTGTCTGGGTTTTGGGATTTGCAATAGTACCCTTTTCCCTTTTATAGAGCCCCACCGTGGAGGTGTCATAATAACTATAAAACCTAGCAGTCAAACAGGGAAATGGTTCCATTAATTTTTCCCATAGTAGATTTTAGAAACACTTAAAATAAGGGCTGTGTTTCTTGTAGGCTTACCCTGGTGTGACGTTTTGATAACCATGTAAATCTCGCTTGGACAAGGTGACTTCAATATATTAGACTCTGTTTACGCTTGATTCGAAAATGCTTATTAGCATTAAAGTAGATATCATGCAAAACTACAAATCCCTGCACGCTCCTGCACGTCATCTCTAGCTGACACCTTTGCTAACATGTATTGTGTCCATTTAAAACTTGCTCAAGACAGTTTACAGAATTGTCAATTTTAAAGAAATGTATCGAATTTATTAATTACATTTCGCTAACATTAGTTAATCCAGAGATTCTTACCTTTCCCTCGATTCGGCAGTCTCTCCCAGATCATCATGGCATTTGTAGTTCTTTGATGGCCACATTAGCAGCTAATTTAGCGTTTCATTTTTTGGGGGGTAAATACAGGCAAATATATTGATAAAAGTTACCTTGTCCTAGAGAGATTTACATGGTTATCAAAACATCATCCCAGTGTAAGCCTGCTTTAAACACAGCCCTTATTTGGGGGGAAATTAATGGTGGAAGAACAATTTGAACCATTTCCCTGTTTGACTGCTTGGTTTTATGGGTGTTATGGATCAAACTGTGGAACTCTATAGTGCACTTATACTAGGGGATGGGGTGCCATTTCAGATTTGCCCACTGAGTGGTTTGTAGGTTAGGTAAAGTTAAACATGTCTGAATGGTTGTTTTCCTGGTTGGAAAGACTTGTGAGCCATCTATGTCTGTCTGGTAGAAATGTCATTAGCTGTGTGTGTATCTGGATATGTGTACATACCTGTTACATTGCTTTCCCTTTCTGCTAAATTTGACTTGACTCATGATTTTCTTGGTAATCTGATACATTAAAGGGATAGTTAAACCAAATTACAATGAGACATTGCTTTCCTTACCCTGTAAGCAGTCTATGGACAAGGTATGACCGCAATCCATGTTTTGTTTTTATTTCCCTGGCACTGTTGCCAGCATTTGGCATATTAGCATATACGCTTTTCCACACATTATGTCCCAACTAATTTGAAAGTATCTCAAATGTATTGTGAAACTGTCACTTTTATAGATGATTTGAACATGTGCAAAAAAATGCTAATATCGGTACCAGGTACCAGAATGGGATTTGTGCCACAAATGCTCCAACTTTAGCATTTGGAAACTAAACCAACGCATGGATTGCGGTAATACATTGTCGAATATGTAATTTGGGTGAACTATCCTACATTTTGTAATTTGGGTGAACTATGTTTGTGCTGTGTGGATTTCTTTGTAGAAAACGTTTATTTGTGGAGCTGACTGCCTATGTGAAATGTCTAAAATATTTCAATTAAATATTATTTTTCTTACATTTTCTGTTTGGTGTCATATTGTCTGAATAGATGCAGGCATGGTATGACAACCAATCGACTTGGCTACAGAGCAACTTATGAGACCATGCTATGTCAATTACCAATTCTAGTCAATCACCAATTGTCTCTAATCGGAGCCCTCCAGTGTTGCGTTCGAGACCACCTAAAGTGAGACTGATTCAAGACCAAAACCAGAGAAAATCGTGTCCGAGTCAAGATTAAGACCGGAGAGGGGGCGAGACCTAGTCAAGACCGAGACCGGGAGGGGGACAAGGGGTCAGAGACAGTCAAGACCAGAAAAATGTGAGTCCAAATCAAGACCATGATTGTAATTTTGTCAAACCACCACCATAATAGAGTTCAAAATGTCTAGTATTTCTGTGTTCATATTTCAGAACAACATATGGATTCTTTAGAAATTCAGAATAGTGAAAGAATGCATGCTGAGGGAAAATAGAGCCACTCTACAAATTATTACTAACCCAAACACAGTGGTGAACAATGGGTCTTCTACGACTTCAGAGAAGGGCTAAAGATTTATAAAATAATGATTATAATAATGATAATTTATATTTTCAATGATGTTCTGATTTAATCTCTTCAGTTTTTTTCTTTAAAGGAAAGGGTTGAAGAGAAAAAAATATGGTTTCTGCGGACATACATCTAGAAAGTTAGCCATTTGCTAGGCCATCAGAAGCTATATATAGGCATCTGCCATTCAACTGTATTAGGGCAACATTTTGGAGTGACAGTGGAATCAACCAATCACATTTTGACTTAATGGATGGGACGGTTTTCAAAAACGTATGGATACTGCCGGCTTCTTGAAGGTCAACTTGTCACTGCACAATAGCAAGCAGTATTTTTCCCACAGTCTAGCTAGCTATCTTTTGTTGTAGGCTAGTTTTCAGCGGCTGCAACAGGTGTTATCGAAGAGGATATTGTTGCTAGTTTGTTAGCTTCTACCTTTTCAATAATAACTTTCAACAAGAAGTTAACTTTCAAATGACCATTATCTGATGAGTGGAACTATTTTTTACTGCAGCGTGCTTGCTGTTGTTAGCCATCTCTTTGAAAATAATGTGTGTGAAACATTGTATTTAAAGTGGAACTGACACAATTTTAGCAACATGAAATCTTATTAAAATCTGTTCATATACACCCCCAGGAAAAATTACACTTTAAAAAAAATCTGACAAGTGACCACTTAGATATGGTTTTTTTCATGTTTTCATAAATTATTAGAATTTTTCAGAATGACCTATACTAAGGCATTTGTGAATATTCTATATCAATATAGAGTGGTAAAGCGGTCATGTGGACAATTAATAGACGCTGCAATAAATAAAACAATCTGTCTTGTCAGGACCGGAGTCTACACAGACCGGTGCGCTATAGCCAATCGGATCTAAAGTAGGCCTTTATACAAACAAGTAATTTGCCACACGGGCCTGCCATCACTCACTTTGAACCTTACTGTGTGGTTACAGGCAGTTGCAATAGCGCAACTTTAGATCATTAAAACGCATTCGCCAAAATACACCTGAATGGATTTCTGCAAGCATGTAAACACCACGGGAGCCTTCTTACATTTGGGAACTATATAGTCCTAATGATCAAACAACCATGAAATGGTAGGCTCTCTCTCCCTCAGTTATGCACATCAACAACAACAAGATCAACAACTAATGCTAGCCAGAGCAAGATGAGCTAAAATCTAACAAAGGAAAATTAGATAAACCCTCTCAAACTTTTTCAGCTAGTTGGCTGTCAGAATTGCACCAATAAACGATGGGGAATTGTAGCCTCCTTGTTCTTCTGCTGCTTAACTGCCAATGCATGCTTGTCCCAACCAAGCACCCAAGCTAACTGGCTAAAGTTGGCAAGTTTGCTAGCGAGTTACTTCCAGACACAAATGAGAGAACACCTCACTCTGACCATTTTACTCGCCGTAGCAGAGCTGGTTAGGCTGTTTACATGTTATCTAGAGCGTTTTTGACTAACTATTCCTTTTTTTGCCTATGTTTACTGAGACCGGTCATATTCAGCAGGTGTTGTGCATTTGTAAATTCAGCAGTTGTTCTGCACTCTGGCACACTCAGATGAGGTTTCCATGACCGAGTAGCCGCAACACAAGCATAAGATCACCATGCGCAATGCCAAGCGTCTGTTGGAGTGGTGTAAAGCTCTCCACCATTGGATTCTGGAGCAGTGGCAATGCGTTCTCTGGAGTGATGAATCACGCTTCACCATCTGGCAGTCCAACGGACCCATCTGGGTTTGGCGGATGCCAGGAGAACACTACCTGCCCGAATGCATAGTGAAAACTGTAAAGTTTGGTGGAGGAGGAATAATGATCTGCATTCTGTATACAACTGGACCCTCTTTGGATACTGTGTTTACTAACCTTCAATCAAGCTTCAATGCCATACAACACTCCTTCCGTGGCCTACAACTGCTCTTAAACGCTAGTAAAACTAAGTGCATGCTTTTCTATCGAACAATGCCAGCACCCGCCCACCGGACTATCATCACTACTCTCGACGGATCCGAATTAGAATACGTGGACACCTACAAATACCTAGGCATCTGGTTAGACTATAAACTCAACTTCCAGACTCACATCAACCATCTCCAATCCAAAATTAAATCCAGAATTGGCTTCCTATTTCGCAACAGAGCCTCCTTCACTCATGCTGCCAAACATGCCCTTGTAAAACTGACTATCCTACCGATCCTTGATTTTGGCGATGTCATTTACAAACTAGCCTCCAACACTCTACTTAGCAAATTGGATGTAGTCTATCATAGTGCCATCCGTTTTGTCACCAAAGCCCCTTACACTACCCACCACTGCGACCTGTATGCTCTCGTTGGCTGGCCTTCACTATACATTCGTCGCCAAACCCACTGGCTCCAGGTCATCTATAAGTCTTTATTAGGTAAATCCCCGCCCTATCTCAGCTCACTGGTCACCATAGCAACACCCACCCGTAGCATGCGCTCCAGCAGGTATATCTCACTGGTCACCCCCAAAGCCAACACCTCCTTTGGCCGCCATTCCTTCCAGTTCGCTGCTGCCAATGACTGGAACGAATTGCAAAAATCATTGAAGCTAGAGGTTCCTATCTCCCTCAATACCTTTAAGCATCAGCTGTCAAAGCTGCTTATCGATCGCTGCACCTGTATATAGCCCTTCTGTAAATAGCCCACACTACTACCTCATCCCCATATTTATTTTTGTTTATTTTTCACTAATCTTGCACTCCAGTATCTCTATTTGCACATCATAATTTGCACATCCTTCATTCCTGTGTTAATGATGATAATTCTGTAATTTATTTCTACTCTATAGTCTATTTATTGTCCTACCTCCCAACCTTACTGCATTTTTGCACTACATTTTGCACTCTGTTTATAGATTTTCTATTGTGTTTTTTTGACTGTTTGTTTAATGTGTAACTCTGTGTTGTTATTTGTTGCACTGCTTTGCTTTGTCTTGGCCAGGTCGCAGTTGCAAATGAGAACTTGTTCTCAACTGACCTACCTGGTTAAATAAAGGTGAAATAAAAAAAAAAAAAAAAAATCTGGGGTTTTTCACGGTTCGGGCTAGGCCCCTTAGTTCCAGTGAAGGGAAGTCTTAACTCTACAGCATACAATGGCATTCTAGACGATTCTGTGCTTCCAACTTTGTGGCAACAGTTTGGGGAAGGCCCCTTTCCTGTTTCAGCATGCCAATGCCCCCATGCACAAAGCGAGGTCCATCCAGAAATGGTTTGTTGAGATCGGTGTGGAAGAACTTGACTTGCCTGCACAGAGCCCGGACCTAAACCCCATCGAACACCTTTGGGATGAGTTGGAACGCCCACTGCTAGCCAGGCCTAATCTCCCAACATCAGAGCCCGACCTCACTAATGCTCTTGTGGCTGAATGGAAGCAAGTCCCTGCAGCAATGTTCCAACATCTAGTGAAAAGCCTTCCCAGAAGAGTGGAGGTTGTTATAGCAACACTCCATATTAATGCTCATGATTTTGGAATGAGATGTTCGAGGAGCAGGTGTCCACACACTTTTGGCCGTGTAGCTATCTAGCTAACATTAGCCCCTGTGTTTTTAGCTTGCTACATAAATACACTTGCCTATCAGACACGTTATGACTGAAAGTTGGTTTTGTAGCATAAACTGAGAATTTTATATTTTCTGTTTTTCATATCTGCAAAGTAGTTAAAATGCTGTCAGTTCCACTTCAAACTTTAGGTCACCTGTTACTTTGTGTGCTAAATGTGAAATGTTTTTTGCAATGGGAAGAAATAGTTGTACATTTTGTTTGGGAAATGCTTAGTGTTGTGTTTTTGTTTTCTCATAATTGGGACCTACTGGCTTATTATGTTTATTGACTGCTTACCCTTTAACATTATGCTGTGTGTGACTGCTGTCTTTCCATCAGCCCTGTGTAGTGGTGCCTGGAGAAGTGGGTATACTCTAATTTGGCCAAAAAGTTCCCAAACGGTCAGCCCAGCAAAGGAAAGGCACCATGTGTGACAAATCCTATGTTTTCCTGTTTTTTTATGAGTTTTCCAATAGATTTTTCAGATTTTCACTCTCAAAATCACACTTTAAAAAAAATAGATAGATAGGTACTTTATTGATCCTTGAGGGGAAATGTCTTTGTCAAGCAGCTACAACAAAAACACAGGGCAGGTACAAAATGCCAGAACGAAAATACACAAAAGACAGATACACGATATATGATACAAGTCTGGAGAGCAAAAAAGCTATAAAAAGACATTGCATCGTATGGCTGGGTGGCTGAATATGTACACTATACATTGGTGGATGGTGCATGGTTAACTATACTATACAGGTAGATGGCAGAGAAATACTTAAATAGCTAAAAGTGCGTATGATATAAAAAACGGATGGTCTAAGTCCACAACATTGCTTAAACCACATCAATCAACTGTCAGGGCCTGGCTCCCCAGTGGGTGCGCCTCTGTCTACCCATGTCCACGCCCCTGATGAAACAGCACTTCGGACTAAACTTTTTCAATACCTGGTTTGCATACCCATTGTGCCTTAGTTAGTATTTACTGGTATATATCATCAATTAAAACGTCTTACCTACTCTACCTGCTACCGATGTCATTCTTCTGTGAGCTGCTACATGCCAAAACCATTTGAGAGCTGCACACTATTGCTGCCTGCAGATGATATTCCGCTGAAACTAGGCTGTGTGCGGCGCGCATTTGAATATATTTCACGTGCTTTGCGCATGATTTCTCTGTTGTACAACATAATTGATAAATTGTATACCTCCACTACATAATTTGATACACATCAATGGGGATTAAGACGGGAGTGTATGCTATGGCCACTGAAAAAAGTATACGGTTTATACCTGCGTATACCCTTCACTACAACACTGACCCATTGTGTTTTATAAAAAGTGCGCTGGTATTACGGTTGCTGTCCTTTCAGAATTACGAACTTGTCACACACAAACATGTCTATACTAGATATAAAGGCTGTTAAGATAATGATTTAAGAAAATAGTGTATATATTTGGCCTGGCGAGGAGGTTTTATGCGTTAACTAAATGGAAGCTGATAATTACGACTGATTTTTACTCGACTGGTCTCGGGAAGAAATTACGAGTCCTTACTGTCCGAGACCGAGTCAAGGCCGAGTACAAATGTATCCGACACCGATACACTCAATATGTGGTCTCGAAACCGAGACCCTGGAGTCCTCTAAACCTTTTGATCATTAATAATCTTGTACAAGATTTCTACTCTGATTTGATACATACAGGCCAGTGATTTAGATGGAGGTTCAGCACCCCCCTGTGGAGAAAGATTGCAGCTGTATTTTGGTTCACACAGGACGTATACTAAAAAGCAGCGCGATGTAATTTTGGACAGTTAGTATGTTATTTCAAACAACATTATTACGTCCCCATTTACATTGTTTAACTTTATTTTGTAGCTGAAGGATGATTTCAAGTCAGCCATTTTGGACGCGTTGCTCATTGCCGACCACGTCGGATTGTCACTAGTTACCACAAACACAAAGTCGAAATTGGCAATATCAAAAAAATTCATTAAAACAAAAATTTGCTTTTTGGTCTTAATTTAAGGTTACGGTTAGGCATAAGATTAGCAGTTTGGTTATGGTTAGGTTTAAAATCAGATTATAACAAATATACATTTTAGAAATAGGCGGGGTTTAGCCATAATTATGACTCTGTGGCTGTGATAACTAGTGACGACCGTGACGTGAGGCTAGTCCAGGAATCGCGCGCACCGCCTGATGTGGGGTACGTTGTGATCTCATACGGAGGTTTAGACGTTCATGAGCTGAGCTGGCAACAGTTTTTCACATGGTGATGAACAGCAATTACGGTAATACCACGGTCTTTTAATTGTTATTTTCGATAATCAAATAACATTTTGATGTGTAGTTTACAAACTTTACTTAGCTAGAATCCAGACTGTATCACAACCGGACGTGATTGGTCCCATAGGGCGGCGTACAATTGGCCGTATTGGTGTAGGCCGTCATTGTAAATAAGAATTTGTTCTTAACTGACTTGCCTAGTTAAATAAAAAAATTGTTTAATAATAGTTGCCTGACGAATTTATTATTCATTATTTCTAGCAAGCTGTTTGAACTTTTTTCTATTTAGCTACATTAACTACCTAGGATGACGTTAACGTTACATCACGTGAAAAGTTTTCACAAAAACGTCTTGCAATTAATATATACATAATGTATGTATACATCTTATTTTTATATATATATATATATATATATATATATATATATATATATATATATATATATATATAGTTTACGTTTTTGTGTGGGTTTTGTTGTTCGCTTGCTCTGTGAGCTGGCCAGCTATGAATGATTGGCAGTCACATGGCTAAACGGAAATAATGCATCAGCCACTGGTCACAGCGCGCCTTTCTGAAAGAAGTCCCGCCAGACTGGAATGTCGTTTGGATTAGACAATGGTTAACAAACTAAATTACCTGAATATTTACATTCAACGAATTAGTGTCAGTTTTTGTGTTGCTATGTAGGCTTTACTTGTTACATAGTTCATGGACTTTGCATAAAATGAAGGACATGGAGATTAATTGATGGAGGAAACCACTGTTTCTAGGCTATTAACTTGTTTGTGAGTTTAAGTTTCTGGTCAGTTTGTGGTAACTACTAATCCTCATATTTCCAGAAGTTGGACCATCATTACAGCACAAGAGTGAAAAATTATGACTAAAGAAATTGCAGCAGTGGTGTTTTTCCTGAAAAGACTGATCAAGAAGGTTGAAAAGTTGGATACCCAGAAAGTAGACTTGTTTGTGGAGCGGTTGACTGTTGCCCTGCAGGAAAAGTTCAGGGGGCATTGGTATCCTGACAACCCCAGCAAAGGACAGGCCTTCAGGTAACTAACTATGGATCCGATGCCTGTCTGCGGCCTTGCTCTCACTCCCCCTATCTTGACGACCATATCAGTAGCTTTATCAACCTGTAGTCTAGGGCATCATGCCCTATGAAGAATAGGGTGTGTTTTGGATATACAGTTATTTGTATGATTGGAGTTATCAAAGGTCTATATTGCATACTCTACTACTTTGCAGGTGTATTCGGGTGAACAGGTTGCAGAGGGAGGATCCAGAGCTGCTGCGGGCCTGCCATGAGAGTGGGGTTCAGTACAAGGACCTTGGCCTGCCCAGAGAACTCACTCTGTGGGTGGATCCAGGGGAAGTGTGCTGCAGGTCAGTCTTATTTAAAGCATTGGATTGGTGTAAATATTGGCTGGAGGGAGTTAAATCAATGACGAGGACTTGCAAATGCACACTTTGGGAGATGGGCATTCGCAGGGTTCGCACAAGCTGCTTGAAGTACTTGAATTAAGCACCTTGAAAAAGGTATTTAATACCTTGAAAATATGAAAGTTTCTCAAGTTGGTACTTGAAAAGTACTTGAATTAAAATGAGGGGAGAAGAGAATTATAAAATGTTAATATGAAAAATATTACAAAAATGTATTGGTCTTAAGATTTGATTTCCAGGCAGTTTTTTTTCCTCACGTGTTTTCGTGCTCAGGTTGCCAGACGAGCTCGCTCATTCCACTCACACTGCCACTCAGCCAGGCATGTACAGAGCTGACTGATGAGGCGCCGACCAAACGTCACATGGACATCTAAAATGTCAGGCAAATGTACATTAAATCCTGCCTGGCAGGATATTGGTGTTTTATGAATGGGTTTTTCCAGACCCAACTAACCCACATCATGCAATATGCTAAAAATTCGTCAGACTTTTACATTGTGAGTATGGGTGAATCTGCCCTGAAGAGCCACATGAAGGGGGAAAGACAATTTCTACATTCTACTTTTTCTTTGCAAAAACCTCCAAAGCTTCAGCAGCAACAGCACAACCAGACCAACATGTAAAGAAATGTTTCAAACATGAATTAGTTCTCTTTATAGCTACATTTTAATGATGGAAAGGGCAAGCTAGCCTACTAGCTAACGTTAGCAAGCTAGCGTTTGCCAACAAGCTTAAGCTGGCTAGCTAGATAGTTCTCTTAGAAACTGGAGTATTAAACGATTTCTAGATAACTATAGCACTTTATGCCTTATTCAAGGCAGTTGATCTGGGTTAGTTGAATGATTTGGGCGAAATGATGCTAGCCAGCAAACGTTAGCCAACGTTGCTAAAATAGCTAGCTAGCTAACTAACATTGAGTAGTCTGCTTGCTAACATTTGGCTAAATGGTTAGCTTGCAAACTTGACCACTGTTCATTTCTGGATACAGAACAGTAAATCTTTCCATCAAAGACAGTCAAGATCCTCCGAGTTATGAACTAGGCATCATCATTCAGCACCATTGTTGTTGAAAGTAGTTTCTACAACTGCACCTAATGGCAAGCTGTAACGTTAGACATTTAATACATTTCTCTTGAAACCATGGTTTTAGTTACGTTATTGTTCTATTTGCTTGTTTAATGTCTATATGCTATGTCTGTTCAATGGTAATATAGCTACAGGCATTGGTTTGAAGGGGAAATAAAAATGCATGCAATATGTAGCATAGGCTATGGGTTGAAGATTAAATGTAAGAGGTATTACCTACCGTTCCCCAAAATTTTTTTTGTCCATTTTTAAAATAACATCAAATTGATCAGAAATACAGAGTAGACATTGTTAATGTTGTAAACATACCAAGACAGTCGTGAAGAGGGCACGACAAAGCTTATTCCCCCTCAGGAGACTGAAAAGATTTGGCATGGGTCCTCAGATCCTCAAAAGGTTCCACAGCGGCAACATCGAGAGCATCCAAACTGGCTGCATCACTGCCTGGTACTGCAACTGCTCGGCCTACGACAGCAAGGCACTACAGAGGGTAGTGCGTACGGCCCAGTACATCACTGGGGCAAAGCTTCCTGCCATCCAGGACCTCTATTCTAGGTGGTGTCAGAGGAAGGCCCTAAAAATTGTCAGACTCCAGCCATCCCAGTCATAGACTGTTCTCTCTGCTACCACATGGCAAGCGGTACCGGAGCGCCAAGTCTAAGTCCAAAAGGCTTCTCAACATCTTTTACTCCCAAGCCATAAGACTCTTGAACAGGTAATCAAATGGCTACCCGGACTATTTGTATTGTATACCTACATGTACATATTACCTCAATTAGCCAGACTAACCGGTGTCCCCGCACATTGACTTTGTACCGGTAGCACCTGTATATAGCCTCGCTACTGTTATTTTTACAGTCCCCCCCCCCCCCCATTTATTTTACTTATTTTTTACTTAAACTGCACTGTTGGTTAGGGCTTGTAAGCATTTCACTGTAAGATATACACCTGTTGTATTCGGCACACGTGACACTTTGATTTGATATGCCTGTGGGGAGAAGACCAGCCTATGTCATCAATCATGGTCTTGCACCTTACTTTCGTCACCACCGCCTGGACAAGTTGCAGAAGAATGACTTATGTGCTGCTTTTTGACGAATTGGTGGAAAAAAAAAACACTTCAGCTCAAGCAAACGATGTCCACGTAAGGTTTTTAGACCCCACAACCAACAAGGTTACACACAACTTGGACACGTCCTTTAAGGGACATGGCACCGCTAAGGACTGTCTTTCTCACTTCACAGAATTGACAAACTTAACATGTCTCACCTCGTACAAATTTCAATGGATGGACCAAATGTTAACCAAGTTTTACAGAGAATTTGCATCTAAAGTCATTGCAGAAGCCACAGACTGAGAGCTAATTGACATTGGAACATGTTCCTTGCACAGTCCACAATGTGTTTTGAAATGCATTTGACTTCATAGACTGGGACGTAGAGGGCACTTTAAATGCTTTCTATAGTCTAAAGAATGACGTCCCTACAAGATGGGATGATATTATGACATTCACATCCCTGGGTAGAAAACTAGTTGCAACTAGAACCTTATAGGTTTTCCAAACCTAATAACATTTGTACAAGCAGTCGAAAGCGACAAATCCTACAGAACACCGACATGCATTGCATTCAGAACTGTAAAGGAAGCGATGGCAGACAAACTTCTCCCACAGGGTTTGCACAAGGTGCTTAAAGTACTTGAATTTGGCACTCTGAAATAAAAGTACTGGAATACCAACTGTGTGGAATACTCCAGCGTCTTTTCAACCTTAGCCTGAGCCTAGAAAGGGTCCCTGTGCTGTGGAAAACATCTTGCCTCGTCCCAGTGCCCAAGAAGGCACACCCCACTGTCCTGAATGACTTCAGACCTGTAGCGCTAACATCCCACATCATGAAGACCCTGGAAAGGTTAGTCCTCGCTCACCTCAGACCCCTGGTGTGTTCATCAATGGACCCCCTGCAGTTTGCATACCAGCGCAACATCGGGGTGGATGATGCAATCATCTACCTTCTGCAGAGGGCCTACTCTCACCTGGACAACGCAGGTTGCACTGTGAGGGTCATGTTTTTTGACTTCTCCAGTGCCTTCAATACCATTCAGCCCCTGCTACTGGGTGAGAAGATGAGGAGGATGAAAGTGGAAGGACCCTTAGTCTCCTGGGTCACGGACTACCTGACCGGTAGGCCACAATTTGTGCGACTACAGAGCTGTGTGTCAGAACGGGCAGTTAGCAACACAGGGGCCCCCCAGGGTACGGTCCTGTCCCCCTTCCTGTTCACCCTCTACACCTCAGACTTCAGATATAACTCTGAAACATGCCACCTACAGAAGTTCTCGGATGACTCTGCTATTGTAGGGTGCATCAGGGGTGGGCAGGAGGAGGAGTACAGGAGCACAATCAGTGACTTTGTGTTGTGGTGTGAGCAGAACCACCTTCAGCTCAACATCAGCAAAACTAAGGAGATGGTGGTGGACTTCAGGAGAACCAAGGCACAACTGACTGCAGTCCCTATAAAGGGGATGGATGTGGAAATGGTTGAGTCATACAAGTTCTTGGGTGTCCATATGGACAACAGACTGGAATGGGCTGGTAACACCGGGGCCCTGTACAAAAAGGGCCAGAGCCGACTCTACTTTCTGAGGAGGCTCAGGTCCTTCAACGTGTGCAGTAAACTACTGCATACCTTCTACCAGTCTGTGGTGGCCAGTGCCATCTTTTTTGCAGTGGTGTGCTGGGGAGCAAACATCAAAGCCGGTGATGCTACTCGGGTAAATAAGCTGATCAGGAAGGCTAGCTCTGTCCTGGGGATGAGCCTTGACACTCTAGAGGAGGTGGCGGAGAGACGGATCCTGGCCAAACTGCTGGCCATCATGGACAACGTCACCCACCCTCTGCACGCTATGGTTATGACGCAGAGGAGCTCTTTCAGTCACAGACTGATCCCACCACGGTGTGCCAGAGAGCGCTACAGGAGGTCCTTCCTGCCGGCGGCTATGAGACTATATAATGCCTCACCGGGGTGCCGTGCCGTCGGCAACATAGATCTGGAACTGTTGGGGTGCTAGGACCTAGTTTAATAATTATGCATCCATCCGTGAGTAACTCTGTTCCGTCAGCACTCATCCACTCAGGCCATACGTATTCATACAGGTCTGTATATACATACCCATGTACAGTTGTTATATTATATCACATGCAATATTGTAAGTAATTATTGGACCTAGGCATTCACTCAGGAATGCATATTAGTATCCTGCCAGTTGCACCTTTTCTCATTGCTTTTAGTATATCAAATGTGCAATAAGTGCAGTTGTCTGTAATTAAACCCTGCGCACTAAGGACTGTATTTTAAGGGAATTACTATTATTACCCCAATGATATCATACACACATTTAGCTATTAAAGTATCTCTTCCTGTCATTTACCTGTACAGTTTGTGTAAACATGCAAGTATTCACTTATCTGTAAATATAACTGTATACCTAACTGTACAGCTAATTTAACCATGCAAAATTTTCACCTACCTGTTCATTTACCCAGTCTGTCTATTAAGTAAACTATTATTACCCTCGCTCATATCATACGCATTAGCTACTGAAGTATTTCTCTGCCATCAACCTGTATAGTATAGTTAACCATCCAACATCCACCAATGTATAGTGTACATATTCAGCCAACCACTCATACTATGCAATGTCCTTTTATAGCTTTTTTTTGCACTCCAGATATCCTGTATTTCTATACTTTTTCATACTGCCGCTCTATGTATCATGTACCGTGTATCTGTCTTTTGTGTACTTTCGTTGTGGCATTTTGCACCTGCCCTGTGTTTTTGTTGTAGCTGCTTGATAATGAAATTTCCCCCCCGGGGGATCAATAAAGTACCTATCTATCTATCTATCTATCTATCTAAATCAGACATTTTCTCAAGTTTAGTACTTGAAAAGTACTTTAATTAAAAATGAGAGAAACAGAATGATCAAATGTTTATGAAAAATATGTATTGGCCTTGCTAATTAATTTCCAGGCAGACTACAGTTTTATTCTCTCACGTTTCACACTGGTTGCCAGGCGAGCTCGCTCATTCCACCCACACTGCCACTCAGCCAGGCAGGTACAGAACTGCCCGATTTAGGCGCCGCCAAATGTCACATCGATAGCTAAAATGCCAGGCAAATGTAGATTCAATCCTGCCTTTTTGTGCATATGTAAAATATCTGGGTTATTTTATTTCAGCTCATGAAACATGGAACCAACACTTTACATGTTGCGTCTTATATTTTTGTTTAGTTTATCCACCTTGTTTAACTACTTCATCACTAGACCCAACCAACCCACACCATGTAAGGTGGAAAAAACAGAGTCCAACTTTTACATTGCAAGCATGGGTGAGTCTGCCCTGAAGAGCCCCATGAAGGGGGAAAGATACAACGCTGCATCCTGCGCTGGCGCCAGTTCATGTGACTCTTGCCAATCTCCTCATTCATTCGATATTCCGCTTTATCAAGTGGAAGCCATTCTCCTGCCGTTCTGGTGGCCGTTCATGTTCCGTTTTCCACAGTCCACCCTCTCCCTACCGGTGACACAAAAGCTGCCAGTCGGAAGCAGGACACTTTTTTGTAGCTATTAAGTAGTAGATGCCCAATAAAAACAGTCATTAAGCTGGAATTGTGTAGTAATGTAAATAGGAAATGTTTGTTCACCAGTAGATGTCCCAAAACTCTGCTCATCACTACTCAAATTACAAAATCATCAGTACTGACTTACCACTCATATGTAGTGAAACAATGTATTATTGAGTAGAACTTGTAAGGTAGTGATGAATACTAAGTTTTTTTCCCCATGAGGCTACCTCATCTCGTGGCGACTAGAAACTATTGCATTATATGAACTATTACAAATTTGATGGTCCTTGAAAATAAATATTAGTGCTTGAAGTACTTAATTCATTGAATTTGACTTGCCACTGTCCATATGAACCCTGCTCCCAGCAAAACAGAATGTATTTACTTTTCTTGTTTTTAGCTTAACACATTCAAGGGTACCTTCAAAGCTACCTAACCGACGGTCCCATTCCTGGCAGCAGACTGTGCAGACCTATTGACTGTCATGAGCAGAGTCCTGAAGAAAGAGGTGACACACTTACAGACTCTTGTGAAATACAATGTGACAGGATGAAGCCTTGGGCCACTCCAAAGTTGACATTGGGATTTCAACACGTAAGGTGCTAAAACAAGCGGCTAGCGAAGTGAGTGAGAGGAGGATAGTTTCAGAGTGACACAAAGTGCTTCCAGTGGAGGTTGATGCTCAAACCCCAATCAAGTCCAGTTTTGTGACCAAAGGCCGCTTGTCTCGTCCCACAACAGATGACAAGGAATCCTGATGCATGTGAGCGCATATTGAAACGTCTTCTCACACTTAGCTGACCATTTTCCTGAGGCATGTGTAGCTCAGATGGTAGAGCATGGCTCTTGCAACGCCAGGGTTGTGGGTTCGATTCCCACAGGGGACCAGTACGAATAAAGTATGAACATGTATGCACTAGCTAACTGTAAGTTGCTCTGGATAAGAGCATCTGCTAAATTACTAAAATGTTAATGCATAATGTGACGATTCCCAGAGGCAGTTGAACTGCTTCATACAGCATGAGGTGTTGCGACATCACTGTCTGTTCAAGGAGTATGATCCGCAGAGAACTGATCTGGACTTGTTTATTTTTAGAGTGTCTGAGGGGTAAGGAGAACAACAGACCTGTGGCCAGTAATTCAAATTGTCCTTGTGCTCTCCCACGGACAGGCCTCGGCAGTCAACTCTGCTCTCACTGTTGTCAACAAAAAGGAGCAGTGCTACACAGCACAGAGACTGGTGTATGATGCTGTAGAGAATGCAGGAGGACTAAAGAAAGTCAACATAATGCCATAAAATATATCCTCCTGCAAGGCAGAAATATAAAAACTACCTAAGACCTGAAAGAAAAGAGATGCCTGGAAAAGGACATGAAACTCTTGCAAAAATAAATGGAAATGGTAGCTGCAGAGGCAGACTTCCTCAAAGTCCAGAGAATGTATAATCAAGTTCAACAGTTTCCAAAGATCACTATTTCCAAAGATCACTATAAGATAAAGGCGGCGCTTACTGGACTGTTGTGAGCACTCACTCACTCAATTAGTATGTTTAATGCACATAATGTGATTGTGGATAGATAATATAATAGTTTGATTTAAAATATTTATTCTTGCAAAGCATGTAGTCTTTCCATAATCTTGTTTACATGGACACATCTGCAATCCGGCTACCTGATGGCACGGTGATGAATGCAGAAAATCGCATTGTTTACCAGTAGACGTCCCCAAACTCTACTCAAATTACGTCACAACTAACTTACCACTCGTAGTGAAACGCATATTATTGCGTGAACTCGAGGTAGTGATAAATAGGTAATAGGCCTCCTTGCTCGCACACGCTTTTTCAGTTCTGCCCACACATTTTCTATAGGATTGAGGTCAGGGCTTTTTTGATGGCCACTTCAATACCTAGACTTTGTTGTCATTAAGCCATTTTGCCACAACTTTGGTAGTATGCTTGGGGTCATTGTCCATTTGGAAGACCCATTTACGACCAAGCTTTAACTTTCTGACTGATGTCTTGATGTTCCTCATGATGCCATCTATTTTGAAGTGCACCAGGCCCTCCTGCAGCAAAGCACCCATACAACATGATGCTGCCACACCCGTGGGATGGTGTCCTTCGGCTTGCAAGCCTCCCCCTTTTTCCTCCAAACATAACGATGGCCATTATGGCCTAACAGCTCTATTTTTGTTTCATCAGACCAGAGGACATTTCTCCAAAAAGTACGATCTTTGTCCCCATGTGCAGTTGCAAACCTTAGTCTGCCTTTTTTATGGCGGTTTTGGAGCAGTGGCTTCTTCCTTGCTGAGCGGCCTTTCAGGTTATGTCGATATAAGACTCGTTTTACTGTGGATATAGATACTTTTGTACCCGTTTCCTTCAGCATCTTCACAAGGTCCTTTTGCTGTTCTGCGATTGATTTTCACTTTTCGCACCAAAGTACGTTCATCTCTAGGAGACAACGCGTCTTCTTCCTGAGCAGTATGACGGCTGCGTGGTCCCATGGTGTTTATACTTGCGTACTATCGTTTGTACAGATGAACGTGGTACTTTCAGGCGTTTGGAAATTGCTCCCAAGGATGAACCAGACTTGTGGAATTTGAGGTCTTCGCTGATTTCTTTAGATTTTCCCATGATGTTGAGCAAAGAGGCACTGAGTTTGAAGGTAGGCTGTGAAATACATCCACAGGTACACCTTCAATTGACTCAAATTATGTAAATTAGCCTATCAGGAGCTTCTAAAGCCATGACATTATTTTCTGGAATTTTCCAAGCTGTTTAAAGGCACAGTCAATTTGGTGTATGTTAACTTTTGACCCACTGGAGTTGATATAGTGAATTATAAGTGAAGTAATGTCTGTAAACAATTGTTGGAAGAATTACTTGTCATGCACGAAGTAGATGTCCTAACCGACTTGCCAAAACTAATTTGTTAACATGAAATCTGTGGAGTGGTTGAAAAATGAGTTTTACTGACTTCAACCTAATTGTATGTAAACTTCAGACTTAAACTGTTTTTTTTTTTTTTTTAAGGAGCTTGTGGCTATATATGTCCGTCTGGTGGTAACTAGAAAAAATAGCATAATAGGAACTATTACAAATTGATGGTCCTCGAAAATAAGTACTTTTTCAAGCATAAATATTTAAGTCCTTGAATTTGACTTGCCACTGTCTGTACAAAACCTTGTTTACCTCTGTAGCTACACCATTCATGTTAAATCCCTCTGGGTCACCAGTCGAGTCACTAAATTGTTGATATACATTCCGTGACAGCATTGTCTTGTTGGCGTCTTTCTTTTCCTCGCGCAGGTATGGGGAGAGAAACCTTGCTTTCACTATTGCCAGTTTCTCTGGTGATGAGGATGACAAAGAGGATGTGACTAAGAAGGTGACCAGAGCTGTCGAGAGGGTGACGTCTGACTACCACTCCTGTTCCTCCTCAGATGAGGATAGTGGCCTCAGGGAAACCCGTCCTCGCCCTACCTTCCCTCAAAATCGCCACAAATACCAGGTACCACCAGTAACGAACATAGAGGTTGCATTGCAACAATTTAGTGTTCAATACAGTCTTGTCTGAATACCTCCTTGTTCAGCTCTGACAATGGGGGAAGTATAATTGAAATTGACCCATGTTTTATTGTTCAAAGGTGATCTACCCAACTGCTCCTTTGTGGCGTCCTCCAGTGCCCAAGCAGAAGAAGTTGTGGCCCGGTAAAGGATATAATGGACCTCCACGTCCTCCTCACTATGACTTCAGAACCCAAGGTAGACCCACCCAGCCCTTCAGACACGACTGGGCCCCGCCTAGCCACAGAAGGGGGCACGGATACTGGGGTGGTACTCCAGGCCTGACTCACTGTTAGGGACCACTGTAGCAAGTGTTGCTGTTAGTATTGGCCTGTTCCAGGTTCCCTGAGCTGTGAAAGGGTGACCACTAGAGCAAGTAATATAGTTATTGTTGTAGGGGAGCAAACTAAATGAACTAACATGACCACATTTTTAAAAACTATTTTAGTAGTTTAATAGTCACTCTGGAAACTCTTGAATTTGTTTTATTTTTTGTGATAAGAACATTAACTCTTTGCACTTTAGGTAATTTGTAATCGTGTGAGTAAAGAAATCTACAGTTGTAATGGAGAAGGAATATTGGAATTTGATGTATTTTATAGCTATGAAGATATGTACTGTATTTATATTTGATGGGATAATTGTATGTTACCTACTGTACTGTCCATCAGTTATGTTCCAATGAGAATTTTTTGTATTTATTCACAGTGTACTCGTATTATGAATTCGTATTATGAACAACTTAAAGTATGAGACATTTAAACACATTTTCTAAACATACTTTGTTGCTGTTTTGATATATTTTACAGCTGTGTAATTTGAATGCTTATTGCCTTCACACCATTAGACCATATCTGGTAAATATTTTAACGACCCATAGACTTACAGTAAACCATATTATATGCATATATACAATATATACAACATATATACAATTGCAGACAATCAAAAGAAGCATGTACATATTTGTATTCAGGTTTTCTGACCAAAAAACGTGTGCACTATCTACATTTTAAAGCTTAAGTTCTAACCATTGATTAGCAGTCGGTGTCCATTCAGTGTTGTAAACGCTTGTTATACGGCAGGGGGCGTGAAAGTGTCTTGGAAAACACGACTTTGGTACCCTCCGGAAATCACGTGTCTAGGCTCCAGCTCCCCTTTAATGCACCTGCTGAAGCGTAGAGGGAGCCGATAGTTTTTTTTAATGTTTCGGGAGAGGGGTTAGTCTGACAGAACCACTGCTTAAGTTTATTTTTTCAGCCGTGTTTTGAAGGAAAAGTATTGGAATAGACAAAGGAATGGATTTCACGACACCCCACATATGCTGTGTATTGATTGGTCTCTTCGCAGGTAAGTTTGGCGTCCACCGGATACTTTTTTTTTAACGTCAATTTTCATAAGCACTAGCGAAAATGGAGCGTTGGCGACAAGCAACATACTAAAAAGTTAGCTAGATGTTTGCGAATAAAATAACGAACTGGTTGACTACAAATAACTGCTTTAGATTATACGAATTAGATTACGCCTGTTTTTACTTAATATTGAAAATGGATAGCTAGTTTAGCATAGTTTTGTTAACTACGGAATTCAAATTTGTAGCAAGCTAACGTTAGCTAACTAAATAACACTGGTCAAATTGTGTGATTCCCCCAAAATTCCATTCTGGAATACCAAATGTAGGCGCACTGCATAAAGTGACCTAGTTATTTATTATTCAAATGACTGGAAATGTATTTGACTTGAATAACATGTAGTTATATGTTTGAACACATGGTTTATTGAATTCACTTATTACGGTTAGAGTGATAGAAGTAGTTTTTCTAATGTGAAAGTAGTTGTAAAATTGAGGGAAATCTCGTGGGAGATTTGTTTTTTCCCTACATCACGTTGCAAAGCATTTTTTTAACGCAACCTAGCTGTTTTTGTTTAGTAACTGGTAGTTAGCCTCACACAATAGCCTGATCCGCCTTAAAACCAGTAAAGGTCTTCAAAGTGCTGCGTTTTCTGTCTGCCATCTGCCAAGACAATTTAAACTGTATCCCCCCTCCCGCGCTAAGGAGTCCGAAGGTCTTAAATGCCATTTAGGTGTTTTCTAAGCTCAGACAGAGAAATTAATCTTAATCACGTGTTGTTTGCTGAGTATCGACCAGTTGTATGTCCCTGAAATGTATTGTTACTGTACGTGAGTGGGAACTTTCTACTATTAGGCCAACAGTAAATGTAGCCCATTTGGTATTGATGTTTATTTTAGTCTCATGGATAGAGAACAGAGAGGGCCTAAATAGTTTTAATTCACAATCCATCACCAGTTAAGATATGACGAGTTATTTGTTGAGGTCCATTTTCTCCTGACGGACTGCTTTCTAATAATATCCCACACTTCAGTCACCATAATCTACCACTACAACACACAATGTCCTGCTTTTATGAATCAGTGATGATAAAATATTGAGGCCAGAGACTCATGTAGATGGCTCTGATTGAGGCATGATGGACTGCTTGAACTGTCTGGGAACTGTTGAAATGGGTTTTGACTCTCATGACATCTAGTTGGGATGGAAATCGCCCGCTTATTATCAGCAGGTCTGGCGATTCAGATGGGTTGTTAACATTGATTACCAATGAAACTAAACAATACAGCTAAAACGTTTGTCATCTGGGATGCCCTTTAGACAGTTTTGTATTGCTAGTGGGGAGCTCACTGCTGGAGGGGAATTTAGCACTCCTGTTATTATTTGTGTGTCACTTGCACTTCGCTGTCCTGGAATTTCCACTGAAACCAGCCCATCCCTTCTCCTCCCTCTCACCACAGAAGTGATACTATGGTACTGTAGATGTATTGTGTTGCTCTTAGTATCAGCCTGTGTTCTGTAGCTCAAAGTTTCCCTGAGCTTTTAAAGGGGAGCTGCCACTGCGGATGGAGCTATGGTTAGGCCAATGACATTCCGCTCCACTGGTTACTGATAAGATAGATAGATAGATAGATAGATAGGTACTTTATTGATCCCCCGGGGGGGAAATTTCATTAAACCTATGTTAAAGCCCTGGGACAGTGAGGGTAATGTTTAAAGGTCTGGTTAGGGGCGTCGTTGTACTTTCCCAGCATTGCATTTTTCTCTAATGCAATACATTTTTGTACATGAGCAGAGGCTCATTACCATCATAATAGCTTTATGGGCCCATCATTTGGGGCGCTGTCAGGCTTATCGTGGCATTCATCTAACATTGCACAGAGTAGGGCCCAGAAATAGGGGACTTAACTAGGACATTTCTTTAAATGAAGTAGTCTAGCCTATATGTTAGATTTCATGAAGCTTTCGTTCTTTTATTAGGCTTACCTAAATGCTTCATCGAAACCATTTTAAAAGCAAATATAATACTTTATAAAGCAAAGGATGTCAAGCAGGTTATGGTTAGTTTCCGGAGATGTGATGTAACGGTTTCTTAAAACTCTTCATATAGACTAGCTTTGCCTACTGAAACAAATAAGCTTTTACAGGGAGCTCAACTTTAAAGGTGATTCTCCTCTTTCCGAGGCTTGTGTCAAGGCAGTGTCCAAGGCGGTTCTGTGCTTGTCATGTCAGAGGCATATTCTCTCTTCTCCATAGTCCCTGACAGCCCTGTCTAGTCCTGGCTGCATTAAGAAGATCCCTGTAGACATCCTCCAGCCAGTCAGCACTTTGACTGTTTGTTTTAGTTGTGGGGCCTGGATGGTTATTTTCCCTGAAACCTGAGGAGGTCTCCTGTTGAGCTGGCTCTGGCCAGCTCTGGTCCTCCTCCCCCTTCACCCCTGGCCTACTCTGCCCCCCTTCTCCCTGGCTGTGGACTGGTCAGCGCTGAGTGAAGCTTGGGACCTAGGGTAAGGTAAACGCAGAGAGACTCGGAGTGCAGCAGACCAAGGATGTTGTTACCTTATAAGCTTGCTGCACTCCAGCTGGGAGCTCGTTGCTAGGATGCCTTTTCAAAACAAGCAAATCAATTATTTTTTTGTCATATGCGCTGAGTACTACAGGTGTCAACTTTACAGTGAAATGCCTACTTACAAGCCCTTTCCCAAAATGTTAAAGTAAGAAAAATGTGCCAAATAGATAAAACTAACACAATAAAATGACAGTAAAGAGGCTATATACAAGGAGTACTGGCCGAGTCAATGTGCAGGGTACAAGGTAGTTGAGGTAATATCTACATGTAGGTAGAGGTAAAAGTGACTAGTCATTCAGAATAGATGATAAACAAAGTAGCAGCAGAGTGTGCGTGTGTGTGGTTGGGGTCAATATGCATGTGTGAGCATGTTTGTGTTGAAGTGTCAGTGTAATGTGTGTGAGTAGAGTCCAGTGAGTGGGCAGAGAGTCAGTGCAAAAAATAACAGGTCAATGTTAATAGTCCGGGTAGCCATTTGATTACCTGTTCAGTATATCCTCGGGGTGTGTTTGGGTGTGAGTCTCGTTTAAATGAAACCTTTCTTCCCTTATATTGGTGGGTCTGAAGGGATTTCTTTTTAGTCACTCATCAAAATGAAATTCTTAAACACAAATGCATATTTTTATGTTCCCTTAGTCTATTGTTCGCTGATCACTGCCAGAGTGATGTTCTTTTGTCCTAACTTAAACACCCCCTTTCCGGTTTGACTCAGAAACAAGCAGATCATATTGTAGTATCTCAATAAGTAGTATATGGTTTCAGGCAGCCAATCCACCTAGTTTTCAGTTCCACTGTCTGAAAGAAATTGAGATATATTTGCTCAGCTAATAACAAAACTGCACAATAACATATTTTATATTTGATGGTTTGGAAAGTCTGTCCCTAGAAAGTGACACAGCAAGAGTGATAATAGAAGGCATCATGTACAGTTCAATCTGAGCTATTGTCATGCATGGACCCAATGTAGACGAGCAGCTTTGGCTTGAGGTCATCATTTCACATTCTGTTCTCGTGACATGGCTGAAACAGTCCCATCCCTCCTCTCCCTTCAAACACGCTCTGGTATCAGCCAGCTTCCCCTCCAAACCAAAATCTGCCAGCTCGGCCCCACTTACTCTGTCCGATGCCCCTTGGGGACACCGCTGCTGCGTCCTCCACAATCGAATGATGAGAAAGACAGCCCATGAATATTCAGAAACCCAGGCGGAACCTAAATATTTTAACATGCCGGAGCTGTACAGGGTCCTTAACGAGTGACTACTCATTTTCACCTCTGCCAGGGAGTGCGAAACAATGCTGATCCCTTAAACCAAACGCACCCGCTAACACTTCCTTTTTATTTTATTTGATAAATTTTCGATTTAGAGGGCAAGTGGATAATTTAAGGCGTGCCGATTGCCTTCCATTACAGCCAGTGATAATGATTTAATAGTAGCTCGTGTTTTCAAACCCTGTTTAAAGGCTGGCGGTGAGACCATTGTATTCAGAGTTCATTCCTTACTCACAGGTACTGGGAGCAATAATTCCGCCTGCCACTGCGCCGGCATCCAAAGAACTACACAGAGAGGAGATATTGGTAACCCTTCACTTGAACCCTCCTGGTCATAAAGCCTGGCATGGCCATTTTATATTAACAGATGGTGTTAGTAGTCATGCCAGACTTGTTTGAACTTCTGGCCAATTATTGAAGAGTTGGTCTGATAGCCCATCAATGTTTTAATGAGGGCATAAAGTGATGTCTTTGCGACGAGACCTGACATTGTGGTGCCAGGACAACAACCTCTTCCTCAACGTGAGCAAGACAGGAGGGCCGAACACACCCCCATTCACATCAATGAGGCTGTAGTGGAGCGGGTCGAGAGTTTCAAGTTCCTTGGTGTCCACATCACCAACAAACTATCATGGTCCGAACACACCAAGAAAGTCATGAAGAGGACCCGGCAACAGAGACTGAAGAGATTTGGCATGGGTCCCCATATCCTTAAAAAGTTCTACAGCTGCAAAATTGAGAGCATCCTGACCGGTTTCATCACCGCCTTGTATGGCAACTGCTCGGCATCCGACCGTAAGTCGCTACAGAGGGTAGTGTGTACGGCCCAGTACATCACTGGGGCCAAGCTTCCTACCGTCCAGGACCTATATACTAGGTGGTGTCTTCTCTTTTCTTTAAAGATGTAATAATCTTAACGTGAAGTGTGCAGGTCTCCAAAAACCTTAGTCTGCCTCTTCCTTTTATTCCCTGATAGAACTTATGGTAGAAGGTAGACCTACACAATGGATCTGACATTTTGTAAAATGCTGTTAATAGCTTGTGGAGCGAGACAAACATAAGCCTTTCCGGATTGTTGGTGTTTAGTCCGAGAAAAGACGGCAAACCTCAAGACAACACACAATGTTCAGGTAAATGCCAATATAAAAGAAACATGTGGGTAAATGAGGGATACAAAGTATATTGAATGCAGGTGCTTCCACACAGGTGTAGTCCCTGAGTTTATTTAAGCAATTAACATCCCATCATGCTTAGGGTTATGTATAAAAATGGTGAGCAGGCCATTATTTTGGCTACATCCCCCATCCACAGGGCATGAGTGGTCACGGAATGGTTTGATAAGCATCAAAACAATCTTAGCCCAATTGAACACTTATGGGAGATTCTGGAGCGGCACCTGAGTCAGCGTTTTTCACCAACAAAACACCAAGCGATGGAATTTCTCGTGTAAGAATGGTGTCGCATCCCTACAATAGAGTTCCAGACACTAAGCCATGGATAAGGTGTATTGAAGCTGTTCTGGCTTGTGGTGGCCCAACGCCCTGTTTAAAATACTTTGTTAGTGTTTCCTTTTATTTTGGCAGTTACCTGTACATTATGTTCGCCTGAGAGGAGTGCTTTTACAAGCAAACAGATCAGTAAGGTCCCCAGCTGGCTGTCATATTAAGGCTTTTTGAGTTTGTTTGATGCTCTCTCAGGGAATGTTGCTCTAAACACCTTCGGCCCAAAGGCTAAGGACAGCCCTTCTATTTCCCTGATCCGCTTAGTATGTTTGTTATTATCTTTGTCTTTTTATGGGTTAAGTCAGGTTATTCGGTTTATTAAGGACATTCATGTACGTGATTCTAGTATTCTAGGTTAATACAGTCCTCTTCCTTCGCTGTGCGTGTTGGACCACCACAGTGTGATAGTACACAATGTGACAGGCCTTTCCCCAGGGTTCTGCATCTGCAGGTAATTGTGGGCAGTCAGCTACTCCCTACCTGCCAGCTAGATCCTGACCAGGTCTATCTTTCACAAAAAAAAGACTAAACCGGAAAAATAAAGATGGAATAAAAAATATAATAAAATGGGTTCCACAGAAGACTACCTCCATCTATTCCCTGGCATATTCAAAGCAAGAACCCCTGCCATGCAGTCATTTGAGCAGGGTCAGGGCCTTTTTAAGGTGTGTGTGTGCTGTTGTTAACATATCCACACATTGTCTTTTACACAGCATAGGCTATTATAATATGATGATTTTCTCTCTTCCAGCGCTAAGCCCCTCTCCCACTAAGAACAGAGTTAATTGCACATCTTAAAATATGGCTCAGAAAATAAGCAGCACAGGCAGGTGGGGCTGGATTTGGGAGGGGAGGGGGAGTTGAAGCAGCTGTTGGAGGAGCCATTTTTAGCGCCTGTATCTCATTGAGAAACATTATGCATTGTCGTCTGCCAGCACACGGAGGAAAAAGGCAAATATGCACAGAGTGTAGGCTAAAAGCTCCCCCTCTACTTCTACCCTCTGGCATTGGTATTCAAGTAATTCCTTGTCTAGTGTTAAATCGATGTAAATGACCCGTTTTCAAGGAAAAAGGATTGATTTTTCCCAGATTAGTTTTAATATGCACACATTAACTTTTTTTGTCCATTATTCTAGAATACTCTCCACGAGTATCATTGGGTTCGCTTTTGATTGCACAAAGCTGGCTAACTGTATCATGACATTTTACAGTATAACCTTTTGTTAAGACCTCTAATCTGTTGTGACTTGGGAGTATAAATAAATCAGGCAGAGCTTTCATGTTCTGTCGTCAAAGAGCATTACATTTCAATTTCCGATTTCTTCAATTCAAGCGGCAGAGGAGCAGCGTGAGCGTGGAAGTACAAAGCCCTGATATAAATGTTTAAATTCACCTCTTAATGGGTCTTCAGTGCATTTAAACGAGTTTCATTAGAATATATTAGTACTGTATGACCTTAATCACATGCGTGTGCTCCTGTTGTATAACATAATGGTAATATATTCCACTTTGCAGACACTTTTATCGAAAGTGACTTACTGTACAGTGAGTATGTGATCACTATGGAAATATGACCTAAGATCTTGGCGTTGGTAGCGCCACACTCTTACCATCTTAGCCACAATGTAATATGACGGCAGAAAGGGGTGACTGTGTGGGAAAACGTGTGAATTAGCCAATGAAATTATTCTCTGGAGTTGACTTCAGAACAGAAGTTGGTATATATTCCAATAAGCTGGGGACCAAATGTGGCTTGAGTCAATATGAATTCAACTCCTTTTTTTTATGGCAAGCGTAAAATAAGTTCAGGAGTAAAAATGTGCTTAACAAGTCACATAATAACTGGGTACAATAATGGTGTTAAAATATTTTTTGATTGACTAACCCCTCTCTGTACCCCACACACAATTATCTGTAAGATCTCTGTCAAGCAGTGGATTTCAAACACATATTCAACCACAAAGACCGGGGAGGTTTTCCAATGCCTCGCAAAGAAGGGAACCTATTGGTAGATGGGTAAAAAAAGAATATCACTGAGAATGTTGAAGTTATCAATTACACTTTGGATGGTGTATCAATACACCCAGTCACTACAAAGATGCAGGCGTCCTTCCTAACTCAGTTGCTGGAGAGGAAGGAAACCACTCAGGGATTTCACCATGAGGCCAATAGTGATTTTAAAACTGTTAGTAAAAAAAAAAAAACATGGATATTTTCCAAAATTACACAATATATCTGCCGCTAATAGCAGTGGTTCATAGTATTACTTACCCACCAGTGAAGTGATTGGCTGTGATATTTGCCTTTTGAATTTTTTTACAGAAATTCTACAAGTTTCTCAATCTCAGTTTATGTAAGAAAACAAACACTGAATAGTGTAGAGAAACATTGTATCAGCTACATTGCTGTGAAATATACATTATTTTCAAAAACAAAAAATATAGTTTTTACAGCTGTTTTGAAGCTGGTGGATCAAAACGAAAGATGGGCCTAAAGAAGATTGCGTTCTTCATTTCGCCTGTCACACAATATTTCATTATGAAGCTTGCCAGTAGTCTCCAGTCATGTGGTGTTTGTTTACAAGCACACAACCACTCACTGTTGTGCAGTACGCGCCAGGTGATCTAGTTACGTTATGGAATTTACAACTAAATGTTTGCAAGCTAGATATCTTCTAAGTATTAAGTTAACTGTCTAAAATGTACTAAATGCTCTGCAGTTGTATAATTTTGGTTTGCTAATTTAGTAGCTAGTTAGAGATCTAGCTAAGTGGTTAGCTTCTTACAAAATCAAGCTTCTTTTGGTAACAACAGCAGAGAATCCCCAGAATCCCCTCCTGGATCAAGAGCCTTGCTATCTAATATTTGTTTTGGGCATGCAGCAAACTGAGTAGCATTTTTAAGTTACTGAATAACTTTGAGCTGGGATGTCTCTCCTGCAAATACTTTAGGAACTGTGTAAAATGTTTGCAATGAGCTCGTTAGCATTTAGTTAGGCTTCTCTATGGCATTGTACATGTACTTTATAGCATTGCTAACCATTCAAATTCCAGAGGCTCAGTGGAGTTTGAAAAAACACCCTTTGTGTTCAGTGGCAGTATTACCGAATATCCCGGTATGGTTGGTATAATGATTTATTTAAATGTATTTAAATTTTGATATGGTATGACTTTACTCTCATAAAAACTCTCATAAAAACTATGTATGGAAACGTGGTTACTGTCTGAGCAGGTGTAAGGCAATGTTCTGTATGAGGGGAATTGAATCCGGAGGACAGCTGAGTAGAGACATTGCCTTCCTCATACCGAAGCAATTTAGCTTACATCGTTAATTTCAGTGATTAGGCTGCAACATACATGCAGATTTTGGGGGTTAACCTTCTATTGTGCATTAACCTGCTTCCGGCAATGAAAGTATCTTCCCTGTTTTGCTGCTGTCTCTCACTCCCTCTCCCCTCTTTGCACACAGAGTAAAGGAAGAGATTAATTTTGATTAGTGCAATCATTTTCTCAACTGTAAATATAGAGGTAATGACACCCCTTTTACAAATCACGAGTTTGTGATTGAGATGATGTGCCGACGGAGCGGAGCGCGCCATTTGCGGTGAATAGGCCTTCATCAAATAGGCTAACCAATGGGAGGTTTTTGCAGGTCATTACATTTAGTGTTAGATCAATTGCATGGCTATCTAGCAACAGTATCATATTTAGAGTTAGCTGATGTGTTTTGAGTTCCCACTTCCTCAGATGGTAAATCTTTAAAGACTCAAAAAGAGATCTGATTATTCTAGAGCCTATGTTGCAAGTAAAAAAATATCCATCTTGCATTCCCTGAACATGTTAGATGAAATAGCTAACTTCTTTCATGTCTTACTTGGCATTGGAAAAAGTCAGTCTAGAGCCCTTAGTTGTATTTATGGTTGTTGAGCAAAATGGGTCAATTTATCGCAATATTACTTTTTGTCCTTATCGCCCAGCTCTACTGCTGGGGGCTGTTTTAATATTTGACACCTGTTCACCTCCTAGAGAATAGGTAACCTTTTATTCCCCAAATATTATCAGCTGCTGAGGCTATAGATGCCATCACAATCCAGGACCCCTCAAAATGGCAGTGAGTGAGTTGGACAGTGGACACAGATTTTCCCAAATATATTCTACAGAGACTCATGCCCAGAAAGTATTAGATTGTTTTCGGCATGGGTGCTTTTCTTTTTCCTCTTTCCTCTATCCACTAGTGTCAGTTTTGCTTTGCTATGCTAAATCACAAAATGGCATTGCTACAGGTCCTCATTTCAGAGGCAATTCAAAGCAAATTTCATGCTCTGGAGCATGGCTACTATATGTCAATGTATATTACTTTCTGTGTATTTGTCATGGAATATGTTGCCCCCTGCAGCTAAAGGGTAATTGCCAACCTTTAACAGCGTTTCCACAGTTGTTTTGAGCCACTGAGATTGGTCCTGCTGACCCTATAAGGGTTGTCAAGACTGTGATCAAAACCACATAACCTGTAACCGATTCACTGGTTATATCCTGGACCCCTGTGCTCCCATCAGGCTCTGGGCTCTGCGGCTTTAAGGGTCTTACTGCATTTATCTCTGCCGTCCAGACTTTCTCCCGGCTCATCTTTATATCAGTCTGACAAGACTCATCTCACACACGCCTTAATACATTGCAACATCAAGAATAAATACCTCCTCCAAGACTAGATGTCATGGCAGGATCGTGGGGGGAGTGGAGAGCGTGTAAAAATCTCTTTGTGTGAGATTGCTTAACTAAAGTGCCAAATGTTGAGAATTTGTTTCTTTCTCTATACCCTATTGCTCCTTGTCACTCACTTACTGAATAAACCAGGCGGGGGGGGGTACATTCAGGCTTTCTCATCATGTTCAGGCTGACAATGAGAGCTTGAGGAGGGATGAATATACCCAGTGGGCTCAGCTTAGCTGTAATTGTAACTGACAGACTCTGTGGCTCTACCTAACGGGCCTGAACACTCAGGTGTGTTTAGTTTAGTCCACCTGGCTGGCTGGCTGGTGCCTTGGAGTCCACAGTGTGGGGTTACTATGGTACTCATTAGGGAAACGAGAGCTCAGGTTTCCCTAACTCTGAAGAGAGAGAGATGCTGCTTGAGTCAAAGGATGATTATCAGTAATGCATAAAACAGGCCTGTTGTCTTTTGACAGAGAGCTTATCTTGATGTCCTGTTGTCTCCTCACAGAGGACATGAATAAGGGATATTTTTAGTCCAGGTCCCAGAGCATGCATTCTCACTGGTGGAGAGAGACTGGGAGAGACCGGATGAGTGGGCTTTGAGCAGGAGTGACGCTGCACATACATTTTTTTCAAGTGATATTGATATTTTGTGGTTACCAGGTACTTTATCAATAGTCCCCAAAGGCCCATCATTGTTCATAGGAGCATGTCAAATGAAAGCAGTCTCTATTATTGAGAAATTAAGGCATATATATACATTTTCTACCATTCTCCGTCCTAAAAACTAGGAATAAGACTTTGATTTCTGGTCAAACAGATGGAAACGGGGTCTTAGACAACATCTACCAGTAAAACTCTTCAAACGTATAAAAAAATACATCAAAACATAATGTTGAAGTGAAGACCCCTATTTAGTTTTGGAGAAATGATTTGCCTTCTGTAATTTTACAGAAGAATCTGTAACAGAATTACTGCAATTGAATTGTCATCTGGTGGTCAAAGCAGGACTGTTTTCACAGTATGGACAACTCCTTCCTCTCATACACACACAATCTCTCTCTCGCTTTCTGCCTCGCTCAATTCAGTTCACTTCAATTCAAGGGCTTTATTGGCATGGGAAACATATGTTTACATTGCAAAAGCAAGTGAAGTAGATAATAAACAATACAAATTAACAGTAAACATTACACTCACAAAAGTTCCCGAAAAATAAAGACATTTCAAATGTCATATGTGCAAATAGGTAAAGTACAAAAGGGAAAATATATAAACATTAAGATGGGTTGTATTTACAATGGTGTTTGTTCTTCACTGGTTGCCCTTTTTCTTGTGGCAACAGGTCACAAATGTTGCTGCTGTGGTGGCACACTGGTATTTCACCCAATAGATATGGAAGTTTATCAAAATTGTATTTGTTTTCAAATTCTTTGTGGATCTGTGTAATCCTGAGGGACATATGTGTCTCTGATATGGTCATATATTTGGCAGGAAGTTAGGAAGTGCAGCTCAGTTTCCACCTCATTTTGTGGGCAGTGTGCACTTAGACATACCTGTCTCTCAAGAGAAGACAGGCTATGGCGGCCTTTCTCAATAGCAAGACTATGCTCACTGAGTCTGTACATAGTCAAAGCTTTCCTTAAGTTTGAGTCAGTCACAGTGGTCAGGTATTCTGCCACTGTGTACTCTGTTTAGGGCCAAATAGCATTCTAGTTTTTTTTTGTTCTTTCCAATTGTGTCATGTAATTATCTTTGTTTTTCTCAATGACTGGGGTCTGTTTTGTGTTTGTGAACAGAGCCCCAGGACGAGCTTGCTTAGGGGACTGTTCTCCAGGTTCATCTCTCTGTAGGCGATGGATTTGTTATGGAAAGTTTGGGAATCGCTTCCTTTTAATGGCTATTTTCTGGATTTTGATAAGCGGGTATCGGCCTAATTCTGCTCTGATGTATTCTTTGGTGTTTTTCGTTGTATGCAGAGTCTCAATTTGGTGTTTGTCCCATTTTGTGAATTCTTGGTTGGTGAGCGGACCCCAGACTTCACAACCATAAAGGGCGATGGGTTCTATAACTGATTCAAGTATTTTTACGTAGATCCTAATTGGTATGTCAAATTTTATGTTCCTTTTGATAGCATAGAAGGACCTTCTTGCCTTGTCTCTCAGATCGTTCACAGCTTTGTGGAAGTTACCTGTGGGGCTGATGTTTAGGCCGAGGTGTGTATAGTTTTTTGTGTGCTCTAGTGCAGTAGTGGAAATTTGTTCAGTCCGCCCTGGTCGGACCAGCTCTGAACCAATCATAGACATCAATGTTTCACAAGTTTGTACAGTAGAACACATTTGACAACAGTACAGTAAAGCACACTAGAGTACAGTGTACTGAACATAACTGCTGTACTGTACTCTACTGTGCTGTGGTGTCCAAAGTTGTGAAACAGATTTACTATGATTGGTTTCGATTTGGTCCGGACCAACCAAATGTGGTCTTGTTTGGGAGTGGAGCTCATTACAATAAGTGTGTAGAATAATACCCAAATATGCAAAAGAAGGATATTTCGACAGGATACAACAAGGGTATTCATATCCATAATTATGTATTTCTGTATACTACAGATCAGGGGCCCATGATGTCAAGTCTTACTGTAATTCCATTGCCAGATGTAAATCCACTTCACCTACTGTAGTTCAATAACCAACTAATATTAAAAAATGTTTACTCAAGGTGTCATGTTATACTGTCATGTGAAAAAGTAAGTACACTCCCTGGAAAGTTGTCTTTTTTTTTTTTTTATACATATTTGGACGGATGGATATGTAATCTTCACTTAACAAATGACACTGAAAGATTATACTTTGCAATCATTTATTCATCAAAAATCTACAGAAATGCAATTCCATAGTGTGGAAGAAATAAGTACACCCCTAGCTTCAATTGCTTGTGTTGCCCACTTTGGCTGAAATAACTTTTCTTGTAACTGTCTATCAGTCTCTTACATCGACTGGGAGCAATTATTGCCCACTCTTCTTTACGGTACTGCTTCAACTGTGTCATGTTCGAGGGCTTTCTTGCATGCATGGCCCGCTTCAAGACCCCCCCACAGCATTTCGATAGGATTGAGATCTGGGCCATTCCAAAAAACCCAATTTCTTCATTTTTAGCCATTCTGTTGTAGCTTTGCTTTTGTCCTGTTGCAAGATCCATGTTCGGTTCAGCTTCAACTTTTTGACAGATGTCCTCATATTGTCCTCAAGAATTCTCTGGTACAATATAAAATTCATGGTTGACTCAATGATGGCAAGTTGGCCAGGCCCTGAGGCAGCAAAGCAGCCCCAAACCATAATGCCACCGCCTCCATGCTTTACGGTTGGTATTAGGTTCTTCTATTCAAAGGCAGTGTTTAGTTTTTGCCAAACATGGTGTCTGGCATTGCGGCCAAACAACTCCACCTCTGTCCAGAACACATCGTTCCAGTAGTTTTGGTCTTTACCCAGGTGTTGTCTGGCAAAAGTCAGTCGTGTCTTTATATTATGTTTTGAGAGTAGAGACTTCTTCCTTCTTGAAGTTTGGGCATCAATAATCTTTCTTCTGAGGGCCTCGGGTAGGTCTTTTGATCTTGGCAGGATGTTTTACCACACACCCATATTGTTAAGACCAGACCAAGTTTATAATCTTTATGGAAGGCTGGACCCTCCTAAATTTCTCTCCTAATGATATTCTAATAATATGCACCAGTTTTGGTGCACCTGATTTAACATTTTTGCCATTTTATTTGATGGTAGGGGTGTATTAACTTTTTCCGCATAAGGAAAATACATTTTTGTTTATTTTAATTGCATAACATTTTAAAAGTAAATTATTATTTTGTGATTTGTTGAATTGGGTTTCCTTTATCAATGAATGTGATGGGAATTTAGCTCAAATATCCATGTCCAAAATATGTTTTAAAAAAGACCACTTTCCAGGGAGTGTACTTACTTTTTCACATGACTGTAGCTGACAACCCGTACTTTCTGCAGACATCTTTTGAATCTTAATTCGTAGCAGATATTTAGGAGTTTTTGGAAAACGTGGTCGCCTAAAAAAACTGATGGAGATTTTACCTCTGTTACCGAAATGCATCTGCACAGTTCTTCCAGTAAATGTGTTTTTGTGCAATGTTCTGTGTAAATTGTTCAAAGTAGTCCTTGTGCATGGAGGTGTATGGTTTGTTATACTTTTAAACCAATGTTTTAAAGTGAAAAATCAAAGGCTAATTTCGTTACTGTGTTGCCAATACTAGTCATGGACTACCTACCTAGCCTACATCACATGGACACAAACCAACACACAAATTCATGATGATGTGTGTATTTTGTCTGAATATGTCCAGAGGACCACCATGCACAACCTGGGGTGTGGACCTATATTTAGATTCGAATCTGGGAGGGAGAATCATGAGCAAGACAGACTCATTTACTGCAGCTAGCCAAACCAGCTGATACTAATGCATGTTCCTGTGCAGTGTAAAAATAGGTTACTGTGTAAAATATGCATAGAATACATGTTAATAGCTTAATCTGCATGAAATATGCCTGTGTGTTTGAACAACCTTAAACAAATGCGATTTCTGTTGCCCTAAATCTTATACCAAATGCAAGCAATTTAGTTACACACTGGGCCCACTCCAATTTGTATACCGCCCCAACAGATCCACAGATGACACAATCTCTGTTGCACTCCACACTGCCCTCACCCACCTGGACAAAAGGAATACCTATGTAAGAATGCTGTTTATTAACTACAGCTCAGCATTCAACACCATTATCCCCTCCAATCTCAGGACCCTGGGACTGAACACCTCTCTCTGCAACTGGATTCTGGACTTCCTGACGCGCCACCCCCAGGCAGTGAGGGTAGGCAACAACACATCCACCATGCTGACCATCAACACTGGGGCCCCTCAGGGGTGTGTGCTTAGTCCCTCCTGTATTACCTGTTCACCCACGACTGCATGGCCGTGTATGATTCCAAAACCATCAAGTTTGCTGACGACACCACAGACGACGAGGAGACAGCCTATAGGGAGGAGTTCAGAGACCTGGCAGTGTGTTGACAGGACAACAACCACTCCCTCAACGTCAGCAAGAGAAAGTTGATTATTGTGGACTACAGAAAATGAAGGGGCGTGCCCCCATCCACATTGATGGGGCTGTAGTGGAGCGTGCCATAATCACCTGACCTCAACCCAGTTGAGATGGTTGGGGATGAATTTGACCACAGAGTGAAGGAAAAGCATATGCTCAGCATATGTGGGAACACCTTCGACTGTTGGAAAATAATTCCAGGTGAAGCTGGCTGAGAGAATGCTAAGAATGTGCAAAGCTGTCATCAATGCAATGAGTGGTTACTTGGAAGAATCTCAAATAAAAAGTTCCATAGATAAGTGTTCTTTAAAAAAATAGATGAGATCCTGCCGTAGTTGTCTCTAGTTGAAGGTTCTTCTTCCCTTACGTTAGGGAGTAACCTAGTTCCCTAGTTGTATTTGGAGGGAACCATTTGTGCTTAGTACATCAAGTATTTGCATACCTCTGTACTAGACTGTCTTCACATAGCCTAAGCCTCCCACACTTAAATTATTTGTGTTTGGCAACCAACCACCATCTTTATCCCTCCCTTTGTTTGTGTGTTGACATCCTCATAACTGGGCTTTTTGGCAATGAGGCCCTTTATCTACTTTATCTACCCCAGAGTCAGATGAACTCGTGGATACCATTTTTATGTCTTTCTAGAATGAAGGAAGTTAGAGGTAGTTTAGCGAGCCAATGCTAACTAGCGTTAACGCAATGACTTGAAGTCTGCTAGCATGCTAGTAGATACCCATGGACTTCAAGTCATTGCGCTAATGCTAGAAAATCCTGAAGTATCTCTAAGTCAAACTGTAGTGTCTTAGTAGACCTGATCTGAAAGCCCTGTCTAAGTATGCGTCATCTAGAGAGAAATGGAGGCATGCTGACCGTGTTGATCAGGTAAAGGAAAAAACTCATCTCAAAAACTGACCTGCCCTGCTGTAACAGGCCTGATGGAATCTGACCAATTTCCTTTTTTGCTGCTCGTTCTATCAGTCGATACCGGGGGGGTAGTTTGGCTCATTTCAGACATGGCTGACCTGTGTCTGTTGAGCTACAGAGATGTCAGAGGCTAAGCCGAGACGCCTTTTCAGGCCAGCCAGCCCGTCTGTCTGTCCCCTTTTTCATTAAACTCCCGATACTAATAAGTTTGACAACCAGGCTTGTTAGGAGTGCTAATAAATCAAATTTGACCGTTCAGCCACAAGTCATATGGCCAGGAATCAGATTTGTATCTGACTTCAAGCACCTACAAAGGTGGTTTGAAATGTGACTTGAAATATCCGATTCCATGTGCAGGGTTAGTCAATTCAGCCGTGTGCCGATTTTTGTACACTACAAATTAACCACAAGTAAGCCCCAAAACTGATAATTTTCAAATACAAAATTTTACTATCTTGATTGCGTTGAGACACGTCACATTTCAAACCACCTTCGTAGGTGGCTAGAAGTCAAATACAAATCTGATTTGTGGCTGAACGGTCAAATCTGATTTATTTCCCCTGAAGACTGTTATTTGGCATTTCTTGTTGCTTGCTAGCTACTCTGGCAGCTACCACGCTCTTTTCAAACTAACTAGTTTGTTCATTGTTTACAAACAAATGTGTGAATGAGCTAGAAAGCTAAACAGCTAGCTAGATACTTGACCGCTGTGGCTAGCCAAAAATGACTCATTTTGAAAGTTGCATCCTATCCTTTTGAGGCTTTAAGTGTTCTTACACTATGATTTTGAACATTCAAAGCAACTTGGAAACGTCCATGGCAGGTATTGTTGTCACCTTAGCTTGCTGCATAACTTCTGAGTGATAGTAACCACGTGCACCACTACCAATCAGCCTACACTCCCTGTCGTGACTATGACAACTAGCGTAGCCATGTCAGCAAATGACTGCTGTCTGAACAAGCAATCCAATTTTGTCACTTTTAACTTGCTGTTTAGGCAGTCGGTATTCCAATGGCAAGTGGTACCAGATTTGAAAAACAAAACTGAATTGAGCATTTAGGCCAGCAGTGTGAACAAGGCTTTTGTTAACTGTGCCTGTTATTTTTGCATCTCCCAAACAGCCTGTCTGTTGTCTGTGTTTCCCTACCTGATGTAGAGTAATGGTGTGTGACTCCATTGGCCCTCTGTCTGAATGAAGTGGCTGCACTCAGCAGTATGGCTCTCTGTGTTTGATCAGTGACGCTGTCCCCCCCCCCCCCCCCCAATCAAAGGGGCATTGTGCCCTAAGGCCGGGACAAAGGCTGGGGGATAGAGCTGAAGGATGGGGCTGGGGCGCAGCGTGGCAGACCTGGGCCCTATCATGGACTATTTGTTTTGGGGGATGGGAGGTCATCTAGGGTGAGCAGGGGAGGGATCTATTTTACCCCCTGTCCATAGCTCTTCCTGTGTCTGGAGGGAACTATGGGGTACAGACCAAAAGCATGTGGCCTTCTGCCCTAGTTTGAATTGTTGAAGCATGAGTCTGAAGGTGCCTCACCTACTGGAAATTCTCTCTCAACCTGCTTCCACTTCCCCAAAGTTGGTAGTCATAGATTCTAATTATCTTGCTCTCTGTCACTCTTGTTTCTTTTAGTTTTTTTTAATCTCCTATAATGGGATCCTTTACCAAACTTATGCTGAACAAAAATATAAACACAGCATTTTAAAAGATTTAAAGTGTGTGTGTGTATATATAAGGTAATCAGTCAATTTAAATAAATTCATTATGGCCTAATCTATGGATTTCACATGACTGGGAATACTGATCTGTTGGTCACAGATACCTTTAAAACAAAACAAAAAACCTAGGGGCGAGGATCAGAACCAACATATGCATATCTGATGAACATTCCTGCAGTCAGCATGCCAATTGCATGTTCCCTCAACTTGAGACATCTGTGGCATGCTGTGTGACAAAACTGTACAGTTTAGTGGGCTTTTATTGTCCCCAGCACAAGGTGCACCTGTATAATGATCATGCTTTTTAATCAGCTTTTTGATATTCCACACCTGTCAGATGGATGGAATATTTTGGTAAAAGAGAAATGCTCACTAACAAGAATGTAAACAAATTTGTGCACAACATTTGAGCAAAATACAAAAAATTGTGTGCGTATGGATCACTTCTGGGATCTTTTTATTTCAGCTCATTAAACATGGGACCAACACTTTACATGTTGCATTTTATATTTAAAAGATCAAAACACCACTTCTAAGAAGAATCATTGCAATAAGCTTGCTTTAGCTATGTGTGTTTGGGAATAGTAGCCTATGTGGACAGATGTGAAGCCACAGGCTAGTGGTCAGAGTCTACTGACCTTATATATTCAGCATCTGCAATCTCCCAGAGGGAGTGTGAAGATTTACAGCCTCATAAAACAGGGTCTGTCTGTGTGTGTGTGTGTGTTTTGGTTTTACGATCCTTGTGGGGACATTTATCTGGTCCCCACAAGTAGAAAGGCTATTTAGGGTTCGAATTAGGTTTAGCTGGGTGTGGTTAAGGGTTGGGTTTAGGGAAATAGGATTTTTAGTGGGAATCAATTGTTTGGTCCCCACAAGGATAATAAAACTCCATCGCACTGCTCTCATAATGACCCAGCCGCCACAGGACATGTTGTCCTTCTTACGTGGTTACACTTCCTAGTCTTGTGACGTATTCACTCAGCTATTCCTAATGGGAATGTGAGAGAACAAGTTTCCAAGACACCTGACCAACTGCCATTTTACCACTGTCAGTGACGTTGTACACTACGGAATGTACTGGAGCCTGCTTACAAACGTTATTTTAACCCTGATGAGTTAAATTGTAACTTGCACTGTTCCACACTAGATTAGTTAAAAGTTTAACTCAAGGATCTATACCACTCCTCTGACGGTAAATTTCTCAATTCATCCTCAGTTGGCGTTATGTGCTTAGTAATCGGTCACAGTGAACTGTTTTTCACATTGAGGAATGAAGATGACACAATTTAGTAATTACTCCAGCAGTTCGCTCCCCTGACTGGAGAAAACGCTCTGAATGCGTGTCTGTTTTGTTTGCATCTCCTCTGCCTCCAACTAAATCTACAAATACTTTTTTAAACAAGGCAACATGTACTGGAGTCTCCAGAGACACCTCTAGATGCATTCAACCCTATCCTCTCCTATTGTCTTTTCCTCCTGTCCCCCACTGGCTGTTGTCTGTGTTGTTTGTGGTTCCCATGGAGGTGTTATCAGGCTATCAAGGCTCCCTGGGCTGACCTGGCCTGCTGCCTATCAGCCCATCTCCAGAGACTACCTCTGCCTCCCCTGTCCTGTCGCCAGCACATAGCACACACTGTCCCTAAGGAGCGTGTGACTGTGTGTGTATCCAATGAGAACACAGGGGAGTGAGGAGGAGGGACTTGAGAGGGAACACTTATCTGAATGTCCAGGGTCCTTTAGATAAATTAACTCCCGTCTTCAAGGGATGGCAAAAGTAGAGGGTGGTGGAGGGAAGGAGAGTAATGGAGAGAGGGTGGGTAGTTGGTGGTGGGGGTGGTAGTATTTTATTTATTTTTTCAGACCAGAGACTGAGGGTTAGACAAGCAGCAGCTGTTGAAAGTCTACAGCTCTGACACCTTGTAAGATGATAATGCACAGCAACTTATAAATAAGCAGCTATTTCTCCCAAGGCCATGGTCTTAGGCAGTCAATGGAATAAGGAGTATTTCGCCTTTTGGTTACTGGACCATCAAGGGAGTGTGTGTGTGTGAGACGGCTAGAGGCATCTTGTACTTTTCACTGCTTATTTACTCAGTGTATGGCGTTATCCAAGTCTTATATGCATATTATCCCTTAACAAGAAAAACAGCAAATGTGTTCTTCAGTAAAGTAAGCTACATACGGCCATGCCCTTTAACAGCTCTCCGCTGAAGTGGCCCTGTTACTACTTTATTAGCCTACTACTACTAGGCCTTCTTCTACTACACACACACACATCTGTTTCTCAGAACAGCAGAGACGGGCTGTTGATAGTAATCATTCCAGGTTCCTTGGTAAGGCTGTCACAGCTGAGGTCAGTGTCATGATGATGTCCTTCTGATGTCTCGTGTCTGTCTCATTGTCAGCCCTGTAACGTAACCCTGTTTTGTAGTGGGGAAGTGAAACATATGTAATTTGTCACATGCTTGTCTGTTAACATTCAATTATGTCCAAACAGCCTTCAGGTCATTCACTCTGAGAATTGATGACGTTGGTAGCTGTCTAGCTGAGCGTTCAGCCTGCATTATAGTGCATTGTGTATGATTTTTTTTTTTTTTTTTAAACAGTCAACAAAACAAACTACAATCCGCTCACACTGAACGCATGCAGATTTGCTACAACTTGGATTGGCTTCACCCTCTGGGGTGCTGGTTGGTGGAACAGTGTTCACATTCAACAGTTCTAGTGCCATGAAGTAATCTCCGTAATGCACAGGCCAGGCAGCGGAGTTGACAGGCTTCAACGCGGTCACAGAGGGTCTGTGAGCAGCGCGTTAATAAAAGAAGTGTTATCAGTAGCTGTTTAATTTGCTCGTAACATGGGCCCTAGACTGCCATTTTCTAATGATGATCCATGAGAGCATAATCCCACCAGAGCAGCGACAGAACAGACTCTCAACCCACCCAGGAAAAATCATGTGCCGCCAGCCACGCTCGCTATTCAAAAGCCCTGTCACTGAGGGCTCTACTCAGCCACGAAAGGAAGAAGCTCCCTAAAATAAATCCCTATTTTCTTGAAAATTGTTCTGTAAAAGAACGAAGACAACTCAGTTTTTCATAAAACGACAGGCTTGTTATATTCACAGGCGGTATCTTGCTGTCACAGCGTGATGAGCAGGGTGTTGTCTCCCAACCAGATCCACAAACATATTCCCCCTCACACACACACACACACTTGTTTGTTGTCATTCACCCACCTTTCTTCTTAACAGAAGAATATGGAAGATCCATTTTTTTTTTACAGCAAGACCTTTCTCTCAAAGTAATACTACTTTAACTTTTACATAAACGGATGGAGACATGTTCTTCATGAGACACATTTTTACAGAGATACAAAGGCTACCTCAACAAAAGTAAACACACAAGCAAACACTCTCACCTTGCCTGACATGCTTTAATTCTCTACATCCTTGTTTACACGTCGTTAGCCCTGGAGTCTGAAATAGCCTGGTCCTAGAGACCTATAGCCTCAATGTTTATATGACACATAGTATACACACACTGTGAGGCTCTTTTTAGGTTAGAGTGGGTTGAGAAAGAGGCTTATTGTCTGTGGTGGCCCTAGCCAGCCCATGCAGCCAACGGTTGATCGGACGTCTTTATCTTGGTAGGCCGTCATTGTAAATAAGAGTTTGTTCTTAACTGACTTTCCTAGTTATTAAATAAAGGTTAAAAAATATATATATCTTTGCTAGCAGAGCCAGAGCAGGGTCAGTGGAGGGCAGATGGAGACACTGTCAGACTTTTGTTGGAACTTTATGCACTTGGCCATATGATTCTGCATCTTTTGCATTCTTCACATATGATTTGGCACAGTATTTGCAAATGTACACAGCTTTTCCTTCTACATTAGCTGCAGTGAAATGCCATAAAACCTAGAATTACCTTATGTGTATCCCACAAAAAAGGTTCACTGTTTATAAGCTAACCTTTTGGATGAATTTAAGCAAAATTCCCAAATTTCCACGGCTTATCTTCCCGTGGAAGATTTCAGGAAAAAATCAGACCCTTTGCAACCCTAGTCATATCACACAGAGACACTGGCATGAGTTGTCTCAGTATTTTATCTGTGTACATAGGCATTGAAAATGTTATCTGTGCTAGAAAATATTGTTTCTTTCCTTAGTATTGTATTGTTATATTTGAAGGACAACTGAAAACATAGTTTTAGTCGTTGTCACTGGCACTTCAATTTGTGGTTGCTTTCAATGCGCTCAATCCTCCAGGCCCTTGTTTGATGATCAGTTTTAATAAAGGCATCTCCCTCCCTTGACTGGATTCCAGCTGATTATTCTTCCTTCCTTTACCACAAAGATAAACCGCTACGCAACATGTCATTCTTTCACAAATCCCCATTCTTCCTTCCTCCCCCTGCTCAGCCTTGCTCTCTCTTCTTTCACCTTCCCCCTCTCTCCTCTGTCTCTCAAGTGTCGTAGCGGCAGCAGCATTCTCCGAAGGATCAGTTGCCTGGAGACAGGATTCTCTCCCCATTGTACTGTGATAAAGGGGGTCTACAATCGGCACGACTGGGGAGAATCGGGGGCCCTGGGGACCTACACTCCACAATCAGGGGTGTAGGTGGGAGGGCTGCTGGGGGGACAGAGGGAGGAGTGAAGAGAGGAGTTAGTCACTCAGTCACATGGCGGGAAGCAATCATGAATAGTCATTCAAAGTGTTGTTAATTAGCTATTCGGTGTACCTCCGTTTCCACTGTTCTTACCTCTCCCCCTCGACACACACGCAACACACCACAACAGGAGGCAGGCAGTTTCCCACTGTGGTCACAATTTTCAAGGATTTACACACGTTTACCAGCAGGTTAGTCTTCATAGTGGTCCTTTTCTTGAGACCGTAGTAATAGGTTCTCTTATCCCCCTCTATTTGCCATTAGAGAGGAGCCGTTTCCCTGAGCCAGGCTACCATTACTCTGGATAAAGACTGAAGGACATCCCATAATATAACCCATTGATTACACACACACACACACACACGCGCAGAGCCCTATCTCACTGGGCCTCATTCACAGCACAGTGGAATAAAAGGCATTTCCCAATCGCGTGTGTTCAGTGTTAATCAGTAACTACCAACCTCTCCATCTGTTTGTGTCAGTGTTATGCAGGGTAGGCTGCTTTTGTTGCCCTGCTATGTGAGTGTTGTAGCAAGGTGATTATAGCATTGGACTAATTATGTTGATTATGTTCCAGCTGTTGGAACATCCACGTGTCATAGAACCATAGAACGGTTATCTCTGGCAGCACTGGGTTCCACCTACTTAGTTAGAATTGTTGTCCGTCATTGTAATGGCTCTAGTTGCCGCATGAAAGGATCTAGCATAATCTATCTGCCACCACTTTCATTGTCCTTAAATATATGTTTTCCATTTTGTGTTTCATTGTTATTTACTTCCCAGGAATTGATTTCCCATCGGCTTATCTAGCAGATAATCTTTGGTCAAAGCTCATTGTCCTGCTACACCATGTGATGCCAGTTAATTCCCATTCTATTGCTTGTTTATTAAAATGATTGTTTAGTGGGCTCATATCTCCATTACAGTAATTTGAATGGTCTATAAAAGCCACAGCCATCTGGGTGGTTTTATATGTAGTGTGGAGGATGTCCTGAATGTCTCTTCACTACCTTCATTACCAAGTGACTTGAACACTGGAGAATACAGAGTGATGGCTCATAACCCATTAGCTTCACTTGCATTTTTATGTGGCTATTACTGGCTAATCAAAAATCAGACACGTCCCCCGTGTTTCCGCCCAATGGTTTTAAGTGGAGTTCAAAGTGTGTGTCTGGTGGTTGAGGGGGATGAGGTAATTGTTTTAAAAGTTGACTACTTTTCTTTTTAGTTCTATAGTTTGAGGGTACTGTATAGGCAAGTTTACGAGCACTGGGAATAGGCTGTTACCCGCGAGAGGAGATTAGGGGAGAGGTAGTGGAGGTAGCGCGCTCAGCAGAGTTGCCAACAACCGGATGTGTCTGGTTTTCAGGGGCTTTCTTTTCCCGCTGAAAACCTGATGTGGGAACTCTGCTCAGACTTTTTCTTTTACGCCTGTTAGGTTAGGGAGGTAGTGATGGTCATCAATACCACTTTGTTTATGTAATGTTGAATTAACCTTAAATTAGACAGAATGCTGCTATCTCCTCTTTTCAGAGCTGTCTGCCTGACTGCACTGTTCACATCTGAACCCTCATAACATGCATGGCAGATTTACTGGAAAGCTTAAATGTGATCAGATGGCTTGAAAAATCACTTTTCCCCTAGCGTTCGTGGTGGATAGAAGTAGAGACGTCAGTGAGTATCAACTGTAATAAAGACAAAAGCAGCCCAAGGTCATCGAGGTCCCAGACTCATCAATTAGACTTTAAAAAACAACACTAGTGTCCCCTGATAAAATGTCAGCAAAAACAATTCCCTTGTTTTGAAAATGTGATTTTCAGTTTTTGCTTGTAGGCTTTTTCTCTGGTATTCATCAACTCCTGATGAATTCATACATAGCTCTTTTTCTCTGGTATTCATCAACTCCTGATGAATTCATACATAGCTGTCAGGCTCTCTATCATTGTTGACTTTGATAGACATTCATCTCACTTTGTTTCTATTGCTCTCATTTCACTGGCGTTGTTGTCTGCTGCTCAGGGCTGTGACTGAGTCGCTATGAACAAGGACGTCTGTCAGATCCAATGGAAAACAGAATTGGCTACCGCAGCAATGCAGGGTTCATAACTGTTAGAGGGCCGTCTCTCTCTCCACAACAGCGGGTGTGACTGAGACTGGGCTGTGTGGTGTGATCCAAGTCTGTCATGCCCCAGAGGGAGGTGAGGCGACTGGGTTGGAGACTGAAATGATGAGGGACTTGAGAGCGGTGCACCTGTATCACTAACTAGGCCTAACCTCCAGGACCGGACAAACCGGCTCCATTTTAAAACTGAGTCCCCACAAACACAATGTGCCTTCAGTTCAAAGAATGGAACAAGGGATGTTCCAAGGGTAATTTAAGGGGATTCCATTGTGAACCATTATGTAACGGGGACTATACAGTATTTATGAGTGTTTTCTCATCACTATGGAAATTATAATTCGGGAGGTTGTGTATATGATATCCCTTGGCTGTCTAGGGTGGAGAAACAACTGCAACACACAACATCCCTCCACACTACAGACTTGACAGACAAATGACGGGGGAACAGACAACAGACTATCAGCAAATATAAAATTCGGTCCCGGTTTATTTGAAGGGCATCTTTATGAAGGCTTCATAAAGCATTCATATAGGCTTCATAAGCACTGCATAAATGGGTCACAAATCATCTATAACCGTATTTCATGCTCTATAAAAGATGGATAAATGTGAACAAATATATTTGATTGCCACAGTTATGCCAGATGAATCTTTATAGAGCATGATATGGTTATAGATTATTTGTGAAGCATTTATGTAGTGCTTATGAAGGCTTTATGAAGATGCACTTCAAATAAAGCAGGACAAAAAATTCTGTATGTTCTGTATTTTGTAGGGGTTCCTGGATGCTTCGTGCCCCCCAACACGACTGGCTCCTACCAGTAAATGACACACGGGGGGGTGCAGCAGAGGGGTGTGATTTGATGTAGCTCACTCTGGGTCTGAACTGCCGGTGTCCAAATCCAGCTCCCTGCTTACTTTTAGATTACAGAATGCAGTTTCAGCCCAGGCTCTGGTGTCTCGCGTGTTGTTTCACCAGGTTGTAGTAAAAATGTAGTTTCTCAACCCAGTATATTATACACAACTAGTAATCTGTGAGCTACATCGAGGGGATATAGCCTAGTAGCCTAGTTAAAAAAAAAAAAGCTGTATTCTTTTTATTTTTGACAGTAAGGCGACTGACTGTCAAAAGGATTCTTCTACGTGGTGACAGCATGTGACAACTCCATTCTTTATGGACGGTGGTTCCATGCTGAGGGCTTAAAGCTCTTATTTAATTGAATGGATAAAATCTTTAGCGCCCTTGATGTCACCAGGAAAATGTTTATTCATTCTAAGAATAACTCCTTGAGAAAGATGATGCTCCATTTGGATGATGAGCAGAGCTATTTGGTCTGCTTTATTATAAGCCTCTTCTTCCCTGTGTGGTTCACGTTTTACAAAGATGTGTTTTGTCTTTATTGAAGTAGCGCTTGACCTCCTAATAATGGGTAATTTTATGATGGCTCTATTTTGATTGATTTGAAACCTTAAAGTAACTGTCCAGTGAAGATCTGACTTTATATATATATATATATATATATATATATATATATATATATATATATATATATATATATATATATATATATATATATATATATATATATATAATCTTCCACAACCATAAGATATTTACATTTTTAGTAATTTAGCAGATGCTCTTATCCTGAGCAACTTATAGGAGTAATTAGGCTTAAGTGACTTGTTCATAGGCACATCAGCATGTTTTTTGTTTTTTTTACCTAGTCTGCTCGGATTGGAACCAGCAACCTTTTGGTTACTGGCCCAAAGCTCTTAACCGATAGGCTAAATCGTTTTTACCTGCTTTTTTTTTTTATAGCAATAATCATTGATCTGGCTTTCAGGTCTGTCTATAAAAATGCACTTTTTGTTACAAATTTAACCAGAATGTTCCATAATGCACATTCACTAATAATGTAGTAGACATAGAAAATTAACACAGGTCTCATATACAATCTCTTAAGCACAAGCCCACGTGCTAGTGAGTAGCCAGCTAATACTTACATTTCAAGTTTATCCAACTTGGATCTATTTGCTAGATAATAGGGTGAAACAGTTGAATTGTTATGAACACACCCTTCTGTCCGTCTCCAACTGTTTGAACAGCATACCAGCCTGTCCACTTTGTTCAGATGTCAACTGGCCTACCTTATTTCTCAGAATGAGAACGAGATGGCAATTAGTTATATAATTATTTTATGCTTATTGCATGTTTATAAAACAGACTAAACATATAGAATAGCAATCTTTATTTGACAAATGCTGCTAGCGATGAGTGGTATGGTAATGCGCTCACGACAAACTAGGCATATATTTTCCCAAATTAATGTTAATTGATACATCCGCTTTAGTAGTGTCTGCTCTGCTCAAAGTTTGAAGAGTTGAAAAATAAACAGGGTATGGTTAGAAAGATTAACTTCTCCTCTATTACAGTAAAATAATGGTTCAATGTGTTTTGGTGTCCATATGACCGATTTTCTGTTGGACCAAACCTCAAAAACAAATAGCGAGTTGAAACCGCTTGTCTGAGACGAAGAAGTGAGAAGTTTCATTCTCGCCAAAATCTGTCCGAAACTAAAATCTGAATATGGCCGGTGTCAGTAAACGTCTGCAAAAAAGCGTAATAAAATGTATGCAAGCAGAACAATTACAGTCAACAACGCTCTGGATAACAGCCTAACCAGCTCTGCTGGGGCGTGTAAAATGGTCAGAGTGAGGTGTTCTCTCATTTGTGTCTGGAAGTAGCTAGCCAGTTAGCTTGTGTGCTTGACTGTCGTTCTGATGGTCAGAACGCTCACATCAACCCTACACCTCGGCCGATGAGAGGGAAACACTTTTACAATTTAAAAATGGACAATCTGACAATGCTCTGAATTTACGAACGCTCAGAGCGCACTCTGACATTCCAGATTGAATTTACGAACTCACCCGAAGTCGTAAAATGTCTAGCTAGTAATTTATGCTTACAAGCTAGCAAGAGGTTGCATAGTAACAGCATCAACTTCCGGTAGTTAGTGTACTAAAATGAACTAATAGTGTGTATATACTCATTAAGTATACAGTATGTTAGTATGGGTATTTGAACACAGCCTAACTCTTTCTGTAGCCCCTAGATGCTCATGAAGGGAATGCCATGCAATCAGTGTGTGCTATTAGGCTAATGGCCTTCCTCTCCCTCCCCCTCTGTGTCCAGGTGTAGCTCATGGCCTGGAGATCACGTCCCAGGGGCCCACGTCGATAGAGAAGGCCAGCGGTGAGAGTGTCAAGCTGGATTGCCAGTTTTCTCTGGCCCCCGAGGACTCTGGCCCCCTGGACATCGAATGGAGCCTGCTGGCCTCCGACAACCAGAAAGAGGACAAAGTGGTGTGTGTGTGTGTGTGTGTGTGTTTTAATGGGGTCCCTCCAAGTGGTGTGTGTTCCTTCATCCATGAAAAAGGGTTTGGGGGTTATTCCTGCTTTTGGGATGTCAGAATTGATCGTTTATGTCAGAACTATCCAGTGTTACGACATTACGACTCACTCCCTCTCCCCAATGTGTGCAAGGTGCTCCATCATGCTGGAAAAGGCATTGGTCAAACTGTTCTTGGATTGTTGGGAGAAGTTGCTCTCGGAGGATGTGATGGTACCGTTCTTTATTCATGGCTGTGTTCTTAGGCAAAATTGTGAGTGGGCCCACTCCCTTGGCTGAGAAGCAACCCAACACATGAATGGTCTGAAGATGCTTTACTGTTTGTATGACACAGAAATGATGATAGCGCTCATCTTGTCTTCTCCGGACAAGGTGTTTTCCGGATGGCCCAAACAATCGGAAAGGGGATTCATCAGAGAAAATGACTCTACCCCAGTCCTCAGCAGTCCAATCCCTGTACCATTTGCAGAATATCAGTCTGTCCCTGATGTTTTTCCTGGAGAGAAGTGGCTTCTTTGCTGCCCTTCTAGACACTAGGCCATCCTCCAAAAGTCTTTGCCTCACTGTGCGTGCAGATGCACTCACACCTGCCTGCTGCCATTCCTGAGCAAGCTCTGCACTGGTGGTGGCCCGATCCCGCAGCTGAATCAACTTTAGGAGACGGTCCTGGTGCTTGGTGGACTTTCTTGTGTGCCCTGACGCCTTCTTCACAACAATTGAACCTCTCTCCTTGAAGTTCTTGATGATCCGATAAATGGTTGATTTAGGTGCAATCTTACCAGCAGCAATATCCTTGCCTGTGAAGCCCATTTTGTGCAAAGCAATGATGACGGCACGTGTTTCCTTGCAGGTAACCATGGTTGACAAGAACAATAATTTCAAGCACCACCCTCCTTTTAAAGCTTCCAGTCTGTTATTCTGACTCAATCAGCATGACAGAGTGATCTCCAGCCTTGTCCTCGACAACACTCACCTGTGTTAACGAGACAATCACTGACATGATGGCAGCTGGTCCTTTTGTGGCAGGGCTGAAATGCAGTGGAAATGTTTTTTGGGGATTAAGTTCATTTTCATGGCAAAGAGGGACTTTGCAATTTAATTGCAATTCATCTGATCACTCTTCCCCCTTTGCTGCTATAACAACACTCTTCTGGGAAGGCTTTCCACTAGATGTTGGAACATTGCTGCGGGGACTTGCTTCCATTCAGCCACGAGCATTAGTGAGATTGAGCACTGATGTTAGGCAATTAGGCCTGGCTCGCAGTCCGCATTCCAATTAATTCCAAAGGTGTTCAATGGGGTTGATGTCAGGGCTCTGTGCAGGCCAGTCAAGTTCTTCCACACCAATCTCGACAAACCATTTCTGTATGGACCTTGCTTTGTGCACAGGGGCATTGTCGTACTGAAACAGGACTAGGGCCTTCGCCAAATTGTTGCCACGAAGTTGGAAGCACAGAATCATCTATGTCATTGTATGCTGTAGCGTTAAGATTTCCCTTCACTGGAACTAAGGGGCCTAGCCCGAACCATGAAAAACATTCCCAGACCATTATTTCTCCTCCGCCAAACTTTGCAGTTGGCACTATGCATTTGGGCAGGTTGCATTCTCCTGGCATCCGCCAAACCCAGATTTGTCCGTTGGACTGCCAGATTGTGAAGCGAGATTCATCACTCCAGAGAAGGTGTTTCTACTGCTCCAGAGTACAATGGCAGTGAGCTTTACACCACACCAGCCGACGCTTGTCATTAGGCTTGTGTGCGGCTGCTCAGCCATGGAAACCCATTTCATGAAGCTTCCATTGAACAGTTATTGTGCTGACGTTGCTTCCAGACCCAGTTTGGAACTCGGTAGTGAGTGTTGCAACTGATGACAGACGATTTTTACGCACTACGCGCTTCAACACTCGGCGGTCCAGTTCTGTGAGCTTGTGTGGGCTACCACTTCGCAGCTGAGCCATTGTTGCTCCTAGACTTTTCCACCACAATATCAGCACTTACTTAAAGTTGACCGGGGCAGCTCTAGCATGGCAGAATTTTGACAAAACTGACTTGTTGGAAAGGTGGCATCCTATGACGGTGCCACGTTGAAAGAGCTCTTCTGTAAGGCCATTCTTCTGCAAATATTTGTCTATGGAGATTGCATGGCTGTGTGCTCGATTGTATACACTTGTCAGCAACGGGTATGGCTGAAATAGCCGAATCCACTAATTTGAAGGAGTTTCCACATACTTGTGTATATATGTGACCCGTTTCAAGAAACTAGACTTATGTCGCAAGTCCTGACTTCACAGGAGAGCCATTTGAACGTATTTAAATTTTTATCAAAATGCGTTTTTTGGTAGAAATGCCTTCTGGAACATGTGAACTTTGATGTCCCTTAATAAGAAACTTGTTTGCCATCTGTGAATACGAATAACATTGTTAAATTACAAGCCTTGCTGGTGAAGCCAGCTGATATGAGTGGGCTAGACATGCCAAAAGTTGAGTTCATATAGAAGGCTTCTGTCTATTTGAGCCCAGTCTGTGTTGGTAATCTTGTCGAACGCGGCTTTTTAAAAACATTTATCGTGTAGTGGAGCTGCATAAGTGTTGCGCTCCACTTTTCTGGAGGATTGAGTTTTGAAATCAGTGGAATTGGAGTATGATAGCTAAAGAGATTGAGGAAACATCTGTCTGGATTACATCTTCAAACTAAGGGCAACCATGCATGGCATCCGACAGGAGATGCGTCCAACCATGATGTATACGGGTAAGATAGTCAGCTAGCTACATTTTCAGATATTACACGTTTCAAATTTTGACAGAAAGCGGTTTTATTTCAAGCTAAAATGTACTGTTAGCTAGCTAGCTAACGTTAGCTGGATAGCTCCCTAGCTAATGTTATGTGTATGACGTTATTATTAATTGTTTTTTAACTAGCTAATGTTAGCTGGCTGGCTCGTTAGCTAACGTTACGTGACGTGTGTGTGGTCTTACATGTTGTTTACCTAGCTAGGTTAATTGTTTACCTACAGTTGAAGTTTACATACACTTCGGTTGAAGTCATTAAAACAAATTTTTAAAACTCCACAGATTTCATGTTAACAAACTATAGTTTTGGCAAGTCGGTTAGGACATCTACTTTGTGCATGACACAAGTAATTCTTCCAACAATTGTTTACAGACAGATTATTTCACTTATAATTCACTATATCACAATTCCAGTGTGTCAGAAGTTTACATACACTAAGTTGACTCTGCCTTAAACAGCTTGGAAAATTCCAGAAAATTATGTCATGGCCTTAGAAGCTTCTGATAGGCTAATTGACATCATTTGAGTCAATTGGAGGTGTACCTGTGGATGTATTCAAGGCCTACCTTCAAACTCCTCTGCTCAACATCATGGGAAAATCTAAAGAAATCAGCCAAGACCTCAGGAAAAAAAATTGTTTCATCCTAGGGAGTAATTTCCAAACGCATGAAGGTACCATGTTCATCTGTACAAAATTTTTTACGCACGTATAAACACCATGGGACCAAGCAGCCGTCATACCGCTCAGGAAGGAGACAAACTACGGTTTGCAACTGCACATGGGGACAAAGGTCGTACTTTTTGGAGAAATGTGTGCTGATGAAACAAAAATACAACTGTTGACCATCGTTATGTTTGGAGGAAAAAGGGGGAGGCTTGCAAGACTAAGAACACCATCCCTGCCGTGAAGCACGGGGGTGGCAGAATCATGTTGTGGGGGTGCTTTGCTGCAGGAGGGACTGGTGCACATCACAAAATAGATGGCATCATGAGGAAAGAAAATGATGTGGATATATTGAAGCAACATCAGTCAGGAAGTTAAAGCTTGGTCGCAAATGGGTCTTCCAAATGGACAATGACCCCAATCATACTTCTAAAGTTGTGACAAAATGGCTTAAGGACAGCAAAGTCAAGGTATTGGAGTGGCCATCACAAAGCCCTGACCTCAAATCTATAGAACATTTGTGGGCTGAACTGAAAAAGCGTGTGCGAGCAAGGAGGCCTACAAACCTGACTCAGTTACACCAGTTCTTTCAGGAGGAATGGGCCAAAATTCACCCAACATATTGTGGAAAACTTGTGGAAGGCTACCTGAAACAGTTGACCCAAGTTATACAATTTAAAGGCAATGCTACCAAATACTAATTGAGTGTATGTAAACTTCTGACCCAAGGAATGTGATTTGAAAGAAATAAAAGCTGAAATAAATCATTCTCTCTACTATTATTCTGACATTTCACATTCTTAAAATAAAGTGGTGATCCTAACCTAAAACAGGGATTTTTTTACTAAATGTTAGAAATTGTTTACATACACCTGGCTAAGGTGTATGTAAACTTCTGACTTCAACTGTAGCTAAAGTGCTAAAGTAAGCTAAAGTGTACAACACCCGTAGGCTGAGCTGGGTAGGCTGTTTCCAGAGCTAAACAAATCATCGGACAGAGCGCTCTGAATGCTCAGAGAGCGAAACGAGATGGGTGGGGCTAAAGCTTAAGGGGATGTGAACATGCTGAATGGGTGTAGACACCAAATCTTTAAAATGCTATCTCAAAAGTGAGTTTACAACTTTATCAACTTTCAAAGCAGAATTACTTTCCCATTGTTCCTCAAATGCAGTGTATCATATACCATTTTGTAGCTCTGAGTCTGTACTTTTATCCAATGTAAAAAACAGCTACCCATCTGGGTTGTCTTCTTTGGCACTGGAAAAAAATTGTCTAGCTAGGGATAATCAACTAGATTCAGCCACAGGACTTGTCTTTTTTTTCTTTTTTTTTTCAGTGGATGGTCGGGGGCCCAGAACATAAATAAAATCACTGGCCGCCAGTTGGGGAACCCTGGTCTAGAGCCCTGTCCTAATGTAAAGTACCTGTCCATTAAAACAGTTGGGGAACCCTGGTCTAGAGCCCTGTCCTGATGTAAAGTACCTGTCCATTAAAACAGTTGGGGAACACTGGTCTAGAGCCCTGTCCTAATGTAAAGTACCTGTCCATTAAAACAGTTGGGGAACACTGGTCTAGAGCCCTGTCCTAATGTAAAGTACCTGTCCATTAAAACAGTTGGGGAACACTGGTCTAGAGCCCTGTCCTAATGTAAAGTACCTGTCCATTAAAACAGTTGGGGAACACTGGTCTAGAGCCCTGTCCTGATGTAAAGTACCTGTCCATTAAAACAGTTTTCTTTGTTATATTTGTTGTTATCGAGCAAAATAGTTACATAGAATCCTGATGACTTTTTTTCCATATCAACCAGCTCTAGCAACCCGCCCCCCCCCCCCCAAATTAAAAATATATATATTTTGCATAATTTATAAATGATTCTGTCCATGATTTCTGTCCATATCACCCAACTCTGTTATGCTAGTGTTATGTCAGAAGTAGCAACCTGAACTCTCTGGTTAATCAGAGCCATATACCGTATGTGTTGCGCTGTGGTTAACTATCTGTTTTTAATAAACACTATCCTGTCAGTTGAGAAGTAAAGGAGATGTGAAATGTTACTTTTTGTTAACCAGTCGATGGAACCCTTGTTCTGTCTTCTATGTGTGGTAAGGGAAAACTCCCACACAACCCCCAAACATGACTATAAAAACAGTAGTTAATGTTTTACTTGGTGCATGTTTTTAAAGTGCTATAAAATATCCCACATGGGTTTGAGTGTGTGGCATCGCTCTTTCAGTTGCTCTTTCAGTGTGTGCAAGCATGCACTGTGCATGCTCGTTGGTCCATGAGAAGGGGGGTGTGTTAGTTGGCTCTCGTGACCTCACCCACCTGCTCTCTGCATGGTACCTTTATTGAGTGGAATGCCAACTCCCAGCCATGCTGTGGGAACCCACTGTACAGGCCGTGTCATCCTTCTATAGCCTGGAGGTATGGGGTGCACAGGGCTGCTGAGAGGATATATAGATCCACATAGCCCATGCAGTGCCTGAGGGCATGTAGTTAGAAGTTTATAGAGGGATAGGCCTCGCTCCAGGCCTCTGAATGGTGGGGGAGTCTCTCCTGTGTCTCACCGTTCCACTCATCCACTAGCGATGCCTCCGCATCGCTCTCTCTCTTTGTCCCCCATGGCCTGAGTTTTTTTTGGGGGGGGGGGGGGGGGCAGGACTAGAAGAAACTCGGTAGGAGCCCTTCGTTAGCTGTCCCTTTCGCCATTCCAGACCCAGCCCTACTCTCTCCTCTCCCTCCATTGTCTCTGCTAAATTCAGTTTTTTTTTTTTTTAAGTTGGGGAGGAGTGCCTCAGGAGAGCCCTATTTGTTTTTGACCTACTTCATTGTATTTAGAATGGGAACCACTGATGATTAATTGGTGGGGGTGGAAGAAGATGCGTAGTTCCAAAAAAAAAAACGTTATTATTATAGAGCCGTCATTGTACTCGCTAGGTTTGGCGTTTCTGTGTAAAGACAACGATGCTCATGTGGATATAACTGTAGAAGCCAGTTGTGGGTGGTTTTCCATTCTACCTCCTCCTCTCTAGTTGTTTTCAGCTATAGACATGTTTTGAGTGTTCCAGACTCAGTTTAGCTTCACGGACCATTATTTGTTTGGCACCCAAACCATCGGCAATCGTTTAAAAGGGCCACAATCTCACCAGACCATTTCTTCATTCACAACAGCCAAGTTTCTATCATCATCTGAATGGGTAGATATTCATTGACCAATCAGCGGGGCACTCCGTGCATACATACACACACACACACACACACACCCTACTTGCGCCCTGGTGGGGTGATGTCATGTGTATTATCAGTAATTAGTGGCCTGTTAAGTCCAGTGGCTGCAGGGCTGGCTTAGTGTATGTGACAGTGCCCAATAGGATTACTGCTGGCAAACCAGAGCTGGGGCTACACTGTACTGGCAGGCTGGACATCCAGAGAGCAAGAAGGGGAGGGGAGATGATGAGGCTGGGGCTATGCTGTACTGGCAGGCTGGACTACTGAATGTGTAGTACTGATCTACTCTGCTGGAAGGGGGGAGGAGATGAAGGGAGAGTAGAGGATGGGATATATGACAAAAGGAGAGAAGGGGTAGTAGCAGTGGAGGAGAGTGTGGGATGAGAGAGGAGAGGATGGAATGGGAGACATGAAGAAGATATGGAGAGAAGTGTGAAGAGGTAGACAGGAGAGGAGGGGGGGGGGGAGCTCGAGAGGTTCAGAACTGATAAGGGCTTAGGTTGACTAGGAGCAGGATGAGCTGACCATCTGAGACCCTTTACATACCACTCCCTATGACAGACTATTATGAATTTGCACAGTCAAACTGGCATTTCTGTATTAATTAAGTATGTAAACAACAATGCACTGCTTACATCAGATATTCCATTTGGAGATTTAGAAGTTGTGGTTTGTTTATTTGGCATAGACCTACATATCCGGCTTCTGGGAGTCAGTGAAGCATTGCTAATGCAGCTTTCTTTCTTGGCCTGAAATGAGGAGATGCCAAGCCTACAGTAATAGCTAATTAGCATTTAGCGCTCATCACAGGGTACATCACAGATAGGCTGGAAGCAGGGTGCGCCCTGTGTATGTTATTCTCAACTATGATAATGGTAACTACAGTCATGATAACAATACATGAATGATAGTTGCCTATAGCGCTATACTCTCAAGGGTAGCTGGGAGAATAGAACGGCTGCTTCAAATTCCTGGTGTACCGATAAAGGTTTGTGTCCTTGAGGAAAGCACTAGAGCTTTGTTTACTGAAGGAAATCAGACATGGAAGTGTAGTGGTTCAGGTTAAACCGTGAGAATCCATGTGGAGCCAGGGTACATTTCTGAAACTGACTATAGGGGCATGGCCGATTCGGGAGAAAAGCCTGACTTTACCAAAGACACAACAACTCTGTCGCCAGAGTCGGACAGACTGGGACATTGAGTGTAGTGTACACAGGTGATGCCACTCCCTGTTTTGCCTCTCAAATTACCCCCTCCCTCTGCGTGCAGGGGAGTCACATGACGATGACCTCATCTTTAAATGGCCCCATGTAAATAACCAAACCTTTGTCTCACTGCTGCTACAGCTGCTGCCAGTATAATAGAGGTCGTTTCCCTTCAGCACTTTTGACAATTTTCTTGATTAGTTCATTACTATTTAAGGTGACTTTAAATGTCCACAAAGGTGCCGGCCTAACTAATACAATGTACTATTATAATTATGATAGAGGTCCCTTTAGTGCAATATTTGTCCACAGAGACTTTCAGTCTGACCTCACCAGATGGATACTGTAGTACTGGTCTACCTGTTCTGAATCAGAACTCTGGAATGAACGTGTCCTTGTTTTCAACTCTGCTTGTCTGGTTCTCTTCTCACTGTCTGCCCTTTGATTTTCAGTACGTAGGCCCTCTTGGCGTTTTTATAGGATTTGTTTTATTGAGCTGTGTGGTATGTACAAGATTGTAGTCTGTGTGTCTGAGATTGTGTCTCGGTGTGCGAGTGAGTGCTTGTTGCCTGTCTTTACCCAAGTGCCTCAGGAAATTTTAATTTCCTCTCCTCCACCTTCTCTCATCGTGTTGTTATTACTGCAGATCTCTGTTCCCAGTGAAGTTAGTTTGAAGGCTCTGTGTCTCCTGGGATCCAGGTGGAATGCATTACAGTTTTACGTGGCTAATAGGTACAAGATGTAGCTTAGCCTACACAGCCTTGGCTTGGCAGCCCTGCCGTGGGGTCAAAAACAAGCCTCCCCAGCCGAGCTGCTAGACATCTCACAGCCCACCATCCCTCCAGTTTTCTCCCTCTTTGTTTTCTTTTCTCTCGCTCTCTCACATCCTTCCATTCTGTTCGTCTCTTTCTTTGTTTTCTCTTCCCTTGGAGCTTGCTTCTACCTCTGTGTTCGTTAGGATGCCTACTCAGTTTTTCCTCCGCTCTCTCCAGTGCGTGTGTATGGTAGTGATCACTGCAAACACCACTAGCCCCTGTCTCTGACAAGCTCCATGGAAAATGAGAATAATATGCCTACCTACGTGTGTGTGTTGTCTGCCTGCAATGTGGGAATTGTTTGGCTCTCCCTCCTTCGTAACATGGCTATGAATTTTTGTTTTCTCTTCCTCCGTGCTGCACCTGTGCAGCTTGTTGTCTGTTGGCTCCACCTTGACTCCATCTTCTGGCTTCTCCTCTGAGCGCTGTTTCAGAGGGGAGGGGGAGAGACAGGCGGTGTGTAGGGGTAGGGCTGTTGCGTTGACCGTATTACCGCCACACCGGCGGTCACGAGTTATGAAGGCAGTCAAATTCCACATGACCGTTTAGTCACGGTAATTAGGCTTCTCCAAGCTCTGCTGCTGGTCATTAGTAGCCTACCAAACTTGCTGAATGCCTGATACTCAGCACACTATTGTCTAATCACTCTGACATCAATGCAAATGTATTTGAAAATCTATTCAAACACTTTATGAGAGCCCATGAGCTCATGTTGCGCAACATTTCTATAGGCTATGCAATTGCGGGAGAAAACAGAGTGATGGCCGCTAATAAAAATACGTGGATCCCATCAGCTTTCTATAGGCTAGGCCTGCTATATTTATTTCTCAACTTTCTTAATATTAAGCACATTTCTTATATTTACAACCGGAGTATAGCCTACCTGGCTGGCATGAAAATGAACCAGGGAAAAGCATCCTCCATTTTGCTATTTAAGTGCGTGTCCCGCTGGCCCTGTTTCGATATAAGTGCATGATAATGGTCCATTCTAAATCAAAACAGATGTCACACATATATATTATTTAGTATATGTAAAGACAAGATTAAATCAAAAATAGTCTGATGGGTGACAATATTAGCCTATCACTTTTTCAAATCATAGTCACACACCATGTAGCCTGGCCTATATGTTTTAGTAAGGTTTGTATCACAACTAAAGTGGCCAAATACAGCGGGTGAAATAAGTATTGAACACGTCACCATTTTTCTCAGTAAATATATTTCCAAAGGTGCTATTGACATGAAAGTTTCACCAGATGTTGGTAACAACCCAAGTAATCCATACATACAAACAAACCAAAACAAATAAGTTCAGAAATTAAGTTATTACAGGCAATGGCGGTGGAGTGCATTACTTACTGTTTTCTTTGAGACAACAGTACCTGCTAATTGCAGGTCTTTTTTAAGCTCTCCACAAGTGGTCCTTGGCTCTTGGACAACTCTGGTTCATTTTTTTAGGGTGCATTATGGCCACAAAGAGGATGCCGCCCTGAAATTCGAGTCATTATCAAGTGCTTGACAAATAGTGAATGATAGACTGATGAAGTGTGTGCAGCCTGAACAAGAAACAAAGCAGAGCTCATGCCTTTCATGTGACTTTTTAAATATCATCATTAGTCGCAACATGCAGCCTTGGAACGTATTAGAAATAAAAACATATAGCCCAACGTTTGTAGAACTAAAGTTACATTAATAACTCAAAATGAAGCATATAGGAGTACCTATTTCTTTGGTAACCGCTCAACACAGAATAGCCACATGTGCGCACTCCCTCAAATCGCTTTGTACAATTGTATTCTTCATACTATAAAATAAGGCCACAGAATTACAAGCTTATCTTGTCTGCTAAATGAACTAGTGTAGCCCACAGCCATTTGGCATAGCCGCATCAGGACCTAACATATATTATTTTCTTCTGAAATAGACTACATTTTCTTCATATCATGCTTCTTTAGACCTGTCTAAAATAAATAATGGATTTATTGGGAAGGTGTAGGCTATATTGCATGGATTTATTCGACTTTGTAAAATGTCTTGTAGGCTATGTGTGGAAGTCAGGAGATGCTAAATGTGTTTGTGTTTCATTAACGGTCAATTACCGTGAGACCGACCAGTTATTTGCTTGACAGTGACCCCCACAGCCCTGGGTAGGGGAAGTGGAGGAAGGTATGGCTACTGCTGAGCCCAGGGCATAGCTCTCTCTCTGACCGTGTTGACACAGCAGGTGTTGATTTGACTCCACAGTAGAACTTTGTTTGTTCCATGACATACCTCAGCAGCACGGAAAGATAAGGGCGAAACCAAGCCAGAGCCAGGCATAGGACATTAGAGAGATAACAATACACTGACTCTCCATTTCGGTTTCTGTTGTTTTAATGGCTTGCACTCACTCTTAATAACTAGCTACAGCTTGGAAGCCAGGCTTGTTTTTTTGAAACGCTGTAACTCTTTTACACGCAGCTATCTCCCTCTAATTATCTGTCTATTCCCTCCCTTATTTTCTCTTCCTCCCTCCCTCCCTCCCCCCAGGTGATCCTGTACTCTGGGGACAGGGCCTATGAGGACTACTACCCTGCGGTGAAGGGGCGGGCACACTTCAACTCACCCGACCCTAAGAATGGCGATGCCTCCATCAACCTGACTGGTCTGAAGTCCTCAGACACGGGGACCTACCAGTGCAAGGTGAAGAAGGCCCCGGGGATCCGCAGCAGGAAGATGCTACTGACCGTCATGGGTGAGTGGGGCGCCATGGGTGACATTTTAACATTTTAAACAGTCTCTACTCTCTATCTGTTCAGTTAAAACGCCAAGCATAATGCCTTTTAAAGGGTGCATGTGGCTGACTAGAAAGTGTTTATGTAATGCCCTCTAGAATGGCGTGGTGGTATGTTTAATATTCCTAGTGGGGTGTATAGATCTAGCATTTTCCTTGATATTCCAATCCATATACTGTAGGGAAACAGCTATGTCACTATCATAGCCTACTAAATGCATAAGGTCTTGTAAAATGTACATTAATGCAGCCTTGTTCTGAAATTATGTATGCTAAGTGCTTTGCGATTAAGTGATGGTGTGATTGATGAGCATCACACATAATGTAATGTCGCCTCAGCCAGCTGTTCAATTGTTGTTGCTAAGTGACAGTAAAGTAGTGTAAAATGAAGTGATACGATACCTTATGACAGCCACTCAGCTAGCTAAGTACATATCATACGTGACAGTGGGTGTAGAATAGGCAGTACTTTCATAGTGATGTCTGTGCAAACAGACTTGCCGTGTATGGCTGCTTGATGAGTCAACTTCAGTCTGAACTTACAGAAACTCTGTCACTCAACCATTCCGCATATTTACATATGGAAAGCAGTGTGGGCTGACGGCTGTGGTCAAACAACATATGAACTATTATTAAAACCCTGCACTGATGGCTTTCTCATAAACACTGTGTATGCCTGTATAAAATGTGATTAGGACACATGTTTTCCTGGTCAACCAGATCTCTCAGAAACTGTGATATGATCCGTTGATGTTAAATTGAACTTCCTTTACCAGAAACTAGACTAAAACAATCCGCTTTTTAGTCATTCCTTCCTGTAGAATCCTCTCTCACAGCTCTACAGGAAGGAAGATAGATTTGTTCAGTGTACCTGAGCCAGCCCAGGAGATTTGGGCTTGAGCTGACTAGAGCAAATACCTAGGCAAGCCGATGGTGATGGCCCTTAAGGAGCTGTGCCGAGTCATTTCTTGGCCACAGAGCTGGTGATCTAGTGTCTGTCTTTACTGGTTTAGTGCCGCCGCCTGGTAGTGGGTCTGACAGGCCTAAAGCCATTGACCCCAGGGGCAGAGCTATTCCTATTCTAGATGAGAGCAGTGTGACAAGGTGACGGGAAGACATCTTGCCTGCGCCGCAGTTTACCTTCAGGTCGATAACGTCACCAGAACGTCATCGAGCGCATTGGCAGGGACGGACATGGTCACACACTCTCAGGCACACACACGCACTCTTAGGCAGTAGGTGCATGCACACACACACACACACACACACACACACACACACACACACACACACACACACACACACACACACAGAGAGGCATCTGTCCTGGGTGCAGGTAAAGTTAGGAGCTGTGTGTGTTGTCTCTCCCAGTATAAAGATAGACAGTGAAGTTAACAGGAGGAGAGAGCACACCTGCAGTCAGTACAGCACACCGGACAGGCCGTCAGCAACCCTCGCAACCAATCCGTGTCTGCCGCTACCTCACTACAGCTTTCGGCAGCCAATCACAATTCCTCTCTCCCTGGCCTTAGTCCCAACCAACCAATCACTATCTCGTTACCCATAGCCCACTACAGTATTTAACATACCAATCACTCTCTCAAGCTCCCTGACCAGAGTCCAAACAACCAATCAGCCCTGCCCTGACCTCGCAACAGCCAATCTTTCTCTGTCTCCAACCAATCCCTCATTGTCTTTATAGCCACCCTACTGTGGTCTACCACAATGTATCACTCTTCCTCTATCTATCTCTGCTGTGTCCTATCTGTACCTCAATGTAGTCCAGCACCTCCAATACATCTCCTTACCTTTAGTCCTTCATAGTACACCACATCCATATAGTCCATCTCTCTCTCTCTCTCTCTCTCTCTCTCTCTCTCTCTCGACACTCTTTTTTTTTTTCTTCTTATTTGTACCACCTCTCCCTCTTATCACACATATGCATCTGCTCAGATGAAACTATCTAACACTTATGTCAAGTTGACTTTGAGCTTTAATGTGAATTTACAATGTCGTTGCTGTATGACATTGTAACACAAGTCAGGAGAGCGAGCAGCCTTGCCCCCCCCCCCCCCCCGTCACACCTCCAACAGTCCATCAGCACTCATTTAATTTCTCTCTTCCATCTCTCCTGCCCTCTCTCGTTCTGTCCATGCTGTCTGGTGTTAATCCACATGGTTCTGCCTGATAAGTCCCTGTCCCTGATCTCCCCTCCCTCCCTCTCCTCTCTCTCCCCTCCCTCTCCCTGGGCTTTGTTGTTACAGCGGCCATTACCAAACCATTATGTCAGCACTCCAGCACAAAGCTCTATCTGAGAGACATAGTTATCTCTTTCACACACACACACAGCCAATCAGGCTTCCTAAAGACTGCAATATTTAGAATGTCTTTCCACCTCCCACCCCCTAGCCTAGTACCCCTACCTCATCCCACCCCCACCTCACCTCTCCAGCAGACAGACAGACAGACAGTTAGTTCAGTTGGTCTGTTCATTTAGCCCTGCACTGGATCCGGCCTGGTTTGAATTTGGAGCTTTGTTTGCTTTTGAATTCTCATCTCATCTCCTGGCAACAGACTGAGGAGACTGTTCGCGCGCGCCACTGTCCAATCTTCATCATCTTTAGTGACAGCACCTGTTATGACAGCAGCTGTATTAATTACCCTGATTACTGCTCTCATTATGCTGATGACTGCTGCTATGAAGGACACACACTAAGCGTGGCAACCTGCCAGAGGGGGTGTGCATTGGAACATCAGGAAGGGTTTGTGTAGCTTCAAGATAATTTCTGTTTTCCGCCGTGTCTGCCATCTCTAATAGCTTATGCCCTCTCCCCTGGTAGTGAGGCCGTCCAAGCCCAGATGTTATGCCGAAGGCCCCACCCAGGAGGGTAAGGACGTGGTCCTAAGGTGTACATCCATTGAGGGGACCAACCCCCTGCAGTACACCTGGGAGAAGACCAGCGACAACAAGATTCTGCCAGCCTCAGCTGTGCTAGGTAACACACACACACACACACATACACAGGTTGTAATTATACACTGAGTATACCAAACAAGTTGGCTGGATATCCTTTGGGTGATGGACCATTCTTGATACACATGGGAAACTGTTGAGCATGAAAAACCCAGCAGCATTGCAATGCAATTCTTGACACAAACCACCTGGCACCTACTACCATACCCCATTCAAAGGCACTCACCTTCTGAATGGCACACATACAAAATCCCTCTTTAACCTGTCTCCTCCCCTTCAGCTACACTGATTTGAAGTGCATTTAACAAGTGACATCAATAAGGGATCATAGCTTTCACCAGGATTCACCTGGTCAGTCTGTCATGGAAAGAGCAATGTTTTGTGTACTCAGTGTATTTATTGAAGATTTTCACAAAACACAATGTGGTTACACAAGCCAGTTTTCACCATCAACAGATGGAGCAGATGCATTCAAACAGAATGGGCATTCACTGCCAACTCAAGTAAATGGACATAAATGTTTCTGAAAAAAATATTCTTCCTGAATGTGCCCCTGTAACCCCTCTCCACTCTGTCTGTAGACCCTGTTGGAGGCACCATGAATGTAAGGAACGCGTCCATCAGCTCCTCTGGAACCTACCGCTGCACAGCTAAGAACCGCGTGGGCATGGAGGAGTGTATTCTACAGCTTTTCATCACTCCCCGTGAGTCCCCTGATTCACCTTTTAAGATGTGTATATATTTATTTTTATCAGTCGTGAATTTCTGCTTGGACCTGTATTGGCTGTATAGTCAAGATGGTGGGATTGTGTAATATTATAATGTATTCCTTTATGATCTGTGGTCTAGCCCCCAACACTGCTGGTATCATAGCTGGAGCCATCATCGTTGTACTGCTGGTCCTCATCATCATCGCCATCATCCTCTTCTGCTGCTGCCGCGCCCGCAACAGGAAGAAGTACGAGAAGGAGATCTCCTACGAGATCAGGTATGGTCACTGCATTATTATACCAGAAATACTGTGTGTCTGTGTAGGGTCCCCCAAATTCACTTTTATTGTACAGCACTGGCACACACTGAATCAAACTGCCATTAGATTAGATCTTTCTTTATTGTCAGATTTTCACAGATACTTGCTTTACGTACCAAAGTGCACTGCGATAGAACGACATAACAAACATACACATTCATGAAGAAAAACCGAAATGACAGCTTAATACTCCTCCGTTCCCCATAACATAACATAACTAACCCCCCCCACCCTCATATACTCAATATTGCACATCCCCTTAGTGTCCAGGTCACTGAGCATTGCACATAATGTTATTGCACAAACCTAACTTTCAATGTCCATGATTCCACATATAACCACATATAACAGTGTAGTATACAGTACATTGCAACGCTCTCAATAGCATTGTGGGAAGAATGTATAGGTTCCCCTAAAGGCTGTCTTTTATTTGGCTGCTGTAGCCTGAGATTAAAAGCTCCTCCCTATCCATTCACTCACACACACCAAAGGGTGTCGCCCCATCAGCGTTTTCTCTTTTTCCCCTTCCTCAAATAAACGGCTGTGTTAATCAGTTTGGGTGGTTTGTTTGTTCTGGGGGTCCTGTGTCTGTCCTGCCCAGGCCCAGCCCCCCTGGACACAGCGTTCCATCCACACAGCATCCTCCCTCTGTCTCTCTGTCTTTGGGTCTGCTAGCATCAGCCTGGACACTGTCTATCTGCCGGGCAGCACAGTGGAGCCCCATAAGGGTTAGCCCAATGAGCACTGTCTGCGTGCCCAGCCTTGACACACACACACACACACACACACACACACACACACACACACACGGAGGCACGCATACAGACACTAATACACACTTGGTGAAACGAATGCACACACAGACAAACACTTGTGCACATATACGCGCACACACACATTTAACATATTCAAAGCCACTGGCCCCTCAGGCTCAGTTTGATTGAGCTCTTTAATGGATTATTGCAGGTTATTATGTGTTAATTGTGTTGCTCTGGGAGTAGAAGGGGGTTGGTGGGAATGAATGTTGTTCAGTTACCACTGTTGAGAATCCTGATTCTTACTGTGGCTGATCAGAGCTGGCACAGATAGAACTACATTCCATCTCCACTAGCTATAATCTTTCTGTCTCTTTCACTACCTTCCATCCTCTGTTTGTCCCTTCTCACTCTCTGTCTGTCTGTTTCTCTCTCTCTCTCTCTCTTTCTGTCAGTCTGTCCCCTCTCCCTCTTTCTGCCTGTCCTCTGTCTGTTTCTCTCTTTCTTCCTCTCTGTCTGCCTGTCTCTGTCTCTCTTTCTGTCTCTCTCTCCTGTCTGCCTGTCTCTCTCTCTCCTTCTGTCTGCCTGTCCCAATCTGTCGCTCTCTTGCTCTCTCTCTCTCTCTCTCTCCTTCTGTCTGCCTGCCTCATTCTGTCTCTCTCTCCTTATGTCTGCCTGTCCCAATCTGTCTCATTCTGTCTCTCTCGGTCTTTCTCTTATATCTCATTGTTTATCTCTCGCTGACTGTCTGGCTGGACACCTGGGTGAAAACCCAAGTGAATGTGAAAGTGGAGTGGAAAAGCTTGTCTTGTTGTTTACATGCCCATCTCACTCTCTTCTCCTCCCTCTCAGAGAGGACGTTCCCCCTCCCAAGAGCCGCGTGTCGACGGCTCGCTCTTTCACCAGCGTGGGCAGCCAGCGCTCCTCCCTGGGCTCCATGTCCCCCTCCAACCTGCACGAGTACGCCCTCAAGCCCCAGTATGACAAGATCCCCTCCGTGGAGGAGTACGAGAGGCCCCCCAGCCACACACCCCTCCCACCGCCCGTCGCCACCAAGATAGCCGGCCGTAACCTCAGCCGCATGGGCGGCATCCCCGTCATGATCCCCGCCCAAAACAGGGATGGCTCCATTGTGTAATGGAGAGAGAGAAGGAGAAAGGGAGAGGGAGGGGAGGGACTGGGGGACACTAGCCAGAGAGGAGGTGGGGTCGCTTGACTAGTGACTGGAGAGATGGATGGGAGTCACTGGGGGACACTAGCCAGAGAGGAGGTGGGGTGGCTGGGCTGGGGACTGGGCTGATTTTATATCCTCCACCACTCATCACCAACTGGGAGCCCCCCCCCCGCTATGGAGGTCTGGATGTGGTGCCGTACTGAGGAGAAAAGGGATGCAGTACTGTACCATATCACATCAGACCCACTTAACTATTTACTGAAGACAAAAAACAACAGATCCTTTTATGAATTTTACTTCCTGATCTTTCTGACAAGCAGACACACATAAATACTAGGGTGGCTAGCTACGTTTTGGTCAATTCAGAAAGGTTGCTTTGTACATAGAATGCATGATGTTTTTTAATCTAGCTGGGCCTGTCCATAGTGTGTGTGCGCAGAGCAGACCAAGGTCTCTGATTGACCTATGGTGGGTGTGTACTGTGAAAGTATGACAGCTGTATGTTTTTTTTTTTTCTGGGGGTGGGAAATGTACAGTTCTACTCCACTGTCTTTGGATGAAATTCCCACCATATGATCAGACAAATGGTTTTATCAAATCACTTGCATATTTGACAATAACCATTCCACACACACACATTTGTTAAATCTATTTTAAGAATAGGGGTTGCCAAAGGGATTTAAGATTTCTGCTTTTCAAATGAATTTGTTGTCATGTAGTTACCTTTTTAAAGATGTTCATTCCACTGGCTGATGTAATGGGCATGTTTTTCCAGCCCTGAGAGCAATTACATCACATTGATTGGTGGATTGTTGTTTCTTTGCCGGGCTTTCACCCCATCTTCCCTCTTTCTCTACACCCCTCTCCTCAAGTTCCTAGAACAGACAGTGTTTTGGACATTAGGGGTGGGGGGGGGGGGGGTGAAGGGTGAGGTTCACTGAACAATAATTGTATTGTGTTTGACTGCCACCAGCTCAGGCGCCCAACCCCTCTGACCCCACCAGTACGCCCCTCCCCCAACATACATTCCATATTAGCAGGACGACCGCGGTTACACTGTACGCTATTATTAACCATCTCTGTTGTTTAACCATCCAACCTAATGGTCTCCCCACAGTCGTTCCCAGAAAATATTCTCTATTTGTAACCGCATACCTAAGATTCAATATCGCAATGAACCACCTCTTTCACTGGTCATTATTAAGTTTAGTGGTTCATTCATGCACCACCATTTATGAAGGATACACGAATAAATGAAGGACCTACATGTGTGTTACATGATGAAGTATGTTACATGATATATGGAAGGAAGTGAGCGTTAAGGGGAAGAAGTAAACACTAGAATAGTGAGTCACAGGTGTTCACAGGTTTAAGCCGCACCTACAGTACAGTAACTCTGTTCTCCAGGGTTCCCATGCTGTACCCATGCTCTCTTACTCTCTATCAATAGGCAAGGTCTCCAGTCTTCCAGCCCTGAGAGCAAGTACATCAGCTGGTTGTTATTTCTACAGTTGACCATTTAAAAGGATGACTTACTTCTGTGATTGACATCACTGTGCCTTGTCCGTACTGACTTGTATCACACACATACTGTTGTTGACCCAGACTCCATACTATAAGTCTCCCAGGTAGTGCGCTTGTCTTGTATCGTTGCTGTGCGCCATACATGTATGGTTTGTAGCCAACTATCATTGCCTTGTGTAGTGCTTGGCACAATAGTTGGCTTCAGTACGTATAGTATGGCTTTAAAGGACCTGTAGTACCAGGCCTACATCGGGCATAATAACCAGTCCACTTTTCACGGTTCCGGATCCTGTGTAAATCTGCATCGCAGTTCAGTGAACTGAGTGGAGGTTGGTTGCTTGGCTACCCCATTCAAATTTCTACCTACCTGACAGAATATTACATTTTACTTAGAAAATTACATTAGCTCTATATTTAAACTGTTGCAATGTTTAAAACAATTCCCAAACATTGATTCATACAGTGGTTGCTTCTTTATTATTTTATTTGTCTATTTTTATGAAGGCTTTGGTTGTGTGTGTAAATATACTGTAAAAGTGACACTATCTCTAGAAATTATCCTACCACACTTACTCTAATGCTCTTTATGTATGATTAAGCTCTGCAGTGCTTTTCTTGGTTAATGTATAGCTTAAACATGATTGCTGGGTCTTCTCAATAACAGTAGAGGGTGAAATCCTGCTAATTCAGGTGGGCACTACTGTAGCTCTGTTTCAAGATCCACATTGGAAGAATGAAGATTAATGATTATTGGATGAATCTGCCATTTTATGGATTGTATACGTTTTTGACATGGATGTGTGTGTCCAGATTCTAAATAGTATACTCGCATGGTTATTGAAACAGAACCCGATTCTGTGTGTGAATAGAATGTAGTAGATTTGGGGTGGATATAGTGGAGGTGACGGGTGTAGAGCGCATTCTCTGAGTTGTAGCCCCGCGCCTCTCCTCGTTGTGGCAGGTGAAACCTCACACCCATGGGGACAGCAGCCACATCTCCTGCTGCACCGAGACAGGATGTGAAGTGAAACCCACCCCATATACTACACCAAGGTGGAAAATCTGTCAGTTCTCTCCAAGCCTTGGGAACTGTGTGTGTGTGTGTGTGTGCATGTGTCTTGAATGTCTGGATGGGGCCCTCATATAGTATTTTAGTAGAATAGACCTTCAACTGCTGACAAACTGTACAGAGCCATTAGGGAGTCGTATTGTACAGTCCCTCTCAACTCCAAAAACTAATAAGAACTACTAACATGATATTTACTGTAGCTTTTAAAACAAGTGTACTAATATTGTATGAAGATTTTTCTTTGGGGGTTTGTTTGCACATTTTGTGATCAAATCTGTTTAAATTTTTATTTTTGTGCGTGTCATTTTTGTGCTGTATTTTTAAATAATAAAAGGACACAAAATGTTAAATTGTCCCTGCTTTTGCCTTTCTTTTCCATTGCAGCAGCTGTTGACTTTGTCTTAAATCAAAGTGCTTTTCTCTCACAAGGTCTCAGCAGCCAGCCTATCTTTATCCTCTGGGGCCCTGGCTTGCCTTCTGCAGGCTTCCACTGATTTAAATCAGGCAGTGATTTTCACCCCTAATGCCAGTTGAGGTGACTTTCTAACCTCTGACTATAATTAATCAATGAAGCACAAAGGCACTACGTTCAGAAACCACCTGGCAAAAACACACAGCTCAATTGAAACAGGTGGCACTAGAGCATTACGTATACTAGCGTTGTACTGGACTGGCCTGGGTACGCATCCAGCAGAGTGGAGCCAGCACAGTATGGTTCAAGTCGGGCCTATAGTGTGAATCAAAACTGTAGCGGAGACCGGGGAAATTGTAACACCTTGAATTTCTCCTAACAGAAATAAGCTAGAGAAATAAAACTAGGTCTGTACATGCCTGTTTAGGTTCTCTCCCTGCAAGAAAGTTTTTTTGCAAAATATCCATTTTAATTTTAAGATGGTATGAATTATATCAATACTGACTTTAAATAGCCTTTGGGTCCTGTAGCGTGCCAGATAAGTTGTAAACAGATGTGATCTGGGAACCATCAGACTATTCAAGATGTTTTGAGAAGAACCGAATGGCCATGCACAATTGGGTGTTACTGTAAATATTGGTCACATACATAGAAATGCTTATTTCTTGCAAAATCTTTACATATAGTACGTCTGTGATATAATTCATAAACATGTTTTTTTAAAGTTAAGTTCACTAAAGTGTACAAATTCCTCTTCTTCTGTTTGACTCATAACTGAGAAGAATGAGAAGTGATGCTTTTAATCATAATTTTATCTCTGCAGACTTTTTATTTGAAACAGTGGTTTAATTGACCCTGGTCAGTCAATCAACTGCCCACTGCCAGCCTCTAGATGACTCGATGGTTAACCCATCAACGTCTGATGTGTTAGATGCCTTGAAAAATCCATGGGGCTGATATGCTTGATCCATTGTTGCTGCAGCTCTCTGCCCCCCTCATTGCTGAATCATTAACACATATTTTTAACCTAACGATTATATCTGGTCCTATCCCTAAGGTTTGGAAGGCGGCCCATGTACTCCGCTTTCACAAAGGTGGTGACCCTTGTGACCGAAATAATTATCGCCCTATTTCTAAACTTTCTTGCCTAGCTAAGATATTAGAATCCTTGATTCATTCTCAGCTAAGATCTTTCTTATCTTTGAAATAAATTCTAAATGTACATCAGTCGGGTTTTAGACCAAAGGTCATAACACAATCTCTGCTACATCCCTAGGTATAAATGATATGGTTAACTATATGGATAAAAGGCAACATTGTGCTGCACTCTTCATTGACCTGTCAAAGGCTTTCAATACTGTTGATCACTAACTGCTAATTCAGAGGCTCTCCTCAATTGTCCTAGACCAGGCTGCATGTAACTGGTTTAAACATACTTGGCAGATACAACTCAATGTGTATCGACTGATGGTGTTAAATCAGGTTTCCTGGATATTACGAAAGGTGTCCCGCAGGGGTCGATTACGGGTCCTGTACTTTTTACTGTTCACATTAACAATATCGACTTGATGATAATGATTACCTGCAGTTGTATGCCGATGATACTGTTGTGTATGCTATTTCATCCACGGTTGACCGGGCTCTACCTGCAGTTGTATGCCGATGATACTGTTGTGTATGCTATTTCATCCACGGTTGACCGGGCTCTATCTGAACTAGTCTGCCTTCATTGTATTACAGCAAAACTTTATTGACCTGAAATAAAATTGAATGCAGGTAAAACTAAGTACATTGCCTTTGGAAACTATTCAGACCCCTTGACTTTTTCCACATTTTTGTTACGTTACAGCCTTAATCAAAAATGGAATATATTATTATTATATTTTGCAATATACACACAATACCCCATAATGACAAAGCGAAAACAGGTTTTTAGAAATACCTTATTTACATAGTCTCATAGCAAAGGGTCTGAGTACTTATTTCCATCGTAATTATATTTCTATGTTCTCACACACATCATGGCCAGGCTGACAGATCTATATAGTGCCTTCGGAAATTACTCAGATTGTTACATTACAGCCTTATTCTAAAATGGATTAAATACACAAAAAACTCAGCAATCTACACACAAAACCCCATAATGACAAAAATAATGAAAAAATATATAGAAATACCTTATTTACATACTTATTTAGACCCTTTGCAATGAGACTCGAAGTTGAGCTCAGGTGCATCCTGTTTCCATTGATCATCCTTGAGATGTTTCTACAACTTGATTGGAGTCCACCTGTGGTAAATTCAATTGATTGGACATGATTTGGAAAGGCACACATCTGTCTATATAAGGTCCCACAGTTGACAGTGCATGTCAGTGCAAAAACCAAGCCATGAGGTCGAAGGAGTTTTCTGTAGAGCTCCGAGACAGGCACAGACCTGGGGAAGGGTTCCAAAAGATGTCTGCAGTAATGAAAGTCCCCAAGAACACAGTGGCCTCCATCATTCTTAAATGGAAGAAGTTTGAAACCACCAAGACTCTTCCTAGAGCTGGCCGCAAACTGGGCAGTCGGGGGAGAAGGGCCTTGGTCAGAGAGTTCCTCTTTGGGGATGGGAGAACCTTCCAGAAGGACCACCATCTCTGCAGCACTCCACCAATCAGGCATTTATGGTAGTGGCCAGACAGAAGCACATGACAGCCCACTTGGAGTTTGCCAAAAGGCACCTAAAGACTCTCAGACCATGAGAAACAAGATTCTCTGGTCTGATGAAACCCAGATTGAACTCTTTGGCCTGAATGCCAAGCGTCACTTCTGTAGGAAACCCGGCACCATCCCTACGGTGAAGCAGGGTGGTGGCAGCATTATGCTGTAGGGATGTTTTTCAGCGGCAGGGACTGAGGCAAAGATGAACGGCGCAAAGTACAGAGACATTCTTGATGAAAACCTGCTCCAGAGCACTCAGGACCTCAGACTGGGGTGAAGGTTCACCTTCCAACAGGACAATGACCCTAAGCACACAGCCAAGACAACGCAGGAGTGGCTTCGGAACAAGTCTCTGAATGTCCTTGAGTGGACCAGCTAGAGGCCGGACTTGAACGTGATCTAACATCTCTGGAAAGACCTGAAAACATCTGTGCAGCAATGCTCCCCATCCAATCGGACAGCACTTGAGAGGATCTGCAGAGAAAAATACAGGTGTGCCAAGCTTGTAGTGCCATACCCAAGAAGACTTGATGCTGTAATCAATGCCAAAGTACAACAAAGTACTTAGTAAAGGTTCTGAATACTTACAGTACCCGTCAAGAGTTTGGACACCTGCTCAATCAAGTTGTACATTGTAGAATAATAGTGAAGACATCAAAACTATGAAATAACAAATATGGAATCATGTAGTGTTAAACAAATCAAAATATATTTTATATTTGAGATTCTTCAAAGTAGTCACCCTTTGCCTTGATGACAGCTTTGCACAATCTTGGCATTCTCTCAACCAGCTTCATGAGGTAGTTACCTGGAATGCATTTAAATTAACAGGCCTTGTTAAAAGTTAATTTGTGTAATTTCTTTCCTTCTTATTGCGTTTGAGACAATCATTTGTGTTATGACAAGGTATTTATTTATTTATTTTATTTAACATTTATTTAACTAGGCAAGTCAGTTAAGAACAAATTCTTATTTACAATGACGGCCTACCAAAATGCAAAGACCTCCTGCGGGGACGGGGGCTTAAAAATAAAAAATAAATAAAAAATAAATATAGGACCAAACACACATCACGAGAGACAAAACAACACTACCAAAAGAGATACCTATGACAACAACATAGCAAGGCAGCAACACATGACAACCCAGCATGGTATCAACATAACATGACAACAACATGGTAGCAACACAACATGGTAGCAGCACAAAACATGGTTAGAACATTATTGGGCACAGACAACAGCAGACAAGGTAGAGATGACAATACATCACACAAAGCAGACACAACTGTCAGTAAGAGTGTCCATGATTGAGTCTTTGAATGAAGAGATTGAAATAAAACTGTCCAGTTTGAGTGTTTGTTGCAGCTCGTTCCATTTGCTAGCTGCAGCGAACTGAAAAGACGAGTGACCCAGGGATGTGTGTGCTTTGGGGACCTTTAACAGAATGTGACTGGCAGAACGGGTATTGTATGTGGAGGATGAGGGCTGCAGTAGATATCTCAGATAGGGGGGAGTGAGGCCTATGAGGGTATTATAAATAAGCATCAACCAATGAGTCTTGCGACATACAGAGATGACCAGTTTACAGAGGAGTATAGAGTGCAGTGATGTGTCCTATAAGGAGCATTGGTGGCAAATCTGATGGCCGAATGGTAAAGAACATCTAGCCGCTCGAGAACACTCTTACCTGCCGATCTAAAAATTATGTCTCCGTAATCTAGCATGGGTAGGATGGTCATCTGAATCAGGGTTCGTTTGGCAGCTGGGGTGAAAGAGGAGCGATTACGATAGAGGAAACCAAGTTTAGATTTAACTTTAGCCTGCAGCTTTGATATGTGCTGAGAGAAGGACAGTGTACCGTCTAGCCATACTCCAAAGTACTTGTATGAGGTGACTAGCTCAAGCTATAAACCCTCAGAGGTAGTAATCACATTTGTGGGGAGAAGGGCATTCTTCTTACCAAACCACATGACCTTTGTTTTGGAGGTGTTCAGAACAAGGTTAAGGATAGAGAAAGCTTGTTGGACACTAAGAAAGCTTTGTTGTAGAGCATTTAACACACAATCTGGGGAGGGGCCAGCTGAGTATAAGACTGTATCATCTGCATATACATGAATGAGAGAGCTTTCTGCTGCCTGAGCTATGTAGTTAATGTAAATCGAGAAGAGCATGGGGCCTAGGATTAACCCTTGGGGTACTCCCTTGGTGACGGGCAGTGGCTGAGACAGCAGATTTTCTGACTTTATACACTGCACTCTTTGAGAGAGGTAGTTAGCAAACCAGACCAAAGACCCCTCAGAGACACCAATACTCCTTAGCAGGCCCACAAGAATGGAATTGTCTACCGTATCAAAAGCTTTGGCCAAGTTAATAAAAATAGCAGCACAACATTGCTTAGAATCAATGGCAGTGGTGACATCATTGAGGACCTTTAAGGTTGCAGTGGCAACTCGATAACCTGAACTGAAACCAGATTGCATACCAGAGAGAATACCATAGGTGGTATACAGAAGATAGCCCTATTTGGTAAAAGACCAAGCCCATATTATGTCAAGAACAGGTCAAATAAGCAAAGAGAAACGACAGTCCATCATTACTTTAAGACATGAAGGTCTGTCAGTACGGAACATTTCAAAAACTTTGAACCTTTCTTTCTTCAAGCGATATGATGAAACTAGCTCTCATGAGGACCGCCACAGGAAACGAAGACCCAGAGTTACCTCTGTTGCAGACGATAAGTTCATTAGAGTTACCAGCCTCAGAAATTGCAGCCCACATAAATTCTTCACAGAGTTCAAGTAACAGACACATCTCAACATCAACTGTTCAGAGGAGACTGCGTGAATCAGGCCTTCATGGTCAAATTGCTGCAAAGAAACCACTACTAAAGGACACCAATAATAAGAAGAGACTTGCTTGGGCCAAGAAACATGAGCAATGGACATTAGACGGGTGGAAATTTGTCCTTTGGTCTGATGAGTCCAAATTTGAGATATTTGGTTCCAACCGCCGTGTCTTTATGAGACGTAGAATAGGTGAACGGATAATCTCTGCATGTGTGGTTCCCACCTTGAAGCATGGAGGAGGAGATGTGATGGTGTGGGGGTGCTTTACTGGTGACACTGTCTGTGATTTATTTAGAATTCAAGGCACACTTAACCAGCATGGCTACCAAAGCATTCTGCAGCGATACGCAATCCCATCTGGTTTACGCTTAGTGGGACTATTATTTGTTTTTCAACAGGGCAATGACCCAACACAGGAAAAGCAGCAAACAAATGTTCAACATATGTGGGAACTCCTTCAAGACTGTTGGAAAAGCATTCCAGGTGAAACTGGTTGAGAGAATGCCAAGTGTGCATAGATGTCATTAAGGCAAAGTGTGGCTACTTTGAAGAATCTCAAATATAATATATAATGAATTTTGATTTAACACTTTTTTGGTTACTACATGATTCCATGTGTGTTATTTCATAGTTTTCATGTATTCACTATTATTCTACAATGTAGAAAATAGTACAAATAAAGAAAAAACCTCGAATGAGTCGGTGTGTTCAAACTTATATTGTAATTTTTTATTTGTAATACATTTGCAAGAATTGTCTAAAAAACAGTTTATTTAATACATTTCATAATAAGGCTGTAACGTAACAAAATGTGTAAAATGTCAAGGGTTCTCAATACTTTCCGAAAGCACTGTATATGTTGTTCTCTAGAGTGCATAAAAATAACTCTGATTTAAGCTTATGTACTTTGGGTTGTGTCCATATTGATCGTGTCCCTGCTTACAAATATCTGGGCATCTGGATAGATGAAAAGCTGTCTTTTAAATATGGGCTGCTTCTATATAAATAGGTTCTGCCTCTCTCTAAATAGTAGAAAGCAGATTATTTAGTCAACGTTACTATTGGTCCTAGACTATGGCGACATCATCTTCATTAAAGGCCAATTCAGAAAGCTGATTGAGGACCTTATTACTGATGAATGTTTGTTTTTTATGACAGTTTTTTCTTTCTGCTTACATTTTGCATTTATATTTCATGTATTTTCTGTAATTTATGTAATTCAGGACTGATCTGTTAAAGAGACCTTGGTCTCAGTAGGGCTCCCTGATAAAATAAAGGTAAAACATTTAAAGGTGTGTTTATTTAGCACATTTTTTATGTTACATTTGACACCAGCTACTGTTAGAATCGCCCCTGGCACGGGGCCAAATGTAACGTCCGGACTTTTCAGCTCTAAATCAATATTGTGATCCAAACACTTATGTACAGACATATAAATGGTATGATTGATTAGGAGACATGAATAAAATGAAAAAATTACTGGCCTAGTTCAAGCGGTCTCAGCAAAATATACAATTGCCCCATGTCTCCCCTACTTCAGGCCTGGTTTGACTTTAGGGAATAGGGGAGTAATGTCTTTGCTCTGTGTTTCACCCACTGACTTTCACCCACTGACTTTCACCCACTGACTTTCACCCACTGACTTGTCCTTTAGCCCTACTGACTCATTGTTATTCCTCTGCTGTAGTGTAGCACTTTCCCCTCTCACAACACGTCATCACTCCTCTACTCTGTGAATGGACTGAGGGAGAACTAAAAGTCAATTTACTTAGCCGCTTTCAATTATAGACAATTTCCTGCCCTAGTTAATGTGGTTGCTAATTAACTGCATGGCGAGTCACAGCTAATAATCAGTGTGGTACAAATGAGCTCTGATAGCAGATTCAGTGGAGTAACTAAGATTAATTAATATTGAATGGATCAGCCATGTTATAGATTGTAAAAGTTTGACCTGGATGTCTGTGTCCAGATTTTTTTTTGTCTGTTTTTATGTTGCCCTCTTGCTAATCCTCTTGACATATGGATGGCTGGATCAATAGCTCTGAGTGTCTGTTGTGTCTGTCTGGGTACGCAGGCCGAGTGTTTAACTGGTGGCCAATAAACCGACTGAAGCAGGACGTCCATAATTGGATGCTTGTTAATGGATAGGACCCCAGAGCATTGATCTGATCTGCGGTGAGTGTTGAAATCAATCATGGACCCTAATCACTTTCACACACACACACACACACACACACACACACTGAGGCTATGCAATGGGTTTGTTTAGCTGGCCTTTAATTATCGCAGTCATAACCACCATCATAATAGTCCATATGAATTGTCTACTGGCATAATAATTACACTTTTATAACTGTGTATTCACAACATTCATTACAAAGGCATTTAGTAGCTGGCTCCTACTATTGCATGTGGGATTGGATTTATGGTGTTATGTATGATCCATACCATTCTCATTTAATTCCCTAGTCCCATTCTGTCTTTAATATATTTTATTGAAATGTATTTTCTCGTTCCATTCTCAATATGTGTCAAATTCTACCTCCTCATACAAAGAGATAGAGGGAAAAGACTGGCATTTGTTAAGCACCTGGGGATTTGTGCAGCCTACCTCCCCAGCTCCCTCCCATTTGCCTGCTAGTCAAGGTATTAATTGTTTGCATGTATCGGGGGTTGGGGGGGGGAGAGGGGGAGAGTGCTTATTGGTTCTCCAGAAGGGTTTCCTTGGCAACATTATCTGGTTGTACACAGTCTAAGCCGGCTGCGTAGCTGGATGATTTATCTTGTAATCGTAATTGCTCCCTGCTAACAAAAGGACCCTCTAAAAGCATTGGTCTAATCAAATTTACTCTCCTCCAATTTGTCGCTGCTTCACCTGCTCCTGCCGCAGCAAAGCAGTGCTGATTTTAGCAACTGTAATGTTTTAGAGGGAGAAACAATTCTACATTCTGTCATGTCTTTAGAAAACCTCCCTTTTTAGACCAGAATCATAGTCACAGTCATTGTGGTAGAGTGAGGGAGTGTACACCCCCACCCACTCCCAACATATTGCTTTTCGAAAGCCAGACTGACAGTAAAGGATTCTGAGGTGGAGGCGATTTTCCCAGCTGCTGAACACTCATTAGTCATATCATCCCTCTTCCCAGTCATTCCTATTTTATCTCCTATTCCCAGACAGGGAGCACATTGCCCCACTACCATTTGGCTAATAGTATCATCTAGTTTAGCTAGCTCAAGGGTCTTGTGTTATTAGCAGACACTGAAGCTTATCAACTAAAGTCACCTCTGACATAACCCTTAGTGATGACAAGACATTTTGCTGACAGATATGTAACTTGTAAGAATGACATCCAGGCTGCTTTTACAAGTGTTTCCTGTAGTTACTGTACTTTATGGACGACTATAGTGCCTGGGGTATAGACTAGAGGACGATGGTGGTCAATGAATGAGTATGACATTATAATTACTACCAAGGACATCATCAGGCCAGCCAGTCAGTCAGTCAGAACCACAGGGATGGAGAATGCACTGCTTGAGGTGAATTATCTTCACCAGTGAGCTGCTCTTCCGTTCTGGTCCATATGGCGGTGAAGGAGAAAAGAGTATTTAAGAATGCGGAGAGGAGAGGAGGATGAGGTCAGAGGCAGACTGGGAAGTGAGGGTGGGTGAGCTGGTTTAATATCCTCTCAGTGGTGTGAATCACAGCAGGCACGCGGGGAGAGATTCCACACGCTCTGATCTCCTGTCAGTGAGACAGAGTATCTGTACATCTGCATCCCACAGCAGCAGCTCAGCTACATGGTGTTATGTGTAACTTAGCTGAAGTTTGAGAGGAAACACCTGAAACATCTCCTCCCCTCTCGACAATCAAACAATTTGCAACTCCTCCCCTCCCACTAATCAAACAGTTTACTACTCCTCCCATCACCAATCAATGCCTGTATATACACTCACCCTACCCAGTTCCTGTTATCGTAGTATTTTGTTGCGTTTCGCACCTGCTCCTGTCAGGTCTCGTTCACTAAACCTCTACCTCTTGTCTCTCTCTGTTGATATAATTTAGCTTTAGAGTTTTATTTAGGTTAAATCGCTGCCTTCAGGCTCTCTATCTACCTTGTTCCTCTTGCTGTTATGTTTAAAACAATAAAAAATAACACTTGTTCTCAGTTGAAGTTGATGTTTATCTCTACAAGTAGCATCTCAAAATACAACAGAAATAGAACCACCAAATCACCTAGTAATTTCCGATAAAAACATATAAACAAAATAGACTGTCCAGTCGATGATACAAATCATGGATGCTATACTAGACAATCAGTGCTGAACACAACACAACACTCGCATCACGGACCAGCAAGCTACCTGCCTTCCTGACAATTCCTTCCCGTCAAGCCAGCCAGGTCTGGTTGAGGAAATTATTCACCTTGGCTCCGCGGCCCATTCTCAAGAGCGCTCTCCCAAGGGCATTTCATGGCCCTGCCATGGCAGCAGGTAGCCTAGCGATTAAGAGCGTAGGACCAGTAACCGAAAGGTCACTAGTTTGAATCACAGAGATGACTATGTGAAACATCTGTTCAATGTGCCCTTGAGCAAGGCACTTAACCCTAATTGCTCCCGTAAGTCGCTCTGAATAAGAACATCTGCTAAATAACTCAAATGTAAATGTTATGCTTCCCCCAGCGCTCTGCCTCCTACCCGGCCCCACTAGTCTTCGTCCCAGCCTTCGACATAGTCTCATCAGCCTTTGACCCAGCCTCCACCAGATTTCCACCCAGCCCCATTGGTGTTCGACACCAGCCTTCGTCCAAGCTATTCTAAAGACATAAATCAACAGAAGACTGTAGCTTGGGCATACAATAACAATTCTGAATATAGGCACAGCTATTTATAGCCTACTTCACTGTGGAAAAAGGTCCGCAATACATGTGATGTTGATATGATTTTCAGTTTTCTTCCATATGACTGGTTTCACAATGGCCTCCAGGGATCATAAGAAAAAACATATCTAAAACATTTGCTACAGTGGGGAGAACAAGTATTTGATACACTGCCGATTTTGCAGGTTTTCCTACTTACAAAGCATGTAGAGGTCTGTAATTTTTATCATAGGTACACTTCAACTGTGAGAGACGGAATCTAAAACAAAAATCTCTCACAGACCTGTTAGTTTTTCTTTAAGAAGCCCTCCTGTTCTCCACTCATTACCTGTATTAACTGCACCTGTTTGAACTCGTTACCTGTATAAAAGACACCTCTCCACACACTCAATCAAACAGACTCCAACCTCTCCACAATGGCCAAGGCCAGAGAGCTGTGTAAGGACATCAGGGATAAAATTGTAAACCTGCACAAGGCTGGGATGGGCTACAGGACAATCGGCAAGCAGCTTGGTGAGAAGGCAACAACTGTTGGCGCAATTATTAGAAAATGGAAGAAGTTCAAGATGACGGTCAATCTCCCTCGGTCTGGGGCACCATGCAAGATCTCACCTCGTGGGGCATCAATGATCATGAGGAAGGTGAGGGATCAGCCTAGAACTACACGGCAGGACCTGGTCAATGACCTGAAGAGAGCTGGGACCACAGTCTCAAAGAAAACCATTAGTAACACACCACGCCGTCATGGATTAAAATCCTGCAGCGCACGCAAGGTCCCCCTGCTCAAGCCAGCGCATGTCCAGGCCCGTCTGAAGTTTGCCAATGACCATCTGGATGATCCAGAGGAGGAATGGGAGAAGGTCATGTGGTCTGATGAGACAAAAATAGAGCTTTTTGGTCTAAACTCCACTCGCTGTGTTTGGAGGAAGAAGAAGGATGAGTACAACCCCAAGAACACCATCCCAACCGTGAAGCATGGAGGTGGAAACATCATTCTTTGGGGATGCTTTTCTGCAAAGGGGACAGGACGACTGCACCGTATTGAGGGGAGGATGGATGGGGCCATGTATCGCAAGATCTTGGCCAACAACCTCCTTCCCTCAGTAAGGGCATCGAAGATGGGTCGTGGCTGGGTCTTCCAGCATGACAACGACCCGAAACACACAGCCAGGGCAACTAAGGAGTGGCTCCGTAAGAAGCATCTCAAGGTCCTGGAGTGGCCTAGCCAGTCTCCAGACCTGAACCCAATAGAAAATCTTTGGAGGGAGCTGAAAGTCCGTACTGCCCAGCGACAGCCCCGAAAACTGAAGGATCTGTATGGAGGAGTGGGCCAAAATCCCTGCTGCAGTGTGTGCAAACCTGGTCAAGAACTACAGGAAACGTATGATCTCTGCAATTGCAAACAAAGGTTTCTGTACCAATTATTAAGTTCTGATTTTCTGATGTATCAAATACTTATGTCATGCAATAAAATGCAAATTAATTACTTAAAAATCAATGTGATTTTCTGGATTTTTGTTTTAGATTCCGTCACTCACAGTTGAAGAGTACCTATGATAAAAATTACAGACTTCTACATGCTTTGTAAGTGGGAAAACCTGCAAAATCGGCAGTGTATCAAATACTTGTTCTCCCCACTGTATGTGTATTTACAATCCCCTTCTTGCTCATTTACCTAGCTCTTATCATTAGCTTTTATCAATGTATAAATTACAGTGCATGGAGAATGCTGTTATTTCTATCGGAAAAAAGAAAGTAGATGTTTTTTCCACTTGGAAATGGCAGGTTCGCTCGACCTTATTCATGGTCTGTAGACACACCTCCGCCACGCCTCAATGTCTTTTATCTCCACCCCAGACGCGTACCTTGCTGGCGCTGGTAATTTCCCCATGCTTAAATTCAAGGTAAGAATACGGGTAGACAGAAAAGTGCAAAAAAAGGGAATAAAGTCAAATGTATGGTTAACTCAGGTCTGAATTTCCTCCATAGTGAATCACAGATTGGAAACTCAAATTAGCCCTGGCTGGCTACTCACCCTGAATATCACAGACCCAGACACCAGACCAGACCTGCTAGATTCAAATATTATTGGTTTTCTTTCAATTTCCTTGACATTTGAATTGATTGAGCCTGTCTGGCAGGGCTGGGTGGGTTTGTTCTTTTGGGGTCTATTTCATTGGTTCCATTGTACCCAGGCAAGGTCAATCAAGCTCGGATAAAGTAATTTAAAGAAAACCAGAACACTGACCGACAGTGCCCTTCCTATTGCAGTCTTTTACACAGTGATTTGGGCTATTGATCTGCACCTCTGCTGGACTCCATTACAAGTGATCAAACTCCAATGCCATGTAATCAGGAGGGTACAATGGCAAAGGGAATAAAATGTAGCCTTGGCGACGGAATGTGATGCGTTTCCTTTTTCCTCGCCTTGATTGGGGTCATCTCCGTTATTACCTTGGTGATGTCAATGATAAATCTGTGTGTTTATGTGTGTGTGCGTGCGTGTGTTTGTGTGTGTGTGCATGCGTGCGTGCGTGCATGTTTATCTGTGTGTCCCCATACACTCTGCAGTATCATCACCCTGAGTCGCCACAGTATGGGTCCTAGGTCAGGGTGGTGATTTAGTCATACTGGGCCATCCCTCTCCCTCCACGCCCCCCTGGAGATGATAGCAGCCCACCCCAGGCTATTTCCAACCAGGCAATTAGAGTGCTCTGTCCTTCCTTCCCTCTCCATGCTGCACACGTACTGCTGTACAGCACCACATATTGAGACTACCCATCAGGGCTCGATCAGATGGGATAAAAAGATTGGTGGGAAGATAGGGGTTGGAGGATCACAGGGTGATTTTACTGCCCCCAGGAGAAAGATTGTATAAATTGTTTTCATGTAGGACCCAATGGCTCTTGGGTACAGCATATGTGATCAGAGAGAAGATTAGACTGTGGGGCACTAGACCATTAGGAATGACAGACAGAGCATTTGATGGGGTGGAGGGGTCAGGGAAAGGAAGAGTCATTCTACAGGAATCTGCACTGTATACAAAAATATGTGCAGTAATATGTGCAGTAATTATACTGTAACAAGTATTGTAATTAATTGTAATAATTAAATGTTACACTGTACTAACAATAAACTGGTGGTAATTGCAGTCTGTAATTACAGAGGTGTAACAATGATTGCTTGTCACCATGCTTGTTACAAATGCTCAAGTTTCTGATAGCATCTGAATGCACCATTTTTCAGCCTGCACAAACCATGTTATATGTGTTAGCCAATTGAAAACCAACCACATCATTGACACAACTCTTCTATTAAGAGCTCTGGAGTCTTGATACCCAGGCCCAGTGCACAACGAACCGGGATGAGATGGAGAAGAAGGTTTTGTGCAGGGACAAAAACGAGACAAAAACGTCCACACAGGGAGAGAGAAGGTAGGTTTTCAATGCAATTTGTTTAGCTTTTTGGATACAGAAATTGTGTTGGACTATTAAGCATAGGTAGTTAGCTAATGTTAGCTAGCTAGCCTAGTATTGGCTAGCTATCCAGCTAACTTTTTACATGTCTGTGTACTAGTTTGTTTATCCTCCCACTTAGATGGCAAGGAGGTTCAGGTTGTCTTAATGGTTAAAATAAACATTAATTCTAAGTGGGGTTTTTTTTAAATCTGGGGTGACACCGGAATGACAGAACCCAGTCAGCGAGGTTGACCTATAGACGGGTTAGCTGACACCGTCAAGAAAACAAACAATGCGCGTTCTAAGGTGCAGAAGGCCATGTGCTGTTGTGGTTCTGGATGGCCAGATAGCAAGCAATGACAATGACAAGAAACTGCCATGTAGTGAATCGTAAGTGGCTCGTTTCAGCTCGTTTGATCTTGTTCTTGAGACCATGTCTTTGTTTTGAGGTGTTTTGACTAATGTCACATCTATGCTTATATGGCTCAAATTTGCTAGCTAGCTAACCAACAACTGTAACAGTGTATTTGAGAGAAGTGCTCATTGTGCAACTTTATTTATGTTTTAGATAAACAATCTAAGCCAACCCGACTGTTTAGTCGGGTTGGCCCATAGTTGTGCACACATCGGTTTTGTTGCTAAACAACCAACCCGTCTATATCTGATCTGTTTCAAGTTAACCCAGATGGTACACTTTTGGGGGACAAGTGCTATGAACAACATTGAGTGGAGATAATTAGGTAGGTAATTAGACACTATTGAGCCTCCAACCTTTGTAATCTCGGAACAGCCTACACATCTGTCGATAAGAGATGGCAACCTTGTGACAGTTGTTATTGAATTGAATGCAGCTGAGAAGAAACAAAACACTAAATTGTTGAATTTTGTGGAAACTTGCACTTTGTAACATGTATAGTAACAAGCATTCATTCCTCTAGTTATTTCAATTTCATCCAATTGTTTTGAGGAGCAGAATCTAGCATCTGCACCAAATAACCAGTACCCTAATGATGCACCAGCTTCTGTGTTTTGTGTGAAAATTTTATTTTCTGGTCTGGAATCACCCTACTTGCTAGAAACTATAGATAGAAAAATAAGTCTCTTTAAACATTGTTTTCACGGATGAAAAATAATTCCTACTTTGAAATTACATTCACACTCACAGTTGATATGCAAGCTGTCACAATATGCAAGAGCTAGTGCTCCACCTTGTAGGAAAAGCTACTCTGCTCTAGCTGCTATTCATGAACCTCATGAGGAACTCACAACAGGTAAGAAAAGATAAGTAATTGTGAACACTACACACATCTTCCCTCTCCTCTGCCTGTTATTACACGACTTCTTTCTCCAACTTCATGAATAAAGAATTGTTTGCTTGGCACGGCTAGGGAGAGGTGTCATGCAAATGAATGTGCCTGGTGACGATCAATAATTGATGTATTAATGCTCCTCGTCAAGGCTGGAATGAGTCTATCTGCTTAGTATTGGCTAGTTGTATAAGGACCAACGACTGCTGCTAAGTTAATTCATCAAGCAAGAATCTAATTCCAAGACCTGAAAAAAATACAAGTGTTTGCTAGTCTACCACAGTATGTTGTTGTTGTAGGTCTACCGGCATTGAAATGATTCAAACCTTTAACATTTACAGTGAAACAATACTGCTGCTGAAAGATCCGTGTTGAGCTATTCCTCTCCTGTGTGATGTGGGTTATTTCCTAAATGACTTTCAGTAGAACATAACAATATAGCAGTCTGTCTGATGATGACCTTGTAGGTCTGCAGAGTAAAAGGATTGCTCTTGCCCAAAGGGAGGCTGCATGGAAATACATTTTGACCAAAAGCTGGATGTCAGGTACCTCAGGCTGATTTAGGTTCAAACATTAAATAACTTCCGCTACTAAGGGCTCTATTCATCGAGATAGAAATGTAATGGTAATTTCAGATGGAGCCGGCATTTGCAGCGTTTACCGTGCTGAACCTCCACTATACAGATGAAATAGAGCCCTTAAGTGCAATTCAATCCGTATCCCGAAAGTATTGAGTAGAGCTCTAACAAAGCCAGTACAGTTGTGAAACTCTGGCCATAAAGCCTTGTGCACACTGGTTGCGTAAAACTGTACGGTTCCGGCAGAAGTCTATTAATTTCATTTGGAGGCAATGCGCACAGCTGCAACTGACTAGGTTGCAGTGTGTGGCACTGCATGTAGTTTGTCACATAATTGGATTTTCAATTTGTGCGTTTTGCCGCGGTAGTAAACCACAGAAGAAGTTGCTAATGTGTGGCATGATTATTTTTGTTGTGATGCGGTGAGTGGATTGCAAAGACTACCTAAAATGTACTGTATGGCAATAACCTGTGTGCGACAGGATCGGATTTGAGACATTTTCTGTAAACAAGTCCGATGTGTGGTAAATTGACTGTTGAAGAAAAGGCCCCTTTATAACAAAGCCATAACCTTTGTAATGTGGCATAAGCTACAGATGAACAGAGGATTTTTTAGGATTTCCACACATGGGGAAGATTTGTTAGCAGGGTTTAGATTTTTTTTTTGCCTTTTAAAAACGCATTTCATGCAATTCTACGTCATTTACATGATAGAAGACATTAGCTGAATCTTTTTAATACCACACAAATGACCGAAATGTATGGCAACTCTGACACTGACAAATTGAGATCAATCAGGTCTTGAATTCAAACAAGCAATAGCCCAGGCCAATGAAGCAACACTCAGACATTATACAGCCTGGAGGTGTGTTGGGTCATTGTCCTGTTGAAAAACAAATGATAGTCCCACTAACCCCAAACCAGATGGGATGGCGTATCGCTGCAGAATGCTGTGGTAGCCATGCTGGTTTAGTGTGCCTTGAATTCTAAATAAATTACAGACAGTGTCACCAGCAAAGCACCCCCACACCATCACACCTCCTCCTCCATGCTTTACGATACACATGCAGAGATCATCCGTTCACCCACACCGCATCTCACGGTTGGAACCAAAAATCTCCTATTTGGACTCCAGACCAAAGGACAGATTTCCACCGGTCTAATGTCCATTGCTCGTGTTTCTTGGCCCAAGCAAGTCTCTTCTTCTTATTGATGTCATTTAGTAGTGGTTTCTTTGCAGCAATTCGACCATGACGGCCTGATTCACGCAGTCTCCTCCGAACAGTTGATGTTGAGATGTGTCTGTTACTTGAACTCTGTGAAGCATTTACTTGTGCTGCAATTTCTGAGGCTGTTAACTCTAATGAACTTATCCTCTCCAAGATGCAATTCGATGTGGTCCTCATGAGAGACAGACATTACAAGTTCTTGAAATTTTCCGTATTGACTGACCTTCATGTCTTAAAGTAATGTTGGACTGTCGTCTCTCTTTGCTTATTTGAGCTGTTCTTGCCATAATATTATTATATATATATATATATTTATATTTATATATATTTATATATATATATATATATATATATATATTCTTTTACCTTTATTTAACTAGGCAAGTCAGATAAGAAAAAAATCGTATTTACAATGACTGCCTACCTACAGGGACAGCCATAGTAGTACGGCTTCCCTGGAGCAAATTAGGGTTAAGTACCTTGCTCAAGGACACATCGAATATAGACTTGGTCTTTTACCAAATAGGGCTATCTTCTGTATACCCCACCCCCCCTACCTTGTCACAACACAACTGATTGGCTCAAACGCATTAAGAAGGAAAGAATTTCCATAAATGAACTTTTAAGAAGGCACACCTGTTAATTGAAATGCATTCCAGGTGACTACCTCATGAAGCTGTTTGAGAGAATGCCAAGAGTGTGCAAAGCTGTCATCAAGGCAAAGGGTGGCTATTTGAAGAATTTCAAATATAAAATATATTTTGATTTGTTTAACACTTTTGGTTACTAAATGATTCCATATTTGTTATTTCATAGTTTTGATGTCTTCACTATTATTCTACAATGTAGAAAATAGTAAAAACAAAGAAAAACTCTTCAATGAGTAAGTGTTCTAAACTTTTTGACCAGTAGTGTATATACGTATATTATAAGCTACAGTAGGCTACGGAGATGGCCGATGCGTGCATCTTGGCAATAGCCTATCTCAAGATGAGCTACTTTGAAAAACAGTGTTGCTGTTCGCCCAAAAATTGGAGTTGTTGAGAAAAAAATGTTTTCTTGTGGTTCTACAGACAAATTAGTCTTCTCTTTTCAGCAGTAGGCATTTCTTTCCAAACTACCTTTTTCCCGTGATTGTATTTAGAAATTTGCCGCAATTTACAGCCGCAACCAACCATAGTAATATAATCCATAAATGGCAGTTCCCATTGAAGTCAGGACTGGCAGCCATTGGTAGAGTACCCATGCGTTTCACAGTGTAAGAGGTTCCAAACCACTTTTATGGATTATATATCTACGGCCACAACACAACAAGCTATATATATATATGGAGTGCATGCTGACCAAATTGCGGCCTTCCCAACTGTAGGCAACCAGTAACTGCCAAAATATAGGAAACACTTGAGTAAATGTGGAATACAAATAATATGTTATGAAGTGTGGGGTACATTTTCCTGCCATGGTTTAGGTCCACTTGTTGAATCTATGCCAAGGCACATTGAAGCTGACTTACACAATTGACCAGTCACATTTATTTATTATGCAGTTTATTTTCGTATTTTTATTAATCCGTTACCCAATCAAGGCAAGGCCCCCAAGTTACCCATGTGTGCACCCTCCTCCTCTACTCCCCCAATCTGACGATTAGCAGAGCAGCAGCAGGCAGGAGCAGGCTTTCTACACTCATTGACAGCAAGCTCCTGAATCCTCCTGTGGTTGACGTTGCAGTAATATATACACTACCGTTCAAAAGTTTGGGGTCACTTAGAAATGTCCTTGTTTTTTAACATTAAAATAACATCAAATTGATCAGAAATACAGTGTAGACATTGTTAATGTTTTAAATGACTATTGTAGCTGGAAATGGCTTATTTTTCACCTTTATTTTACTAGGCAAGTCAGTTAAGAACAAATTCTTAATTTCAATGACAGCCTAGGAACAGTGGGTTAACTGCCTTGTTCAGGGGCAGAACGACAGATTTGTACCTTGTCAGCTCGGGGATTCGATCCAGCAACCTTTCGGTTACGGGCCCAACACTCTAACCACTGGGCTACCTGCCGCCCCACATAGGCGTACATAAGTCCATTATCAGCAACCGTCAATCCTGTGTTCCAAAGGCATGTTGTGTTAGCTAATCCAAGTTTATCATTTTAAAAGGCTAATTGGTCATTAGAAATCCCTTATGCAATTTTGTAAACAAATCAAAATTTGAGATTCTTCAAAGTAGCCACCCTTTGCCTTGATGACAGCTTTGCACACTCATGGCATTCTCTCAACCAGCTTCATGAGGACTGCCACAGGAATGGAAGACCTAGAAATACCTCTGCTGCAGAGTTCATTAGAGTTACCAGCCTCAGATTGCAGCCCAAATAAATGCTTCACATAGTTCAAGTAACAGACACATCTCAACATCAACTGTTCAGAGGAGAAGAAACAGTGGGCCAAGAAACACGAGCAATGGACATTAGACCGGTGGAAATTTGTCCTTTGGTTTGGAGTCCAAATTTGAGATTTTTGGTTCCAACCTCAACCACATTTAGATGGTTTGGGATGAGTCGGACTACAGTGACGGAAAAGCAGCCAACAAGTGCTCAGCGTATGTGGGAACTCCTTCAAGACTGAATGAAAAGCATTCCAGGTGAAGCTGGTTGAGAGAATGCCACACTGCTACGCCATCTTGGATTCAAGATATATATGTAAACTGTATTTGCATATATAATATATACTGTATATATCATATACTGTATACTGTATATATTTACTTTATTAATTTTATTAAATTGCTGCCTCTTGGGCCCCGCACAGGCCTGAGCCTAGGGTCTTCAGCCCCGGTAAACCCCTGCATTAAGCCGGCCCTGTGTATGCAGCCTAAGGCTCAATTAAATCCATATGCAGTAAAGGCTCAATTCAATCCGTATCCCGGGAGATCTGCACCTTATAGCTCCATAGCGCGATTGAAATTGAAAGGCAAAGTTCCCGTGTTCGCCGGAGACTGTGTTCATGGTAAACGCTGTGCCGGCTCAATTGGAAATTACCTTTACATTTTAATTTGGATCTTCCACGATACTTCCATGATATGGAAGAACTACAGTCATGGCTAGAAGGGATCCAGTTTTTGTCAAATTAACATTAGATTTTACTTTTTGTAGCAGGTCAGGAGAATGTATTCTGCTGATTAGGATAATTATGTAGCAGGTTAGGATAATTAGGTTAGGAAAAGGATTAGGGTTAGCTCAAATGAAGAAAAAAAATGCAACTTTTGACCTTAATTTGACAAAAGCTGGATCCCTTCTAGACAAGACCAAGAACTACCGGAACTACGGACCATTTTCTTGCAAGTAGGCAGTAGGCAATCATTTCCTTTCTTTTCCGTTATCAGACATACCTAACTTATACTTGAAACATTGTTTTTGTGTTTAATAGGCTAAATTACACATTATGTTAACATATGAACTCAAAGTGATCTGTTCTTGCAATTTGTAGTCTATAACATTTCAGATTTAAATGATAATTTTTCAAAAGTAATTTGGATGTAGAGAACTACTTTTTCAAAGAATCTTTAGTTAAGTAAACTATATTTTTCTTAAGGGTAGATTAAATTCTTTCAGTGTAAAGTAATTGATAGTTTGGTAAACTATTTTCAGTATAGCTTCCCCGACACTGCTCAGGGGACATAGTGTTATACAGCAACTCCCACATACCATATCATTCGTCTTTTTCCGAATCAACTGTCACGCCCTGCCCATCCTTTCTCAAAATATGCAGGCAATAATACAAAGGAATTCCTATTGTTTTAAACTTCGGGACAGATTCCAACTGAACCTACCTCAGCAATGTTAATGCAGTGTTTGTTTGCTCAACTACACAGATACATGCCTTATTTCTGAAAAGGTTGGTATAAAAAAAATGTATCCGTGATTATAGCCAATAGTACCAATAGCAAAGCTGTAGGTTGACTGAAGTTCCTATTGGAAAAAAGTATGTCAAATGCTATTGTGTGAACAATGCAATGCATGTGGATTGAATACGCATATTGAAGTCGAAATGCATAACATTTTCCTTGCACACATTACCCCATGCCTCTGCTTTCAAATGATTTAAGAAAAGTACAAAATAAATACTTTTTTTCTGCTGTGGTTCCTAGCATCACTTTCATTTTAATAGCTGGAGCACCAGCCGTAATACTGTAGAGCTCAGATTAATGGCAGCATTCTGTTTATAGCCTGTATCTCTGAGGGGTGCACAAACACCAGGGGAACATTACCACTGAGACTGCCAGGGATATTTTACCATTTATAAGAAGGGAAGTATTTTTAGGAGAGCTGGAAGGAGCGTGTTTGTTTGGATGTGATTAGGATTGTTGTCAGGGGAAAGATTATGTGTATTCCCACCTAATCGCCTTTTCTATAGATTTATTATGTCTGTTATGGGCATTCAGTGCATTGTATAGGATTGTGGTGGAGGAGGCAACACAAGGCTACGATAGGGAAAATAGTAATTTGCTGCAGATTATGCATCTGAGGGGTAGAGGAGGGTTTTTTAGGCTCTTCTGAGGTTCCTATGGGTTCTTCTAGGGCCCTCCCCTACCACAGAATATCACAATAAAAAACATGATAAATGCAACCTATGAAGAAGGAGGGAAAAATAACTCATAGGGCAGCTTATCACATGGCCTCCCCACAAATGCCCAGCTACCTCTACTGCTGTAAGTACTACCAGTATGGTTAGGGTTATGGCTACCTCTACTGCTGTAAGTACTACCAGTATGGTTAGGGTTATGGCAACCTCTACTGCTGTAAGTACTACCGGTATGGTTAGGGTTATGGCTACCTCTACTGCTGTAAGTACTACCTGTATGGTTAGGGTTATGGCTACCTCTACTGCTGTAAGTACTACCAGTATGGTTAGGGTTATGGCTACCTCTACTGCTGTAAGTACTACCAGTATGGTTAGGGTTATGGCTACCTCTACTGCTGTAAGTACTACCAGTATGGTTAGGGTTATGGCATCCTCTACTGCTGTAAGTACTACCAGTATGGTTAGGGTTATGGCTACCTCTACTGCTGTAAGTACTACCAGTATGGTTAGGGTTATGGCTACCTCTACTGCTGTAAGTACTACCAGTATGGTTAGGGTTATAGCTACCTCTACTGCTGTAAGTACTACCAGTATGGTTAGGGTTATGGCTACCTCTACTGCTGTAAGTACTACCAGTATGGTTAGGGTTATGGCTACCTCTACTGCTGTAAGTACTACCAGTATGGTTAGGGTTATGGCTACCTCTACTGCTGTAAGTAGTAGACCTAGTATTACCAGTGAAGGGTTAGGGCTAAGGGTTAGGGTTAAGGCAAGGCTTGGCTGTGTGTGTGTGTGTGTGTCTGTGCGTGTGCACGTATGTGCATGTGTTTATGCTTTTATGTGGGTATTTATATTATCTCAAGGTTCTCTGTTTACTTCTTACCAAAGTCAATGTAAGGTAAACACTTTTTTTTCATTTTTCTGTTTGCCATAATGCTACTCTTCCAGTTTGACAACATACATCGCTGTTGATGTACATTCCACTTCAACAAAATACCTGCCAGACTGGTTCTTTCTCTTTATGGGACGAAGAAGATGAAAAAAGACATGAGCACAACGCTACAGCAAGTAATTCTATTCTGGGTGCTCTCTGCCTTATTGTCCCTCTGTCTGCGCTCATTACATACTTTTATTGTATTATACGTTGTCTCCATCTAGTGTTAGAGAAGGAGAGCACACATTTTCAATGAAACCATTTTCTGAACTGTTCTCCATACATAGTAAACTTTTCAGATCAATATGCCCCATGACATGGTGTTTAAAAATTATACAAACAAATATATATTGGCTGGTTTAGTCATATGATTAAGAGGAAGAATTCTACAAATAACGACTGTCTACGCTTCCGGGAGTGATTCCGGCTAACTCACAGTCACGGCAAACAGTGCAGCCAGAATAATAACAGGAGCTACATTTGCATTTGTTTAAACTTTGTTCCTATGGCAGCATACATGCGCTTCTTGCACGAATCCGGCTACGCTTCTGGGACCATTCTGGCTACGCTTCCAGGACCACTTTCTGGCTATGTTAACGGGACAATTCTGGCTACACTTTCGGGGCCATTCTGGCATTTCTGCCTCTACTCCGTTTACATGAATCACTAGAAACTGCAGAGTGATAACTGCCACCTCACTGTTCTCATCAAGCAGTTGGACAGCACGCCATTTCAATTTAAGATGACATATTCAGGTTGTACCGTGAACATTGCCGTTAAAAAGTGCATTGCATACATTGCTGATTCGTTAAAAGTCAATTCCACAAGTTACCACCGGCTAAATCTATGACGTTAAAATGACTATTTAGTCCGTTCCATCTGACTGCCAATCCACTGTCTCATCAGCTTGATCTCCACTATAAAAAGCCTCTAGACATTATCTCACATTTCTTTTAGACTAACATTTAGTTTTCAACAGTGTAGATTTGTATAAACCTTGTGAAATCGTGCCTTGTTAGCTCATTGTTATGGATGTATCCATATAAATATCACTAGAAAACAGCTTAAACAAATGCAAATGCAGCTACTGTTATTATTCTGGCTGCACTGTTTGACGTGACTGTAAGTTAGCTGACTAGAGCTGGCAACCGAACCGATGGGTTGCAACCCTAGATTTGTGTCAGGACTATATCTTGTGGAAGGATGAATACATTCATAAAAATAACGTTTTTAATGAAAAATATGTAAATTATTATTTGAATATGTTGGTTAACCCGTTGTATGCCCTCGATATATTGGCACGGTTTGCCGGCCATGGACTTCGTCTCGGCCCTCACACTACTAGTGCCAAAATATCCTCCAAACACTTGCTTCTCGGGCATTATCACTTAATTATTCTATCAGCATTGTGCAAATGGGGATAACAGTTATAACTACATTACATTATGTACAGTAGGGTACATACATGTATGACTATGGTGCATACGTTGGCTCAAGCGTAGTAATTATATAAAATACTTTCAGATTTTATTGAACAAATAGAAATAGAGGATGAAAGTGGGGAAAGATAAGGGATGTTTTGTCAAAGGGCAGTAGACAAGATTCAAACCTATGCCAATACCGTAGACGTGTTGGAGGCTGCGTCATCACCACTAGAACCGCCAGGCCATATAAATTACATTTAAAGGTTACTTATCAACAATGCATATTTGATTGAATCCCAGCCTGAATTGAGGCATACAACGGTTTACAGGATAAGCACTAATGAAAAAACACCCTCTTACGCTGTTGCAATATAGCACCTTCTGCTGAGCGAACACACTTGAGGGTAATAACAGTGTGGAAATTAAAAGCTCATTTCACAAATCTGGTGTCATCAAGACTGAGGACTGAGCCATTAGTCTTGTAAACCCGACCACATTGTGGAAGGCATCAAGTCTGTCCAGGGAGACTACTAGGCCATTACAGGACAATACCTCAATATTGATAAATATCAGGTGCTTGGCTATAAATATCTATCATAAGGTCGTAATTCACTTCAGGAAATGTGAATGCCATACAGTGCTGTGAGTAACTGCTGATTTAGAGTGATAGAGATTTTGATGGATTTTCAGTGCTCTCCAATTCTGCCCCTGTATAATCAGAGAGGAAGAGGTGAAGCGAGAGGGTTTACTCCGCCCAAAATCTGTCCATGAAAATAAAACCACAATGTCCAGCACTCATGTCTGTAGCCATGAGGTGCTTTGAAAGGCTGGTCATGGCTCACATCAACACCATTATCCCAGAAACCCTAGACAACTCCAATTCGCATACCGCCCCAACAGATCCACAGATGACACAATCTCAATCGCACTCAACACTACCCTTTCCCACCTCGACAAAAGGAACACCTACGTGAGAATGCTGTTCATTGACTACAGCTCAGCGTTCAACACCATAGTACTCACAAAGCTCATCACTAAGCTAAGGACCCTGGGACTAAACTACGCCCCCTGCAACTGGATCCTGGACTTCCTGACGGGCCGCCCCCAGGTGGTAAGGGTAGGCAACAACACATCTGCCACGCTGATCCTCTACACTGGGGCCCCTCGGGTGCGTGCTCAGTTCCCTCCTGTACTCCCTGTTCACCCACAACTGCGTGGTCAAACGCGACTCCAACACCATCATTAAGTTTGCTGACGACACAACAGTGGTAGGCCTGATCTCCGGCAACGATGAGACAGCCTATAGTGAGGAGGTCAGAGACCTGGCAGTGTGGTGCCAGGATAACAACCACCCGGACTATTTACATAGACACCCCCCCCTCCATTTGTTTTTACACTGCTGCTACCCGTTGTCTATTATCTATGCATAGTTACTCACTGGACTCTACCCACACACTCACTGGACTCTACCCACACACTCACTGGACTCTACCCACACACTCACTGGACTCTACCCACACACTCACTGGACTCTACCCACACACTCACTGGACTCTACCCACACACTCACTGGACTCTACCCGCACACTCACTGGACTCTACCCGCACACTCACTGGACTCTACCCGCACACTCACTGGACTCTACCCGCACACTCACTGGACTCTACCCACACACTCACTGGACTCTACCCACACACTCACTGGACTCTACCCGCACACTCACTGGACTCTACCCACACACTCACTGGACTCTACCCGCACACTCACTGGACTCTACCCGCACACTCACTGGACTCTACCCGCACACTCACTGGACTCTACCCGCACACTCACTGGACTCTACCCACACACTCACTGGACTCTACCCACACACTCACTGGACTCTACCAACACACTCACACATACTACATGACACTCCAACACACACTCGCTGGACTCTACTCACACCCTCATACATTATAAACTGACACTCCAGCACACATATACACACACACACAACATACGCTCACACACATGTATATTGATGCCACACACAAACACTCTTTCCCACTCTTCACATACGTTGCTGCTACTGTTTATTATCTATCTTGATTGCCTAGTCACTTATACCCCTACCTATGTACATACTGTATTACCTCAACTACCTTGTGCCCCTGCATGACTCGGTACCCCCTGTATATAGCCTCGTTATTGTTATTTTATTGTCAAATCAAATCAAAGTGTATTTGTCACATGCGCCGAATACAATAGGTGTAGACCTTACAGTGAAATGCTTACTTACAAGCCCTAACCAACAGTGCAATTTAAAGTAAGTATTAGGTAAACAATGGAAAAGTAAAGAAATAAAAAACAGTAAAATTACAGTAAAAAATAACAGTAAGGAGGTTATATACAGGTGGTACCGGTTACTTTTTATTATTTTTTACTCTTTCTTGAACTGCATTGTTGGTTAAGGGCTTGTAAGTAAGTATTTCACGGTAAGGTCTACACCTGTTGTTTTCAGCGCATGTGACAAATAAAGTTTTATTTGATTTGATTTTGATTTGTTCTCTTTATAAGTGTGTGAATTAGACAATTTTCCTGTCCTAAGCATTCGAAATGTAACAAGTACTTTTGGGTGGCAGGAAAAATGTATGGCGTAAAAAGTACATAATTACTTTAGGAATGTAGTGGAGTAAAAGTAAATGTCAAAAATATAAATAGTAAAGTAAACTAGGGGACGAAATTAACACGGGAAAGTAACACGGCCAGACGTAATTTATGGGTGTAGTGTTGTGTTTAGTTGTTTAAGGTTCCAAACATGTCATTTTATTAACCCATCTAGTGACTAAATGACAGAAAATGTTTCAAGTATGATGCTAACTAGTCTTGAGTGTTAGCTTGGGAGAAGTCACAGGAGAGACGGTTGGGACGAAAGTAACACAATGTCAACTGATGACGTTATAGCACAGGCCATTGTCTCCTCTAGTTCATATTGCTTTTATAATGTTAGCAAAATATCAACAAGTGACTGAACGTTTGAAAATTATATATGACATCATTAGAATTATGCCTTAATCAATTGACTTGATGGATCAGCTTCTCACATAAGCTTTTATCAACAGGTTAGTGGTTAAAAATATATATGTTTATGATTCTGGGAGTCAATTTCCTTATGTCAAGCCATGGAAATGTGTTAAGAATGATGAGTTTGATGTTTATGAAGAGAATAAAGACGTTTATTCTGTCAAGACACAAGGAGCACACATGCAAGGACAGCTGGAGCGCACCTGATTGGTAGATCTAAGCATGAATAGTCCTTGAAAATGTTGAAAAACATCTACTACATTCCCATTAAAGTGAGATGAGAAAATGATGGTTAATATAGTCCAACTTTTGTAAGGCAAAATATTGTGGTTGCGCATCCTTGCGATGATGACGCGTGGTTCAATTTAATAAATTTCGAACCTATAGCATTAATTAATCAAATCGACACGAACATGAAATTATGTCTGATAGTACATTTGTTGAAAGTAATGAGCATTACAAACCAGAAACAGGAAGATCAGACAGGTTTTGTGCACTTGTCGCTAGCTGTTAATGTTGCGGTAGTTCTGTTCTCTGCCTATTTAATTTCAACCCATTTACCCCTAGAAATGTAATTACAGTTGCTAACGGTAGAGGACATACACCACATTGCCAAAAATATGTGGACAACTGCTCGTCATTCCAAAATCATGGGAATTAATATGGAGTTGGTCCCCCCTTTGCTGCTATAACAACCTCCACTCTTCTGGGACGGCTTTCCACTAGATGCTGGAACATTATTGCGGGGACTTGATTCCATTCAGCCACAAGAGTATTAGTGAGGTCAGGCACTGATGTTGGGTGATTAGGCCTGGCTTGTGTGCGGCTGTCCGGCCATGGAAACCCATTTCATGAAGCTCCCACCGAATATTTATTGTGCTGACATTGCTTCCAGAGGCAGTTTGGAACTCGGTAGTAAGTGTTGCAACCGAGGACAGACGATTTTTACGCGCTAAGTGCTTCAGCACTCGGCAGTCCTGTTCTGTGAGCTTGTGTGGCCTACCACTTCGCTGCTTAGCCTTGTTGCTCCTAGACATTTCCACATCACAATAACAGCACTTACAGTTGACCGGCGCAGCACTAGCACGGCAGAAATTTGACAAAATGACTTGGAAAGGTAGCATCCTATGACGGTGCCACGTTGACACTGAACTCTTCAGTACGGGCCATTCTACTGCCAATGTTTGTCTATGGAGTTCGCGTGGCTGTGTGCTCGATTCTATACACCTGTCAGCAATTTGGCTGAAATAGCCGGATCCACCAATTTGAAGGAGTGTCCAACATACTTTTGGCCATGTAGTGAATATACAGTAAGTTGTTGGTCATAAAATATGGTGTCTCTAGCTCTATTGATCTCTGAGTAATTAGGGAAAAAAACGTTCTCCCCTACAGAAACCTAAAAAAACCTACATTAGTAATATTTCAAAGTTGTTTTACGTATACTGAAAAAATATATAAACGCAACATGCAACAATTTCAAAGATTTTACTGAGATACAGTTCATATAAGGAAATAAATTAATTAGGCCCTAATCTATGGATTTCACATGATTGGAAATACAGATATGCATCTGTTGGTCACAGACACCTTAAAAAAAAGGTAGGGGCGAGGATCAGAAAACCAGTCAGTATCTGGTGTGCCACCATTTTCCTCTCCTTCGCATATAGTTGATCAGGCTGTTGATTGTGGCATGTGGAATGTTGTCCCACTCCTCTTCAATGGCTGTGCGAAGTTGCTGGATATTGGCTGGAACTGGAACACGCTGTCGTACACGGAGATCTAGAGAATCCCAAACATGCTCAATGGGTGACATGTCTGGTGAGTATGCAGGCCATGAAAGAACTGGAACATTTTCAGCTTCCAGGAATTGTTTTCAGATCCTTGCGACATGGGGCTGTGCATTATCATGCTGAAACATGAGGTGATGGCGGCGGAGGAATGGCACGACAATGGGCCTCAGGATCTCGTCACGGTATCTCTGCATTCAAATTGCCATCAATAAAATGCATTTGTGTTTGTTGTCCAGAGCTTATGCTTGCCCATACCATAACCCCACCGCCACCATGGGTCACTTGGTTTCAAAATGTTGACATCAGAAAACCGCTCGCCCACACGCCAAAGTTGTTTAAAACTATGTCGGAGGCGGCTTATAGTAGAGAAATGAACATTACATTCTCTGGCAACAGCTCTGGTGGACAGTCCTGCAGTCAGTATGCCAATTGAACGCTCCCTCAAAACTTGAGACATCTGTGGCATTGTGTTGTGTGACAAAACTGCACATTTTAGAGTGGCATTTTATTTTCCCCAGCACAGGGTGCACCTGTGTAATGATCATGCTGTTTAATCAGCTTCTTGATATGCCACACCTCTCAAGTGGATGGATTATCTTGGCAAAGGGGAAATGCTCACTAACAAGGTTGTAAACAAATTTGTGCAAAATATTTAATATAAATTTTTTTGTGCATATGGATCATTTCTGGTATCTTTTATTTCAGCTCATAAAACATGGGACTAACACTTTACATGCGTTTATATTTTTGTTCAGTGTAGTTACTTTACACCACTGATGTCGCGTCAATCGGAAATTACGTTTACATTTCTAGTGCTTAATCTTTAAGTCCATGGTGGAGTAACATCCGGGAACCGCTATTGTTTATCTCTCACGATCATAAAAAAGCCAGTAGACATTTTTAGTTCACATTTTTTAATAACATGGCACAATTTACATAACACAAGTTTAAATGAGGAGCATGCTGAAGATTCAGTCGCTTCTTTTTTTATTTAATTTTTTTATTCTTGATTCTAGAAAGACTTCCTTTTTTTTTTTACGTACATGATTAACAGCAACAAAAAAAAATCTTGTTAACAATCTCTCTGCAATACGTATTTACTAACCACTACGGCTCCAGTGGACGTTTTTAATGTGGGGTTAAAAAAACACTGCACAACATCTGGCTCTCACAGAGTTTTGAAGCGCACAACTAAACCTTCAGTGGACTACTAAAATAGATCTCTGCTCATAAGAAACAAACTATCCATAGTTTAGACTGGCTTTTTTTGTCTTTTTTATTTTTGTAAATACAACAACTTAGGATATCACTTTAATACACCGTTAGATCAACATAACTTATTTCCAAACACATACTTTACACTCCTTTAGAAGGGATAATGTGGTGTATTTTTGTAAATGTGCTGTATTCTCTCAAAAAACAAGACTTGTAGTAGGAGTAGTGGGAGTTGAGTTGTTGGAGTGACTGATAGGTAAATTATCTCTCACTTTAAACTGTCTGTTAGGCGACTTCAGGCATTGGAATTCCTCTGAAAATAAAATAGCTCTATAATAGACATTTTTAAGGATTGTCACCACAACTTCGTATCATTTTTAAGAAAATTGTTTTACTTTTGCACAACCGTATACCGTTCTACGATATAGTGTTTTTCTACGAGCACTATGGATTTCATTTCAGTGATACATACATTATTATGGGTTTGTGTGATCTTGGTTGTGGAGAGAATACAGTGTTGTCAGAGTTAGTTGGGGTGGTGACCAGGCTGGCTTTCAGAGTGTAAGCCCAGACATTTGTTGCATAGTTGAATGGGGGGTATGGTGGTCTCTGGTACAATTATTTTTCCGCTGCGTCAAGCTAAAACCAATCTGCAAAAAGCACATTCTACACTTCTTCCTTAATAATAGTCCTCTATTTACATTTGTTCAAAGTAAAGCTTTCAAAACACCCTTTTGCATATTTGTACCTTGATTTGTTCCTTAAGGAGTGAGCATGTCGACTGTACACATATCTACACATATATGCATCATGAACTGTGTACAAAACGTCTTTGTGAGGGTTCCGTTTATATTGACCTACACACCTTCAGGGTAGTCCAGGACGCGTTATATACAAGAGAATAATGCACACAAAAAGCAGGAGCAAACTGGAAAAAGAGTTTAGTAAAATCTCATTTTTTGTTCCATAATTTTCTCCCCCTTGTTTTTCCTTTTTTTATACAAAAACATCATCTGTGGGTGTTTTTCAACCACATATTATTCACAGCTATGGTACAGTCTGGTTTTCCCAAAGCTAAGTGCTTGGTGTGAGTTCAGTGTTAGTAGTTCTGTCAGACACAGGGCATGGAGCAGGGTCTGCCTGTAGTCTGCCTGTAGTCCAGGGTGATGTTTGCACCCCGCTCCGCTCACCGTGCCTCTATGTCTTTGTGGTTGTGGGCTGGCGGTCTGTCTCTGATGTCTGTGGTGAGGGGCATAGTCCGTCTGGGGGAGCCCGGCCTGGCACCCAGCGTAGGGATGAGGGGGGGCGGGGCGCTCAGGGATGCTGTGGGCGGAGTTTTGTTCAGGATACCATTCTGGTGGGCGGCGGCTGCGGCAGCGTGTGCGGCGTATGCTGCAGCGGCGGCCGAGGGGCTGACCCTGGAGTAGTGCATGCTGGGTAATCCGGGGGCCATGAGGCCGGGGTGGGGGTGTGGCAGGTGGCCTTCCAGGGCCGGGTGGTGCATAGCGACGTGCAGGCGTCCGTGCTCGTAGTCCTCTCTGAGCATGTGCAGGCGCTCGCGCTCCTCCAGGTGGGCCCGGGCCTCCTGCTCCCGGCGCTGCTCCAGGGCTAGAGGGTGGTGGTGGTCACGATTAAAGTCATGAGACTCTCGGTCCCTGTAGGAGCGTTCTGCCTCGTAGAGGCGCTGCCCAGCCAGCCTGTGCAGGGGATCGTTCCTCAGCAGCAGTTCCCTGGTCAGAGGGTCCCGTCTGTGGATTTCCAGGCCCCTGTATGGGTCCCTCATGGGGTCCCAGTGGAAGGCTGGGTAGGGGAACCTCTCTGCCCCTGGGATGGGGCTTATACCCATGAAGGGGGCCACCATTCGAGTCCTCTCCAGGCCGCTGATGCTGTTCATGGGGTGGACGCCCGCCATGCCCATGGGCATCGCCATGGAGGAGGGGGGGTGGGTGTGGAAGCCGGGTGTGGGGGGCACCTGGGGCGGGTGTGGGTGGAGGTGAGGGTGTGGGTGAGAGGTAGGTCTGTCCCTGTCCGTAGGTCTGTCCCTGTCAGTAGGTCTGTCCCTGTCCGTAGGTCTGTCCCTGTCCGTAGGTCTGTCCTGCTCCTCGTTCCTCTCCTCCTTCACCTTCACCTCGTTGTTGTTCTTCTTCTCCATCAGTGCCTCCCTCTCCCCCCTCCCCAGGCCCCCGTTGGGCCGGTCCAGGCTGGTCTGACGGATGTAGGGTGAGGTCGTCCCTCTGCCGTTGGCCTTGTCCTCAGACACCCGCCCGTCGTGGATGATTGGCGTTGTGTTCTTGTCACCGTGGTGATTCTCTTTGAGCTTGTGCTCGTCTGTGCCATTGTCCTTCCAAGAGTCTGGGTGCTCCCTGTCTCTGTCTCGGTCTTTGGGCTTGTCCTTATCCCTGGGGGGTTCGCTGGGGGGCAGGTGGTTCCTGGGGGGCTCCGGGGGACGGCTGTGACCCAACAGGCTGATGGGGTTGATGGGGACCGGGGATGGATGGGTCTGGTGACGCTTCTCCATGGCTTCCCTGGATGGACACACACAACAATGGGCTTTAAAGTCTAATTTAATTTCAGTGTTTGTCAGTGGTATAACTTTAGGGAACATTCAGAGTTGTCATTTCATAACACCCACCTCTCCTTGTCATCTTTGTTGACGGAAGACGTGTCTCGCTTGTCTGAGTCTCGGTCTCTCTCGTGGGAGCTGACTGAGGCGCTCCTCTCTGAGTCGCCAGGTTTGAGCCAGGGTGGAGGGGTGGGGAAGGACGGCGGTGTGCGGTGCAGCCGGTTCCATGGCTCGTGGTTGTTGCTGAAGTGCTGCTGTGCATTGGGGCTGTCTTTATGGCCAAACACAGAGTTGGGCGCTGTTAGGGATTCAACACACGGAAAGAAGAAAAAAACAAAACCCAAGTTAATTTAAAAGGCATATCTCCCTGGTGTGATGTTCGGTCAACTCTAACGTTACATGATTCCATGAGTACCCCATGCAACATGAATTTTCTGAATCGAACAGGAAATCCAAATGTTTGGTTGTCAAATACACATAGTGTTGTCATGGAGATGAAACTCACTTAGTGCTGGGTTTCCAAGCCCACCGAAGGCTGCCGTGCTGAGAGAGGCGAGTCCTCCAAAGGAGGGAGGCCTACTGAATGGCTCTGAGGGAGAGAGAGAGAGATAGAGAGTGAGTGAGTGAGAGAGCAAGAGAATGAGCACGGGAGGGAAGGAAAGAAATAAAGAAAGAAAGAGAGAGAGCGGAAAAGAGAGAGAGAGAGAGAGCAAACACCCAGTAAGCACCCTCTCTATATTGCTCCTTTACAGGGTCAACCAGTTTCTGGCACAGACATACTGTACTTGTCAGTGCTCCATACACACTCAAGATCAATTGAAATGCTACGTTTTGACTTGACTAGGTGCACTATGTGTGCTGCCTCTTACCTAAGTGAGGTGCAGGGGTGAGGAAGTTGCCAGGGTGGTGTGACGGGTGGCCGAACGGGCCTGCTGACGGGTGTGTAGAACCTGACATGGGAAAGAGAAAGAGTTGATGTAAGACATCTTCACTATAAAAAATTGATATTAATCTCCCTTAGCTTAGAAATGTGTAATGTAGCATAGAAATGTTTTATTTTAGAATCATAGCTTAGAAATGTGTAATGTAGCTCAGATATTTTATTATAGAATCATAGCTTCCCTAACGATTTTGAACTGAGATACAATATATGAAAGAGATGCAGGATGTGTCCCTTTTTAGAGGCAAGAGCATTGATCTCAACATGTAATCTATAGCCCATGTGGAGACCGGTGCTCTGCCTGAACACGCCATGTTAAAAATGTACCTCTATGGGGCCAGTGGGATTGATCTAGCTCTGTGGGGAGAGGACAGCCTGGAGATATTGTGTCAATCATAGAAATAGTATTTCAGTCTAATTGTCCTGGTCTGGAGGGCTTTGTCCCTTCTGGTAATCCAATTGACATGGTGACAATCTACCTCTAACCAGGACACTAACCAACCCGCACTCACCGGCTGCTGAGAAGAGCGTGGCGGGACGCGCTAAGTCGTGGGGGTGGTGCATCCCGCCAAAGAGGCTGGGGCCGGGGGGTCGACTCAGGAACTCCGGCTTGAGCCCGAAGTCCAGCTTGTGCGGGTCGACCTGCATCTGCTGCTGGAAGACGCCAGACAGGGAGAAACAGCACATGAAAAGCCCATCCCCAACGTAGCAGCAGTATGCATAAAGACTGTAGAAGGTACCACAATATGGAAGTCCTCTTATAAGACTCTCTCTCTCTCAATACAGTCTCTCTTTCCAGGAGGGAAGCTGGATTATACTACTAACTAAACTAGATTGGTGCTTAGATTATAAAATATTGGGGTTTAGAGAACCACACTATAATGAAGCACAACAGTGTTTCTCTACAGTCTGTGAGTGTAAGGACGTGCAAAGGGGAGGTCTCACCTTGACTTTCTGCTGGTGGTGGTAGATCTGCCAGGCCATATGGACATGCATGGCACACCACTTCCCCGGTTTCTGGACAAACACAAGTCAAGACGATATGGTTAACCTCAAAGGGGCAGGATTCTCATGGACTGTGTACACATTATGGGCCGTTTCTTTTTTGTTTTCTTTTAGGGGAGAGAGAACTAAAGCATTCTTACCCTGAGAATGGGCCGAAATGGATCTGTTAGCTAGAGGAGAGAGAGAGAGAGAGAGAGAGAGATGGCTCAGTTACTTTCATGTCTCTCAGCCATTCTTAATTAGCAACTATGCCTGGCTTCATTATTGAACGTGTGAGTGTGTCCAGCTAGGGTGCTTACCCTGGGGTCCTTTTGTAAGAGTGTGTGTGGGACTGTTCCAGGTCTTGAGGCCACATCCAGTGGGTTAGACGTCTACAGAACACAGAGAGAGCTCATTGTGAGAGGAGGTATGGGGAGCATCGTCTCTGTCATCTAGGTTGTACATGCACATGTTTTTCAAGTCCCATAAAGTATGTTTAGCTGTGTGTTGGTCTTCAGAGAGCACCCTCTACAATAAAGATGTGTTGGTCATGTTCACTCCCTGTGTGTGTGTGTGTGTGTGTGTGTGTGTGTGTGTGTGTGTGTGTGTGTGTGGTGTTGGCCTGTGGCCCCTACCTTGGGCTGGAAGGCCCCCTGCAGTGAGCCGAATGGCCCGTTCGGAGGGATCACCGGAGGAATGCCTGACACGCCCGGGGGGTAGGAGTGGAACAGCTGAGAAAAGAAGAGAGGGAACAGAGAGGAGTGAGGATGGGTGTGGTGTTGTGTTGTTCAGACAGAGGAGAAGGACAGCAGCTGTATGAACACTGAGATGAAGGAGAGAGGGTCTATGATGATGTCGTGGAAATTCACTCTACATTTTTCCTCCACAATGACATGACAGGGTACAGGGAGCCGGGGTGGAGGGAACAACGTGACAGACATGATGATGTCACAACCATCACTAGAGGTCAACATCCAGACCACCGTCAGTAAGGAAGCTACAACTGTCACTGTCCTTAGTGCCCATAAGCGTGAAACGAAACTAACAGTCACACTTTTATAATGGTACTGAAATCACCAGGTATTTACTAAGCACTAACATGGAAATTACACATTAATAACCTATAAATTATTTAGTCTTAGTTAGTGTTGAGAGTAAAAAGTTCTATACAAAATCCGACTATACAATCACAACAGGTGTCTGTCTGTTGAGGCGTACATAATACACTTCCACATTAATGAACTCATTTTAAATAGGGGTTACCCAACCTAACGGTGGTGATAGAGGTGAGATTAATTAAGACCAAACTCTGACTAACATGTAATTGCTACTCTGATTCACAACATGCACAACAGTTGAATGCCTCTGAGTAGCAGAGCAGTAATTGAAGGCAGAGGTCAAGTGTGGTGGAGACAAAGTCATTTAGCGGCACACACACATACAGCGGCACACACACACACTCACGCACACACTTCTACAGCCAATTGAGAATTTGTTCTATTCACTTGAGTAGGAAGGGGGTTGCAATGATACAGCCAGGTTCCATTGTGTGAATGATACAGTAGTGAATGAATGAGCAAGCAGACAGTCGTGTTAGCAGACAGACACGTTGTGATGGGTAAGACAGAAATACAGCATTCCTCCAGTCTTGTGCTGTGGACAGACAGGATGCTGTATTCTCTCAGAGCAGAAGCAGAGGTGGAGGCATGGGAGCTACTGTACAAATACACACAGAACTACAACATGAACTAGCATGAATAGATGGATGGAGAAGCACGTACTGAATGCACAAACTACCCCACAAACACATAGAGAAACTCACGCTGTGTCTGTAGAAGGGGTCAACTTTTGTTGGGAATTTTTCAAACTGTAGAAGGAAGGAAATTAACAAAACTAAGAATATTGCAGCAGTTAAAGAGAAGCTTATTGATGTACATGTAAGACTGGGCTGTTTGGTGAATCCAGAAGACAGAGAAACCATTTGACCACATCGTTATCCTCAGCCTTAAGAGTCCATTCTGTGCCTCTCGCGCTCCCATTTCATGAGCGACTGAAGAGCTCATAAACTATGCAGCTCTGTGTAGCCCTGTGTCTCATTTGGGGAGTTTTTAGTGGTTTAATGTGGACCTAGGAAAAACATTTCCAAAGTCAAGTATAAACACTGCGGCTGTAAAAAACACTTTAATGTCCTCATTAGCTGTCAGAGCGCTAGCCAATCTCCCTTTGAGTAATATCTTCAGAGCAATGTAAAATACTCTACGGTTACAGTAGGCGGGTGTGCGTGGTCTTATTCTTCTGTCCTTGTGGTGACATTTCCCACGTCCCCATGAGGACAAAGGCTATTTTAAGCTTAGGGTTAAGGTTAGGGTAAGGTTTAGGGAAAATAGGATTTTGAATGGAAATACATTTTAGGTCCCCACAAGGAAAGAAAAACAAGTGTGTGTGTGTGTGTCTGTTGTCTGGGACCATGGGTGAGTCTGTGTACAGTGTGTGTGTGTGTGTGTGTGTGTGTGTGTGTGTGTGTGTGTGTGTGTGTGTGTGTGTGTGTGTGTGTGTGTGTGTGTGTGTGTGTGTGTGTGTGTGTGTGTGTGTGTGTGTGTTAGAGAGAGGGCTGGTGAGCAGACAAACAGCGGGGCTCCAAACCCAAAGCATTCTCCTATAATGAAAACTCCACTAACTACAGTACATGACGTAATTTAAGACAAAATTATTAGACTGCAATTATGTTCTCAAAGCTGGCCCAGAATGAAACAACTCCGCCTCGGGGGCAGTTATTGCCAATTTAGAAATAGCTGCATTCCAGTTTGGGGTGCCTGAAATATGCCAGAGAAAACACTAGATAGAGTTTTTTAGAGAAGAAAGGCATCATTGTGGTAAAAAATGGAGAAACACATGGTCATCATTAGGACGCACGGCACAAAAAAATAAAAAAAACTGTTTCCCTCCAGAAAAGACTGGAGACTGTATTAAAACACTATCCTTCCCCCCCATTGTTAATGCATATACACCAAGCACTGAGGTTTTTGCTGTAAATGCTTCATAAAATAAAACATCATCAAACATTGTTATCATTACCCTTCAGCCCCCTCACCCCCCAGTCCACCGCCCCTCCTCCCCAAAACCTCCCAACCCTCTCCTCCCTCCCCGGAGTGGTGTTCTACTTATCCTCACATTTCTGGCTGGGGTACGCACCATGGGGGGTGCAGGGGTTGGCATGATGGCGTGGGAGAAGGGGGTGAAGGTGTGCTGGTGGGTGTGCTGGTGCGTGTGCTGGTGCTGGTGCTGGTGTTGGTGTTGGTGGAGCTCGGTGCGCAGGTAGGGGGGCGGACCCAGGGAGGCCCCGCGGTCGGCGCTCTGCGAGGCGAGGAAACGGTTGTTGAGCTCCTGGCGCAGCAGGTCTTGTTCTGGAGGAGAGAGGAGAGGAGAGGGAGAGGGAGAGAAGAGAAGGAGGATGAGAGCAGGAAATAAAATGACCTGTATCTGTTTGTATGTGCTGGATACAAAGAGTAAGAATACCCATGATAGTGAAATTGTCTGTGCTAGATCTGTTTTAAGTGAGAGTAACAATATCCATGGAGGTAGAGTACAACCATTACAGAAGATCTATAGTGTTAGTCACGTGTCACAATAAAACCAAGATAGAGAATCAGGATGTTCAGGATGACAACGTCCTTGTATTCTCTTTACCCTGGGAGAAGAGCCAGCTGCTTTATTGTAATTATATGAAAACCTCTAACCCCATTTTAGACCAGAGCTGTTGATTAACTGACTGGCTCACAACAGGTTGAGGAGAAACAGATAAATGCATTTTACATGCTTTCTTAAGTATTCTGTATTGACTGAATTGATTTCGGTGAGATGAACACATTCCCTTGTAAAAGTGAGAATTGCTCATAGCGATAGCGTTACTAAATCATGATCACATCTCAGGAGAGGGCATAATCCCTTTCATAAACAGAGGGAAGGACAGGACGCCTCTCTGCACTATTATTAACAAACACAAGACGGCACAGAGCGCAGCTACCGTGTGCAATCCTGAGCCGTCAGCCTCTGTCTCCTATAAAATAGCACCAAGGTAACATTATGTCCGTCTCTCTCACAGTTTAATACGTCTTGTGCTCCACACGCACCACATGCCACAGATGACCTGATTTCTGCCACAACAGCCATGAGAATGTACAGCTTTGCTCTGTGTCTTGTGCCAGTTGTTCTTGTGTTGCAGTTCTCCTGCCTGTCCACGTGGGGGCAACCTGGTACATGTGCCTACCTGAGTAGGCTGTCCCAGCGGCGGGGTGTCCTCCGGGGACCGGCAGGGTGCTAGACGTCAGTGGCGGAGGTGGGGGCAAGACCGCTGGAGGCGCAAACATATTGGGGTGGTGGGGGTGTGGCGAGGACTGCAGGGTGGGGGGGAAGTCGTGGGGAGCAATCTGATTGGCTGGGAGGGGCAGGGGGAAGGCGGTGGCTGCTGCTGCAGAGACGGAGCCGGATGGCGGGTGGTGGGATAGGTGTGGGGACGGACCAGCGGGGCCGTGGGGCTTGGTACCGCCTGGGGTACTGCTTCGACTGCTGCTAGAGAGAGAGAAGGACAGAGAGGGCGAGAGAGAGAGAGATTATTCATTTGAATAACACTTCCACATAAGTCAACTCTTCCCCCTGTATATAGTAGATACGAAGCTCTAACAGACAGAAAGGTTTCACATCTCATTTTCATCAAGATACTCTTCACTGAATCTCCGGGATGTATTAAAACACTACCTTCAGAACACTCTTAAGTGCAAATAACCACCACTGGCAAACATTATAGAACAGCCTCTGTGTTTGAACGCTTCTCTAGTTAAAGGGATACTTCGTCATTTTGGCCATGAAGTCCTCTATTTACTTCCCCAGAGACAGATGGACAAGCGGAGACCATTTTTATGTCTCTGTGTCCAGTATGAAGGAAGTAGCGGTAGTTTAGCGAGCCAATCCTACTGGGCTTAGTGCAATGAAGACTGGAAGTCTATGGGTTTCTGCTCGCATGCTAGTAGATACACATAGACTTCTAGTTATTGCGCTAACACTAGTTATCATTATCAAACTACTGCTAACGTCCTTCATACTGGACACATAGATATACCAATGGTATCCACAAGTGCATCTGACTCTGGGGAAGTAGATAAAGGACTTCATTGCCAAAATCCTGAAGCATCCCTTTAAGCCGCTCCAGAGGTACATGCGTAAAAAAGGACAGAGAGAGAGGAAGATACCAGGCAGAGAGCCTCGTGTTGTGTGTGTGGGTTTCTCCCTCCGAGCCATGTAGCAGTCTCTTAACAAGCTAAGCCCAAAAGCTCATTTGCAGCTGCCGCCTGTCTCTGTAACCACCTTGTGATTATTCACAGAGGCTGCCAGACCCGTTGGCACACTGACTAGCACACTGGTAGAGGGAGCCAGACACAGAGCCAGCTCCCTGAGAGTGAGAAGCCTTCGCTGGGACTGGGGCTGACTGGGGCTCTGAATTAATGCACAGTATTTTAACATACTAAAACATGGCTCAGTGCTGCTTGACTATGGGTGGTGGAACAGCTAGCTGATCCATAGAGATGGGTAAAGAGCTGTGACTGGTAGGCTAATAGCAGCAGATGACAATGTGGGTGGTTAATAAATCCAAGGACTTATCGCTCAGCTGGTGTGGCGGTGGTTTAACCACCCTGGTGAGAGTCAGTGATGTTGTTTGGCTGGAAGGTTTCAGCGCAATACTAATTAAAGGTTTGATCTTGCCAATCATGTACATGCTGACATAAGATCAGAGTTTGAATACCTTCAGTTAAAGAGGGGGTCTCAAAGGGTTTTTATTTGTGCATTACTCAATATCAAAACAGCACACAAATAAAAGATTTCACTAGAGAATAAACAGACAGAAACAGGCCTACATACAGTATCTTGGTGTAAATAGACTTGGGACTCACCTGAGGCCGTTGAGGCTAAGGCTGTTGCTGTAGGCAGACAGGGAGCGAGGATGTGGCCCACAGTGTGCGGGGGGCCGGTGAAGCCCGGCCTGGCTCTGGCTGGGGTGGTGGGCCGGTAGCACGAGGGACGGGGGGTGTGGGTGCAGGCTAGGGGTGGGCGGAGGACGTGGGTGGGACAGGGGCTCAGGCTGGTGCTGGGGCCGGGAGGCCTGCGAGGGCTCTTGGCCCTGAGCGAGAGGCAGGGCGTCAGGGATCTGAGGCCTGAGGGAGGCCTCTGAGCGAGGGGGCTGGTGGACCGGTGCCTGAGTCAGACGGGAGCCGGGTGGAGAAGGCTGGACCTGGGCGGTGGGTAGGGCAAAAGGCAGGGGGCGGGCAGCCGCGCAGGGCTGCGGGGGTAGGGGCTGCTTGGGAGCACTGGGCACGGGGGGAGGCACGAGGGCGTCCCTGCAGCTTTCCAGGCTCTTCTCCTGGCTGCGCTCTAGGCCTGACACCTTGGAGAGGCCCAGGCCGCCACGCTCCTGGCTGTCATTGGTGGAGACTGCATTGATGCTGAAATCTGGAATTGTGGACAGAGAGAGGGAAACACAAAAAGAGAGACTCTTCAGTACTTCATTCACAGAAACAGTTTATATTGAATCACACAGGCTGCTCACTGCAACAAGTAAGAATTCCACAAGCGCTTCCAAACACTAGACAAACTCTGCTTATTTCTACAAAACAGTCCATTGATAAAGTCCATTGATAATACCATATACAGGACCTCTACAGTGCTTGTACATGGCAGGTAGGTCCTACTCAGACAGACACTGTGCTGTAGCATCAGCAGTCAGCTCTCTGCATGGTGTATGAGCTGGAGCAGGAGCAGGAGCAGGGAGACTCATGGGGGATGACAGTGCATACACAACCAGTAATTAACTTTTCTCTCTGGGCTAAATCTCTGCAGAGCTGATGATTGGACTGGTTCCCCAGGGCCGTGGCAGTGAGGCAGGCAGGCAGCCCTCTGGAGCTCCATTATAGCAGGCTAAGGCCTCTGAGGTGGCTCTCTCTGTAGTATTACTGCTAGGCTAGTCCCAGGGGCCTCCTGGCCTCATAGAGGAATACCCAGCGGCCCCAGGGACCAGCCTAGCAGTAATATGACAGAGAGCCAGCCTACAGAGAGAGAGCAGACCACGCCTGGTCACCTGCCTCCCCGCCTGCCTCTCTCTCAGGCTCCATACAAAGGCCATCCATTAGCCATAGAATGTTGGAGGTGGCAGGTAGCCTAACGGTTAGAGTGTTGGGCCAGTAACTGAAAGGTAGCTGGTTCAAATACCCAAGCTGACAAGGTGCAACAACAAAAAACCTGTCGATGTGTCCTTTAGCAAGGCACTTAACCCTAATTTGCTCCAGGGGCTGACCTTGTAGATAGGCTGTCATTGTAAAAAATAATTTGTTCTTAACTGACTTGCCTAGGGATTTAAGCTGCAAGGCACATGTGACACCATCGTTAGGGGTCAGGCCAGATAATGCCTGACCAGCAGCAGATGGATCAATATCTATTATCTGCTGTAACAGCTATTGACCACCGCAGCTCCCTGGAGAGATGAGACAGGGCAAGACATCTGTCAGCTGGAGAACACAAAACACACACACACTCTGCAGATAAAGTGTATCCTTCTGAACTAGTACACTTTGTAAGATCATTAGGACATTTCAACATAGCCTATATCAGGGTTCACCAACTGGTGGATTTTATTTGGACCCCTTAAGTATTCTGAGCAACAACAAGAAAAAAGTGTATCTTTTCGTTTTTTACATAAAAGACTGTAAAAACAACAGGAAATCAGCTTCAAGTGATTTTAATTTTGGAAATCTGTTCCAAAGTATTCCCACACATAATAGAGAGATATATTTGATTGTATACAAATGTAAGCAAGGTTTGAAATGATTATGTTTTAGTCAAATATTTTCTCTGCTTGGGCCTCTTTATTTGTAATTATGTTCTGGCCTCCTGAACATCCGCTTAAGAAATGTAATTGATGAATCTTGTTAATGATGCCTGGGCTTTATAATACCTATTTTATATAAGGGGAAGGTAAATCCTCCGCAAAATGTTTGATTCTAAAACGTCAACAAGGCCAACTTAGCTCCCATAGAATGGAGACAATGTCTGTTTTCTGCTCGCATACATGTCACTCAGACTGGCCCTAACTCACACTAACACCAATCAGTGTCCGTCTATCCTCAGACCAGATCCATGTCATTGTCCACACCAATCTGCTCCACACACGCCATCACCATTCTACAGAGGCTCCTTCTAGATAGAAAACATCCCTGGCTTAATAGATGGACAGATGGAGGGAGAGCTCCCTAATTCTTCCTCCCCCCTTTCTTTCCCCCTGAGGTCCCTTGGCTTGTTTTGAGAATGTGCTAATAGGAAACGTTGAAAAGAAGGTGTCTCTTCTCCTCGTAATGAAGACTCCTGGGCCGGGAGGAGGAGAGGAGCATAGAAGGGGAGGAGGAGGAGATGTGTACACCTCCTCCCATGAGGGGTAATTTGTCAGTCTCCTTGATCCCTGGAAACAAATACACCCCCCGTGTTCCTTACAAGCACCAGCCCTACTATTTTCCTTTCCCAACATGTCATTATCTTCTGTTTTTAAGTAGTAGTGGGGTGGTGGGCCCATTAATATGGTGGTTTATATCACATTATATCACTTCTGTTTTTAAGTAGTAGTGGGGTGGTGGGCCCATTAATATGGTGGTTTATATCACATTATATCACTTCTGTTTTTAAGTAGTAGTGGGGTGGTGGGCCCATTAATATGGTGGTTTATATCACATTAAAATGGGGAATAAATGAATGAGGCCTGTTGAAGTTTTTTTTTTTTTTTTTTTAAGGTTAGAGGTGGTGGTGAAGCCAAGGGCTGGATTTAAGGCTCAGGGGAACTGAGGGGCTTAGAGTGGGGTCAGCCGAGTGGTGGGTGAGCAGAGAAAAGCAGAAAAGCCCTTCATTAAGATAGGGTGTCTAGGGACAGGGGCGTGGGGCTTAAGAGTGCCACTCATTATCCAGGGGTGAGCTCCCTCTAACCCCCTCTAACCACTTACAGAACATTAACTACACCCCCACTGCTGCCACAGGGACTACATTGGAAGATGGGGGTATGGATGTTCAATAAACAAAATAGAGAATGCAATACTAGTAAAACATTTAAGCACTGATTGTGACAACAGCCTATAAACCCCCCGCCCTCCCCTCTATGGTATAGCCCATAGAGGTTGGACAGAGTGAGTCCTACGCCTGGACACCGGACTGACAGATTTATAGGGGTACAGACCTCTGGGGGTACAGACCTCTGGGGGTAACGACCTCTGGGACATCCCAGCACTCCGCCTCTGACCCCTTCTCCCCATCTCTCTGTCCCATTCCTCCCCTAAATAGCCCCATCACACATTCTTAACCCACACGTCATCCCTTCAGGGGTTACATCGGTTCAATCACACAAAACCAACAAGCAAACAGCCTAGCTATGAGCTATCAACCCCAAATGTCTGGATAGACCCCTTCACTAAGTCTGTCTCTCCGCTGGCCCGGGGATAGCCTAGTCCTAGATCTGTTTGTGCGGTCTTAGCAACTCCTAATGCATGACAATGATTATAAGAGTTGACAAGACAGTACAAACAGATTGGTCATCAGGCTAGCCGGGGGGTAGATTTTGGTCTGAGAGACACAGTGAGGGAAGACAATGATGAGAGCTGAAGCGAAGCTAAGAGGCTATGTATCCTTATCCAAACTCCATGATGCAAGAGACAGGAGCCTCAGGGGACACCAAAGTGTCCAGCCTGCTCAGTGTCAAACTCCCAGCATGCAACAGTCATCAGAGGGTGAAACGGCACATTAGCAGCAGCAGCCGGTGTGCTCCAGTGATGCTGAAGCCTACTGAGTATGGCCCTCATGGTTCACAGAGGGCACATAACATTCTAATTAAACCAAATGAACTCCACAACACTTAGGCTTAGGGTTCAAAGACAAGAGATAGCAAGCTAGAGGGAAGGTGATAATTTGAATTTACCAGTGTGTATTTCTTTTTACAATAAAAAACAATTGACAGCCATCCATAAAGCCAAGAGCTCGGTTGGTTAGAGTAACTAGAGTGCTGTGCTGTGCTGACAGCTGTGCACCTGTTGAGAGGTGGAAGGAAACAGGTGATACTGAGGGGAAACACGCTGCCAGGAAATGTGGGGGGGGAAAACTGAGCCAACCTTGCTTTGTTTGAGAGAGAGAGAGAGAGAGAGCGAGAAAGGGGGAGAGGGAGAGAGCGAAAGGGGGAGAGAAAGTGCAGAAGGCGATGCAACAGCAGGTTACCTGTGGCGCGTGCTGCACCATGTTGCAACACACCTGCTCCTTCTTCCCTGTCTGTCTGTCTGTCTGTCTGTCGGGGGAAGGGGAACCTAAAAGGCTGTGGCCATGACTCTGCGGTTTCAGGGGGACCGCTGACAACCATAATCCCAGCTGTCTGTCACAGAGACCTACGAAGGCCTGGACACCCCCCCCTCCCCCTCTCTAGCTCTCTCTTCCTCTTTCTCTATTTCTCTCCCCCCTCCCTCCCTCTCTCTTTGTCTCTCTCGCTCTTTCTATTCCCTATATCTATCTCTCCTCCCTCTCCCTTTCTCTCTGTATGTCTTTCCTTTGTCTCTCTCTTGGCATCATTAGCAGATTCTTCCCCACTTACTCAGTCAGTCAACCAGTCAACCAGTCAACCAGTCAGTCAGTCAGTCAGTCAGTCAGTAACATTGCTTCAGGAGTAACACATCACTCTACATCCTGCTTAGAGTTGCAGCCAACCAATGCAATGCTCCACAAGGACTGCACTGCACTTCAGGGATCAGTCGCAATCATAAGAAACAGATGAATGCGGTCTAGACGAGATCGTGGGTAATTTTTCTCTCTAGGTCCAACAATTATGCTCTTAAACAATGGTTCTGTTATTTCGAGAGACTGACGCTCTTTTTTTCCCTGGCACCTTCCATTTCCAACCACTCCCCCGCTCCGCCTATCCCCGCTTCCCCCTCCAAAAACAGACAAATAAAATCCAGGAAAGCTGTTTCAAATCAATTAAAGTACACATAGAGCTTTGTACCACTGACTACAGCCCGGCCCTCCTCGAAGAGAAAATTCCTTTTCGCATTTGTCTTCTGTGTAAACATTAATTATAATCAGAGACCCCATGCCGAGGGGTCTGGGGAAAGCTCTAACTACTTTAACTGTGTTTTCAGATGCACTCTGAATAATTTATTCGACTGCAAAAAATCTATTCTGTATGCCTTTCCTACGCACTTCTCAGTAGTAGGGACATGCATTAATGGAGACCAAGGGAAGCCAGGCTTCCCCCATACATTATTTAAAAAATATATTTTTTTCTTGGTAATTTATCTTTCGTCTCTCTGTGTATATCAGAAATGCCCTTCAATTCGCAAGAGGCTGAACGCATCTCACCGGAGAAAGCATCCGAATGAACGAAACAGCGCCCCTATGTCTCTATGTGTAGCCCATCTATCTGATGCTGCCTGGTCAAAAAGAGGATGACACTGTTGCCGCCCGTGGCATTGAATGCAATGGAAGCCAGTGAGCATTTGGCCTCCCTTGATAATTAATTGTTTTTATAAAATAATAGTCTATCAGCGTTGAGCTAAACTGAGTGAGCTCAATAGTGAATGGTCCTGTCACACCAAAAGAAAGCCAGTTTGGATTTGGATTCACACCAATCACATCAGAAGCCAAACGTCATTGACAGAAAACTTGAATTGTTGCATCTCATTGTTTCGCTGTCCTCCGTTGGCTAGCTCAATCAAATTTCAATCAAATGTATTTATATAGCCTTTTTTACATCAGCAGTCACAAAGTGCTATACAGAAACACAGCATAAAACTCCAAACAGCAAGCAATGCAGACGTAGAAACACGGTGGCTAGGAAAAACTCCCTAGAAAGGCAGGAACCTAGGAAGAAACCTGGAGAGGAAGCAGGCTCTGAGGGGTGGCCATTCCTCTTCTGGCTGTGCCGGGTGGAGATTATAAGAGTAGATGGCCATTAGCTAAAATTGGCCCTTTCCTAAATTAGCCAAGGATGGAGATTAGATAGATAGATAGATAGATAGATAGATAGATAGATAGATAGATAGATAGATAGATAGATAGATAGATAGATAGATAGATAGATAGATAGATAGATAGATAGATAGATAGATAGATAGATAGATAGATAGATAGATAGATAGATAGATAGATAGATAGATAGATAGATAGATAGATAGATAGATAGATAGATAGATAGATAGATAGATAGATAGATTAGATAGATAGATTAGATAGATAGATAGGAATTTGGACTTGTGGTTTTACTTAATTCTCTGTACTAGCCAATGATTATAATGCAGATTCTGATCCAACCATAAATTCATATATTGTGCCCCTGGCCTTAGAGGATGGAAGTTCAATATGTAGCTAGATGTAGTAGGTTAATGTTAACTAGCTGGCCTGGCACATTGTTGACCATGAAAGGAAGTTAAGACTAGCAAGCAATCATTTTAGCCAGGTAGACTAGGACAACAAAAACTAAAAGTGTGTACTGTATGACAGAGTGATAGATCGTTTAGGCAACATGAAAGAGGTGGATGGCATAGGGTTAGTCAACATGTTTTTTCTACTTGCACGCACGCATGCATGCACTCACGCACACACACACACACACACACAGAAATCAGTACCATGGACAGCCACATCATATTTAGTTTACTTTGATTGGACTAAATTGTTTTTGGTATCTTTTAGTTGTCACTGTATTAGACAAAGCATAGGTGATTAGATTTCTTTGCGATTTGCGGTAACTCTCCGTGGTTCTAAATTAACAGTTGTTTAGTAGTCTGAAAATGCCTATATATCACGGTTTCCAGGCATATGAACTAACAGGTTATAGCGCAAACAACACCATTATCACAACACATAGGCTGTAATGTGTTTTTGTTTCCTGGATTGGCTTCACAAGTGATTTTACCCACACACCGCTACAGGCTGGTATTAAGACTTACCGTATGCAGACGCGCAAGGGGCTTTGCAGGAGTGGTTCGCTTGCGCTGGCTGAATACATTTAATTCAACCACTGGAAAACTCTCCCACTTGATGGCCAACATATTTTCTCGTAGAGTTTTCATTAAATACAGATTTCATTTCATGTATCTTAATCCATCCCGTTAATTAGAATTCTTTCGACAGACTCACTAGAATACATCGAGAGAACGCTTCAGAATATTAAGGATCAATGAAAGGAAGCCATCTAAATGTATGCATATTTGTGTCCGTTTAAGCACCAACTGGTTTAAAAATACTCTGATCTCGTAGATTATTTAGGAACATTTTAGGCTTTGGAAAGTATGTATGACAGGTTTAAACTGCTATGTGTGGTCTAGGTTCCATAATGATTCAAATAGGCAAATTATTGCACAACATTAGCCTAATATGATCTACTATTGCTAACGACCCTCAAGAACAACTACATGGACGTGACAGAGAAAGAAATGTAAACGGAATGGAATGGAATTATGCAAAATGTAGGCTACAAATTTAAGAAAACTAAGACTAAAGTTATAGTTATAAATGTATGTGGGTATTACTGAGTGTGGCTCCTGATAGTGGCTAATATTTTACATGATACAAATTGTAAAATAAAACGGAGAAAAGCCCGGGCATATAATTAAAACATTATAAAGCGCATAAATCAACTCGGTAGGTTCGGCGCTACAGAAGCCTGTAGCTTGGGTCTCCAAATTTCATCCTCGCAAATTGGCATACAATGAAAATCTGGAATAGCGGCACAGCTATTTATAATATTCTTCACTGTGGAAAAAGGGCCGCAATACATATCATGTTGATATGATTTTCCATGCCTCACACAGAGCCACACGCACTCCCACACAGGCCTCCAGTCCCAGCTAAGAACCCCTCAGCCGACACACACATACACATGCAGTCTCTAGCTACTTCTCTCTCTCAGGATACTGCACTTCTTCGCCCACTCTCCATCTCTATCAGGACCCTCTCTTTCTCCAGGAGCGCATATTAGCAGATGGCTGCTGAGTCCAACTCCCACACTGAGTTCCCTGGTGCTCCTGAAGTACTCCACCATGGTAGAGTATAGGGAAGCCTGGCGCCACAACAGTCTATCTGGTGGTGCCATGAGGGAACCTCCAAGCTGAGAGAACACTTCCTGTTTCGAAGATCAGCATCTGTAGGATGCAGTTTACTGTACTACACTTTTGTGATGGGGAAAAATCTATTAGAGTTACATATCGCGAAATTATATGGATACTTTGACTCCAAGTATCAATTAAAATATATATCCATACTGAACAAAAATATAAACGTAACATGCAACAATGTCAATGATTTTACTGAGTTACAGTTAATATAATCTATGGATTTCACATGACTGGGCAGGGGGACATTGGGGAGCCTGGCCCAGCCATTCAGTATGGGTTTTTCACCACAAAAGGGCTTTATTACAGAAATACTCCTTAGTTTCATCAGCTGTCCAGGTGGCTGGTCTCAGACAATCCCGCAGGTGAAGAAGCTGGATGTGGAGGTCCTGTGCTGGGTCTACGGTTGTGAGGTTGGTTGGACGTACTGCCAAATTCTCTAAAACAACGTTGGAGGCAGCTAATGTTAGAGAAATGAACATGACATTCTCTGGCAACAGCTCTGGTGGACATTCGTGCAGTCAGCATGCCAATTGCACGCTCCCTCAAATCTTTTGTTGCATTTATATTCTTGTTCAGTATAATGTATATACTGTATACTATTATTTATTTATTTTGCTAGGTAGCGTAGTCGGCTGTACCTGCCCCAAAACGTTTTAAATAGTGAGCCAACATGTTTTCAGCACTTTTATTTTCATGACTGATCAAAACAAATTGTCTCATGCGCTCTCTTGTCTCACTGCAGCAGACATATAGTGAGCAATATGTTTGGAACCTGCAATACAAATAGAATGCAATACAAATAGAATCGTGAGAATCGCAATACATATTGTATCAGCATTTAAATATTGTGATAATATCGTATCATGAGGTCCCTGGCAATTCCCAACCTTACTACACTTTCACTGCTGCTTTAAAGTCAGACAGATCACTCGTGTTTACAAGGCCAACCACTGTAAACCAAAACTAGTAACTTGTACTTGTAATATCAACTTACTGAAGAGTCTATATCAGTAACCTTATCAGAAGGCAGTTGGTTGGTCTCATCTCGTGGTCTGTGCCAAAGCAGGCAGCCAGAGAATCCTGGAGACAGTATCATCCCCTCAGGTTTAAAGACTTTAACAGCATTAGAGGGGGTGACAGTGGTAACACCATGTCTCTGATTCCTTATCCACGTCTCTAGAGTGTCCCAGCATCCACAACTATGTGCACACTTCACCCAGGCATGCATGTCCTACATGCCCAGGACGGGGGCCCGCTGCTGGGCCTGACAGTGATGGAGGGTCCCCTGGCTGGCCCCTGCTGGCCTGGCTGTGCTCCATCATGTCAGCAGGGCTCTAAATGCAGGGCCAGAGGGGTGTGGGTTACAGCCCGCTGGGGGCCCAGAGCTGTTAACTGCGGACAAATGGAAGCTAAACACAAATAAAGCCGTGGGTAAGAGAGAGTACAGGATAGCTATTCTGGATATGAGTCTTGGGAAAAGTGTGACACGTTATGTTTCAGTGTGAATATCAAACAGATACATGTATTCCTCGGTAGTAAGGCACACCCCAGCATTAACAACCCGAGATTATGATCAGGCAAAGGGCAAGATATGGAAAGTGGAACAGCCATAAAAGCTGAAACTGTAGCTCATGTAATCCATCAATGTCATACATTAACAAATTAATATAATGGACATACACTGGGGGCCAAAAGTTTGGAATATTACTCATTCAAGGGTTTTTCTTTATTTGCGCTATTTTTTACATTGTAGAATAAAAGTGAAGACATCACAACTATGACATAACACATATGGAATCATGTAGTAACCAAAAAAGTGTTAAACAAATCAAAATATATTTTATATTTGAGATTCTTAAAAGTAGCCACCCTTTGCCTTGATGACAGCTTTGCACACTCATGGCATTCTCTTAACCAGCTTCATGAGGACAGCCACAGGAATGGAAGGCCTAGAAATACCTCTGCTGCAGAGGATAAGTTCATTAGAGCTACCAGCCTCAGATTCCAGCCCAAATAAATAATTCAGAGTTCAAGTAACAGACACATCTCAACATCAACTGTTCAGAGGAGACTGTGTGAATCAGGCCTTCATGATAGAATTGCTGCAAAGAAACCACTACTAAAGGACACCAATAATAAGAAGAGACTTGCTTGGGCCAAGAAACACGAGCAATGGACATTAGACCGGTAAAAATGTGTCCTTTGGTCTGGAGTCCAAATTTGAGATGTTTGGTTCCAACTTCAACCAAATTTAGATGGTTTGGGATGAGTCGTACCACAGAGTGAAGAAAAAGCATCAAACAAGTGCTCAGCATATGTGGGAACTCCTTCAAGACTGTTGGAAAAGCATTCCAGGTGAAGCTGGTTGAGAGAATGCCAAGAGTGTGCAAAGCTGTCATCAAGGCAAAGGGTGGCTACTTTGAAGAATCTCCAATATAAAATGTATTTTGATTTAACACTATTTTGGTTACTACATGATTCCATGTGTTATTTCATAGTTTTGATGTCTTCGCTATTATTATACAATGTATAAAATAGTAAAAATGAAGATTTTTTTTTTTAGTGATAACTTGTGTGTAGTATCATCGCTGTGTGTGTGTGTTTTTGTGTGTACTTCACAGGAGGTTGGTGGCATCTTAATTGGGGAGGACGGGCTCGTGGTAATGGCTGGAGTGGAATAAGTAGAATGGTATCAAATACATCAAACACATGGTTTGATGCCATTCCATTTGCGCCGTTCCAGCCATTATTATGAGCCGTCCTCCCCAAAGCAGCCTCCACTGGTGTACTTATAATATTAACTTACTGAAGAGTCAGTAACCTTATTAGAAAGCAGTTGGTTGAAAGTATCATCCCCTCAGGTTTAAAGACTTTAAGAGCATTAGAGGGGGTGACAGCGGTAACACCATGCCTGTGCTGTGCTTGAATGTGTGTGTATTGTTGACTGAGGGAGGAAGTTAACTCCCTAGGTGAGAGAGTGAGACTCTGCTCTCAGACTGATGGATATAGCCGTCATTCCCTGGGAGTGAAAAGGCAGCAGCAATCTAGTGTAATTGGGCATATTAACCCACTGACTGTTGTTCTAAGCTCTAAGTGACAGATGTATGGCCATGCGAGAGTCCTAGTGGCCTGAGGGGCTAAGAGGACAGACTGCCAGAGAAAGAGGGAGGAAGGGAGGTAAAGGGAGCGAACCGACAGACAAACCAACACAGAGAGATCCAGGGAAAGGAAATCTCACTCACCCACCTTGCCTAAAAGTTTATATTCTTCCATTCACACATACAATCTCTTGACACAAACGATCAGTCTCAGTCTTCATCATCGTAATGCAGCCATTACCATTACCAGGCCTTCTGAGTCTCAGCAACCCACAGCTCAGTTCTGATTACTCCAACTCATAACGGCTATCAGCGTACAGGTGAGACCCAGGTGCAGACAACGTTTGGAATAACAAATGTTTATTATACCAACAGGGGGCAGGCAAAAGACAGGTCAGGGGAAAGTAGAGTTCGGTAATCCAGAGTAGTGGGGTAAAGGTACAAAACGTCAGACAGGCTCATGGTCGGGGCAGGCAGGAAAGGTCGAAACCGGGAAACCAAGAAAACAGGCACTTTAGAGAGAGAGGAGTAAAGGGGGAAAACACTGGTAGGCTTGAAGAACAAAACAAACTGTCAACAGCCAAACATAGAACACAGGGATAAATACACTGGGGATAACGAGGAAGATGGGCGACACCTGGAGGGGGGTGGAGACAATCACAAAGACAGGTGAAACAGATCAGGGTGCGACAACGGCTCTGTCTGATGGCTGCCTGCCTGTCCACTTTTCACCCCACAAGGGGGAGGACGGAGGAATGCGGGGGTGAATTAGGAAGACGCTGGGTTCGGTGGCAGTAGTGGGTATCTGGTTTCCAAGCCCGGTGGTGAGGACAGTGTTCACCCTTTAGAGAACAAATCTTTATATATCCCATTGGGGGTGAGGTCAGGCTCTAGGGATGGGAGGGTAACTGGAGATGGCTGCCAGCCTCCCACAGGGCCCTGAGGGCACTCTGGCACAGGTGGTGGTGCCCACAGGGCATACTGCGACTGCTCTCCTCTCGCTAGGGGGCACTGGGCTGGGGGGCTTCCCTAAGGGGGGCAGAGCCAGGGGGGGTTGGTTGTTCTCATACATAGAAATAGACTTGAATGGGAATGTCTTGGTCTAGTAATTATATTTCTTTGTTCTCACACACAGCATGGCCAGGCTGACAGATCTATACAGTGCCTTCGGAAATTATTCATTTTGTTACATTACAGCCTTATTCTAAAATGGATTAAATACACAAAAAACTCAGCAATTTACACACAAAACTCCATAATGACAAAGTGAAAACTATACAGAAATACCTTATTTACATACTTATTTAGATCCTTTGCAATGAGACTCGAAATTGAGCTCAGGTGCATCCTGTTTCCATTGATCATCCTTGAGATGTTTCTACAACTTGATTGGAGTCCACCTGTGGTGAATTCAATTAATTGGACATGATTTGGAAAGGCACACATCTGTCTATATAAGGTCCCAAGGTTTACAGTGCATCTCAGAGCAAAAACCAAGCCATGAGGTCGAAGGAATTGTCCAGCTCCGAGACAGGATTGTGTCGAGGCACAGATCTGGGGAAGGGTACCAAAAAATGTCTGCAGCATTGAAGGTCCCCAAGAACACAATGGCCTCCATCATTCTTAAATGGAAGATGTTCTGAACCACCAAGACTCTTCCTAGAGCTGGCCGTCCAGCCAAACTGAGCAATCGGGGGAGAAGGGCCTTGGTCAGGGAGGTGACCAAGAACTCAATGGTCACTGACAGAGCTCTAGAGTTCCTCTGTGGAGATGGAAGAAAATTCCAGAAGGACAACCATCTCTGCAGCACTCCATCAATCAGGCCTTTATGGTAGAGTGGCCAGACGGAAGCCACTCCTTAGAAAAAGACATATGACAGACCGCTTGGAGATTGCCAAAAGTCACCTAAAGACTCTCAGACCATGAGAAACAAGAATCTCTGGTCTGATGAAACCAAGATTGAACTCTTTGTCCTGAATGCCAATCATCACGTCTGGAGGAAACCTGGCACCATCCCTACGGTGAAGCATGGTGGTGGTGGTGGCAGCATTATGCTGTGGGGATGTTTTTCAGTGGCAGGGACTGGGAGACTAGTTAGGATCGAGGCAAAGATGAACGGAGCAAAGTCCAGAGAAATCCTTGATGAAAACCTGCTCCAGACTGGGGCAAAGGTTCACCTTCCAACGGGACAAGTCTATGAATGTCCTTGAGTGGCCCAGCCAGAGCCCGGACTTGAACCTGATCTAATATCTCTGTAGATACCTGAAAATAGCTGTGCAGTGACGCTCCCCATCCAACCTGACAGAGCTTGAGAAGGTCTGCAGAGAAGAATGGGAGAAACTCCCCAAATACAGGTATGCCAAGCGTCATACCCAAGAAGACTCGATGCTGTAAACGCTGCCAAAGGTGCTTAAACAAAGCACTGACTAAAGGGTCTGAATACTTATGTATTATGTGATATTTCCTTAATTTTTTTTTTTTAAATCTAAAAACCTGAATACTTTCCGAAGGCACTGTATTATCTACAACCTGCTGTGAAATAATACCATATCACCGCCACCGTCACACAAAGTGGATTAGAGTGCTACTTACTGGCTGTCACAGTGGAGTAAAACTACACCCCAACACAGAGCAGCTGTGGAGACAAAGAGATTGTTGGACCTGAAAGCAAGGCAGCTGAGATGTCTCCTTTCAGGCCCTGATATCTTTTCTAGTGAGGAGTGAGAGATGGTAGGTGGCCTTATCCCTCTCTTTCTCTCTCTTGTATCTCTCCTGGGAGAGAAGAGTTGCTGAGAGAGAGGCCCTCACCACCACAGAACACACAGTCCAGTCCTGTCAGTCAGCTATGGGCTTTACCTCTCTAGCCACCCGTGATGCTTCTGTCACTCCTCAGCCCATTCACAGCCTGGGCCCCAGAGACAGACACAGAATGAGACAGGAAAATCCACCTCCATTACCACAAAGCAGTCTAAGGGTTCTACTCCCGTTACAGGGATGTCCTTTCTTATCATTCTCACCATCAGGGCGGCAGGTAGCCTAGTGGTCAGAGCGTTGGACCAGTAACCAAAAGGTTGCTGGATCGAATCCCCCAAAGTGAAAACCTGTTGATGTGTCTTAGCACTTAACCCTAATTTTCTCCAGGGGCACCGTAATACTACGGCTGTCCCTGTAAGTAGGCCGTCATTGTCAATAAGAATTTGTTAGTTGACTAGTTAAATAAAGGTTTAAAGAATAGTGTAATTTCAGTATCTGCAGGTTGACTTTTACCACAGCTGCTTTTTCAATGCCTCAACATGAGCAGTGAGGTGGTCTAGAAGTCTGATTAAATCCCAGTCACAACACAGCCTGTCATGTACTGTCAGATGGTGTGTACATTCAAAGACATACACATGAAAAAAGGTTCTGAGTTTTAAATAGATACAGCTCTGAATTTCTCCTAACAACTTAGGAGTAACACAGTATCAGTCTCTCACACACATCTCTGAAACACACAGAAACCCTACCGGTCTACAGGTCCAACTGCCACCTCAGTCGTGTGCTTTGTCCTGCCATATGTCCTCTCTATTCTCTTATTCTCTGCAGACAAACAGAGGCTCCTCCACAGTCCAAATGGAGTCCCAGCAGCCAGTCAGCTTAGACACAGCAGGGCAGCTCATACCACAAACACAACCATGGGGGTGACCCACCCAGCCCAGCAGGTCGTACCACACAGACACAGGGGTGACTGCCGTGTGTCCTTAGAACAGGGCTACTCTAGCGGGCAGACCTCGAGGGGTGTGTGGCAGTAATTGACTGGCTGCAATTAGGTGAGTGACGGCTCTAGTCGACACATTGACACCACCTAATTTCAGTGGGAGGGAGTGGAAAAGAGAAAGACATGCCCCAAGAGAGCCATCAGTCTAGCCTCCTCTATTAAAAATGAGGGAAGGAAGGGGCCAACAGTGGCAAAAGAAAACTGCTTCTATATCCTCAATGGTTATGACTGGGGCTAAATCTGTCTTACACTAAATGTTATGCTTCAAACAACAAATTGTGTAGCTCCTTTTGATAAGAAAACTATTGTTGAGAGAAAAAAACGATTGTTTTTGTGTGTAAAATGCTCTGTCATTACCCCGTGCTTGGGTTTCAGAATTTCCAGAACACCCAGGGTGGAAGAGGGTGAGCACACAAACCCTGGGCTGTTAATGGCTGCCCCCTCCCCTCTCTCCCTGCTTCCTAGAAACCCCCCCCCCCATACATGGCCTGCTTATGTGGCTGTAAACCTATCTACGTATCTATCTATCCACCAGCAGCACCCGGGGAGGGAGGGGAGCCAAGGAATCGGGCCACCCCAACCCCGTTCTCTCTCTCTCTAACCCCCCCCTACCACAACCATTTCCCCTTTAACACAGCAAATTAGCGGCTGGATGGCGGTGGGTGGGTGGTTGGTTGGGTGGGTTGGGTTGGGTTGGTGGGGTTTGATGCTGATGAGTCCTGGCTGTGCAATTGCTGCCTTCTGAGGCTGGAATGTCAGGGGGTTAGAGGAGGGGAGCAGAGGGGGTTAGAGGAGGGGAGCAGCCGGGGTTAGAGGAGGGGAGCAGAGGGGGTTAGAGGAGGGGAGCAGAGGGGGTTAGAGGAGGGGAGCAGAGGGGGTTAGAGGAGGGGAGCAGAGGGGGTTAGAGGAGGGGAGCAGAGGGGGTTAGAGGAGGGGAGCAGAGGGGGTTAGAGGAGGGGAGCAGAGGGGGTTAGATCTGAATTGTTTATTTGAACTGAGCTAAGCGGTCCAAACAGAGCTACCTCACTCCTCTCTCAACAAGCCCCTCGGCTTGGGGGGGGTAGCCCAATATTCCCTTGGAACTGCGGCTGGCCCCGGGGTAGGTTTACGTTACGGTGGACCGGTGGGAGGGAGGGGGAACAATGCGACCTCTGTTGCCGGGGCTTTCTCCTCAATCCTCAGAGGGAGGTGTGGGGTTCCAAACGGCCGGTGGTGTCAGGGTTGGCCGGGGGATTCATACATCATAACACCGCATGGCAGAGAGACAGAGCTTCTGGGACTTTGGGAAGGGCCTCCGCCTCGCTCTCCTCTACTTCACCTCCACAGCCCCAGAGATGCCCCAACGCAGCCCCACTAAGAGCTAAAACAGACCAGAGTCTGACACTGCTGCAACCGCCCGTTGGCTTTCCCTTTGAAAAGGCCTGAAAAAGAGGCCCTTCTAAGATGTCGGCATTGGGACGGCAGTGTTTACACAAAACCTTGACACATGGACTAAAGTGGGGACTTAAAACCCCAAAATCAAATAGCTCCCGCTAGGAGCGGACTGAGCAGAGCGGAGCGGCGTAATCTTTAACAGATGGCAACAATCCGGGGGATGTTGATGTGCTTCAGAAGACATAAAATCCTGGCCAGAGATGGAGAGGGAGAACCAATGGGCCTGCATGGTAATAAAATAGAAAATGTCACAGTTCATTAGACCTTGCTTATATCAAATACACATGCTAAACTTTATTTTCCAATTTAACTAACTTTACACTCACACACTCACTCGCATAACCTACCACAAATAAAGCATGTCCTCTATGCCCTCTCTGGAAACACATGTAGGCCTATTTGAGCGGCTAACTAACAGCACAGAGGTGGAGGTTGTGTCTGCTGGGATAACACTGTAGTCAGGTCTAATCCGCCTGACCCTCGGGCCCTTGGTTTGAATCCTGCATATTTATGAGGAGAGGAGAGAGAGAGAGAGCGGAAAAAAGATAACTTCTTCTCTTGGGGGAGCAATTAAATCAATGCTTTCATCAACCCAGCCAGATCCTCCCTCACCCTCTCTCCGTCTCTCCCACAAGCCTGGGTACCAGTTGTGTGTGTGTGTCTCCAACTTTATCCTCTGTCTCCAGAGTTCAGTGTTTACTGTTTCAGCCCCCCTTAACCTGTAACCCTGCCCGTCCTCTTGGACCACAGGGGTGGAGAGGAGAGGGACGGAGATGGGGTATCCCACCCATATGTTGTGTTTACCCCTCAGACTGTTCACAGCGGGTCGCTGTCCCCTACAGAAATACAACCTTCCATCTCTGAACCCAGATGGCTATGTGTAACGACAACATTGCCTGGGTTTCACTTCCTCTAGGCTGATGGATCCAAGTAGACTGGAGATCCCATATCTCAACCAGGGTTATACAGGGACTATGGGGATTGCCATCAGGTTTAATGCACTTTGCACAGGAAACTGCTTCCATATGAAGGAAAATCCTGGCTGCTCAGACACACCAAAAAACCCAAATGGTGTCTCCGTTTCTCTGAACTCCACACAGCCTCCCTATGGGGCTTACGTTACATTATAGCACTGCTAGGCTACATTTACTAACAGATTTACAGCGGGCCTACCCTTCCCAGATCACACTCATCCATAGCACAGCTCCAATCCTGTGTGACAGGGTTCTCCTTGAGACTAACAGTGATGCTTTCTTCTCGTCACTTCCACCAATCAACAGAACCCCATCCATCACACACACTCACTTCACTGACACACCAGCTCTTGAGATGGCTCACTAAAATCACCCATTTGAATAGAGAGAATTATATTTTTTAGAAAATTGATTAACAGCTCATTTCCCTTCTACAGGTCTTGTTGATAAGCTTCAGGTGTATTTCAGTTCTCTACAATTACTGTCTATAAGGTTGTAAAATACATTTATTGCAAAATGCTGCCATTGTTGTTTAACCAAGTACAGAGAGATAAGTAACCTTTGTACCAGCGCAAGAATACAATGTAAAAAATCCATTACAGTATCCATATCACAATCTACAAATAAACTCTAGAATCACAGTTTCCTCTGTTTATGTCCAAAGTCCACACACTTACAAAGCCAAGCCTAACAACATACAAATTTGTCTTTGTAACCTAACTACAGCAGTTGAGTAGAGAGCTTGGCACTGGGGAGAAACAGAGACTAATGAGGTTATGGAGAATAGCTGGCTTTCCTTCAACCCCCCGACACTAACCCACCACATATACTGTATATCTCCCTGGGGCAGGCAGACAGGGGAACACTGAGGGGTTTTAACTTTGATCTCTGGAGTGTGTCCCATTCAAACGTTTGTGTTTGAGAAGGTAGCCTTTAATACGGCCTGTGATGGGTTCCAGGCTCTCTGGTTTAGTCATGGCATGTCGGATATTGGAGTGTTTACACAATCTCCCTGCCTGCCTCCCTCAGTCCCTGCTCTGGTCTGACTGCTACAGCGGTCCTGGTGGTGCTGAAATAAGTGCATGAAGATGGATGGATTTACTTAAGCCTCTAACCTCGGGACTTTGGGAACAAACTCTCAATGACCTCTTTGTGTCAGGAGAGGGATTGGGGAAGGAGAAGGGCCAGATTGGAGCGCTGTGTGTGTGTGTGTTTCTACACACCATCACCATCAGACCTAGTAACCGTTCTACCACTGAAGCCTCTGCACTGATACATAGCATGGCTCTCAATGCAGCACATTCATTACACCAGGGTACAAAGTCTGCCTTAGAGAGAGAGCGAGAGAGAGAGAGAGAGAGAGAGAGAGAGAGAGAGAGAGAGAGAGAGAGAGAGAGAGAGAGAGAGAGAGAGAGAGAGAGAGAGAGAGAGAAATGAGGGGGTGGCCATTGTTTGCATGTGGCAGTAAATCAGCCTAGTGCTGCCCTTGATTTGTTAACCTTTGTGTGGCTGTGTATCAGCGGATGAGGCAGGGCTGGAGCGGCTCCTTTCATGGCCCTGAAATACAACCTCTCTTTACCCTGCAGCCACAGGCACAAAGGAGGGAAGGGGGAGACATCTTACCTCTACACACACAAAACAGGATATTGAGCTAACCTACATGTCTATAGGGACACATTAAACAGCCCTGGTTGGATACGGATCTGTAAAAGTAAATACAGCCAAGGAGAGCTCTTTGGAAGATGGAATAAACCTGTTTTTTCTAGCGACATATCATCTGTACACTTGGGGATTGGTTTCTTCCAATTACAGCTAATGGAAATGTGGATAATATAACAGACTTCAGTGAGAGATGCGGTAGAATGCTTCACTCACTGTAGTGGCTATGTAAGTGTGTTTATATAAGACTAACAATAACAGTGCTTGTATATATTTTTTCGACAGTGTTGTGTTTTGGAAGGGACAGCTAGTGCCCTCTGAATGACCTCTCATCCCTACCAGATGAAAACACGCTGTCCTTGGCCAATGCCATGCCTCGGAACACACAGAAAGCCAATCAGAGGGTTGAGGTCAAACGGAGGACACAGCACAGTAAAACCTGTGGCTGCTGTTGTGTAAACCAATGCTAGTGCTGCTGTGAAAGGCTAACTGGCCTTCCTTATCCCCTGCATGGGTCATCACCATCTACACACTATCTGACTGTTGCTCCAGCTCAGCTGTGTAATGGTTTCCAAAGTATCTTTACATCATCTGAGATTATTACTGTAGAAGAAAGCAGCCCACAGCTCATGAGTGATACAGTACAACCAGAGAGAGAGCGAAAAAGAGACAGAGTCAACCTTTCAGCTCCCTCCCACACATAAGTAAAACCCTCAGAGGCCATTCTGCTGCCTGAAGAGCTCTCCATGACAATCCAGGGAGCTCTTCAAACCGTTATCTGCCACAAAGTTCCCCTCCACTTTTCTCTCTTTCCCTCGCTTCTTTTTTTCCAAAACAATGTCATCAGCGCCACAAATTACACCTTCCACATTGCACATCACTCTCTCTCGCTCGCTCTCCTCCTGAGGCAGACACAATCGAGCCTGACGATGCACTTCGCTGGCTGGCTGTGCACTTCTCATCTGGCGCTGGCACCACTCGCTCGGTCTCGCCATAGCACCTTTTCATTTTCACATTAGCTGTAGTAAAGTGTTGGTGAAATCAGCCTTTCAGCTGAAGCACAGACAGGGGAGGGGAGACAGAGCAGCCTTCCTCTCCTAGCACTTAAACCCCCATACAGACTGAAACTTCTATCATATACAATGAGCCATGGGAAAGACCAAAAATAAATATGTTTTTTTCTTTCCACTATGTCAAACTGGGGAATTGTTTATGATGAAATGTCAAGAAATAACGATGTAATTCATTGGTGGCTAATTTGTAATTATAGAGTATTACTGGCTGAGAAAGTATTGTCTGAGTTTCCCTGTATTTACCTGTATCAAAGCAAGCAACAACAAAAAAATGCTATTAACGTAAATCAGGAATACATATTATCAGATATCTGCTCTTCTACTAAAAAAAGATTTAGCATTAGCTAAAAATCATTAGTGCATGCGGCTATGCTCTGCTCGAACAGATCAGCAGTAATCTGTTTAGGCTTTGGTCTCCAATGACATAACTGCGTTCAGGGCTGGGCCATGCTGTGGGGCCTGACAACGTCATAAAGAATGGCAGTGTTTCAGTGCCGAGGAGAGACTACACGCGTGGGACTGGACCTTGAATCATTTGATAAATCTATCTACAGAGGCTTTTCTCCTGATATGTTCTCTTATTGCAGCCAAGGCTTTGACACACTATAATCCTTTCCTGGGCGGGCAGACACACACACACACACACACACACACACACACACACACAGCTAAACTAGGCCAGGACACCATCATCTAGACCTTAACATCAGTTAAGGAATGGAAACCAACCAGACAGCCTGAAGACTGCAACAAGCTCTTTCAAATGGCCCAGCATAAGGCTGGTTTGTTCTTCCAATGTTCAGGAGACTAAATGAATGAGGCTTGCAGGCAGGTTGACACCTACGGACGCTTTGACAGGCTCGGTAATTAGATGTGACGTTTAATGATTCTCCCTTAATAAAAGCTGCGTCTAGGCAAATTGAGCCCAGACAGAGAGGAGAGAGACTGGGGTGAGGAAGGAAGAGAGAGACTGGGGTGGAGGGGAGGAAGAGAGAGACTGGGGTGAGGGAGGAGAGAGTGAGACTGGGGTGGGGGGAGGAGAGAGAGAGACTGGGGTGAGGGAGGAGAGAGACGGGTGAGGGAGGAGAGAGAGAGACTGGGGTGGGGGAGGAAGAGAGAGACTGGGGTGGGGGAGGAAGAGAGAGAATGGGGTGGGGGAGGAGAGAGAGAGACTGGGGTGAAGGAGGAAGAGAGAGACTGGGGTGGGGGAGGAAGAGAGAGACGGGGTGGGGGAGGAGAGAGAGAGACTGGGGTGAGGGAGGAAGAGAGAAACTGGGGTGAGGGAGAAAGACAGAGACTGGGGTGGGGGAGGAGAGAGAGAGCATCAGAGAGTGGGGGACTGTGTGAAGCGAACACAACCGACAATTCCACACAGTGGATATCAGTGGCCCTGTACCTGAGGTGAGGCGTGAGGAAGATGACACGAGGCTGGAAGTAAATCAGCGTCCAACAACTAAAACAGTTGGATTTCTTTGCAAATAGGCCACATTCAAAGGCAATAAGCAATCAGTGAGGTGACTGGCTAGCTGTTAGGAGTGTACTGTACTGTACTGTACTGTACTGTGAGTGGTGCTGCCTGCCAGGCAGGGCAGTCATTGTTTGGAGGTAGAGGTTGCTGAGAAACTGATTGGATGAGACTGACCACCACTGAGAGCTATCAGTCAGTAATCAGACCAGCGAGACACACTCCCATGGTTGATTTCTTCTGCCTCCCATTGCACAATAGAGGGAAATGGTGAACTATGCATCTGGTCTGGTGGTTTGAAACACCAAAGGGTGTCCTGTAAGAACAGGCCAGGGATGTAGCAGCAAGTCGTCTCTTTATTGAGGGTTGTAATCACCCCTGACATACTGTCACACCTGAGTCAGGCATCAGCAGGTGAATCACAAAACTATGACAGGTTTCTCCAATCTAGGGTTTCGATGAAATATGTCACATCCACATGACGGTTGCTGATGAGAGACAGCTCCTGATGTTCGTACCATCCAGACTTACAGTGTGACTAAAACAATGCGTTAGGTCATTATATGCACAGAATAAACTGAATTCCTATTTTCAAATAATATGTTCTTCTCCTCAGCATAAATCTTGTCATTTTAGTTCAATTTGATTTAATCAAGCTTCAACTGTTATTATTTCCTATATAGTTTCACTAGTCTAGGTGTGTTTATATCACCAAGCAGAGCTACTGTACGTGCTCCTCCACAGAGAGCATCAGTGAGGTTGACACCCCACTGTCTATAGAAGTGTGTTTACTGCTGCCATCAGTTGACCTCTTTGTTTCTCAGTGCCGTGGCTGGGCCCTCCAAGCCCCTATTGAACATTAAGAACAATAAACATTTGATATGTACCAACAAGAAAGCACGAACCACCAACCAAACAGAGACCTTTTGCACCTGCCCTCGGGGCAAATACTGACATTCATCTCCACACAATCTATGCTTTTCCCTTTTGTCCTGGAGTTGTTTCATGTCCTGAGGCGGTTGGTCGCTCGGTCAGTGCATCGTAGTATTGGTAGTGGTGGTAATCCCATCGAACAAAAAACACTTCCCACAATAAAAATACCAATGGCCTCCGTTCTCCTGCACCTGGATTATTTTACTTGCCTTCTGTGATTGCAATAGGAATTAGCATTTGGCAGGAGTGGAGCAGGTGGAGGAGGAGGAGGAGGAGGAGGAGGAGGAGGAGGAGGAGGAGGAGGACGGAACTTGGATGTTAAAAAGAAAGAAAAGGGGCTTATAGGGTCCAAGAGAGTGGACTGCCCACTATCCACCAGGGAGGGAGAGTGTATTTGTGTACTGTTTCCCCCTTTCACTGAGGGGTAAAGAAGGCGGCCCATGTTGATATAAGACACACAAAGGGGGTCTTAGTCCTTTCAAGGGAACCAAATCTCCCCACAGAGAGGTGCCTTCAAAAGGAAGCCTCCCTGTCAAGCATGGTCATTGAGCACCCGATGGACGCCGCAAATCAAGCCCTGGAGGTAATCAAAGGCCAGAATGTGGGAAATGTGTTTCGACTCGGCGCAGAGCAATGTGCAGGAAGAAAGAGGAAGAGGAGGGAGACAAGAACCTATCTGCACCAATCAGCCCCTCTTTCTCCTGCTCTGTGAAGGGGTCATAGCCCCTGTTTCTCCAGCCCCTCCTCTCCCCTAACACTTCCCCCTCCAAGCCTATAGTAACCCACCATTACAGAGGAATGTCCATTTAACACATTATCTCGGCTCCCCCGGGCACGTAAAAAATGGGACTGGCTGCTTTTAACAGCAAATTAGTGACGTGATAATGAGGTCATAAACAGATGCCAGGCCCTCCTGATTTAATTTCCTACTGCATTAGCACTTCCTGGTGCCTCCTCCTCTGGCTCCTATACAATACAATACTAACCCTCCTCCTGGCATGTTAACTAACTAACACTGCTTTTCAATGCTCTGTGATGTGGGACGTTAAATGTACACATCAATGATTATTACTCCGTTTTTTTTCTAGAATTCTCATTTATGCTTCAAAATAGATTTTTGTGTTTATTATTTCACGTTCAATGTATTTCCCACTAACATGACTAGTAAAATGTACTTTGGCATATCAAAACTCTGCATGGTGTTTTTTTGAGTGAGTAGCTAATATGGATTTTCTCATTCATCACACTGTATCCAATTCGATTCCATTTAATAGACCACCCTGAATGGATTTTCAGTCACGTCTAGACGTGAGCGAACACAGATTGATATTTCACACCTGTGTTACATGGAGCTGCACTGCAAATGGAAGCTTTTTTTGCCTGTAATGCATTCCCAAGCTCTGGTTCTGGTTGATATACAAACAGGCTACAAAGGCAAGCCTCTCTCGGCTCTCGTACACTGAGCCAATGCAGAATTACAATGACCAGCCAATGTCCTAATAATAATAAACAATGAAACCGAATACACATTATGATTCTGTCAAATGAAAATAATTTAGCCAAATAATACTGCAACATAACATACATAAGAGCTCATACCTTTAACTGCAGCAGTGCTGAAGAATTTATCTGAGCTGGCATCAGAGCCCTGTGTAAGAGAAAGACGATATCATTAGCAAATATTCTTAAACAGGTGGGCTTCATAGTCAAAGACCCAACAGGCCATATGTACCAGCCATCTGACGGGAGCAAAACATTCCGCACTGCACATCGCGGCCACTTGATGGCACTGTTGGTCCATGACACAACAGCACATTTTATACCGAGCCCGGTGTGGCAGGGCGTACATTAACATTGCTATGTTATTGTTCAAACATTCAGTGCTAAGCATTTATACAGTATTAGACAATTAAAGTGTTTTTAGGTGACAATGTGCTCTCGAAGAGGCGTTGGCTAATTCAATCCCACTAACAAGGTGAAAGATCGACCTGTTACAATCCCTAACAATGTGTGCGTGCCATGGATGAGTCTACTAGGGAATAATACTTTGAACCCACTAGTTTTAAATGTCATTTTCATAGCGTTTTAGTCGCAGAGAAGTATAAAACCAGATGACAGTAGCCTATTGAAAGATGCTCGTTTAAATATTAGATATTAGTCCCAGAGAATTGAATAAGACAATAAGCCTCATTCAAAACAATTCATAAGACATTATCACAGAAAATGAAGACTCCACACCTTTAAGGAAAATTGACAGTGGCACGGGCTCCAATAGTAACGGTATGACAATTGCACAAATGTCACATATATCGCATTGGCTAACGCCTATAAATTATTTTATATAATCACATGATACGACCCTGCTGAAGCCAGAAAACATTGAAATATTAATTTGCTTAGGGTGCAGGACACTATGGTAAGAGATAGGCATTTCAGTATATCTAGTCATCTGAATTAAAATGTCTAGTTGCATGGAAAGCAGAAGAAGGTTTTGCCATTGCAGAAAATATAATTTAATCTCGTAATTCCAAAAACTAAAACGAAAGTTGCCTATCAAAGAGTATGACGACAGATTGAAATAGACAGAGTTGATTGAAGAACATTCAGTTAGGATATTTCCCTTTTGCACATAGCAAATATCCAGAAAAACACCATTCAAATCCTGACGGTAAAAACTGCTTTTTTTCATGGCCATGAAAGCAAATAGGTATATTACACATTTGCGTTATTATGAATATATAACGATATGAGTAGCCTATAAAAAGAAATGCTGCAATAGCCATACAGATATTACACATTTGATTATATTCAATAAAACCTATTGATAATAAACATAATTCGTCGTTAATATACATAAACTAGTAACCAACCAGGCTAATTCCGAATAAGGTACGTAGATAAAAAAAAACGCGACGCGCATACCTTTGATGTGGCGAAACTGGCAAGAAGGAAAATTACAATTCAAATATATCACTTTCGTGGTCTAGTAAATACGGCCCCGTTTTACATTCTGCTTGTCAAATAATGTAATCCACAAACAGGCGGCGAATTCAACTCCGTTTTAATTGATGACAGCCATGAGAAAAGAGAAGCCCTTTCCAAGACAATTCCAACGAGAGACGAGAAGCGCTTAAAAAGCTACGGTTCCTCTCGGACAAAGGAAGACGTGTCTTGCCAGAAAAAGCATCAGCAACAACTCTGGGTCGCTAAATCCCGTTAAGTGCGTTTCGTCTCCAGTTTAGGGTGGGATTGAAATCTATTTCGCAATATTCGTGTATTGAGAATATCCGAGATTCGAATAGACAGGATCCTTGGGAGACTGCGTATCAGGACGCGTAAAGAGGCTGCGTCCACAGACACCACCAGAGAGTCGAAAGCTCGCTCCTACAGAGCAAAAAAAATCCAATAAAGCGAAGACCAATTTCCTCTGTTGCGAAAGAGGGAGACAAAATCACACTTAGTATCACCTTGAGCCAAAACGGGACTCCGCTTTCATTATATTTTCAGCTGGTAAAAGCTTATGTCCTGTGGTTGCTGACGGTTCCCGTCGCGGAGAGAGCCTCTCCTCATCCGCTCCAAGCATTAGACAAACTCCCATTCATCCAAAGGCTGCCTCAGCGATCCTCGCTAAACGATCGGGTCCTCCCACTTCCTGATTCTAACCTGACTTGTGTTCAACCTCAACTTGTCTTCTGAACACAAACATACGTGTGTTTTCTGCTTCCGAGTGTCCGAATACTGTTCCAAAGAGCGCGCTGCTCGGGACAGGCGTGCGTGTTTGCGTAAATGGAGCTCGGAGAAACTGCTTGGCATTACCAGAACGAGAGAAAGAAAGAGGCGGGAGGGAAAGAGGGAGGGCCTGAGACTAGAATTATATTATTTCACTGTCAACAGAGTGAGATGATGTCAGCGGCTAATGAATTTCCCAGTAGGGTGCTGCAACCCACTGGGTGCTGCAACCACGAGGGGAGGAAAACAAAACACTCTTTATAAGCAGCAGTGCACCTCCTCAGAGCTCACAGCCGCTCTTTTCCTGTTGGAATAACCACCACTCTACTGTCCTGGAGGGGGTCACATACCCACACCAGCTACTGGGCCAACCATGGTGATAGACAGGGATCCATCCATGCTCACCTATGGTGCCCATTTAATCAAGCCTGATCCAGGGCTCAAACGCAGACATCGACAAGTGATTTTCTCATGCTCAAACCATCTGTATTTGTAAGAGGATCACCAGCTTAAGCTTCTCCTATTATTCAGCAAGTTGCTGATGGGACTATTTGCTTGGACGGCGAAAGAGAGAGCGAGAGAAAGCAACCCTCGTCTTATCTGATCCATCTCACTAATCTGGCGGACCATGGACACTCCAGACCAAAACAATCCTGCAATCTTCAGCTAATGTTGGACGTTCCAGGAAAATCCCTTTAATCGCACAAACCCATGTCCTAGCCTCGGCTAATCAGCATTAACCCACTGTCTGAGAGGTCAATGGATCAACAATGGAGTCACATTGGAGGGAGGATGGGATCTCTTTCTCTCCCTACAGCACCCAGCCCCCACAGAGCAGAAAACAGACTTAACTCATTGCTGCAGGGTGCTATTTCATCCCTCTACCCTATGTGCTGGAGAACGAAGGAATGGGAGAAAGAGAAAGATGTGACAGACAGACACACAGAGGGAGAGAGGGAAAGAATGACAGAGTGTTGTAACCATGTGCTCCTAGTGCTCTATATACAAGGACACTGGATCTCATGACCAGATAGATGACTATCAGCAGGGAGAAGTGGCTGGCTGAGGCCCCAGGAGACCATTCAAAGCCATACCGCCGGGCCCTGGGCCCCAGAGAGCTAAACCTCATCACACAATGGCCCCGCGAAGAACACAGCTCTCCATTACAAAGTGTTCATTGGGTTAGGGGCCCTCCTCGATCTCCAATATAAAGTGTCCATTGGGTTAGGGGGCCCATCTTGATCATCAGTGGGCCTATGCCAAATATATGATGAAGCCATGTTGACAAGTGTCTGCTTTGAACATCAAGCAGCTTCCATATTGATTCTGTCAAATGAATACTTGCTAGTATGCGACATTTCGAAATCGAATATACTTTGAATTCCCGGATGTCAAACTCATTTTGGCTTTGACAACAACTGATCAATTAGATATGGGGATGCGCTACCAAATTCGACGAATAGCTGGAAACAATGCAATCAAACATGACGCATTCTCAGTATGTAAAATGGAATGTTTAAAAGTATTCAACATCTTGAAAATCAAGTATGGTTTAAATGCCAGGATGTTATATTCATTTAGGCTCTTCACCTAGTAGAATTCGATGCACGCTTTCCCATAATGCATTGGAAGAGGTGGGCTGCGAGTGGCAGGCACTAGTTCTCTTCATGTAGCCAAACAACAAAACAAGTATTATTATTTTTTAAACCCAAAGTGTATTTCTGTTTTCTAACTGAAAAATGTTTATTGTTCTCTTAGCCTTCGCCAGAGCGTTTAACCTAATTACTAAACCATCTTTTGATCTCTGAATGTGTTGGCACGGGGACTCGGGATGTGGCTGAGTTGATGTCATGTTAGCCAGACCTTTTGATTTGAACATATAGATTGTAGGCTAGGTAGGCTAGGCTACCTATTTAATTACTTAATGTATTGATCAAGCCTTAGCAATCATTCTGATCTCGTTCCCAATGATCAGAGCTTCAGTTTATTATGTTGTCCAACGGTTTTGAATTTGCGATGCACCCGCCTGTCCATGTTTTTCTGTGAAATATCCTTTTAATTTGAACATTTGAAAAGTTTTGGTGTGTGTACTAGGCTATTTGATTTCATTTGTATATGTTACAGTTGATAAAACAAAGGTGTGTTGGCAGTGATGAAACATGCCGATTTCATGACGTTTTAAATGTAATACACTACATGTAAGACAATGCACTGAATATTTATACCACTTTCTGCCACCAACAAACACGGCTGCCTGTTGTTGCACGGGTTTAAGGAACAGAAGCCATCAACGAATCAGTGTTCCTCGTCCGAAACGGTCATTATCAAATTTAAGAGAAACCTCAGGTCTGTGATTACAACTCAACCGCCAGACAATCTAGGTCCGGATCTCTCACTGCACATTATTTTTTAATTCAAATGAAACGCTGACAGAGACCAACAGAAAGAAGAAAAAAAGCTGTGCATGCCGTAACGAAGCAGCCAAGAAAATAATATAAAGTGGCACTTTTCTATGGAAAAGCACTTGCTGCCGTTGCCAGAGAATGGAGAGCGGAGATCAAATATAACGTCTGGAGTTATGTTATGTATGCCAGTAATTGGTGTCTGTGCCTGTAAGCTGTCTATACACCATCAGCCCTTTCTCTCCGCTAAAAATGTTTAATCTTTAATTACATTTTTTGGGCCGTGATCCTTCGCTTCAAAGCATCCAGAAGCGCATTTCCCCCCCCCCTGCAATGGCGGTTGAATTTTACAGGAACTCTTTATTTTTACTATATTGCAATCACAGGAGACCGGCTCTCTTTTTCATGAGCCTTCCTGCCATTACGGAAAATCTCCCCTCATTTAAAATATTACAGATAAGTGTAACAAGTGTAATATTTTAAAAGCTCTTATGTAGGGCTCAAGACTTCCCGGGGTGGATGAGAAGGCCGAGGTGAGGCAATAAAAGGAAAAGTGTCTTGATGACATTCAGAAATGGTAGAAATGAGATAGATAATTATAGAGAAGTTTTAGGCAGGTTGACATGGAACAAGCGGTTAACAATGGCTGGGCTGTGAAGATGAAGAACTGGCTGAGACCGTCGGGGAGAGGAATCAGAGGTATACACCTTCTTCTCTAGCTCCTCTGTCGTTTGAGTCACAAACAGAATTCCAGAGCAATCAGCCAAGGCTATATGCTTTATTCTGTCAACATCCTCAGGCTCCCTGACCGCTCTGGTCCTGCATACAGTACATGAACAGTGACTTCAGAAAGTATTCACACCCCTTGACGTTTTCCACATTTTGTTGTGTTACAGCCCACATTTAAAATGGATTAAATTTAGATTTTGTGTCACTGGCCTAGACACAATACCCCATAATGTCAAAGTGGATTTAAGATTTATGTTCACAAATTAATTACAAATGAAAAGCTGAAAAGTCTTGAGTCAATAAGTATTCAACCCCTTTGTAATGGCAAGCCTAAATAAGTTCAGGAGTAAAAATGTGCTTAACAATGACTACCTCATCTCTGTACCACACACATACAATTTCAAACACAGATTCAACCACACAGACCAAGGGAGGTTTTCCAATGCCTTGCAATGAAGGGTATTGGTAGATGGGTAAAATAAATAAATAAGCAGACATTGAATATCCCTTTGTGCATGGTGAATTTATTAATAACAATTTGCATGGCGTATCAATACACCCATTCATACATAGATATGGCGTATCATACATAGATACAGACGTCCTTCCTAACTCGGTTTCCAGAGATGAAGGAAACCGCTCAGGGATTTCACCATGAGGCCAATAGTGACTTTAAAACAGTTACAGAGTTTAATGGCTGTGATAGGAGAAAACTGAGGGTGGATCAACAACAATTTAGTTACTCCACAATACTAACCTAATTGACAGAATAAAAATATTCCAAAACATGCATCCTAATTGCAACAAGGCACTAAAGTAATACTGCCAAAGAATTTGGCAAATCAATTAACTTTTTGTCCTGAATACAAAGTGTTATGTTTGGGGCAAATTTAATACAACACATTACTGAGTACCACTCTTCATATTTTCAAGCATAGTGGTGGCTGCATCATTTTATGGGTATGCTTGTAATTGTTAAGGACTGAGTAGTTTTAAAGAAACGGAATGGAGCTAAGCACAGGCTAAATCCGAGAGTAAAACCTGGTTCAGTCTGTTTTCCACCAGACACTGGGAGAGGAATTCACCTTTCAGCAGTACAATAACCAAAAACACACAGCCAAATCTACACTGTAGTTGCTTAATGATTTAGAAAATCTATGAAAATACCTGAAAATGGTTGGAGACTTACACCCAAAGGTGATTCTAACATGTATTGACTCAGGGGGTTGAATACTTATACAAGATATATTGGTATTTTATTTTTCTTAAATATTTTACATTGAGTATTTTGTGTAGATCATTGAAAAGAAATGACAATTAAATACATTTTAATCTCACTTTGTACCAAAATGTGGAAAAAGTCAAGGGGTGTGAATACTTTCTGAAGGCACTACATGTATTTCTTAGATATGATGTCTACAATGGGCAGTATAGAAGTCTACTATGAACAGAGGGTATGGAGAGAAGTGGCAAGGACACAGGTTTAAATAAGCACATGCTTATTAAACACAAAAATTATTTGCACCATTTTCAATAAGATTCATGGCCTGATATTCTATCTAACTGAAAAATAGGGAGACTACCCACATATGCCATGGAACGTCCTAGAATCAAATACATGCATGAACACAAACATACAAACACACACACCAAAATCAAAAATCATCTACCGTCTCTTTTCTGTGCCTTTTGAAGGCGAGGTGAGGATGCTTTTTACAGTCATTACATCCAGCCTTATCTCAGTGAGCCTGAGCCTGCACTAGGCTGCCATTGACAACAGCTTCTAATCTGGTCCCCTCCCGACAAGCAGCTCTGAAAGCAACAGCGCCTTTCTTCCCAATTCCTCAGACACGTAGCCAGACATATATTAATCTGTCACTCATTGCCGGAATTAATGGGGAGATGACACACACACACACACACACACACACACACACACACACACACACACACACACACACACACACACACACACACACACACACACACACACACACACACACACACACACACACACCACACACACACACACACACACACACACACACACACACACACACTCACTCACAGCAAAAAGATGAGCCATATTTCGCACGTCTTTTTAGACCTGCCTTTATCACACAAGAGGAATTGGTAGTTTTTGAATAGTGAGCAGACACAAAACAGATGGAGGGAAGCATCTGTCTGATATAGCCTACTAGGACAACGTGAATTGAAAAGTAGCAGATCGTTTTTTTCTCTACGGTAATACGTTTTGAGCTAAGAGATATGAAACTCACATCATATGTCACTAAGAGAAGAGGAAAGTATTTCTTCCTGGTGTTCGACCTATAAACTAAAAAGCCTGTAGAGCAACTGGTGTAAACTGGTCTGCTATCTCTCCCGGCCTGGCCGTCGGTTGGACCACTAGGCGAATGGTGATGGATAATGTTAGACATTATCTCCATCTAGGAGTTCAATAATCACTGAGAGTTGACATAGCGGTGCATAAGCACTGGTCTGTCAGCATGAGCAGAGCCACTCTACTGCCTGGCCCTAGAGCCATCAGCCCCCGGTCCCCTTCCCAGGGACTCCCCTTTCAAAACAAACCAGGACATTGGTTAAGGCTAACCTTCCCTCCTCAAACGCTTGGGTTAATTTTTTTGCCTTTTTTCTCAGTCAGAGTAGAAACGGGAACGGGAAGGAGGTCCTTTTGTCAAAATTATAGACATGCCACAGAGCTTCGGCCGTCATGCCGCAGGTAATTTCAGGCCAGTCAATCCCTCCCTCCCCATCAAGCAGACCAACAGAGACTACTACCGTTCAAAAGTTTGGGGTCACTTAGAAATGTCCTTGTTTTTGAAAGAAAAGCAATTTTTTGTCAATTAAAATAACATCAAATTGATCAGAAATACAGTGTAGACATTGTTAATGTTGTAAATGACTATTGTAGCTGTAAACAACAGATTTTTATCTACATAGGCGTACAGAGGCCCATTATCAGATGCTCATTATCAGCAACCATCACTCCTGTGTTCCAATGGCACGTTGTGTTAGCTAATCCAAGTTTATCATTTTAAAAAGCTAATTGATAATTAGAAAACTGTTGTGCTGATTAAAGAAGCAATAAAACTGGCCTTCTTTAGACTAGTTGAGTATATGGAGCATCAGCATTTGTGGGTTTGATTACAGGCTAAAAATGTCCAGAAACAAATTACTTTGTTCTGAGACTTGTCACTCTATTCTTGTTCTGAGAAATGAAGGCTATTCCATGCGAGAAATTGCCAAGAAACTGAAGATCTCGTACAACGCTGTGTACTATGCCCTTCACAGAACAGCGCAAACTGGCTCTAACCAGAATAGAAAGAGGAGTGGGAGGCCCCGGTGCACAACTGAGCAAGAGGTCAAGTACATTAGAGTGTCTAGTTTGAGAAATAGACGCCTCACAAGTCCTCAACTGGCAGCTTCATTAAATAGTACCCGCAAAACACCAGTCTCAACGTCAACAGTGAAGAGGCGACTCCGGGATACTGGCCTTCTAGGCAGAGTTGCAAAGAAAAAGCCATATCTTCCGCTGTCCAGTGTCTGTGTTTTTTTGCCCTTAATCTTTTCTTTTTATTGGCCAGTCTGAGATATGGCTTTTTCTTTGCAACTCTCTCATCGTTTGGTGCTACAAACACCACGTGACTGGGGACTACCGGTAAGCTTCATAATGACAAATTATGTGACAGGTGAAATGAAGAATGCAATCTTCTTTATCTTCTAACATTTAAGTATTTACTTAAAAAGTAGCTAGAAATATTCACATTTATAAAACAACTTCAAAGAAATAGTTTAAATGGTATTGACTGTATTGAAAAACCATCCTGTGGCTATTTCCAAATACCCTGGAATACTGTATATACGGTATACCGCCCAGGCCTACACACAGGACTGTGTTGTTAATGCTTCCTTGCGTTGGTGAGCGGTTAGAGAGTGCTCTCGTCTGCCCCTGTCATGGCTGACATAGAGTGAAACTGTAAATGGCATGAGAACTACAGTATCGCGTGCCAACGTTGGCAAAATGACTGCTTGATCCATCTGATCAAATGATTTCATATGAAGCTGGTCCAGATACTGGTTTGATCTGGCTTGCAGTGATATTGAGGTTGGCTTTCATGAGGATCCCCTGTTAAAAACAGGCGATAGCTTTCAGCTGTTTTACAATGGAAAATAAGGGAAATCCTCTCAATAGTCCAACCTGATTCCAGTTCTCTCAGAAGTTTTGCAGTGGAGCCATGCACCCCAGACAAACCCCTAAATAAAAACAGACTGAATATCAAACCCTAGCTTTAATTGTTCTCACTAATCTGCTCCATAGTTATGGAGGCACGACAGACATCAGCAACCAAAGAACTGCTTTCTCCAGAACTCCCCCACGAGACTCGACTTAATTCCGTCCCAGAGCTACTTTGGCTGGGATTATATTTTTCCCTTTGTTACTTTCTTGTGCACCACACTGGGAGTGAGGAGAGAAGGGGAGAGAAAGAAGAGGGAGAGAAACAGGATGAGGAGCGAGTGACAGGGAGAAGAGAGACAGAGAAATTAGAGAGCCAGACAGCCAGAGGGAGGGGGGAGGGGAAATCGAGGGGGGAGAGAAATTGCCCTGCTGTGTCTTTAAGAGGAATCACGGCAGGAAAGCACTGAGGAAATCACAAGGAAGGCCTGTATTAAAATGTGTCTGACCCCTGATGGACTCCCGACTGCAGCCCAGAGCAATCTGCCCGGCTGGAGAAATATGGTCAGAGGATTGTGCCACTGAAACGCTCCGTCAAGACCATTCTGTCAGGCACGCACTGAGACAGACCACAGCCCAAACTCACTCCCTCCCTCCCTCCCTCCCTCCCTCCCTCCCTCCCTCCCTCCCTCCCTCCTCCACTCTAGAGTCGTGTTGAACTGTTCCAGAGTGGGGGCCTGATGATAGGCTATCTAGGGGGACATAAGATAGCCCCAGACTTCAAAAGCCAGCAGGGTGACAGACAGCAGGGAGGTCCCTCCCTCCCTCCCTCCCTCCCTCCCTCCCCCCCTCCGTCTCAGCCCAGGCCCCACTGGCCCAGGAGGGGTTTCTAATTGCATTTCACAAGGACTGAACTAAATAAGGGCCTTGTTCTGCCTACAGTAGCCACCCTGCTGGGGGGTGGAGAGACTGGAGGACAGGGAGGGGTGGGATTGGGTCTGGGGAGATTTGAGCCTCCTCTGTGTGTGACAGAAAGCTTTAACATGTCAAAATCCACAGAGACGGGTAATGGTAGAACATGGGAGACTGAGCAAGATAAATAATGTGTGTGAGTGTTTGAGAAGGTTAGAGAAAAGTGGGAGAGATTTAATCCACAAAATGCTCTATCCCCCTTGTGGCTGGCAGAGCAGGCAGGCAGTTCCCTCGCCAGAGCCCGTGGTTGTTACCTACATGGTGGGGTGTCTGTGAGCAGGGACTAGGGAGGATGATGGGGTGTTTGTGGGGCAGGGACTAGGGAGGATGATGGGGTGTTTGTGGGGCAGGGACTAGGGAGGATGATGGGGTGTTTGTGGGGCAGGCACTAGGGAGGATGATGGGATGTTTTTGTGGGGCAGGGACTAGGGAGGATGATGGGGTGTTTGAGGGGCAGGGACTAGGGACGATGGTGGGGTGTTTGAGGGGCAGGGACTAGGGACGATGGTGGGGTGTTTGAGGGGCAGGGACTAGGGACGATGGTGGGGTGTTTGTGGGGCAGGGACTAGGGAGGATGATGGGGTGTTTGAGGGGCAGGGACTAGGGAGGTTGATGGGGTGTTTGTGGGGCAGGGACTAGGGAGGTTGATGGGGTGTTTGTGGGGCAGGGACTAGGGAGGTTGATGGGGTGTTTGTGGGGCAGGGACTAGGGAGGTTGATGGGGTGTTTGTGGGGCAGGGACTAGGGAGGATGATGGGGTGTTTGTGGGGCAGGGACTAGGGAGGTTGATGGGGTGTTTGTGGGGCAGGGACTAGGGAGGTTGATGGGGTGTTTGTGGGGCAGGGACTAGGGAGGTTGATGGGGTGTTTGTGGGGCAGGGAGGGCAGGGCCATAGGAGGTCTGTGGACAAGCAGGGAGCCTCCGCATTTCAATATTTCATGAGCCTCATCTCATCTCCAGCCCCTCTCATCGGATGTGTGCTTTTAGCTAGATAGTGAGCAGCGAGCGTATACCCCATCACAGTAGCTACCATAGATCTGAGGAAACAGAAACCGTGTGTTCCTGCTCTGTGTACCCAGTCAGTCTCTGGGCTTTGGGCTTTTGCATATCTAAGGGACGATCTCGTTAAACGCTGGTAGCAATTACAACAATTAGAGATAAGCTAAGTGTGTCAAAGCCCTGGCGGAGACAACACCATGTTTACAGTGATTAACATGCAGTGTTATCGGTGGGGATGGTAATCAGGCAGCCAGCTAGAGCCTGACGCTCCACAAAATCACAGGGGTTTTATCTGTCACTATCAATGAGAGGGCAGGTGTGAGGCAAGCTGCAGGAAACACAAACATGGTGGGAAATACATGGCGGCCATACTTGTCGGCATTGTCACATCTACAGCTGGTTTCAAATTATGCCATTTCCTCTTTCAAGTTTATTCAAAGTTCACCAGGTACAGTATAATGGTAGAGCAATGTAATAAGACTTATTATTCAAATACAACTGATCCGCATTTCTATCAAGCACCATCAATGGGGTCAATGGGAGTGTGTGTGGCGTCTGCCGGTACATTTCCATCAGGGTGCATTGTGTTGGCACACTCTGTCCTCTCCAGCCCTCTCTATGTCCTCCGCTGTGACGTGACATAAGGCCTGGTTGTCTGGGGCTCTGGGCTGTAATAGAGATGCCTTTGAGAGGGGCCTCCATCTGGCCCGCCGAGGGCCCTGTAGGCCGGGCAGGCCTGCATTCCATGCTATCCTCCACAAACTCACACCACGCCAGCCAGAGACCTAAATGTCCACATTGTGAGTCTGAGACCCACTCACTGCCTTCCCTGCCTGAGAGAGCGGCTGAGAGAGAGCAGGATATTCACCACGTTGGGGTTATTTGAGTGGAGGATCCCAAAGCACAGACGTACTCAGTGTGTTCTCTTCTCTCTGCTCACTCAGTGTGTGTGTCTGTGTGTCTTTGTCTGTTAGTTTTGTATAAGTGTGTATGTTTTTATTAGTGTTAATTGTGTTGAATGAGAGACTGTTTATGTCCTGTTTTGCATTTGAAAGTACCCATGGAGAGAAGTGGGCATAGGAGAGGATGTGTGTGAATTTGAGAGCATGTATTAATGTTTGCCAGCCAGTCTGCCTAGCTAGCCCGAGACTAGGAGGGTGTGGGGCCTACTAACTGTGAGAGAGACGTGTGTGTGTGTTTGTGTGTGTGTGTGCTCGCGTGCATGCCTATGTCTGTCTGTCAATGTCCAGATCTCAGTAGGGCTGGACTGAGGGCTGGCATCGAGCACGAAGGGCCAAGTGGCACATCATTTAGCACTAAGTCCAATCATCATTGGCTGTCTCAGCCGGGCTTAGCATGCGCTCTGCTTACTAACACGGCCTCCACAAGAGGATCTGGGAATGCTGCTGCACGCGCCCGGCCTAACTCAGACAGACAGGGGCTGTAAGAGGATTTCACACTGGCAAACAGGGACAGCCTGCGCTGCTCCCGATGCTCACCCAGGGAGAGACCAGACAGCTGCACCACCTCACACACATTGCTGTGAATGCACACACACACACACACACTGGCTATCCCCCCAAAAGCCCCGGACAATATCAAATGAGCGAGCTCTGGGATAATCCTTCCAGGAATCCTGATAAAGCAGCCGGGTCGGAGTGCCAGGCCGGTTTGAGGGTGGCTAAGACACAGAGAGACACAGAGGAGACTAGCAAGCCCGCTGGGGAGCTGGCTGGGTGGACCAACAATAATATCATACGATGTTCTATCATGCAATAACACGCAGGGAGATTTGATGGGTTCTCTAACCTCAAACGCTCCACTCACAGGGTTAGGACAACATGGAGAATAAACATACAGTTGAGTCGGAAGTTTTTAAACTCTTTTTCACAATTCTTGACATTTAATCCTAGTAAAAATTCCCTGTCTTAGGTAAGTTAGGATCACCACTTTATTTTAAGAATGTGAAATGTCAGAATAATAGTAGAGAGAATTATTTATTTCAGCTTTTATTTATTTCATCATATACCCAGTGTGTCAGAAGTTTACATACACTCAATTAGTATTTGGTAGCATTGACTTTAAATTGTTTAACTTGGGTCAAATGTTTCGGATAGCCTTCCATAAGCTTCCCACAATAAGATGGGTGAATTTAGGCCCATTCCTCCAGACAGAACTGGAGTAACTGAGTCAGGTTTTTAGGCCTCCTTGCTTGCACACGCTTTTTCAGTTCTGCCCACAAATTTTCAACAGGATTGAGGTCAGGGCTTTGTGATGGCCACTCCAAAACCTTGACTTTGTTTTCCTTAAGCCATTTTGCCACAACTTTGGAAGTATGCTTGGGGTCATTGTCCATTTGGAAGACCCATTTGCGACCTAGCTTTAACTTCCTGACTGATGTCTTGAGATGTAGCTTCAATATATCCGCATACATTTCTTTCCTCATCTATTTTGTGAAGTGCACCAGTCCCTCCTGCAGCAAAGCACCCGCACAACATGATGCTGCCACCCCCGTGCTTCACGGTTGGGATGGCTTGCAAGCATCCCCCTTTTTCCTCCAAACATAACGATGGTCATTATGGCCAAACAGTTCTATTTTTGTTTCATCAGACCAGAGGACATTTCTCAAAAAAGTACAATCTTTGTCCCCATGTGCAGTTGCAAACCGTAGTCTGGCTTTTTTATGGCGGTTTTGAAGCAGTGGCTTCTTCCTTGCTGAGCGGCCTTTCAGGTTATGTCGATACAGGACTCGTTTTACTGTGGATATCGATACTCTTGTACCTGTTTCCTCCAGCATCTTCACAAGGTATTTTGCTGTTGTTCTGGGATTGATTTGCACTTTTTTCACCAAAGCACGTCTCTAGGAGACAGAACGCGTGAAATAATCTGTCTGTAAACAATTGTTGGAAGAATTATTTGTGTCATGCACAAAGTAGATGACAAAACTATAGTTTGTTAACATGAAATCTGTGGAGTGGTTGAAAAATGAGTTTGAATGACTTCAACCTAAGTGTATGTAAACTTCCGACTTCAACTGTAGTGCAGCAGCATCTGAAAGACAGAAAGTGAATGGTGTTTTTCCTGGAGCACTACCTGGCTTGCACGACCATACTGCTATTACTGAGGATATCACAAGAACATGTATATGAAAAATACAAAATATTTTGCACTCCATGATTTAAGAGAAGACTGGTGGTTACGAGAGACAGTATAAATCAATGAGAGAATTCCTCTGATGCACACAGTACGTGTTGCTATAACGCGAAGGCCCAGTTTACAGGCACACAGAGACAAAGCAGTAGGGAGAGACAGGAAGAGAAGAAGGAGAAGGAGGCCGGGGAGTTTCAACACACAGATTAAGACATCCCAGAGCAGCAGTAGTTTAAAGCAACAGCATAACAAAGTCTCTGGGGTGTTGCGTTCAAACCTCCCTTTCCCTGTTCAGTTCCTCCTGTGACACAGAGGTAAACAGTTTGTTGTGGGAACAACTTTGGATTCTCCTCAATAAAGGCCCATAGACAATGCAATCAGCCACAGGGTTCTCGGGAGATCCAAACAGGCCAGGGAGTTAGCAACGTTAGAGCTAGTTTAATTGAGTCTTTTCACAGACGCCGCCTCTGGCATGGTTTTGGGAGAGGGAGAAAGGGGTCTCACCACACACACACACACACACACACACACACACACACACACACACACACACACACACACACACACACACACACACACACACACACACACACACACACACACACACACACACACACACACACACACACATCTTTGTGGTCCTCTCTGGCGTGGACTGATTAGTGTGCTCTGATGAGCACATTGTGGTGTGACGGAGGAATGCTGTTGGCTGCCCTTCAGGAAGTCTTTTGTGGACTGAACCAATGGAGAGGGAGCCTGCCAACTCCCACCCAGGCCTAATGATACAGTATTAGCTTAGAAGGGCTCTCAGTCAGGCTCTGTTGGAGTTAGATCTACACTACCGGTCAAAAGTGTAACTTTTTCTTTATTTTTACTATTTTCTACATTGTAGAATAATAGTGAAGATATCAAAATTATGAAATAACATACATGGAATCATGTAGTAACCCAAAAAAGTATATTTGAGATTCTTCAAATAGCCACCCCAGTGTGTCAAGCTGTCATCAAGGCAAAATCTAAATATACATGATTCCATATGTGTTATTTCATAGTGTTGATGTCTTCAATATTATTTTACAATGTAGAAAATAGTAGAAATAAAGAAAAACCTTTAAATGAGTAGGTGTTCTAAAACTTTTGTCCGGTAGTGTATGACCTCAGTGGAACAGAGTGTACAGTACAGCTATATTTGACTCATGCTGTGGTTTAACTAATGCTTTGGTGGGTACCGTACAGTAGCACCTGCCGCTGCTAATGAAATTGCGTATAAAGCTGCACACACACACGCACACACACACACATTTCATGCTAGACGGTGTAAGGCCCGACGCTGGAGATGAGAAGCAGGTACGGAGAGTTAAAGATTTAATCTACACGGACACAGAACAAGACAGGAACAGCGCCAGCGCCGGGTAAACGACATACGACAATTACAATTAATGCGGAAGCGGGGAATGGAGCTGGAGAACAGACAGATATAGGGGAGGTAATAAACAGGATGATTGAGTCCAGGTGAGTCCAATAATCGCTGGGGGTGTGACGAGGGAAGCAGGTGCGTAATGATGGTGGCAGGAGTGCGTAGTGCTGGGCAGCCTGGTGCCCTCGAGCGCCAGGGAAGGAGAGCGGGAGCAGGCGTGACAGACGGGTTACTCCTGAGACCCAGGAGGTGACTGAGGTGTCAAAACAACTTCTTTGTTTCTCTCCACTTTGCCACTGTGGTGTTGCTTTGTTCTGTTAACCCTGAGAAGTATCCTATCTGATTTGCTCTGCATATCTCTGATGCATTTTTCACCAGTTACTTCTAAAAAACACTGTTTTCCATGGCATTAAAAAGCAATTTAGCACTCATAGGATTAAAAGCTCATGTTAAATTGAAGGCTACACTTGGCATGGGCATGAAACATTTAGCATCTTATATTTAACCAGGCTGAGGCTGAGCGCTGCACATACAGCATTTAAAAGACAACATGGATTATTTTATCTGACTACAGCAGAACTGAGGTTGGATGCCTGATGCCTCACTTACGAATACACCTTTACATGCTTTTACAAACATTACCTCCAGCCAAAAATTGGTTATGTAACAGGTGTATTTTTACAGATCTCTCTTAAAATCCCACATGAGTAAATTATTCATATACAGTACATTGCAGTATACATTTATCCATAATTTATTTTTGATCTGAATTCGTTTTCAAATATTTTCATGATTTGCCCCTGAAAAAAGTGCCTTCTTCAATGTTCTCCCAAAGGGAGAGACTGTGGGAGCAGCAAAGAGATATCAGTACCAGGGCATTCTCTCCCCTGTCTGCTCCCCTGAAATGTGAACTCATTCTGGGCTGAAACCATCCGTGAGGACGTCTGGTTAAATATGTATAACAGTGCTTGACGTCCCACTGGATTCCTGAAAGTGGCAGACTAGAAAACCTGTTTGGGTTGGCTGTGATACCAGAACGAGCACCCTGATGTGGTGCTCCCCTCCCCCTAACCACCCGCCAAACCCACTACCATCCCAAGTGGGATTGCCTGCACACATCCAGCTGACACACCACGATGGGCCAGACCACACAGAAAGAGAGGGGGGAGAGAGGTAGCTTTTTACTGGACTGTAGGCTCTCATGGTGACGCATGGACCCCCCCCCCCCCCCTTCTCCCTCTGTCTCTCTCTCCCAGGGCTTGTTATTTCACTGTGGTAGCTAGCTGCCTGCCTGGTGATCAGTTACTCAGGGACAGATGAAGGTGACTGCCGCCCCGTAGAAGGAGCAACTTCATGACTGATAATAATGAGCCGGATCAGTGCATCCATCATCTATTACCATACTGCATTGTGCCGACGCACTAGCCTGCTGCACGATGCACGCGCACTTACTCAAATGGGACATTTCTACTCCTTCCTGGAAGGTAGCAGCCATTTTATCATGGGCATAAATGCAAAACCACACTACTAATTTCTCATGGATATACAGAACATTGGCTATTGCTTTGTGTTGAGCTAGACAGGGAAAGCAGTTGTGCTTGAGCTGCCTGTATGACGTCATCCTCCTGATGTGGCTAACTTATATTAGCCTCCTGGGTGGTTGGACACACGCACGCACACACACACACGTGCATACACACCCTGGTTGCTGGACGAGATGTGTAGGCTACATGTCGTCCATACTGATGAGTCCTGTGGGCTTTATGTAAATCAGCCTGCTCCATTTCCCTGTGTGAAGTAGGAGTTAAACCACTCTTCATCCAGGTTATGTACAATATGTCCTCCTAAGGCCTTGTATGGCTCAGTGCACTAAAAAAAAAACACGCTGGTGTACAAGCGCTTAGGTGGGAGAAGGACAGCAGGAGGTTTAAAATATTGGATATGAAGCTGTATAGTGCTACAGTATGTCATGTATGGTATAGATACTATGTGACCCACCACATCCACCGGCAGGGCCTAACTGCGAGAATACACACCCAGAGCATATGACACCCTAAGAACGCTCCCAGGACCAGGAACACTGAGGCCTGTTATCTTTATTTATTTAACCTTTATTTAACTAGGAAAGTCATCCCCTCTCAGCAATGATAGCCATCATTGGGCTAATGTAGCCCACAGAGCATATGACCCCCTATCCACCTCCACCTCTCTTTCTCTCTTAGTCTGAGTGACCCACCAAAGAGTCTCTTGTTCTCCGCTGAAGCACCCTCCTGTTTGAACAAAACCCAGTAAGAGGCCTGCCCTGCCCGCTCACTACAATGGCTAGCCTATGTGTGAGAGAGAGTAGATCCTCTCTACAGTTTTTTCAGCATCCCACCGTCTTTCCCTTTTTTCTGCCTACTCCAGGTTTTTTATGGCTGCCGATCGATGCCAGGGCCCCATGTCAATCCTAACAAGTGTTTACTTGTGTTTTTTTCCGGCACCTGACAGAAGAGGCCCTTGGGAGCCTGGTTTTGGAGAGGGGGGACCTGCTAGCTACCTCCCACACTAAAGGTCAACACTAAGCACCTGGCAGGGAGCCAGTGTGTGTGTGTATGTTGGCTGCTCCCTGTTTAGATGAGGGGGGTGGAAGCTCTTCAATAAGGGGTCATAAGAGAGCCTGAGAGGGGCACTGGGGTCAGGGTCTGGCGTGAACTCTATAGCCTGATCCAGGTGGGTCATTATAGTCATTACTGCTGTTCTCACACTACAGCCCAGGCCAAGGTCAGGTCACACTTAAGCAATAAGGCACGGCGGGGTGTGGTATATGGCCAATATACCACAGCATATATCACAAACTCTGAGGTGCCATATTACTATTATAAGCTGGTTACCAACGTAATTAGAACAGTAAAAATAAATGTTTTGTCATACCCGTGGTATACGGTCTGATATACCACGGCTGTCAGCCAATCAGTATTCAGGGCTCGATCCACCCCAGTTTATAATATACACTGCTTCATCGTCTTATTCATACCAAGGACAGTCAAGAGCTATCGTTATAGAGCATTTGGAATTTAATTTTTTATTTTACATTTATTTAACTAGGCAAGTCAGTTAAGAACAAATTCTTATTTACAATGACGGCCTACCAAAAGGCAAAATACCTCCTGCTGGGACGGTGGCTGGGATTAAAACAATAAATAAATACAAATAAATTAAATATAAATATAGGACCAAACACACATCACGACAAGAGAGACAAAACAACACTACCAAAAGAGAGACCTAAGACAACAGCATAGCAAGGCAGCAACACATGACAACACAGCATGGTAGCAACATAACATGATAACAACATGGTAGCAACACACAAAACATCGTACAAACATTATTGGGCACAGACAACAACACAAAGGGCAAGAAGGTAGAGACAACAACACAGCAGTACAGGTATGGGAATACTTGAAGAATGTCAAGAGCACTAACAGGCTCCATACAGTATGAGAGATACAGTATCTCTATAGAAATCAAATGGATTCCTGATAAAAAATATATTTTTCACTGTATAAAATTGCCACCATGCTATAACTGGTATGCTAGCTAGCACTTCTTCCAGTTAAAAAATCTAACATAATTCAGAGCAGGGGTTGTACTGTGAAAGGGCACAACTGTTAACAGAGTGTACAGCCTGTAATAGAAGTTGTGAATTGCAGAGCAAGAGCTAGGAATTATCCCACTGCCTGCTAGCTAGGTTATCAAGAGGCTAGTGTTCATTCAACAGGGCCCACTTTACCAGCACTGGGGCACACTTCACCTCACTTCACTACACTTCTCCTCACTTCTCTTCCCTCCAGGGCCAAGTGCAGATCTCAATCTCACCAGAAAAAAAGCAACAAATAAAAACCCTTGTGATTAAAGATAAAACTTTCAAAACAACAAGCGCTGGCAGGAGAGGGAGAAGAGAAAAATACCAAAGCTAATGCTCCTCAACAACCCCCTTCCCTCGGCTGGAAGCAATTAACTTTCCATTTAGAGGGATGACAAATTGATCAGGCCAGAGAAATCGCACCTCGCTCCCAAATCTAAAGGTAAACACTTTAATCTGCTGATCCAGCACTCACCCCCCTCCCCCCCTCACACACACACATGGCAGCAGCAGCAAATATCTCCAATCTCCAGGTTGTGAGGGCCTGCTGGGGAGGAGAGAGCAGCACAGCACCTCCCTTCACTAAGTCATTACTGTACTGCTCGCTGATGGCTGCAGTGAGAATGTCTCTTCTTCTATCAAAAAAAGGAGGGAGGAGGGAGGAGGAGGTGGGAGGAGGAGGGGGTGGTAGGAGGAGGAGGAAAGGAGGAGGAGGGAGGACGTGGAGGGAGGAGGAGGTGGGAGGAGGAGGAGGAAAGGAGGAGGAGGGAGGAGGAGGAGGGGGTGTGAGGAAGAGGGAGGAGGAGGTGGAGGGAGGAGGAGGAGGTGGGAGGAGGAGGGAAGAGGAGGGAAGAGGAGGTAGGAGGAGGAGAAGGTAGGAGGAGGAGGGGGTGGGAGGAGGAGGAGGAGGTGGGACGAGGAGGAGGAGGAGGGAGGAGGAGGGATGGAGCCTCACGTCATTAGGAATTGAAATAACGACGGCGAATTGCAGAGCAGAAATGATTTGATTAGTGCTTTCAGGTCTAAAATAGGAACCTGGAAGTGTACCAAATGGCTGCCGAGCGGAGCGAGTTAGCTAGGTGCGATAAAGCTCTTAATTGCTGTAACTGCACCTAGAGACTTGATGATTTGTGACATCTTATCCAGCGCTGCTGCGCTAACACTAATAACTGTTAATTAACTGTAGCAAGGATGCCGGGGATGAAAAGCCAAGCAGCACAGTCTAGTGTGTGCTTCCAGATTAAAGGGAAAGTAGTCTGGGGGGATTTGACAAGACGGCATGAAGATGTTAGTGGAGGGGGGGTTGTGTGTGTGTGTGTGTGTGTGTGTGTGTGTGTGTCTGTGTGTCTGTGTGTGTGTGTGTGTGTGTGTGTGTGTGTGTGTGTAGAGTCCTGGGGTTCAGGATTCTGGCTGTTCTAACGCACACACACAAGCATGCATGCGCACACACACACAAAACACACTTTTATGGAGCTATTGTTTTCAGATTGATCCGGATGGCTGTGTAAATCTGTTAACTTAATTGGTCCACCAAGACAAAACAAAGTAAATGTTCCATTCTGATAAGCAAGTATTTTTAATTTTCAAAGCAGATGTTCACAGATGTCGTTTTCCAGTTAAGGCCCTAGCAAACTGGCAATCAAGCTCTTTAGCGCAATGACAAGGAAATGCACGTTGTTCAATACTTACCTAATTAACAGTAGACAGCTCAGTGGACGGTTGATCAATGACTTTCCTCTCCCTTTTGTGCAATGGAGCATGTTAAGGATTACAGACTATTCACCACGGAGAACATCTGTGTCATGTCTATGCACTTTGTGACAACTGCTGATGTAAATACATGTGATTGATTGATTGATTGATGGATGGATGGATTGATTTGAACATGCTGATACCGTGCGCACGGCCAGCAGAGCAGATTCACACAGATTAATGCATATATAATATTAGAATGCTATAGGATAAATCACAGGGATGAATGACTGATATCATTATGAATCTCTACCTTCAGCTGGTCATAACTAGCATGACAATAGGCCGTATGTCGATGACAGACAACGTATTATGTGAGCGAGCAGGTCTATGGTTGAAGGTTGAACCATATGAATAATGTGTTGGGCTTAAATCAAATAAAAACCCCAAGTGAATTTGTGTACATTAAAACAATCCTGATAACAATGTTGCTATGATTGTCATCAAGTGATCAACTGAATTATACAGTATATCTTTGTTAGGGTCAAGGCAGTTTTTCTCTGTACTCAAATCAACATTTCATGAATTTATCAGACTGAAAGGACCCACTTGTGATTATTTTGCCTCCAGGCCCACATGTCTGGAGTGCTCACTGTATTACAGACTGGAACAAAGAGAGAGAGACATGTCCCTAGCCCCAGACTAGATCAACTAAGAGTGCCATCAGATGTCATGTCACAGAGGCTGGAGGGGAAGGGTTGGTGTGTGAGTGCATGTGTGTGTGAAACCGGCCATGGGGACAGACAGGACAGACACAATGAGGTGGTTCCTCGGGCTCTGCAGCCCATCTCCTGTAATAGCCTTTCATTTGGACGCGACATGCCTCTCTCTGCCCCTCCCCCTCCCTCCTCCCTCCTCCCTCCCTCCTCCCTCCCTCTGCAGAGCCAGCCATCAGAGGGAGGACTTGGAGACGTCACATGTTAAATACTGGGGGCGAGCAAATAGTAGCTCGGTCTATAGAGTAAGTGTGCTTCGCTTGGCTGCATGGCAGGACATGGAGGAAAGATTGACTGACAGGCAGGTATGCAGGCACGCAAAGTCACTCATTGGTATTCTACAGGGGGTACTCATCATTATACAAAGCAGCTATGAAGGACACAGAAGAGAAGAGCATACCCTTACTGCCTGTTGATGATAAAATGAGAGTGTTTCGGTTGGATCCAAGACCTTGGCTTTATCACACCATCAGGGCCTGAAGCTCAGTTTGTGTCCAACAAAACCTTTCCCTGTGTCTAATATTAACAACATTTTCACTGTGGGGGTCTTCACATTTTACAGTTATTGTCAGTCTCTTTCTAACGACAGCCATTAGGCCATGCAATGAAATGAATTGGGCAGATGTAAGCCTACTGTCACTACGCATGGTGTTCTTTACAGAGTAAGAAAAACTGAACAATCTTAAAGGGTGAAACACGGGTCTAGTCTTGACAGTTCTGTGTTAACTGAGAGCTGTTTAATCCCCGTACAACAGACTTTCTGACAGCCTTTTCTATTTGAGTGTGATCTGGAGTGTTTGTACACAGTGTTGAACAACTGGCTGGCGTGCGACGTGCGTGCGCCCGCTGGCTGCTTTCATTCCTGAGATCCGTCTGACGGTTTGACAGATGATTGGAGCTAGCACTCGGCCTTTCTGCCTCGTCCCTCGCTCTGAGAGATGGGAGATTATTTGTTACAAAGCCAATTAAGGGAGGCTTAATGAAGACATGCAACATCTATCTGCCTCTCTTTGTGATTCTCTGAAGGGCCTTAATTCGAGAGAGGGGATGTCAAATTGGCTCAGTTGAACGTATCAAAGTCAGGATTTAAAAGCACTGAAAAACAAGTGGTATGTATGAAGTAGAGATAGACGTCAAAACATGTATACGAGGTGTTTTGCTGTTGCCTCATTGAATACACTTAAAGCCTGGCAGCCAAATGAGTCATTCAACAACAATACTGTCCTTAAGTCTGCATTCTGTAATGTTGGTGACAGGTGACAGTTGAGAGCAGCTGCACAAATCTGTCATGAATGATGACAATTCCTTCATAAAAAATCTAGTGAATAAAAGCAGTGGTTGTCATTCTTGGCTTTTTTTTCCAGGAGCCAATGCCTCCTTCATGTGCCTGACAAGCTAAAATAGGAGCTGTCATACACAATGTTCTAAAAGACAGCCTATACATGACACAGGGGCTCTTGTCTTACAGTCTGTTGAACAGGATCCGGTAGTCAATAAATCTTCCTCTCTCACCTCCAGCCTTTCCTTCAGATAGAATGTCTGGCCTGTGACCTCCGTGTATGGCTTGCGACCTGGGCTTTACTGCCACCTGCATCCCCCACCCGCACCCCCCACCAACAGGCTGCTAACCTCTGATGGGTAGAGGTGAGAGGGTGAGAGGGGCCAGGTTAGGGGAGGTTAGAGGAGGCCAGGAACACCTGCTACCCTGCAGGATGCCTACTTACCTTAACTACCAGTCACAGTAACTACCAACACTGGAGAAAAGACACTGTCAATATGCAACAGTGCATATTAATTCCACCATTAACAGCCTGAAGCCAATGAATGAGCTGGTTGGGTACACGTAACGTAAACCACGCATTGACATGAGAAATATTCTACCAACAGCAGCTACAATTACAGCTGAAATGACTAAAAGATGTTGAGCACTGGCTCTAATCCTAGCCTCTGTCAGTCTAAACCCAGATAAGTAAACCTGAAAAAGATGGGGCTCCAAAAAAAGTATACATTCCCCCCTAACAACACGCCATGCCAAGCAAGTGTAAGTCTGGCTCGTAATGAGAGAGACCACAATGGAAAAACAAACCATTTATTTCCCCCCCCCAACAACTAAGTGGAAACATATGGCCGCTAATCCTAACATCTGGACAGTATGGGGGAATCACAGACAAACGATGGTACGATGGACCGTAGTGAACCACATGGAACCATGACGGAACCCTTCGCATGCCCCAATAGAACCCTGTTTAATGGAAACACACGTTTGGAACATGCTCTCTGTGTACCTTTGTGTTTCCCTCCCTTTTTTCCAAGGATAATTGTTAATCAAAAGAGAACTGTCGGTGGGGCTGCGAGCACGATTCTGTTCTGACCAGTAATCGTTGGCAGCTGTGAGCTTGACTACACAAAAACAGCTGGATCGAGTGGCCCACAAAAAGTCCTGTGAAAAACTCTTTCCAATACTAGGTGGTGGAAGTTGCGAAGGACTTAGGCTTGGAGTGGATTGTCTCTTGTCTGTTGAGGCTGGAGCCTCCCTTGGGATACCTACCTACTACAGGATGCCGTTGCCATGGTGGAATAAACACAGAAAGGTTGGGCTTTTATCGCTGATCAACATTTAGCTTAAGTTACAGATATTTGAAAACTGAGGTGAGACGGCCTAAAGAGACTGTTTTCCTTGTGTTAATACACTGTGCCTATGGTGATGAAACCTCCTGATAACCAACGTGGAGGCTATAAGCTTTGTTTAATAGCCTTTGGCTCGTCTCCACCTCCTCTCCAAGCCACAACAAAGAGCTCTAGCCTTATCAGACGATGCAGGATGAGGTAAAGAAGCACACCACCACCTGAGGCCTGTGTGTTTTGGCTGGGGATTTAGTTGGGGATTTAGCTGGGGATTTAGAGTCTTACACTAAGCCACACCACCCCTCTCTTCCTCCCTCTTCATCCTTCTTTATCTCTCTCTCTCTGGATTGGGGTCTGCAATGCATTCAGCTGAGCACACAAACACACACACACACGGCAAATGGGGCTCTGAAAGCCAATAAATAAAGTTTTACAAGATCAGCTACCGTGTTTATTAACTTACAAATAATATCCTGCTTGGAATAATTCAGGAGCCATGGTTTATGATCTATGTCTTAATGGCTGGATGGGGTAGGTTAGGGAGGTGAATGCAAGCAAAGGGACAGAAGATTTGTGCACGTGCCCCAGAGGTGCAATTATATATTTTAATGCTGGGATAAGAGGCTGAACACAGGCTACACATGTCCTCTGGGAGATGTGGAGGGGCGGACGGTTGGATGGGGTGGAACTGCCTCCCCCTGCTCCCTCCTGTCCAATCATATTATGCTAGAGGGCTGTGGCCTGCTAATGTATTCCTGAGCACTCCTCTGGGACAGGGGAGCTGTAGTCATAACAACCCTGTCAGCCACTCCCCTCAGAACCTAGCTTCACCCTCCAACCCGAGAACCAGGAATCTAGGCTTGGAGTGGGTTGGCCCGCAAGGCCTGCTGGAGACTAATAATGCCATCGTGAGCTGCATGGGCACCTTGATGAGTGGTTAGTTAGCAGGGTACAGTCAGATTAGGCTGCCAATGGCGGTATCACTTATTTTGGTGTAATCCAGGGTAGGTACAGTAGGGTGTGGTGGAGGCCCTACCCTTTTCCTTATCCCTTATGCCTGAAGTGATAACTTATCAGGCCCCTGACATCCCCACTCTCTCCAGTGCCAGTCCACCTCCCTTGCCAACAGGTACCTGATCTTCTTTAATGGGTGCTGGTGCTGGTCACTCTGGGTGGATGCTGCAGGCAGGCCTGTCTCTTTATAGTTAAAGAAGAGGTAGTAGGATGCTAGCCCACAGCCCCACCCAGGAAGACTTGAGATTACACTAATAGTAAACTGACTCATGTGCACCTCCTTGAGACACTGCCCAAGGATCCACTTTATCTTCTTAATTAAAGCCAGTTTAGAGAGTAGAATGTGGGATTTTTTTTTTTTTTTTTTAAGTCTCTGGAACAGATGGAAGGCCAATTATGGCAACATTTGCCATAAAATAAAGGTTGATTCAATGGGAATTAAACACAGGTTTCAGATTGGTACTGGAATAGGTCTCTGGAGGGGCTCCAGTGTTATTTGCTGTCGAAAAGCATTGCCAGCATGGTGTCTCAATGTTGTGTTACGTCTAACCGTTCTCCTCGCAGTAGGAGCACGAAGTGGGTTCTGAGCTTAACTCCACAGGTGATCTTGAACCTGTTAGCTGGCTGACTCACACACTTTACATCATGGAAGTACTGTGTACACTCTTAGAATTAGTGGTGATTCAGGGAACCCTGGAGATCCTCAAGGAACCCCTGGAGTTTCTCAAAGAACCAATCCTAGGGAATGGTTCACATTTGCACCTTTGGTTAGTTGAGGGGTTATTTGTGGAACCTTTAATGTTTCAATGTAGCAAAGGTTTCCTGGAGGAACTCTGGGCTGGAGGCGTGGTTAGTAGGGGCATGGCTTTTTTGGGCCACCGTTAGAGTAAACGTAATTCACATTAATCTGTTCTGTTGTATTGTCATCACATGTTAAGGTTGAACACGGACACCAAAAAGGTTCTTCTAGGCACCTTTACTTCTAAGAGTGTAGACTATAGGTAATAATACCATCAACCATGGAAGACTACTGTAAGAATACTAAATGGAACACAGAAATAGCTTGAGAAAGACTTCAACTTCTAACCCCTATGAGAAGAGACAACGGACACACTTGGCTACATGGCAACCAATACAGTATAGTACCGCTATAGTACAGCTTGTATAGTAATAACAGAAATAGTCACCTCTAACCTTCTCTCTCCTTTCTCTGTCAATGTGTGATTCACCACCACCAGTGTTGGACAACCTTACCACCACAGTTGAAGGAGAAAAAGCCATTAAATCACCAGTAATTTCCTGTCCGATATGTGTGCATGTTTGCCTTCGGCTAGTAATTAATGTGCTTTCATCTGGTGCCTAATTGCTCATAATGTATCTCACTAGAGATCTGTGTCTGAGAGGATCACTGATTCCACGCAACACTCAGGCCTCCCGTGGTGCTGAGCAGAGCAGACTGACTTTACTGCTCATCTGTCCAGAGAGAAAAAGAGAGAGAGAGAGGAGAGAGAAAGAGAGCGAGCAAGAGAGAAGGAACATGGCTCCTATCTCCCATAAGAGAGGTCATAGGTCAAAAGCCCAACACTCCAGCCTGGCCCCTGACAGCTTGTCAGTCAGTCCCCCACAGCAGGCCAGTACAATCCCTTTTTTTCTACCACTCTTTCTCTGTGTTTCCTAGAAATGATCTTGGGTGGGAACATTGGAGTCCTGGATAATGCAGCGAAGGGGCCATAGCCATTACCCTGAGATCATCAAGTGGATACAGCGGCAGAGGGAGGGGGGTTAACCTCTGTATCAACACAGGGAACTGCATGGGGGCTCTGGGAAGGGTATTACATGTCTGTCTGTATTCTGTGCAGGAAACGCTGGCTGCAGAAATATGGCGATCGATAGACCCCTCTGATTGGAGCTTAGTGCCCTGGTGCCACCTGCAACTGAGAAGACAGATTTCTCCCTCATCCTATCAGCCCCAGGCTCCCCCAATACTCCCATACCCCCACCGACCCCCTGATGTTTTCTTTCCAGCATGTGATCACAGGCGGACCGGGTCAGGCTGGATATTAAGGTAGTGGAGAAGGGAGAGGGAGACCTCCACTGAGCACAAAAGATCTGAGGTTCCTCAGGCCATTATCACTGGCCCCCACAGGCCCTTATAGGCCACGGAAAGGCTCCCCTGATGGGGGCCCGGAAGTGTCTCAGCTGGAGCTCCATGGCCCCCTGCAACAGCAGTAACAGCATGGTGGCGCCCATTAAAGAAGATCAGGTACCTGTTGGCAACTCACACGCAAGCACACACACACACACACACACACCAGATGAGCTGTAATCTATTTGCCAGGAGTTGAGGAGTCAGGGGTGGGGGGTGCTACCGACACAATTTGTTTTCTTCTTCTGTGCTTGACTTTCTTTAAGAGTGCTGTTCAAAATGTATGGCCAGCAGCCAAAAAACAAACATTGTATTGGATTTCTACCCTGTTTGTGCGTCATGTAAAAATTATGTCATGGAAGCAAACTGTAAAAATATTTTTTTTCTTACTCTATAAATATTTGACTTTATCGTGAACTACGCTGTGAAATATTTATTATGTTTTTTTCACAAACACTAACTTTTACTTCAACAACAGTATCCACCACTATTATCAGTGACATAAGTAGAGGTAGTAGTAATTCTATATTGGTGTAGAGGTGACAAGAAGAGTATATATATAGCCTATATCTGTGCCAGAACAGAGGAAAAACATGGGCATAAAAACGACCCTGCTGCCAAGTATGGTGTTGCTTATCAGGCAGGCATTTTCAGACAGCACTTTTCAGGAAGAAGAAATAGCCCTATCCCCTCCTCCTTCTCTCTCTCTCTCTCTCTCTCTCTCTCTCGGCCCGTCGCTTCTCTTTAATGAGTCGCTGGAAATTACAGATTTAATCGCCGCCTATGGCCGTGGAGAAGGGCCAGTTAATGATAGAAAAGAGCAGAGGGCCATTTGCATCAATCAGCTCTGACTCACTTTTTATTAATGCAGTCTAGCGGTAGGAGAGAAGAGGAGATGGACTCCTCCTACATGAGGGACTGGGGGGCAGCGTGGGGGTCTGGGGGGAAGTCTACAGATCCCTACAGGGCAGACACACACAGACAGGACCCCACAAACATGGCAGAAGGGCAGCAGGCACGGAGCGGACAGGACTACCTCCCTCCCTCCCTCCCTGGATGCCCCAGAGAGAGAGTGCATGTGCCAAACACCAATGAAAGACACTTCTGTCCTGCACAGGCAAGTACGCCGGCAATGCTCCATCCATTCCACACCGCTTGGTCGGCACGTCTCTCTCCCCCCCCCTCTCTGTTTACTGAGCCACCAAGTTGTATCTGGCACGCACACGCACACACGCACGCACGCACGCACACACACACACACACACACACAGCTCACAGTCCTTTTATGAATAATATTACTTATTAAATAATATTACAACCGGCCGTGATCGGGAGTCCCATAGGGCGGTGCAGAATTGGCCCAGCGTTGTCCGGGTTAGGGGTAGGCCGTCATTGTAATTAAGAATTTGTTCTTAACTGACTTTCCTAGTTAAATAATAACATCTTGAGACCATACACTGCATCAACTCCATGTGGTCAGACTGCTTCTGTTTTGCAGGTGCACAAACACTGCATTTTAGGGCCAATATTGCTTTCTCTCACCTAACTACCTAACTACCTAACTTGTGTAATTTACATTGTGACATTCTCAATGTTACAAAAGCAATTAATACAAACAAAGATACATTAAAAGCATTCAATTACTCTCTCGGCAGGTGTGGTGGAGTAAATATCCCCTTGACCAGGTAATAAATAGCCATGTAATAACAGTCAGTGGGTTTGTAAGGTCTATCTAATTATAGAACATCACTATAACATATGGCATTCATTACTAAAGCCCCTGCTAATCCACTTTAAATAGGATGTAAGACACACCTAGAGATTTAAACCATAGCCAGTAAACAATGCCAACCTAACATGCCTTACTACGGTATTCTCAGTTTCGCCCATTCCTAACATACCTGACATAGCAGTCTTTGGTAAAGAAAAACAATATAAAATGTGAACAGTAGCAAAAACTCACACCGAAGTTTCTGTACCAAGAAGTTAGTCAATCCCTCCAAAGTACAGACCATGTCTTTAATCAGCATCAAGGACCAAAGAATGATAAAAGAAAGAAGAAGAAGACTCACCCTGCATTACATAACCACTAAGCTGACTCCAACAGCACCAATAATCCTTCCTCCTTTGCAGAGTAAAAGAGAATATCAAAAAGAAGATCCAAGGCAGCTACTAAAAGAAGAAAGAGCAAAAAAGGTTAAAATGACCTTGAATGCTCTTGAATAACAGGCTGGAAAGGTCGTTAAAAGCCCGGCAGTTTGAGATGGAAGTACAAAACATCCCAATGTTACACAAAAGGAGCTCTGACATCCACAGAATCCTCACTAACACACAGACAGGCGTGACAATTCCCCTTCAGGCTAACGCCTATTTTCTCTCTCCCTCAGAAGCCATTTGCTTCCCCCTCTCTTCCCCTCGCTCTCTCTCTCCTCCACAGATGGTTCCCTGTGAGTGGAGGTGAGGCGATGGGAGGGCACTGCTGTTTCACAGTAATCCCTAGCCACACAGACGGAAAAGCTTGTTATAGCGCTGGCTGGCTGATCACCACAAAAAGTCAACCCAGAGCCAGGGAAAGGTCACCAGGAATTAGGCTACGCTCAAACTCCAAAGACCTGCCTAATTCCCCCATAAGCCCTTTGAAACCCAACCTGTTCTGGCTATGCCGTGGGCTCAGCCTTAGCCTGCTAGAAAAACCCCTCACTAAATATAGCTGGGATTCATTTACTACACTGAGGTGCACATAGATGTACACACATACGCACACACGCACACACACACACACACACACACATACGCACACACACACACACATACGCACACACACACACACACACACACACACACACATACGCACACACACACACACACACACACACACACACACACACACACACACACACACACACACACACACACACACACACACACACACACACACTCATGCACATAGGCACACACACACACACACACACACACACACACACACACACACACACACACACACACACACACACACACACACACACACACAGTCTCGCTATGACAGAACAGGCACAGGCTTTTCCCAATGACTAGACTAGAACAATCGACCAAAGACTCAATGATTTTCAATGGGGGTGTGAAAGGAATTTGAGCGGCGGGTCCAGACGCTACACAAGAGCTTTGGGGCTGAGCTCCTTTAGGCGTGAGGCAGCTTTGAAGACAGTGTCATGGTAATGGAGGGGTTCGGGGTTCATGCCACCGCCGCTGTTGCTGTCAATTATCCACTTTGAAAAGTAGACTTCTGAAAAAAAACGCTTTAAGGTAAAAAGAAGCCAATCAAAGAAAGAAGACCTGAACAGAGGGGTTTGATGGGATACCAACTCTAAACACCCTTTACATTTTAAAACTTCAAAAAACATTAATGAAATCAACCAAAAGAAGTGGAAATTTCACAGAGAAAATGGCAGCCATGGGCACCCAAAAGTAAAATGTTTACCATTGCACATTTTTGTTTTCTCCTTTTTCTGAGACACATGTAAGGAAGATTTTTTCAGCATTGAAAATGATTTCACTCTCACCACATACTCTCTGTTTAAATGCCACACCAGCGAGAGAAACTAAACAACAATATATGTATTGCTATGATTTGAAAGATGCCGGAACATCAGACCAACAACTTTTTGGCCCTCTGCCCCCGTTCCTAGATGGAATTGGACTGTTGTGTGAGGATACGCAGAGGCTCGTAGGGGGCTTTTCTGAACCACTGCTGAGGTGTGGTGGTCTTATAGTGCCGCTTTTACAGTCTCCGAAGCATCACCAAGATGGGTGCTACATTTCAGATCCAGCCTACCTACGGAGGAGGAGATGTGACTATCGAAGGCGACGAGGTGCCTGATGAAGAGCTCCGTGACCTGTCTGTCAGATGTCTCTACCTCCCTGCCTTGCTGTACCATCTATGCTCCTCAAGATACTACTCTTCTGAACTGCCTATCATCTAGAGATGTGGTAGACCAATGACCAACAACTGCCCTATTCCTACATTAGTTTATTTTGTTTTTAAAGCAACTTTGAGATTCTACTTGTAATGAAAAGCGCTATATTAAAAAAATATATACATTATGTAGGATCGAAAAGCCTTTCCATTTTCAGCCTCAGCCATTACAACCGCAATGTCTCCTCTGTTCCCTCTCTCTCTCCCTTCTTAACCAAGGCAATAGGAAATCATCTTGAGGAGAAAGCCAACTCATAACGGGACTAAATAGCGCTAAAGATGTTTGTGTTTAAGAGTCCCCACATCTTTCTCTCTCAGGCAAATCAATATATGTTTCAACATGGCTGAATTGGCTTTTTAAAACATGACAGAAGAAAGCCTTAGCATGGCCATGCTTGTATCCATGCATGGAAAATGTCTCCAGCTAGAGAATATAAACACCACATCTTTCCTCTTTAGTCAACAACACAACCAAGGTGTCTGTCTGTGAAGCCAGTCATCAATGTCAGAGGACAAGACAACTGGAGAAATGACTTATCTGGACACACATCTTTAGGGTAGTCAGAGCTTTCCACATATACATTGCCTTCCAGATAGATGAACACATATCAGCCTGGCCCTGTATTAAGAGTGTAGGCTTCGTCAGTCACACTATTACCATGTGCTTTGACTACTAGTCTGAGTTCCAAATGGCACCCTATTCCCATTATAGTGCACTACTTTTGACAAGAGCTCTATGGGCCCAGGTCAAAAGTAGTGCATTATAAAGGGAATAGGGTGCCATTTGGGACACAACCCAGACACCCAGGGGTTCCAATTCACAAGCCGAAGGTTCCAACGTCCAACGCCTCGCAATACACTGTGCATATCATTACCATCTTCTTAACCCCCTCCCAGAAATGTGAGCTGAATTCATAATCACAAACAGCCTTAACTAACGCACAACATACCTTGTGCGTTTTAAAACAAACAACCGTGCACTCCATCGGTTGAGAACATAATTATGTAACAGATTACCAATTCTCATTTGCATGAGCATGGTGAGAGAGGAGTTTATACTGTGAAAAGTACTGCGGTGGCGTTGTCGTGAATAATCACAGTGTTGTGATCATGTGACGTGTGTGTGTGAGCGTGTGTGTGAGATGTGTGTGTGTGTTGTCTGTTTGCCCCGGGGCTGCTGTCTTGTCTGAGTAATGATGAAAACACTTTGTGTTTGATGTCACTCCCCTCCCATCCTCCCTCCCCCCCTCCCCTTGTCCCGACACTCCTAATATTAATCACCACACTGGGAGAGTCATCACATTGACAGGACTGCTATGACAGGAATGCTATCCAATTCAATAGAAGAGAAGCTAGAGGAAAGATAATTAGCAGAGTTAAATATAAGTAGCAGCTTTTTGGTGGGACTGGAAATGAACTATTAAACTATTACCAATTATAAAAGTGAAAAAGGACTTGCCACTGTTGAGAAATGCGCATGCACGCAAGCACACATGCACGCACGCACGCACGCATGCACACACACACACACCTTGAACGCAGAGATATGTGCAACGCCTAGAATGGAATCAGAGTGTCTCCTTCGTCACCTACTGTGAGAAGTGTGGCCCCAGCTGGAGAGGTAAACGACGCTGTTTTTAACCCAAGGTGTCGCTAGCTAAAAAACGCTATATGCTAAGCCCCAGCACACAGAAATATGTTTAACAGTATAGACTGCTCCGAGCACTGCCACACTTCCCTTCCGTGCAAATGAAGTGATAAAACCTCACAGCTAACAGAGAGAGAGAGAGAGATAGAAAGATAGAGATAGAGAGAGAGCGAGAGAGAGATAGAGAGAGAGAGACAGAGAGAGAGAGAGAGAGAGAGGAGGTGAGGCCAAGGGAAATAAAAGAAGAGAAAGGAGGAAAAGCGAAGGAATCCGGGGGTCAAATGAAAAGAGAGGAGAGTGAGAGAGTTGGAGACAGGAGGATAAGCTACTCGTATACGGAAAGAGAGAGGGAGGGAGGGGCTATTGAACAAGATAATAAACATTTGTTATTCCTACCGTTGTCTGCGCCTGGGTCTCACCAGTACGAACTGGCCATGACTGACCCAGCAGACTCTGACCAGCTGTGCCACATCATCTCCTCCCAAGGAGCCTCCATTGGCAGGCACGAGGAATTGCTTCGGGGCCTTATGGAGGGGGTCCAGACGTTGGCTGAGCGCCATGACCGGACATTGGACACGGGTTGTCGGGGAGGCAGCCTGCCACGGTGGTAGCCCCACGGCTCCTCGGTAACTCGGCGGCTAGCAGCACGACCCCACCGGTCACTCCACCTTCCCGGGAGCCCCGCTTACCTCCGCCGGAATGCTTTAATGGAGAGCCTGCAGAACTCCCGCAGTGTGGCCAATTATGCGGTGGATTTCCACATGCTCGCGGCGGAGAGTGCCTGAAACCAGGAAGCACTCTTCGACATGTTCTTGCACAGCGTCTCGTAGGACCTTCTGCACAGGACCTGAAGCTGCATCCCTGTGCCTTCTTCTCCCACCACCTCAGCGCCACGGAGCGGAACTACGACGTGGGAAATTGGGAGCTCCTCGTTGTGAAGATGGCATTGGAGGAATGTAGGCACTGGCTGGAAGGGGCGGAACATCCGTTCATTGTTTGGGCGGATCACAAAAACCTGGAGTATCTCCACACCGCCAAGCGCCTCAACTCCAGGCAAGCGAGGTGGGCCCTGCTGTTTACCCGGCTCAATTTTTCCCTCTCATACCGGCCGGTGTCCAAGAACATTAAGCCAGATGCCCTGCCTCGCCGCTATAGCCCCACGGGGGCCACCCGGGAGCCTGAGACCATCCTTCCCACCTCGTGCCTGGTGACGGCACTCAGCTGGGGCATAGGGAAACATGTCTGGGAGGCGCAGCGGTCCCAGACAACCGGATGTTTGTGCCTGACGCTGTCCGCTCCCCGGTCCTGGAGTGGGCCCATTCCTCCAGGCTTGCTTGCCATCCGGGTTCCCGGCGGACCCTGGCCTTTTTCCAAAGCCGCTCACTTTATCCCTCTTCCCAAACTGCCCTCGGCCAAGGAGACGGCCCAACTCATGGTGCAGCATGTCTTCCGGATCCACGGACATGGTGTCCGACCGGGGTCCCCAGTTCTCGTCCCGGTTCTGGAAGACGTTCTGCACGCTTATTGGGTCGTCGGCCAGCTTGTCCTCCGGGTTCCACCCCCAGCCAACCAGGACCTTGAGATGACTCTTCGCTGCCTAGTCTCCGCCAATCAGAAGCTGGTATGGGTCGAGTACGCCCGGAACACCCTTCCCTGCTCTGCCACTGTCACACCCTAATCTGTTTCCCCTGTCTGTGTGCTTGGCTCCATACCCCTCCAGGTGTCGCCCATCTTCCTCATTATCCCCTGTGTATGAATACCTGTGTTCTCTGTTCGTTGTCTGCACCTGGGTCTCACCTGTACGCTGATACTAGGAGAGATAACAGGAGACAGATGCAGCAGCCTGGGGGATGCAAGAGGGAGACAGAGGGAGGCAAAACAGCATGGCCCCATCCAACCATGCATCCTTCCCTTAGCCATCCCATTGGCTTCATTTATCAAAGGTGTGCACAAAAAAGACTAAACCTTATGTGCGCCAGTTTTCCCGCAAAATTATTTATAAATGTTTAACTTGGCGGGAAAGTGTGCGTATCTCTACGCAAATCTCAGACCATGAGCATGCACAACTTCTAGTGGCTGATCAACTGTATTGCAAGCTTTTGGGGGAAGTGTTTGATGCATGGGAAATATAATAATGGTAGGCTAATAAAAACATGAATACGTAGGCCTAATGATAAAACAGATGCATTTGTTGTTGATAAGAAGATTGCATAGCAGCATGTCTCCTAATATATTCATTTTACTTTTACTACAATAGGTCTAAATCACAATCATATTTCATGTCTATCCTTTCCTGACATGACTGGTTTATTCCTGCTACACAATCAATATTAAAACATCACTCATTCAATAACCAAGCATGCTCGAAAGTAAATAGACATGTAGCCTATTTAAAATATTTGACAGTATGGGTAGGCTACAGTATTGCTGTGCGATAGGTGCGCGACATCATAGCCTATTTAATCTCAGAGCCTATACCAAGGCAGGAGATAGAAACACAATCATGTATTGATAAACAAATGATTGAACAACAATTTATATTTTGTGTGTGGGCTGTAGGCATTGAATTGTTCAACAGATAATCAATCTTGCAGAATGCGCGGCCAGTGTTTGGCACTCGCTATAGGCAACATGCATTTTTTGTTAAAAAAAGGAGCTGCAAAATATTAAAAGATCCTGCACACACCTCTACAGAAATGTGATATAATTTGCCATTGCGCTTTATTATCATGGTCCAGTTCCAACATCTCCAAATCATACAGCAAATTAGGGTGTTTTTGTAACCATAAAAGGAGGGGAGGGCGTTTTCCAGGCGGAATTGTTCACGAGTGCAGAAATATAGTTTGTACACACAGCTGATAAATGAGGCCCCTGGTCTTTAGGATGGAGGGATAGAGGGATGGAGGTGGTAAGGGAGGTGAATAGCAGCAGTGATGCTGGGGCATTGTAAGGGTTGGGTAGTGGTGAAGCCGCTAACTCCCATCATTGGGAGTGGATGAGCCACAACCCAGTCCTTACTTCAGTTAGGGAGGATTAATGATCCCCAATCAGAGACAGCTGTCTAGTGTTGTCTCTGATTGGGGAGAGTATTTAGCAGTCCTCCACATCCACCTGTGCGTGGATCATTGTTTGTACGTGTCTATCTGCATATTGCGCAAGACCGTAAGTCACTTTGCTTTTGTTTTGTATTAGTGTTTAGTTTATTCATTTACTCTCCTTTGTTATTTGAAGTGCTTCGTGAGAACATCTCACTCTAATAAAAAGGATGACACTCCACGAACGCTCCATATATCGTCCCTTATATCCACATCGTGACAGGCATTACATGCCGTTACAGACAGACAGCTATCTGGGCTAGGCCAAGTGATCTAGGCCTGACAGACATGGAGAGGAAGAGCATGTGTTGAGTTGTTTTAAACAGGAAGTTGTTCATAGTATGTTTTGTTTTTGTTGGCTGTTGAGAGGTATGTACATGTGTGTGTTTCTGTAGTTGTCAGAGAGAGTATGATTTTCAATGTGATTTGCATCTGTTTATACACAGTGTTTGTACATTTGAATGTGTGAGTGTATTGTGGGAGTGTGTGTTTGTGAGTACGTTCTCTATGTGTCTCTGTGTGTGTGTTGTCTGTGTGTGTGTGCATTGTCTGTGTGTATGTTCTTTAAGTGTGTGTGTGTGTGCCTGTGTTTGTGTGTGTGTGTGTGTGTGTGTGTGTGTGTGTGTGTAGTGCATCGGATGGGGGAGGTTCCCGGGTCATGGCCTTTCTAGAATCCTTCTCATTAACAGCTCATGATGGCTGGCTCGCTCTCATTAGCAGCTGGCAGCGAGGTGAGAGTGGACATTGGCACAGCACAGACCTACTGCGCTCCAGTTTAGAGAGAGAGGGAGGGGGAGAGAGAGAGAGAGATGCGTCAACAGCAACCTTGGGAAAATCCTCTGCATTATCATTAACAGCAGAATAGTTCACTTCCTCAGTGAAAACAATGTACTGAGCAAATGTCAAATGGGCTTTTTACCAAATTACCGTATGACAGACCACGTATTCACCCTGTCCAACCTAATTGACAAACAAACAAACCAAAACAAAGGCAAAATCTTCTCATGCTTTGTTGATTTCAAAATTTGGCACGAGGGTCTGCTATACAAATTGATGGAAAGTGGTGTTGGGGGAAAAACACACAACATTATAAAATCCATGTATACAAACAACAAGTGTGCGGTTAAAATTGGCAAAAAACAAACACATTTCTTTCCACAGGGCCGTGGTGTGAGACAGGGATGCAGTTTAAGCCCCACCCTCTTCAACATATATATCAACGAATTGGCGAGGGCACTAGAACAGTCTGCAGCACCCGGCCTCACCCTACTAGAATCTGAAGTCAAATGTCTACTGTTTGCTGATGATCTGGTGCTTCTGTCTCCAACCAAGGAGGGCCTACAACAGCACCTACATCTTCTGCACAGATTCTGTCAGACCTGGGCCCTGACAGTAAATCTCAGTAAGACAAAAATAATGGTGTTTCAAAAAAGGTCCAATTGCCAGAACCACAAATTCAAATTCTATCTAGACACCGTTGCTCTAGAGCACACAAAAAACTATACATACCTCGGCCTAAACATCAGCGCCACAGCTAACTTCCACAAAGCTGTGAACGATCTGAGAGACAAGGCAAGAAGGGCCTTCTATGCCATCAAAAGGAACATAAAATTTGACATACCAATTAGGATCTGGCTAAAAATACTTGAATCAGTTATAGAACCCATTGCCCTTTATGGTTGGTCTGGGGTCCGCTCACCAACCAAGAATTCACAAAATTCACAAAATGGTACTCTGCATGCAGATTGAGACTCTGCATGCAGAATTCTGCAAAAATATCCTCTGTGTACAACGGAAAACACCAACTAATGCATGCAGAGCAGAATTAGGCCGATACCTGCTAATTATCAAAATACAGAAAAGAGACGTTAAATTCTACAACCCCCTAAAAGGAAGCGATTCCCGAACCTTCCACAACAAAGCCATCACCTACAGAGATGAACCTGGAGAAGATTCCCCTAAGCAAGCTGGTCATAGGACTTTGTTCACAAACACAAACAGACCCCACAGAGCCCCAGGACAACAACACAATTAGACCCAACCAAATCATGAGAAAACAAAAAGAGAATTACTTGAACATATTGGAAACAACTAACAAAAAAACTGAGCAAACTAGAATGCTATTTGGCCCTAAACAGAGAGTACACAGCTCCAGAATAGCTGACCACTGTGACTGACCCAAACTTAAGGAAAGCTTTGACTATGTACAGACTCAGTGAGCATAGCCTTGCTATTGAGAAAGGCCGCCGTAGGCAGACCTGGCTCTCAAGAGAAGACAGGCTATGTGCACACTGTCCACAAAATGAGGTGGAAACTGAGCCGCACTTCCTAACCTCCTGTCAAATGTATGACCATATTAGAGACACATATTTACCTCAGATTACACAGATCCACATAGAATTAAAAAACAAACCCAATTTTGATAAACTCCCATATCTACTGAAATACCACAGTGTGCCATCACAGCAGCAAGATTTGTGACCTGACAAGAAAATGGCAATCTGTGAAGAACAAATACAACCCATATTTATTTTCCCATTTGTTTGAACTATTTGCACATTGTTACAACACTTTTATATATACATAATATGACATTTGTATTGTTTACTTGTTCACTTGCTTTGGCAATGTTAACGTATTTGTCCCATGCCAATAAAGCCCTCAAATTGAAAATTGAATTGAGAGGGAGGGAGGGAGGGAGGGAGAGAGAGAGAGAGAGAGGGGGGGGGGGGAGAGAGAGGGAGAGAGAGAGAGGGATGGGGAGAGAGAGAGGGGGATAGAAATAGAGGAAAAATCCTAATCTCAGTAGATTTAATTAAAACTGGGGTTGAACAGATGGGACAGATAGAAGGAAGTCCAACAGGAGATAGCTCATCTGTCTGGATCTCTCTCCACACTTCTCTCTCTATCCCTCCATCCTCCCCCTCATTCCCCCTTCTCATCTCAATACTTTAAAAAATAAATCCTTGGCTTCTGGGTTGTCCCAATTTGAAGCTTCCTTCCGCTCTGGCGTGTGACAGACGACAAAAACATACCAGCAGTCAGCTCACATTGGTGTTGTCTGCATTGGCTCTTGAAGGAGAAAGAAGGAAGCAGAGTCTAGTGGTTAATGACTGGCTGGGGGCAAAGCAGCTTTGGGCAGGTAAGGAGGGAGGGACTGATGTTGTGTTGCATGGAGTGTGGTTAATCCCTTATTAGAAGGTAATCCCAGTGTAAAATAAAGTACAGCTATTTGTTGAAAATTCTGGCTTTGCAGCCCAGTTGGACCGGGGGGAAGGTCACCATGCTGGTGGGGAAAGTCAAGATTCTAGATCAGACATATCAAGTCTCTCTCCCTCTCTCTCCCTCCCTCCCTCCCCACCTCCCTGAATAACTCGCTTTTCATTCAAATGTAATCATTAGTGAGTGGTAATATGACCTTCTTGGCTGCATGTTAAAGGAGGTAAAGCAAACCATTCAGGCCCTCTGGTCCCTGTGGTCATAGAATGTCCCTGTGGTCATAGCAAGTCCCTATGGTCATAGCAGGTCCCTGTGGTCATAGCAGGTCCCTGTGGTCATAGCAGGGGATACATAGGGATCAGAGAGACAAAGTGAGCTTTGACTTCGACATAATAATCGCAAAAGTTGCACACGTTTTATAGACAGCTGCAATACATTTGAAGTAGTAGTTTTAAATCGAAGGTATAAATGGAACACAGGCATATGGGAAAAGGACCATCAACATTCCATGTAGATGATCATAAAACATATGATAGGAACCTAGCAACAGAAGTAATAATAAGACATAAAAACATTTTTAAAAGCATTTACGCAACAATACAAATAGTTTTCCACTCTTTCCACTACGTTTTTTTTTTGCTTAGCTCAATTCACTACTACATTAATCTCATTATCCTTTCGACCTTTTCACTTGTGATGCCAAATGCAATTTGTATTCTGCGGCCGGGCAAAAAGCTCTAAACTGATTATCCCAATATGAACCGTGGCAATCCTTGATATTGTTGGGTCTGAAAGGGCCATCTAGCCGCTGAAAGGGCTTCCCATATGCCTTCAGAGTTTCATGACACAATGTTGCGTCTGCTTTGCAAGGGATAAATTAAGCGTGTGAAAGTCTAAGCAAAGCACTCATTTTCCAGTTAATCAAATCTCCCCTAATCAAATTAGCGCACATAATTCCTCTGGATGCGTGGCACAAAAAAGGCATTATCCCCTTCTCCCGAGCTGAAAGAGAGGGAACCAGCGTGGTGCCTTTCTCTCTCCCTCTCTGTCATCTGGATGAGCTGCCTGGAATGGGAGAGGACGGACGGGGTGCAGGGAGGGGTAAGGTGGGGGCCAGGGGGGCGAGTTACTGTTACTTCCCAGTGCCCTAACTGAGCTGACCATGCCTGGGGTAAACTTTGGCAGCGTTTAAGTTCCCAGCTCATTAAAAAGGCTGGCTCATGTGCCACCTCCAGGGAGCACTGGAGCGTTCTGTAATGAGGTACTTGTTTAATTTTCTTTCAAAGGGCCAGACATCTGTGACAACCCCTCCCCCGCCCTCCGTCAAACCTTCCACCCCCTTTCTTTTTACAAACCCCACACAAAGCTTATCCATCAACAGGGCCGCAGGCCCCGATCTGGTTTGATGAAGTGTCTCCTATTGAATACAGCCCAGATAATACATTTGGAGGAGTGGTTAAGGGCAGAACAATCACCATTAACTCTGATCTCCTACAGAAAGCAGAAGAGTCAAAGCCTATCAAGAAAATTCAATAGGCGGTCAAACTAAATGGATAAATGTTCACAGTTAATCTCTACCATTCTTAATCGATTTCCTTTCTGGAGATAATCTCCCTCCGTAGCGGACCCCCATGACCCTCTTTCACCTACATCCACCCAACCACCCACCCACCCATCCATCGGTCTATCCATCCATTCCTCAGTGTGTCAGTCACCATGAGAATCCCATCAGACCCAGAAGCCGCAGCCACACTGACCTTAACTGCAAGCCCAACCTCCATACAGCCCAACCTCCATACATTACCTCCATTCACCACGCATCGACCCCACTACACCTTCACAGACATTAGAATGCATCCCATTATCTTCCTCTCTATTTCTCCACCTCTCTTTCTATCCCTTTCTCCCACTTTCTCTTCGCCATCTCTCCCTCTTCCCCCTCACCAACTTTCTCCCTCCCTCTCCCTCCTAACCCTGTAATTGGGATTCAAAGCAGCGATGTGCTGCGTCTCTCTTCGTTGGTCACTTCCACTTATCTCATAATGCGCCTCGATTCTTTCATTATGAGAGCTGTCTGGCTCATATTTTCACCTTGATGCCTCCCCTAATGTCCACGGACATGTGTGGAATACCAATACGTCTCGCCCTTCCTCCCCACTTCTTCCTCCTCCACTGCAACCTCTAGCTCACTGCTTACCAGAGAATAGGACTAACTCTGGGGGCAGAGGGATGGATGGCGGGAGGGGTGGAGTTTTGTCGAGAAAGATATTCCGTGGGAGACCGCAAGCGAGGAAGGGGCCTCTGAAAACATTTGGCAATTTGCACAATGTAAACAGGCAATAACAATGTGGTCCGGGATGCAAGGGTCAAACCCATGGATCATGCATCAGCTGGCGCGTGCTTATTGTTCTGTGAGGGGGGAAGAGGCGGTTTGAACCCTTTAGGGGTGATGATAACTAAAACAGCACGCTATTATTAGAATGCCACTAGAGAGGCCCATCTGTGTTGTATACGAATACTGGAAAGGCCTAAGAGAGAGAGAGAGTTAATTTGGTGAAACCATAATGATGATGATAATGCTAATAGCACCGGCTGGCTGTAAACCAGTATTTGGCATTGGACTCTAGCACATTGGCACATACCACATCAATTATTGAAAACATAATATAAATATTTGCTGTTATGGCAATAAAACTAGTGTGCTCAGCTTTATCGACAGGGCCTAATCGGATAACGGATACACAAACGGATATTACAGGGAAAGTACTGTAATAGCAGTAGAATCTCAAATCTAAAAGACAATAACAAAACAGAGCCAGAGACAGACAATGCTACTCTCTTATCCCTCTGTGTTTTTATAAGCCTAGGGCCAACACTGTTAATGTGGTTCAGACCAAAGTGCCACAGGGACTATGACAGAGAGAGGGTGTCATAAATGTCTATTGGACTGGGTCATCTTGACCTGTGACCCCTGTGATTCGTCTTGTTGTCTGGCCCGAGGCAGGGTGGGGTAGTGTGGAGGGATGACAGTGAGATAGGTGGTGTGAGAACAGGGACTGGAGGAGGAGGGGGGAGTGCTAGCTGTCTCCCTCTGACAGATGACATGATCGCCCGTCAGCACTTCAAGTGGACTGAGCCATATGAGGCTCTCTGTGGGTCACTCTATGTATGGGGAATGTATGGCCAATGTGTGTGTGTGTGTGTGTAAGCAACTTTGACCACGACACAACACAACTCAGTTGTTGACATCATGCTACCGCTACCAGAAGCTTCCAACTTCAACTATGATTCGAGAGTTGTGGAGAAAGAAGAAAGAGTTGGAAAACAACCAGGCAACACAACACAAGGTCAGGCAACCGGCCTCCCAGACAACAGAATACAGCGAGCCGTTTCTTCTCAGAGTAATTGTTAGCACCAGACTCCATGCTTTAGTGAAGTACCGTCAGAGAATATAGCGCTCAGCTAAAGCTGAGTGATGCTCTGAGCACATCCGTCTGTTGTACTGTGGGATGGGAGCAGATTAGACTTTTTTGGGGGAGGTCAACTCTTCTGGCAATATCTAACAACTCCTGTTGAGTGTGCGCTCAATCTACCTCTCATGTTCCTACGTATCCCCCCCAGCCACACCTACTGACATTTCTGTAGGAATGTACAAAGCAGCTTAAAACATGCATGGTGCTGCCAGAGGCGTACACCGCCCGCTCAACACTCCACACCGTGGCCCACAACCCCAGGAATCACTGCCTGTCTGCAGCCTTTATTGGAAGAGACAGGACAGGAAAGCCTCTGCAAATATCTCAGAAGAAAACAGCTGGCTGCGTACAAAAATACAGATGCATATTAAAGTAGCTACACTAGAGATATGGTTGGGAGATATTGCTAGGACAGTCTTTAAAGCTGCTAGGCAGTATGTCTTGGGAATAATATGTCCTCAGTCACTAACCATGAACCATTGATGAGGACAGCTTTGTCTGTTTGGATTTGTGGTTCTGTCACGTTTTGAGTGACAGGTCCAACGATCAAATTAAGTTTCTCCCACAAAGCCCTGAGCCTAATGATGGGGTAAGCAGCAAAACATCAACAGACGCAGTATCTACAATGATAATGACTCACAGCATGAACATAGCTGAATAGTCTCTTTTAATCAGAAAGCTATTTCAAACACCTATTCCTCTTTTGTTTAATTTAAAATAGTTTGAATGACTAATTACTAATCACCAAGTCTCCTTGCAGGCAGAAGAGAGCGTACAATAGCCATAAAGTGTCACGTCTACTCCTGCTCCTCCCCTCTGGCGTGCGACGTCGCCGGAATACTAACCACCAGTCCTGGGATTCATCATTACGCACACCTGGCACTCATCATTATGATTCACACCTGGACTGCATTACCTTTCTCATTACCTCCCCTTTATAGGTCCCTCCCTTTTGGTCATTCTTTAGTTGGTATTATTCCTGTGTACTTGCGCCTAGACACTGTTGTAATGTATTGTCTTGTTCCTGGTTTTGTTATTTTATTAAATGTTTCACCTGCACCTGCTTCCCGACTCACAGCATCCTCATTACAGAATACCAACTCAAGGTTACCTGCTACGGCAACACCATGACCAGCTGGCTCAACTGGGGACGGTCATGGAAGAGGTTCTCCGCAGTTTGCAGAGCCTCGAACAGACCTGGGAGGCGTTGCATCCCAGCAGCGGAGGATACTCTAGAGCCAGTCTACCCAGCAAGCCAGCACAATGGCCCATTCAGCAACCCGCTCAGATCAGCAAAGCCCATCTATCCCTCCCGGAGAAATATGACGGTACTCCATCAAAATGCCGTGGCTTCCTCCTTCAGTGCTCCCTCTATTTTTACACCAGATGGGAGCCGCCACCATCGAGAGGTCTGTTGCCACGGTTATTTCTTTGCTGACTAGGCGGGCATTGGAATGGGCTACGGCCATCTGGGAGAGAGGAGAGGTGGAGCTAGATTCCTATGAGGGGTTCATGGCTCTGTTTAAATGTATTTCCGATCATCCCGCAGAGGGCAGAGATGGAGGTGAGTGTCTGCTTCAGTTACAGCAGGGTAATCAGATGGCTGCTGAGTATACGCTCACCTTCCGGACAGTAGCAGCTTCCAGCGGATGGAATGCTATTTAGAAGAGATCTGCGCAAGGAGGTCCAGATGGAACTGGCCTGTCGAGACGACAACCTCACCTTGGACCTTCTCCCTGAGCGTCGGCGTTCTCATCGCTTCTCTCCCTCCTTCAACCAATCACCCTCACCGTGGAATCCAACCATCAGGAAAACATCCCCTTCTTCATCACCAGTACACCAGTTCACAAGATCATCCTCGGCCTTCCTTGGCTCCAACATCATAACGCTACCATCTCATGGTCGAGGATGAGAATCACAGACTGGTCACTTGAATGCCGGAAGACCTGCTTCCCTGTCCCCTGTGGTTCCACGTCAGCTGAGAGTCCTGTGGTTGCCATTTAGCCCAACATTCCGGAGGTATAACAGGACCTAAGGGAGGTATTCTCCAAGAACCGCACTACTTGTCTCCCTCCTCATCGCCCCTGGGACTGTGCCATCAACCTGTTTTCTGGTGCAACACCTCCGCGCAGACACATCTACCCTCTGTCTGTGGCTGAGACCCAGGCCATGGAGGATTACATTCAAGAGGCGCTCCAACAGGGTTTCATCCACACACCCACTTCTCTTGCGTCGGTTGGTTTCCTCTTCGTGGCCAATAAGGAGGGAGGATTACTCCCATGCATTGATTACAGAGGACTTAATGAAATAACCACTAAGTATCGGTACCCTCTCCCGTTGGTGCCATCAGCCATCGAGCAGCTCCGCAGGGCCCGGTTCTTCACCAAACTAGACCTGCCGAGTGCCTACAATCTCATTCGCATCCGGGAGGGGGATGAGAGGAAGACGGCATTCAGCACAATGTCTGGTCACTACGAGTACTTGGTGATGCCCTTTGGCTTAGCCAATGCTCCTACAGTGTTCCAGGCATTCATCAACGAGGTGTTCAGGGACATGCTCGGACGCCGGGTGATTGTATACATCAATGACATCCTGAAGTGGAGAAGTGCTAGTTCCATCAGAGGGCGGTCTCCTTCTAGGGTTACCAAATCAGCCCGCAGGGTGTGAGGATGGAGGACAAGAAGGTAGATGCGGTTAGGTCATGGCCAGTCCCAACCACCATAAAGGGGTTACAATGGTTTTTGGGGTTTGCCAACTTCTACCGCCACATCATCAGGAACTCCAGCTCCGTTGCCGCCCCTCTCATCTCCCTCCTCAAGGGTGGGCCTCGTAGGTTGATTTGGTACAGCAGCCGACGAGGCCTTTCATCTCCTCAAGGGGTGTAGATGCACCCCTTGAGTAGATGCATCTGAGGTGAGATGTGGGGGAAGTTTTGTCACAAAGACAGGGTAACATTAAAATTGTATCCTTGTGCTTTCTTCTCTAAAAAACTGTCCCCCGCAGAATTTAAGTTGGCATTGGAGGAGTGGAGACATTGTCTGGACATTGGCTGGAACCAAGGAACCATTTGTCATCCTCAGCGACCATCAGAACCTAGAGTACATACGGACAGTGAGGAGACTGAATCCGCGCCAAGCAAGGTGGGCACTTTTCTTCACCAGGTTCGACTTTACGCTGACCTATCACCCAGGTTCTAAGAACATCAAGGCCGATGGTCGTCTGGGACGTAGATGAGGACATCCGCCAGGCTTCAGAGAAGTCTGCACCCCAGGACTGTTCTCCCGAGCGCATCTACGTTCCCACAGGGATAAGGGATAGGCTGCTAACCTGGGCACACACAGCTGTTGTAGCTGGACATCCAGGTATTTCTCGCACTATCCACTTGGTGCAGGATGTCACTCGATATGTCAACTCCTGTTCCGTATGTGCTCAAACCAAGTCCCCCCGAAATCACATATCCATTGACTTTGTAACCGATCACCCCTCCTCTGATGGTTTCACCACCATTCTGGTGGTAGTGGATAGATTCTCCAAATCATGTTGCCTAATCCCTCTCTCTGGTCTTCCTACTGCTATCCAGGTCGCTGAGGTACTCTTCCAGCAGGTCTTCTGGCATAATGGCCTTCTGGAGGACATCGTCTCCGAGCGTGACCCCCAATTCACATCACGAGTTTGGAAGCCCTTCATGGGGTCACGGTCAGCCTCACTTCCGGGTATTGGCCTCAGTCCAACCGGCAGGTGGAGAGGATGAACCAGGAGCTGGGGACGTTCCTGAGGAGTCACTGTCAGGACCGGCAGGTTGAGTGGGCAAGATTCCTTCCATGGGCACCTGCAAATCATTATGATTCACACCTGGACTGCATTACCTTCCTCATTACCTCCCCTTTATAGGTCCCTCCCTTTTGGTCATTCTTTAGTTGGTATTATTCCTGTGTACTTGCGCCTAGACAATGTATTGCCTGTTGTAATGTATTGTCTCGTTCCTGGTTTTGTTATTTTATTAAATGTTTCACCTGCACCTGCTTCCCGACTCACAGCATCCTCATTACATAAAGTCAAATTCATATAACAAAATTATGAGCGCATCCTGGATGATAAATTAACTCGAGGTACACATACAGGTAACTTCCAAAAAAAAGCAAGATGGGATGTTTTAATTGTTTAATTAACTCAGGAACCACACCTGTGTGTAAGCACCTGCTTTCAATATACTTTGTATCCCTCATTCACTCACGTGTTTCTTTTATTTTGGCAGTTACCTATATGTGGGTGAAACATGGATCAGTCAAACCCAGGAAAAACAGGCTAATCTTATAGATTAGGATTAGGGTTTATGTATGTTACATGTTAGAACAAAAAGCACATTGTAAGCAGTGTAGAGCAGCAACAGTAGCAACCCCATAATCCCATTTGGATTATAATAACATTAACGGCAAGCATCTCAAATTTAGCCTCGCTACTGTAAACAAATAATGATTGATTATATATTTTCAGGGATCCAAATCCTGATTCAGAGCTACTGTCAGTATTAAAATAATGGCTGGATTACTGAACAGCGCTCTTTTGTGCCAGCTCTCACAATATACAGTATCATCACAGTCAATGAAAGGATGGAAATGATCATGATAATCATGGAAATGATTGGCTTCAGTTGCCCCAAACCAACCCATCAATGGCATACCACAGGAATGAGGTCACAGCATGGCTCTGAGAGACCAGACCTCCATCTTGGCTCAGGTCTCAAGAGCGGTGAACACCTGAGGGGCTCAGAGGACACCAGACAGAGGACACCAGGCATGTATCTTGGATTGGGTGAGGAGCACAGTGAGCACCTGAAGGGCTCAGAGGACATTAGTTGCCAGTCAACGAACAGCCCAGTCTGGCAGGCTGTCTGCCATCTAAAGTGGATGTATTATTTAGCTGTGTTGGTGGTATCTGGTGGACTAGTATTACTCTCCCTGCTACTATAGTCATGGGCTATGGTAGGCATCTATCTTCGGGGTTGACACATTTTGTAGATTTGATTACATTTGTCATGTAGAATATGTTCTATTGACTGTACATTATGTCAATGATGCAAGGCTACAGAACACTGTTGGTTGGGTCCTCTGATCCATAATTGTAGGTATAATGGTTTATACAGTATTTGCTAGTGTTACTTATGAAACTATTACATTAGTTCTGTTGTGTCTGACCAGCTAAAACAAGTGTACTTCATCGTATTTAGCCGACAGTTTGCAGGGAGGCAAAGGGTCCTTGAGAATCACACAAATAAATAAAACAAACAACCAAATACAAATAAACTAAAACAAGGCTTGTTCTTTTAGCAATGACACATTTCACGTTTATAGGTCACAGAACAAGGGTATGGGGAAATTAATTGCAATTTTCATGTCTTTAAAAATGCTCCTCTGATGGGAGGTGTGTGAACTAGTAAGAGGTGTGGCCACGATGGCAGAAGGGGTGTGTGTGTGTGGGGGGCGGCGGAATGAATCGACTAACGGCATGATCGGTTTCCTAAATTACCCCGCTGGCGGATGTGTGTGTGTGTGCGTCTTTGATTAACTTCATTAATATACATGCCTCGCTCTGATCCACCAGGCAGTGGCATATGGTAAAAAGCAGGAACAGGAAAGAAGTGATTTGCTGTTTGCTGGGGAAAACAAACAAGCCAACAGGTCTTAGCAGATGGCAGCGTAGCGTCGAGCATAGTGCTGCATGGTGGGAGGCACTTCTTTATAAAAAAAATATATATATATATATTCACCTTTATTTTACCAGGTAGGCCAGTTGAGAACAAGTTCTCATTTACAACTGCGACCTGGCCAAGATAAAGCAAAGCAGTGCGACAAAAACAACAACACAGAGGCACACATGGGAGAAACAAACGTACAGTCAATAACACAATAGAAAATCTATATACAGTGTGTGCAAATGTAGTAAGATTAGGAAGGTAAGGCAATAAATAGGCCATAGTGGCGAAATAATTACAATTTAGCATTAATACTGGAGTGATGTGCAGATGATGATGTGCAAATAGAGATACTGGAGTGCAAATGAGCAAAATGAATAATATGGGGATGAGGTAGTAGGGTGGGCTATTTACAGATGGGCTGTGTACAGGTGCAGTGAACGGTAAGCTGCTCTGACAGCTGATGCTTAAAGTTATTGAGGGAGATGGTAGTCTCCAGCTTCAATGATCTTTGCAATTCGTTCCAGTCAATGGCAGCAGAGAACTGGAAGGAATGGCGGCCAAAGGAGGTGTTGGCTTTGGGGATGACCAGTGAGATATACCTGCTGGAGCACATGCTACGGGTGGGTGTTGCTATGGTGACCAGCGAGCTGAGATAAGGCGGGGATTTACCTAGCAAAGACTTATAGATGACCTGGAGCCAGTGGGTTTGGCTACGAATATATAATGAGGGCCAGCCAAAGAGAGCATACAGGTCGCAGTGGTGGGTAGAATATGGGGCTTTGGTAACAAAACGGATGGCACTGTGATAGACTACATCCAATTTTCTGAGTAGAGTGTCGGAGGCTATTTTGTAAATGACATCGCCGAAGTCAAGGATCAGTAGGATAGTCAGTTTTACAAGGGCATGTTTGGCAGCATGAGTGAAGGAGGCTTTGTTGCGAAATAGGAAGCCGATTCTAGATTTAATTTTGGATTGGAGATGCTTAATGTGAGTCTGGAAGGAGAGTTTACAGTCTAACCAGACGCCTAGGTATTTGTAGATGTCCACATATTTTAAGTCAGACCCGTCGAGAGTAGTGATGATAGTCCGGTGGGTGGGTGCGGGCAGTGTTCGATTGAAAAGCATGCATTTAGTTTTACTAGCATTTATGAGCAGTAGAAGACAGCGTATTTGGTGGGCAAGTTAGTCAGAATGATATCTATGAGGGTGCCCATGTTTTCAGATTTAGGTTTGTACCTGGTAAGTTCCTTGATAATTTGTGTGAGATTGAGGGCATCTAGCTTAGATTGTAGGATGGCCGGGGTGTTAAGCATATCCCCGTTTAGGTCACAAATGAGAGCGCCTGGGGAATAGGTGTAGTACTGGGGGCTACAGGGCCTGGGTTTACCTCAACATCACCAGAGGAACAGTGGAGGAGAAGGATAAGGGTACGGTTAAAGGCTTTAAGAACTGGTCGTCTAGTGCGTTGGGTACAGGGAATAAAAGGAGCAGATTTCTGGGTGCGGTAGAATAGATTGAGGGCATAATGTACAGACAGGGATATGGTAGGATGTGAATTCAGTGGAGGAAAACCTAGGTAACAATGAGAGAGGATGCATCTCTGGAGGCACCAGTTAAGCCAGGTGAGGTCTCCGCGTCTCTGGGGGGTGGGACAAAGGAGCTATCTGAGGTATGTTGAGCGGGACTGGGGTCTTTACAGTGAAATAGAACAATAATAAATAACCTAAACAGCAACAGACAAGGCATATTGACATAAGAGAGAGGCATAAAACAATCACAGGAGTTACTAAAGAGAGCTAAGACAACAACGGGTCAGAGAGGGATCAGTTAGACTGAGAAAATGTTGTGCTACGCACAGGACCTGTGTTCGAGGCTGAGGCTTTACAGATAAACAGAATGAGGTACCGTGTAAGGGAACAGTCCAGCAGGCATCAGCTGTGTAGCCAAGTGATCATAAGTTCCGATGAGCAGCAAAGAGGTGAGCCAGGGAGCAGATTCAGTGGACGCTGCACTAGGCGAGCATCAGGCCGGGGCTAGCAGATGGGTCTTCGGCGACGTCGCAACGGAACGGATTACATCGCAGACCAGTCGTAATGGATCGGTCGGGGCTCTGTGTCGACAATAGAAGGTCCAGGCCAGTTGACAAAGAGGTACTGTAGCCCTGGAATTAGCTAGCTCACGTCTAGCTCAAGGCTAACTAGTGCAAGCTTCGGGACAGTAGTGTTAGCCAAACAACAGCCACTCCGTTGCAGCTAGCTAGCTGCGATGATCCGGTGTGATGGTCCTGTGATTTCGGCAGAAATCCGGTGATGTGGTAGAGAAAGCAATCCGATATGTGCTGGGTTGGTAGCGCGCTGTGCAGACTGGCCGATATTGTCCAAACTAAAGCTGGATGATGCAGCCGGCAGAGCAGTGGTGAAGACCGCTAGCAGTGGCTAGCAATGGCTAGTTAGCAGGCTAGCTTCTGTCGGAGGTTCAGTAAAATGGGAAAGAAATAAAGAAATAGTAGAATCCGTTCCACGTTGGGTGAGGCGGGTTGCAGGAAAAGTATATGAGAATAAGAAATATATACGGAAAGACAGAAAAAGACAGACTGTTTACACGGGACACGGAACAGGACAAAAAAACATGTCCGCACTGTTACGCCATCTTGGATAACTGATCCTATGTCCCTGTTTGTTTCAAAGAGGGCTGAAAAAAAGCTTTTTTGTGGCAAGTAGAAGTGCTCAAGGCCTGAAAACAGCAGTAAGGAGAACCGTCTGTGATAATGGCGGAGTTGTTAGTGAGACGCTTTCGTCTCTCTGTCTCTCTCTCTCTCTCTCTCTCTCTCTCTCTCTCATTCAGTGTGCCTGCCTGTGAGCCCAGCAGCTCTCACTTTGTTCCCATTCAAATCTGAAAGTCATACTCTCATTTGCATTAGCTATGCATGTGGGGTATACATCTGCTACATGCCACACACAGTTTATTCCTTCCCTGGGTTTCAACATGTCCTCTCATACTCACAATCGCTTGATTTGTCTCATACGTTTCAGTTATGTGTCCCGTCTCTGAAATTATGATGTTGTTTATAAACAGAGTGTTGTTTATTTACCTGAGGTTTTTAGAGACATTCTTGACTTGTTTTGTGGTTGACATAATTAAAATGTAATGTGGGAGCCACCTTCCAGTATTTCATCACCATGACATTAACATTCCCACACCAAAGACAATTTCTTTTTTAAGACTATTGCTTATTTTATTTTGTACTATAAAGGAAAAAAAGGCTTTAAAAAAACGAATTAGCATATATTTAAATTCAACTTGATTTCACCTATTGTTATAGAAACAGCCCATAGGATGGCTGGGTTAGGTATGCAAAAGAATCATAGAAAATGGGAGGAAGGTGGAATTAAAGATGCTTAGTCGGCTGGTTGTTGAGGAGCACCTACAGAATTATTACCCTGGTCAGCAGAGCCTGAGGCCTGAACCTGAGAAGCACTCTCCTATGGTGCACATTTTAGGAAATCCACGAGACGTTCAATGGATGTCCTAAAATGTGCACCGTACTCCTCCGCTCACTTACCTCCATACCATAGAAACATGATCATATTCTAGTTCTGTGCTCCATACCGCCCTCTGCACTGGAAACATTCATTTCCATGGAACAGTAGCTGTATGTGATGATTGTTCACTGTGAATTATTGAATGTGTGGGGCCGAGAGCCAGCTGGACAGTGACTATACTGTACACACTGCCACTGATCGCCCCAGTCCGTCTGTAATGTTAACACATTGTAAAGGGCCAGGGCCAGGAGGGGCACTGGGGGCACGCTAATGGGCTGTTGTGTGACATCCTAGTCCCACAGGGGCGTTGTGAAGAGGGACAGATGGCGAGCAGAGTGAGGACGGCCAGAAGAAGTCACCTACATGTAGGCCTGATACCCAACCTCAACCCTATTGTCACATAGAGATGGAGAGAGAGAGCTCACAGACCCGATCCATTCCATAGACACAGTACACACACATGCGCAAGCACGCATACACACACACGTGACCAGGGGACCATGCTGAGTAAGCCAATGTCAATGGCAGTTACAGTGGGGAGAACAAGTATTTGATACACTGCCGATTTTGCAGATTTTCCTACTTACAAAGCACGTAGAGGTCTGTAATTTTTATCATAGGTACACTTCAACTGTGAGAGACGGAATCTAAAACAAAAATCCAGAAAATCACATTGTATGATTTTTAAATAATTAATTTGCATTTTATTGCATGACATAAGTATTTGATCCCCTACCAACCAGTAAGAATTCCGGCTCTCACAGACCTGTTAGTTTTTCTTTAAGAAGCCCTCCTGTTCTCCACTCATTACCTGTATTAACTGCACCTGTTTGAACTCGTTACCTGTCTAAAAGACACCTGTCCACACTCTCAATCAAACGGACTCCACACACTCAATCAAACAGCTGTGTAAGGACATCAGGGATAAAATTGTAGACCTGCACAAGGCTGGGATGGGCTACAGGACAATAGGCAAGCAGCTTGGTGAGAAGGCAACAACTGTTGGCGCAATTATTAGAAAATGGAAGAAGTTCAAGATGACGGTCAATCTCCCTTGGTCTGGGGCACCATGCAAGGTCTCACCTCGTGGGGCATCAATGATCATGAGGAAGGTGAGGGATCAGCCCAGAACTACACGGCAGGACCTGGTCAATGACCTGAAGAGAGCTGGGACCACAGTCTCAAAGAAAACCATTAGTAACACACTGCGCCGTCATGGATTAAAATCCTGCAGCGCACGCAAGGTCCCCCTGCTCAAGCCAGCGCATGTCCAGGCCCGTCTGAAGTTTGCCAATGACCATCTGGTTGATCCAGAGGAGGAATGGGAGAAGGTCATGTGGTCTGATGAGACAAAAATAGAGCTTTTTGGTCTAAACTCCACTCGCCATGTTTGGAGGAAGAAGAAGGATGAGTACAACCCCAAGAACACCATCCCAACCGTGAAGCATGGAGGTGGAAACATCATTCTTTGGGGATGCTTTTCTGCAAAGGGGACAGGACGACTGCACCGTATTGAGGGGAGGATGGATGGGGCCATGTATCGCGAGATCTTGGCCAACAACCTCCTTCCCTCAGTAAGAGCATTGAAGATGGGTCGTGGCTGGGTCTTCCAGCATGACAAAGACCCAAAACACACAGCCAGGGCAACTAAGGAGTTGCTCCGTAAGAAGCATCTCAAGGTCCTGGAGAGGCCTAGCCAGTCTCCAGACCTGAACCCAATAGAAAATCTTTGGAGGGAGCTGAAAGTCCGTATTGCCCAGCGACAGCCCCGAAACCTGAAGGATCTGGATGGAGGAGTGGGCCAAAATCCCTGCTGCAGTGTGTGCAAACCTGGTCAAGAACTACAGGAAACGTATGATCTCTGTAATTGCAAACAAAGGTTTCTCTACCAAATATTAAGTTCTGCTTTTGTGATGTATCAAATACTTATGTCATGCAATAAAATGCAAATTAATTACTTAAAAATCATACAATGTGATTTTCTGGATTTTTGTTTTAGATTCCGTCACTCACAGTTGAAGAGTACCTATGATAAAAATTACAGACTTCTACATGCTTTGTAAGTGGGAAAACCTGCAAAATCGGCAGTGTATCAAATACTTGTTCTCCCCACTGTATGTGTTTAACGAGCATCCCAGGTGTGTGTGTACAGTAAACCAGGGTTCAAGCACTCTTCCGTCTGTCTCTTTGCTGTTGCTGGCATTCTTTCCTTCAAAAGGAGCCCACACTTCTGAGTCAGGCAGGTCCTTGTGCACACCAAGAGAGAGAGAGAGAGAGAGAGAGAGAGAGAGAGAGAGAGAGAGAGAGAGAGAGAGAGAGAGAGAGAGAGAGGCAGAGAGAGAGAGAGGGGATAAAAGGAAGGGGAAGGATGGCTGGTCTGGGCCTAGCAGGCATGGAATGAATTTGTTTGAAGATGAGTCATTTTTCTAGGGACCAGTAAGCTGAGCTGATTTCCTATTCTATTTCATCTCGACTGATAATACATGTTCAAATGTCTACACTTCCATCTACACTGATAGTCAAAGGGAAGTGCTTCCATGTATCGTACCGTCGTCCTGTACGATATGGAGAACAGTACTGGAGTGGAGGGTTTTTATCCATGCAACTCAGTGATCTGCATCTCAAATTCTATGATTACTATTGTATTAGTATAACTATAATAACATTACATTGTACAGAATGCCTATAACGCCTTAAATGTCTAATTAATGTCAAATCGAAAAATAAATCTCATGCAAAGAAGTAACTTACAAAAAACATATTTTTCAAGTGCTCCGATTGCTTAGTCTTTCTATGGATGTTACGGAAAGGAATATGTCATGACCAAAAAGCCTGTCTTTCTACAAGTAGCTACCTTTCATGTTTCCTCCATGGTAGATAGCTTGGCACCCAAGCCTGTGATTAGTATATGTTTACTCATGTCTCGAACCTTGAGGGTGGTAATTTCATCATTTGCACTTAAGATTGACGGTCATCACCTTGCTCTATATAGCAATTAACATACATGGCTTTCTAATGTTAATGATTAAGACAGTTGCGGATGCCGATTAAAATATTTCCCCTTGATTAGTGAACGGTAAACAATTTTTACGAAGGCCAAGGCTGTGTCCCCGCAATCAAGCAAAAAGAGAAGACGGGTGTGAGGGTGAGAGAGAGAGAGAGAGAGAGAGAGAAAGAGAGAGAGAGAGAGAAAGAGAGAGAGAAAGAGCAGAGCAGGAGCTACATAACTGAAGGTTTGGAGTCCATAATTAGGGAGCTTTTTTCTATTTTATTCTCTGCCCTTTTCCTTTTTCTCCCGAAAGAAAAGAACTCTGACTACTTAATTGGAGGAATCAGATTTAGTCAAGCGCCCCATCGGCTCAAACCTACATCATTAAAGTTGCCAGCTAACAAACATCAAACACGAGCCAGCATTAATGAAGCAGATGTATTAATTTCCCATTTATGAGCAGCAAAGCAACTAACTACCATTGCTGCCCCCCCCCCCCCCCACCTCCTCTTCCTCGCTCCCTCTCTCTTTCTGACAGCACTATTAATGATCTTTAATGCCCCACAGGCAGTAATGGGCCCCACTGGGAGAGGAGAAGCACTGCCATTTGCATTGAGTAATATTTTTTTTTTAAGAACAAGAGGAAGGAGAGATGTCGGTGAGGGAGGGAGTGCTGCTTGCTGCTGGTAGCGAGACATTGCTTGATCAGGCCCAGGCCTCACCCACTGGGAACAGCCAGCGAACCAGCCAGACACAGCCACACTCTGCTCGCTCTGGAATAACAAATGAACAGCCTGGCGATTAAATCAAACCTCCTGCTCAAAAGGGCCAGAGAGTCTGATTGTCACTAACAATCTACCGCTTTTTTAAACACCTCGGGGAGTAGGAATCAAAAGCAGACAGCAGGCATGAAAAAACATCTATTGCAGTCTGGGCTGAGGCGGGCTGGGAACACCTGACAGTTACTGAGAGAGACAAGAGCCATTACTGACTGTCAGTGGAAAATCTCAGTCCTATTGTCCAACAAAACCAATATATTCCTCTAGCTGCTGCTATCCACTTAGGAGAATAATACTCTACTGTATGTCTATTTGCATGATGACAGTTTTTATTGTCCTCATGGTTATTACTATTGAATGTTTAAACAAGGCCTGCAAACACAATGTAGGAGGAGCAATGGTGGTGGTTTTGTTTGTTTTATTGTATGGCTGTACGCATTGTGAGTCATTGACCACTTCTAAATGCCAACTCCAATGACATTGTTAGAATATGAAATAATTTTGAAAACATCTTTCACCTCCCTATTCGTAACTTGAACAAATATATTATTGACTGACATTATTATCCTTGCCAATGCTTATCTATGAACATATTAATGGAGAGACATACGTACAAAGCTACTGCTGCCTGCCTTATGATATTGGCATGGTCTTTGTTGATTGATATTGTCCACAACTCAGGAAGCTTCTTTCAAAATGGCACCCTATTCCCTATATGGTGCTTTGGTCAAAAGTAGTGCCTTCAGAAATTATTCACACCCCTTGACTTTTTTCACATTTTGTTGTGTTACAAGGTGGGATTCAAATTAATTTAACAGTAACAAAAATTCAATACACTAATACACTGTATAATGATTACATAAGTATTCAACCCCCTGAGACAATACATGTTATCATCACCTTCGGCAGTGATAACAGTCTTTCTGGGTAAGTCTCTAATATTTGCACATTGATCTTCTTAAAATTCTTCAAGCTCTGTCAAGTTGGTTGTCGATCATTGCTAGACAGCCATTTTCAAGTCTTTCCATAGATATTCAAGCCGATTCAAGTTCAAACAGTGACTAGGCCACTCAGGAGCATTCAATGTTGTCTTGGTAAGCAACTCCAGTATATATTTGGCCTTGTGTTTTAGGTTATTGTCCTTCTGAAAGGTACATTTGTCTCAGTGCCTGTTGGAAAGCAGACTGAACCAGGTTTTCCTCTAGGATTTTGCCTGTGCTAAGCTCAATTCCATTTATTTTTATCCCAAAAAAACTCCCTAGTCCTTGCAGATGACAAACATACCCATAACATGACGCAGCCACCACCATGCTTGAAAATATGAAGCGTGGTACTCAGTGATGTGTTGTGTTGCCCCAAACATAACACTTTGTTTTCAGGACATAAAGTTAATATCTTTAGTTAATATCTTCAGTTTTACTTTAGTGCCTTGTTGCAAACAGGGTGGATGTTTTGGAATATTTTTATTCTGTATAGGCTTTCTTCTTTTAGGCAGGTAGCCTAGCAGTTAGAGCGTTAAGCCAGTAACCGAAAGGTCGCTGGTTCGAATACCCGAGCCGACAAGGTGAAAAACCTGTCGATGTGTCCTTGAGCAAGGCACTTTACCCTAATTTTCTCCAGGGGCTGACCCTGTAGGTAGGCTGTCATTGTAACAATCCCAGCCATTTAACTCTGTAACTGTTTTAAAGTCACCATTGGCCTCATGGTGAAATCCCTGAGCGTTTTCCTTCCTCTCCGGCAACTGAGTTAGTCTGTATCTTTGTAGTGACTGGGTGTATTGATACACCATCCAAAGTGTATTTCATTTAATTTGGATTAATTTGTAAAAATGTCTAAAAACATAATTCCACATTGACATTATGGGATATTGTGTGTAGGCCAGTGACACCAAATCTAAATTTAATGTATTTTAAATTTAGGCTGTAAAACAACATTTTTAAAAAGTAAAGGGCTGTCAATACTTTCTGAAGGCACTGTATAGGGAATAGAGTGCCATTTTGGAAGCAACCAGTGTCTTCCGTTCCAATTCTCCACAGTGGAGCTTAACCCAGATAAACATCCTCCTGTGATATTAACATAATTAGCTATGCACCGTGCCTGGTGCTCCAGACCTGCAGCTTTCTGAGGCTTCACCCTTAAAGCCGCTTGTTTGTTTGTTTGTTTCTTCTTAAGCTAATTTAAGGCTCTCTGGGGCCTCTCCAGAGACTGATCCTAGAGCTGTGCAAAGGCACATGATGTGTTTATGAGGAGGACAATAATGCTGCTTTGCGGAGCCAAAACACACAAACACTCAGGCTTCTCTGCTGTTATGCCGAGTGAGAGCATCCTGCTGCCAACATTCACTTCACTTTGCCAGGCTGTCATTGGGAATAAGAATTTGTTCTTAAAGGACTCGCCTGGTTAAATAAAGCCTAAATAAAAAAGAAACAATACAGAACAGCAGAGAATGGGACTATATTTGGAATGTTCTTCATACACACACTGTAGATTCTCCTTGGATATACAGTACACACTAATGACAATACAGCTTTGGCATCTGTTTTAACTGACATTGTAGTGATGCCAACACCCTGCCTCCCAGCACAGTACTGACAATACCACTCTGGTGCCACTACCAACACCCTGCCACCCAGTACAGTACTGACTATACCCCTCTGGTGCCAGTACAACACCCAGTACAGTACTGGCTATACCCCTCTTTTTCCAATACCAACACCCTGCCACCCAGCACAGTACTGACAATACCACTCTGGTGCCGCTACCAACACCCTGCCACCCAGTACAGTACTGACTATACCCCTCTGGTGCCAGTACCAACACCTTGCCACCCAGTAAAGTACTGACTATACCCCTCTGGTGCCAATACCAACACCCAGTACAGTACTGGCTATACCCCTCTTTTGCCAATACCAACACCTTGCCACCCAGTACAGTACTGGCTATACCCCTCTGGTGCCAATACCAACACCCAGTACAGTACTGGCTATACCCCTCTTTTGCCAATACCAACACCTTGCCACCCAGTACAGTACTGGCTATACCCCTCTGGTGCCAATACCAACACCCAGTACAGTACTGGCTATACCCCTCTTTTGCCAATACCAACACCCAGTACAGTACTGGCATACCCCTTTGGTGCCAATACCAACACCCAGTACAGTACTGGCTATACCCCTCTGGTGCCAATACCAACACCCAGTACAGTACTGGCATACCCCTCTGGTGCCAACATCCAGTACAGTACTGGCTATAACTCTATGGTGCCGCTACCAACACCCAGTACAGTACTGACTATACCCCTCTGGTGCCAATACCAACACCCAGTACAGTACTGGCATACCCCTTTGGTGCCAATACCAACACCCAGTACAGTACTGGCTATACCCCTCTGGTGCCAATACCAACACCCAGTACAGTACTGACTATACCCCTCTGGTGCCAATACCAACACCCAGTACAGTACTGGCATACCCCTCTGGTGCCAATACCAACACCCAGTACATTACTGGCTATACCCCTCTGGTGCCAATACCAACAGAGCCAACATCAACAGCAGGCTATGGGTATGGGCCTCTTCCTCTATTCAGATAACAGCATAATTTCCACCCTGCTCCATGCATCCCTAGGCAGGCAGATAGGAAGACTAGCAGGCAGGCCGGCATCAGTAAGGTTAAGCCGCCAGCGATTGGGCGATAGAGAAGGGGACTGCAGCTGGGGGTTGCAGATAGCACATTCTGTCAGATACCGCCAGGAGGCTGCCTGCATAATGAAGTGAGAACGAAAGGGAAAAAAGGAAGAAAAGGGAACTGCTTTCATTAGTTATCGCCACGGCAGCCAATACCACCACCACCATCACCACCACAGCAGCAGCCAGCCAGCCGCCGTTGCTTAAAACAGGAGGAGATGTATCATTTAATAGTGGCCTGACTAATGGTCAACACAATGGTCTCAGTGTGTATGTCTGTGTCTCAATCAGAATGTGTGGCACAAAATCAGCTCCATTGTCAGCCATCTTAGCACCTATCTCCCTCTATGTGTTTGTTAACCTTAAAATTTTCAGCCATATTCTTAGTATGGCTGAGTAGCCAGAAAACCCAATTGGAGGAAGCAAGCAAATCTTTCCTTTAGATAGTGGTGTGATTTATCCCAGGCCTGAGTGCTGTGCCTGGCTGATAGCATCCGAGCACCTCCCCTCTGTTGCTCTGGATGTTTTTCTGGAGAGCTATGGCATTTGTCATCATTCCGGTCCCCTTGATCAATGCCTTCTTTATCATGATATGTTTCTAAAGTGACTTATGACCCCCCGCCTCTCCCTCAACACCCAACGATTTCATTAGAGCCGTATTAGGATTGATGGGGCCCTGCCCAGGGAGATTAATCAATCTGAGAAACCTGCTGCTGCGCCACGCCGTAGTAGCCTCCGATGAAGCTGTCACACAGGGGGACTGGGGGGTTGAGGGAGGGGTAGGGAAGGGCAGTCAGGGAGCTGGAACAGCCACATCATTGGGCAACTTCGGTGGAGAAGACCACAAGTTATTTTTCCTTCAGGGTTTATGATCAAAAGAGTCTTCTCTTTCCTTTCCTCACACAACCCCCCCCTCCGCCCTTCACCGCCCTCCGCCCTCCCTCCATCCCTCCACCACCTTCCTCTTTTATCCCATTGCCTCCCTCTCTTCCCTCCTTCCTTGCCTCCAACTGGCTCCATACTTCCATGATTTACAGCTAGGACTCAGGCTCTTCCTGGGAATTAATTTCCTGGGGACTGAAGCTGCTCCAATCCTGGTCCAATCCTTTCTGTGGGGGCCATAGCGGTCATGCTGTGGATCATTAATTTGGACCACTGTTTTCTACTGTTCCCCTCCACCACGCCGTGCCGCCTGGGACTGGCTGGGTGCCATACATCTTCCCCCTGCGGCACAGCGGCGACACCGCCCCTTTAAAACGCCTACCCCACCGTCCCTCCACCACCCCCTCGCCTCGCCCGCCCGCCCCCCAGCCACAGCTCATCCATCTTTCCAGGGCTCTGCTGCTGTGTTTATTTAAGGGCAGAAAGGAGCGAGGCACCGTGGAGCAGAGCTAGTGGTGCGTGGTTAAGGGACTGTTCAAGACCCTCCTCCATACTGCCCCCAACAACCCCACCCATATCAGGACATGCGTCCACTCTGCCCCCTATAACCTCACCCAATCCAACCGGTCCAAGCCAGCCTAGTGACATTTACAATATGAGACAGGGTGATGACATGTACAGTGTGTTACTCAGGACACAACAACTAAAAACCCCAAAAAAATGGACCCAGAATCACAGCTGGCTTCTTGTCATGACTAGGAGAGTTGCTGACTGGGGAAACGTGTCGTGTGAGATCGAGAGCGGCAGGCACTTTGTCATCATGTGGAACATAGCCGAAGCTTGTCATTGGCTGAGAGATCCCCATTACCCCCATGTGGAACAATGTATTCTGATTTGTTGCCCCTGTTCCCTGACAACATGCTGAATCCAGGGTCTGATTGAGCTTAAACGCCATCGCTTCTCTCGCCTTTCCTCTCAGCAACCTTTGTCTGCTTCCCTCTCTCTCAATCTTAAGAATCTCAAATTTGTCGGAACATTCAGAACAATGGAACAGCACTCAGGCTCAACTCTTTCTATTCTGGCACCCATTCAAGTAGGCGTTTTTTAGGGGTAATAATCACTTCAGCGCTGATCTGCCATTTTCTAAACACTTCAATGGAACTTGGAGTATGTCTTTAATAATAGAGCTGGATTGACAAAACAGACAGAGACAGAAAATGAAGTCCTGGAATTAATCAACATCTCCCATGACATGAAGTTGAAGTCATCATTACTCACTTCTTTTGAAATAACAGTTTGGGGAGACAGAAATCATCTCCAGCTGGCCTGTATGGCGTTAGTATTTGAATCCCCCTCTCCATTGTGGCGTATATATATCAGGTCCTCTGAACACTGAAAATGTCGGAAAAAGCTTTGTCTCAGCTTCATCCATCCATCTCACATTAATCCAGGTCGGGGATGAAATCCCCAAACCGCTCAAACAATCGTTTAAGGATATTAAGCAGCATAACCAAAATAAACTGTAGAACAACATCGTTGGTTCTTTGCCGCTCGGTTCTCAGAACTCTCAGAGCTCCCTCCCTACCTCCCTCTTCAGACTTGGCTTGGCAGTCATAGTGGAAGCTTCCAGAGAGAGAATGTGAGGCTGTGGAGCCTGCATGGGCCTGGCAGAGCCCCACTGGCAGTCATGATTTACAACAGCGTTTAAGTGAATCTAATAAGGAGAGCGAATGCTTCCCATCGCTTTGGCACAGCCCACGCCTGCCTGGGTCTCTAATTATTCACATATTTTGGCAAAAGGCAGCGGCGCTCCGCTCCTCTCTTCCAAAAAGAGAAGAACGAGACACAGAGCTCTTAATCACAGCAGATCAGTTCAAATAAATGAAAAGAGATTCAAAAGCGCGGCTTCAGCCAACCTAGGCTCTCCCTCTCTCTCTCTGGCCAAATGAGCTGACTGCCTGCCAGAGGAGAGGAGAGTTTCACCATGCGGGGAGGGGAGGGGGGAGGAGGGGGGAAGAGGGGAGAGGCATGGTCTGGTGTGGAAGGGATAAGGAAGAGGATTGCAGCAGCTTGTGTAGGCCTATTATTTCTTTGAACTTTAGACATTCAGACAAACACACACGTGCACACACACACACACACACACACTTTTTGGCAGGGCAGAACTATATGTAAATGAAGCCAGAGACAATCTCCTCTGCGTTTTAATTGAGTACTCCTCCATGCTTTTCCAGTGACACTTCGGAGGGTTGTGAAATCCAAAATAATGCGGTAGCTAGCTAGCGCCTCAACCTCATCCAAACTCAATAATTCACAACACTTTTGTTGCCAATTTCCAATCTGCCAATCCCAAACCCTTTGCACTTTCTCAGCTTTCTGGGACAGCGCTTTAACACAAAATGCTGTCAGTTAACAAGATGGAGAAACGTTCTGTTCCATTTTTTTCTCCCACCAGAAGAGTCATCTTGATGTAGATGAGAAGGAGGAGAAGAAGAAGGCTAGATGTATCACAGCTTGCCTGGGGGAAGCCTGACACAAGACAGGCTGCTACTGACGTGATGAGCCTCCAGACTGCTGGCAGAATCTTGTGATGTCACTTCCCCGTTCGACAGCTTTGACACCCGGCACCGTGCGAAGCGGGAGGAGGAGGAGTGAGGAGAAACAGTAGCGTGGCGCGCCGACTGCGCTGCACTGTTTTCTTTAATGTTCCCTCTTTTATCAGCGGTTGGACCTGTCAGCAGTAATCATGCTGGTAGCTGCAGAGATGATAAGACCCGCCTGTCAGCACCACATCCTCTAAAGCAGAAATGCTGTTCCCTCTCTCTTTCTCGCCCCCCCCCCCTCTCTCTATCTCTCTCTCTCTCTCTCTCTCTCTCTCTCTCTCTGCCTGATGGCCTATCCTCTGAGAAACAGCGGGAGAAGGATAGAGAGAGAGGTGTATCACCTGATTTTACACTGGTACTGCTACGGGCAATGATCACAGAAATGAATAATAATTGCACACATGCATGCACAAACACACAAGCACCTACACTATATTGTGGTCGCCTCACCTCCCAACATCTGCCACACTGAGACAAATAAATAAAATGAAGCAAGGAGCGGACAGACATTGTTTACCGTTACCACACATAATTTAATATTAATGCTGGGGCCACACCTGTTCTCTATGTTGGTCTATATGAGCTCTCTGCCTGCAGTAAACAAGGTATATTTTCCCCCTAGCAGTGGAACAGAAAGAGGCTTGGCCCTAGCTACCAAGGGTCATTAAAATAATCTCTCTCTCTCACTCACTCACTCACTCACTCACTCACTCACTCACTCACTCACTCACTCACTCACTCACTCACTCACTCACTCACTCACTCACTCACTCACTCACTCACTCACTCATTCATTCATCCTTGACAAGTTAATCACTGGGGAGCTATCTTTGATAAACAAGCCTTTTTAATGCAAAGTCCTTTTAGCCATTTTGGAAATGTCCAGTATAATATTTGACGGTTTTACAGCAAAAGGGTTGGTGCATGTTACTGCCTATATAAAGGCAATGATTTTTTTCTTCTGTTATAACTACTTTATATAAGCATGCTAATAAGCCAATAACGACCACTGAAAGTGGTGAACCACAGAGAACACTTTAAATAAAAAACTGCCTAAAACGTATTTTTTGTAAATGAAAGATAATCAGAAATATGAAATAAACCACACTAACCACACCTGCATTTTCAGACATTGCTAATAAACATAAAACGAAGCCTAAATGAAGTAACTGTAAAACTATTATGGCCTGCTGAAAGTAGTGTATCAACTTGTGGCTACATTATGTGGTCCTTTAAGTCAAAAATATAAACCCAAATCTAAAGATAACATGGAATACCATCTCAACCTTCACTCACCCCACTGGAAAGCCTAGTATAATGTTTCTGTTCCATAGTGATAATGCAATCACAGAGAGTGCCTATAAGACTGTCCCCTTAAGCCCCCCGCCCAATAATAATATTATGGGAGAGCTAGTCTGGACTGGACACAGTCAGAGGGGGAGGTAGATGGCTTGTGTGTACTTGTGTGTGTGTGCTTGTGTGTTGGGGGTATAAGAGGAACAACCCGCACGGCTCGCACACACAAAGACAACGATGACGAGAACCCCCACTTGTTCATTTGTCAAATCTAGCATGCACTCCCGCCATACTCCATCAAACAAAGCCGCTGCTAGCTAGCGAAGTCATTTCCCTCTCTCCCAATTACAAATGAGTCCATTAGCGTGTCTGCAGTGAGCCCTGTGCTCTGCCGCGCGCCTCCCTGTAATGGCTTGTGAGATTTCCATCACAATCATAATGGTTCCCAGAGCAGCCATGAATTCAGATGGAAGGTCGCTCATAGGTAATGAACTATCTCCCACCACCAAAGGCCCAGGAAGAGAGGGACGATAAGGAAGCAAGGAAGGGAGGAGGACGGAGGAGGGAGAGAAACGATAGATAAAAAGAGGGATGAACAGTGTGCATGGCACTGATAGACATGGGTATGAATCACAGATAGTAAATCACATAATACCCCCAAATGCAATGCAGGCTAACTAAAATGGCATCCTCAAATTTGTCTGTGTGCTCACTGACATTCTTCCTCTCTTTCTCTTTCTTTCCTCCGTTTCATGATGAGCCAAACAGACAGGCACATGCACAGATAGGGGTCTACCTGAGCACCTGCCCCTTCCCCTCCCACTCTCCAAGTGCCCTTTTGGGTGGTGGTATAGTTAAGCAATAAGGCCCGAGGAGGTGTGTTATATGGACAATATACCACAGCTAAGGGCTGTTCTTAAGCATGACGCAAAGTGGAGTGCCTGGACACAGCCCTTAGCCGTAGTATATTGGCCATATACCACAAACCCCCAAGCTGTCTTATTGCTATTATAAACTAGTTGCCAACGTAATTAGAGCAGTAAAAATAAATGTTTTGTCATACCCGTGGTATACGGTCTTTTATAAACTGGGTGGTTTGAGCCCTGAATGCTGATTGGCTGACAGCCATGGTATATTAGACTGTATACCACGGGTATGACAAAGCATTTATTTATACTGCTCTAATTACGTTGGTAACCAGTTTATAATAGCAATAAGGCATCTCGAGATGCGTCGTGTGTAAGAACAGCCCTTAGCCGTGGTATATTGGCCATATTTATTTATTTTTAATTTAAACTTTATTTAACTAGGCAAGTCAGTTAAGAACAAATTCTTAATTACGATGACGGCCTACACCAGCCAAACCCGGATAACGCTGGGCCAATTGTGCACCGCCCTATGGTATTCCCAATCACCGCGGGTTGTGATACAGCCTGGATTTGAACTAGGGTGTCTGCAGTGACGCCTCTAGCACTGAGATGCAGTGCCTTAGACCGCTGCACCAGTCCTATACCACACCCCTTCGTGCCTTATTGCTTAAAAATAACATGGCTATCAGCCAATCAGCATTCAGGGATCGAACCACGCAGTTTACACTTTTTTTTTGGGGGGGGGGGGGGGGGGTATACAATTTTTGTCATTGTTGTTCTGAACCCACTGCCCCCTAGTTGTCGTGACATCGTCAAGTTCACCACCCCTACCCCGTCCGTTGGTCTGGCCTGTACGGAGCTCACTTGTGCCCGGTTGTGCCTTTTTCCAGTCTGCCGTGTTATGAGATTGCCCGCCCGGTATCCAAACATGCATGGCTTGAAATGCGGTCACCAGTCGAGTGTGTAACAACCTACCTAGTTTAAATATTAACAGTGAATATCTGGTTGGCTGAAAGCCTACACGCAGCAGCACTTCATAATTTATTCCCTTATAGAATCATAGGAAGGGTACTGGTGTATTCCAAAGGCCATATTTAGTCATTTCATCTAACTGTCCAAAGGCATTGTATGCAGCCGGCTATACACTTGTATCGTACATAAAACATTCACCATTCAGGCTGCAAAGGCATCGATTTCCTCCTTAACTCGATTTAATGGTGAGAAAGTGGGAAAGAAACTGGAAAATATGTGTACTTACTTTATGAAACACTATTTTCCAGAATTGCATGTGAGTCATGGAAAATGTATAAAGTAAAAGTACAGAATTTTTTTTATGAATGTAGTGAAGTAAAAGTAAAAGTTGTCAAAAATATAAATAGTAAAGTAAAGTACAGATACCCCAAAAAGTATTTTTACTTACTGTAAGTACTTTACATGACTGCGTAAATGCCTCTACTCTACTGCTCTATGCCACTACACAAATGCAATGATATGCATGCAATGCTTTATAATAAAAGTAAAAAATAAATCGCCCCAGGTCACCCCACTTTTTTTTACACTAGAGTCTAGACTTTAGCTAACCACCATATACGACAATATCCATACAAGACACTAGCCAGCTAGCCATATATCATGAGTTACAAGATTATGAATATTAAGCTATATTATGAAGTTATTATTTTTAGAGCATTGAAGATAAATCACAATCAGCAAAAAAATGTATCTCGCTAACTAGCCGATTTACATCAATCATCAACATCAGTAGTCAGCTAATAGCGTACCCTATTTTCCTGATGTCAATCATGTCTTTAGGAGACACTGTAACTAGCTTGCTTACAATTTGTGATGAGTGAGTGTGTTGCCGCAGAAATAAATAGGCCTATGCAAAATTACTTTTTCATTTTGAGCACCTGCTTCCTGAAAGGTCTGTGCACTGCCTGGTAGTGGCTGTATGAATCACCTCTACTTGGCATTCAGAACATCTACTAGTCTTTTCCTCAAGCCTGAGAAGAAGGGAGATAAGCCTCTGTATCTTCCGGCAATTATTTTGTTGGAACAATCTGAGAATATGTACTAGTAGTGGCACATGGCCACGGGGCAACATTGACTGAGTGTGGAACATCTCGGCTAACATACCGACTGTTCACTTCAGCCCAAGTTTAATGGACCATAGAGTCAGTCAATGTGTTGTGAGATGAACTAGCCTGACATTTTCACGCATGGTTCCAATTTGATAAAGACTTGTGCATCTGTATCTGAGAGTAGATGTCTGAGGAGATTTCAATAGGAGTGAATAAATGGAAATCTGTGTGCAGATAAACAGACAGTATAGAGTCTCAGTGCCTGACCACTCACCCAGAATTTAATTCCGCTGCTCTACCGATCGCTACATACATTCAGTCTGAAACTGACATCCTAGAAGTCGTTTGTGTGACTTAAAACAAATTAATCAGCGATTGGATCGTCTCAAACAAATCTAACCAATCAGAGTAACACTTTCTACATCCGGAAATGAGGTAAATCTTCTCCCAGAAACTGAGATAAATCATGCACAAAACTTGTTCCATATTTCGCTTGATTATAATACGAGGCCTTGTTTTCTCTAATTTAGTCTGACTAACAGTTGTAACTACACAGTGGTCACTGATGTCATTTGCAAAGACAGAAGCTGAGGAGTATTTATGTGGAACATTTGTGAGAGATATTTCAGGATATTTTAGATTGGGTCTAGTAAGACTACTGACCACTTGAAAGAAATTTTAAGAATCACAGTGTGCTTGAAAATCATCAGACACTGGCTGTAACAAGTTCCAATTAAAATCACCAATAAGGACGATTTCCTTATAATTGATAGACGATATAAGACTAAGACTAATTAAAGAGGGAAGAGCTTCACTGGCTGCTGAGGTAGGCCTGTAACAACCCACCACTGTAAGATGAAGAAATCTCCAGGTCAAGAGCCAATAATTCAAATGGTTTACTAACCGACTTGGAGAGTAACATCTTTACATGATACCTACATTTTATATATATTACTACACCCCCACCTCTTTTAGGTTGATCTGTCCTATATACAGTATATCAATTTATGGATATGTCGTTATCTAAAACCGATTTACTGAGCCAAGACTCAGATAAAACAATCACATCAGCGTCGGTAGTACTTGACCAAATACGAATCATATCCATTTTTCCAATTAAGCTACATACGTACATACAAATGTATAAAGCCTAACCCCGCTCTAGATTTAAATTCAGCAGGAGTGTTAAAAGTACGATTTTCAACTTTATACGGGCCAGGATTTGGCAGCACATTTCCAGATAAAAGCAGCAATGTTAACCAATGTTAAAAGGCCAGCAGAAAGAGTCAGTGACAGTGACTTGTCTCTCTCCATCTTCACGGAAATATTTGTCCACAAACACTGCTAGTTACGATCAGCATGGGAGAAGCGGTAGGCCTACTAGCAAAGCGGTCAACACCTTCATATTGTCCGCACAAGGCCAGCAGACACAAAGAGGAGTAGAGCTGGTACATCTCAACTTCGTGCGCATACTCAACTTCGTCCACATACTTTTGGTAATGTAGTGTACAATCTACATAGGGCCTTCTAATCAGCAGGTTTGCATGGGCGAGAGTTTCATCTTTCCATGGTGACATCATCATGCGGTAAATTGGTTATTAGACCGATAACAAAGAGAGTTCCAGACCTCTCTGCCAATAACAGCTAGTTTTGCGTTTTCCCCTCCTCACTCATACCACTCCCAGACAGTCCGAGCAAAAATCTTGCTTGAGAAATAGTTTTTTGCTAAAAAGCAAATTTTGCCTGATTTAATGGGAATCTATTACAGTAAAGTACTTAACTGTTACCCAGAAATGATTGTATATTATGTTCCTGTTTTAAAATATGAGGTTCCTTATGATTAATGCAAACAGAGAACTATAAACAAGGGTCAGTTACAACAGCTCCATAATGTGGTATTCCTCCCAGGAGTCTCCCTCCCCTTCCCTTTCATCTGAAATCATTATGGAGGAACAAAATGCTAACCATGTGATTTATTCCTTATTATACTGCTTTTTAAGAAACTGTCAGCCGACCTCATGAATTCATTAATCTCCATAAAACTTCCTCAGACCCACTTAGACTCTATGTAATCTGGGGTGCAACCTCTTACCACTTCATTTGCACACGCAGAGGGCCATCAATTCCTGTCCAGCATGTAGGGTATGCAGGGTAGCTAGCAAAGGGGAATGATCAGGGATAAGGTGCTTATAGAGACACATCTGTGGAGAGACGCCATGATAGGAAACTAATAACATACTGCTGCTCAACCGGCTCAACGCAGGTGTTACATTAGCAAGCTATAGTAAAAAAAAAAACGTTATTTCTTTACAATGTCAACCACAATTCATGTACTGCTACTGTGTGCCAAGGCCGCAGAGCCAAATCTTCCACTTAAAAGCATTTAGCTTGTGCCTGGCTAGCCCTAGCGCAGTGCAGTGTCTTCATAAAGGCAAACAATGGCTTGACTTAATAAGATCCAAAATGGCTCCCATGGGGGAGCACAGCCAGCCTGTCAAGCTGGGGAATTTCATTTAATTTCCCTAGGGCCGTCTATGTCTTGTACAAATAATTAGAGCCCAACGTGATTCTCTCCCTGTTTTGTCAATAAATCCCCCAGGACCAATCAGGACAGGGGTTGGACATGCTTCTCTGACCCGACCTGCTCGCGTCGCCTAGACAAGGCAGAATTGCAGCAAAGCCACCTAATTATGTGTCTCTAACAAGCTAGCGTTGGTCGAGGCAGGAACAGGAACTGACGGGGAGGACAGGGAGGCAAGGACAGACCCTGGTGTCGTTCGAATCATTTGTAGCTACCAGTGTGCATGCTGGGGCAGCTATTGTTGTGACAGGCAGGATGTCAGAGCGGCATATTTACGGTGGTCTTCGGAGGTGACCTGGGACCTCTCTGGGTGTTAGAGATAGGGAGATTCAGTCTCCTATAGCGGCTACTAGCCATAACTCCACCATATGCGATAAAACATACATAAGCAGAATTCTTAGCCAGGAAGTGAAAAGTGAAGCACATAACATCACTAAAGATAATACACTTCTATTTTCCATTATTTTTCAAGGATCTATTCAGCGATGCCTCGCATACAACACAATACAACACAATGTCTACCTTGTGTTAGTGTGACAATAGCAACATAAACATCCTTCACTGCCTATACAACTAACAGACACAGCCAGCCAGTGAAAAGCACGAATAACTCAGGAATAGATCCATTTGTGTAGGTGAGGCAAGGTTGATCTTAAGAGGGATGGAGGGAGAGAGAAAGAAGATAGAAGGCAGTCAACTCTAAAGTGAGCGCCTGCAGGAATCATTGGCTTGACAAAAGGGAAATGAGGGGGCAGAGGTTGCGAGCGAGTGACTGGCCGGTCGCTGAGGGGCTTCTGCGTAGGTGAGCGGGGCCTTAACTGACATCCGGCGCGCACATAGAGAAAGTTTAACCTTGGAGTGTCTGAGAAATCACTCTCAGCAGGCAGGAAGAGAGAGGGCACAGAGAGAGGGGGGGGGGGGCAAGAGAAGGAGGAGGGATACTGTATATACAGTGGGGAGAACAAGTATTTGATACACTGCCGATTTTGCAGGTTTTCCCACTTACAAAGCATGTAGAAGTCTGTAATTTTTTTATCATAGGTACTCTTCAACTGTGAGTGACGGAATCTAAAACAAAAATCCAGAAAATCACATTGTATGATTTTTAAGTAATTAATTTGCATTTTATTGCATGACATAAGTATTTGATACATCAGAAAAGCAGAACTTAATATTTGGTACAGAAACCTTTGTTTGCAATTACAGAGATCATACGTTTCCTGTAGTTCTTGACCAGGTTTGCACACACTGCAGCAGGGATTTTGACCCACTCCTCCATACAGATCCTTCAGGTTTCGGGGCTGTCGCTGGGCAATACGGACTTTCAGCTCCCTCCAAATATTTTCTATTGGGTTCAGGTCTGGAGACTGGCTAGGCCACTCCAGGACCTTGAGATGCTTCTTACGGAGCCACTCCTTAGTTGCCCTGGCTGTGTGTTTCGAGTCGTTGTCATGCTGGAAGACCCAGCCACGACCCATCTTCAATACTCTTACTGAGGGAAGGAGGTTGTTGGCCAAGATCTTGCGATACATGGCCCCATCCATCCTCCCCTCAATACGGTGCAGTCGTCCTGTCCCCTTTGCAGAAAAGCATCCCCAAAGAATGATGTTTCCACCTCCATGCTTCACGGTTGGGATGGTGTTCTTGGGGTTGTACTCATCCTTCTTCTTCCTCCAAACACGGCGAGTGGAGTTTAGACCAAAAAGCTCTATTTTTGTCTCATCAGACCACATGACCTTTTCCCATTCCTCCTCTGGATGATCCAGATGGTCATTGGCAAACTTCAGACGGGCCTGGACATGCGCTGGCTTGAGCAGGGGGACCTTGCGTGCGCTGCAGGATTTTAATCCATGACGGCGTAGTGTGTTACTAATGGTTTTCTTTGAGACTGTGGTCCCAGCTCTCTTCAGGTCATTGACCAGGTCCTGCCGTGTAGTTCTGGGCTGATCCCTCACCTTCCTCATGATCATTGATGCCCCACGAGGTGAGATCTTGCATGGTGCCCCAGACCGAGGGAGATTGACCGTCATCTTGAACTTCTTCCATTTTCTAATAATTGTGCCAACAGTTGTTGCCTTCTCACCAAGCTGCTTGCCTATTGTCCTGTAGCCCATCCCAGCCTTGTGCAGGTCTACAATTTTATCCCTCATGTCCTTACACAGCTCTCTGGCCTTGGCCATTGTGGAGAGGTTGGAGTCTGTTTGATTGAGTGTGTGGACAGGTGTCTTTTATACAGGTAACGAGTTCAAACAGGTGCAGTTAATACAGGTAATGAGTGGAGAATAGGAGGGCTTCTTAAAGAAAAACTAACAGGTCTGTGAGAGCCGGAATTCTTACTGGTTGGTAGGTGATCAAATACTTATGTCATGCAATAAAATGCAAATTAATTATTTAAAAATCATACAATGTGATTTTCTGGATTTTTGTTTTAGATTCCGTCTCTCACAGTTGAAGTGTACCTATGATAAAAATTACAGACCTCTACATGCTTTGCAAGTAGGAAAACCTGCAAAATCGGCAGTGTATCAAATACTTGTTCTCCCCACTGTATATATTTTATTTAACCTTTATTTAACTAGGCAAGTCAGTTAAGAACAAATTCTTATTTACAATGACGGCCTACTGGTGAACAGTGGGTTAACTACCTTGTTCAGGGGCAGAACAACAGATTTTTACCTTGTCAGCTTGGGGATTCGATCCAGCAACCTTTCAGTTACCTAACCACTAGTCTACCTGTTGCGGACATTGACTCTAGGTTAATGTTGTTTTGTAGAGTATGGATGGCATTAAGTGTTCAGTGCCTAGCAATGGCTAGTAGCTAGTTAGCAAGCTAGCTAGCAGGTTAGCTTCTGTCGGCGGTTCAGTTAAATGATAAAGAAATACAGAAATAAAGAATATAGTAGATCCATTCCACGTTGGGTGAGGCGGGTTGCAGGAAAAGTATATGGGGAATAATAAAAATATCTGAAAAGACAGACTAATTGCAGACTATTTACACGGGACATGAGACAGGACAAAAAACCACGTCCGCACTGTTACTCCATCTCGGAGGAATGACCTGTGTAGTGGAGGTATACGGCGTATCAATAAATAAGGCTGATGGAACAGATCAGATTGTTTAGCTTAAAATGTTGATAAACTATTATTTCTTCACAATTTAGGCACAGCAATGTGCACACGGCCATAGGCCTTAGCGCTAATGTATCAAAATGCAATATGCGGTTTCATAGACAGAGATGGAAATATGTTTGAAATTTCGAAAGAGTGGAGATCTAATGATGTAACAACTATCATGGGTTGCTAATATGACTAGGATAACGTTTCTATGGTGGGATTTTGGCTATACACTCTTACAAAAAAAGGTGCTATCTAGAACCTAAAAGGGTTCTTTGGCTGTCCCCATAGAAGAACACTTTTTGAAGAACCCTATTTGGTTCCAGGTAGAACCCTTTCCACAGAGAGTTCTACATGGAACCCAAAACGGTTCTACCTGGAACCAAAGACGGTTCTACCTGGAGTCAAAAAGGGTTAATCTATGGGGACAGCCGAATAACCATTTTGGAACCCTTTTTTCTAAGAGTGTAGGCTACTTTAAAGCAAGGTAAGACATGCCTCGTAATATGAAGTAAAACATCCAGGTTTCAAACAATTAAGCAACAGGAAAAATATTGCAATGCTAATGACAGGCCTCCAGGCTTTCACAAAAACCTTCTCAATTAAATGTTAACAAGCTATGCTATGCCTACGCTAAGCTATGCCTATGCCTACCTGGTAGAATGATACTGTATCATGATTATTTGCATCAATCCAGTGGCCATTTGTTTTGCAAACTCCATCTAATGCGCTACAGAAACACCCTAACCAAACAACAGTGCTAAGTGGCACCCTTTGATTTAAAGGGGAACTACACAAAAAAATCTAAATGTAAAAGTGGTCTCCTGATGTGGTTTAAGCATTGTTATGGACTTATAACATCTAGTGTGACTTTGAGAGAAAAAAACTGAAAAATTTGGAAATAATCTGAAACCTGTGAATTTCTGACTCAGTTGACAGCCTAATTTATCTGTTTCAATAGTAGGCCTACTATTAGCTTACTTGCATAATACAGCTTGAATTGGCCTGACTGTGAAAGATCAGGTGATTCAGAGTGTATGTCACTGTTTCTCAGATAATTTTTCACACAGGGCGCATTTCCTTCGCCGGGCGTGCCGTTTGGGAATTTTGGGCCAAATTAGAGTATACCCACTTCTCCAGGCACCACTACAACACTGGTGGGTCCATGTCAAATAATCTGCCAAAAAATAGTCCTAATGTAATCAATATCTTGTTTATGAAGGCTTATACTCAACATGGTATTATGTGTAAGGAAAAATCCCCAGGGCATACGTACATACATTCATACATCCACACATGTTAATTTTTCAGGGCTTAAGTTTTGTTTCCAAAGCAAAGCCTCCCTGTATGCAGCGGATATCATTAAAGCAGAGATATACAGTATATCCACAATTTGCCAGGGACATTTTTCTTTTCCAGGTCAGGAAAGATGGAAAAAAAAATTCTTTCCACAGGAGAGAATATCTCATTCAAACAGTGTATTTATGGTTTTTGTTGCTGATTAAATTATTTTTTCATTGCCTGTGTTCTCCCTCTGCGTTGGGAATTGAAACGTTGCCACTGCCGAGTATTTTCCCTTTATTCAATTCCAAGGACTTGCCAACCTTGTCCCTATTCAAACGTGTACATTATTACCTTTTATTATTGGGCATAAATAAATGGTGAGGTCGAGGGCTCTGGAGAGCTAGGAAAACACAGGGACAGAGAGAGGGAGCGAGAGAGAGAGAGAAAGAGAGAGAGAAGGAGAGAGAGAGAGAAAGAGAGAGAGAAGAGAGAGAGAGAGAGAGAGAGAGAGAGAGAGAGAGAGAGAGAGAGAGAGAGAGAGAGAGAGAGAGAGAGAGAGAGAGAGAGAGAGAGAATGAGAGAGAGGCCGGGAGAGAGGGAGAGAAGAGCTTCTATACCACAGGGACAAAGAGGCTGTAGTGGTAGTGTACTGTAGCTGTCACCACTGACCTCTCCTGATCCTTAGTCATGGATGCCCAGAGTCGGGGGGAAGAGTAAGAGCTTGTGGGTGTTAGGGAGCCCCATCAGGGTCCCCATCAGGGTTCCCATCAGGGACCAGTGAGCAGTGAACAGTGAGGAGGAGAGAGCCCAGTGAAGAGAGAGAGAGAGAAGCAGTAACCTAACCCTCCCTCAGATTATTGGTCTATCACCCCATCACTGGCCTACCAAATACACATTGGGGCTCCACTAGTAGCCTGGCAGACCGGGGGTTGTCACTTTTATCACTGTCTTTACTTACAATGTATGTAAGGTTAGTGCTTGGGGAGTATGGGATGGGTGCTGCTGCTAAGTGGACATTAGTGACATGTTGATTATTGTCCCCATTTTAATGTTGAGTGTTAGCACAGGGAGATGTACTGTGACAGAATGAGGGTATGAAGATATGCCTGCTGGGGGAAGAGACTAGGGACTGGGAACTAGTGACAGAATGAGGTTATGAAGATATGCCTGCTGGGGGAAGAGACTAGGGAATTTTGGAATTAGGGACTGGGAATTAGGGACTTGGAACTAGGGACTTTGAACTAGGGCCTGGGTACTAGTGACTGGGAACTCGGGACTGGGTACTAGGGACTGGGAACTAGGGACTGGGTACTAGGGAATGGGACCTAGGGACTGGGAACTAGGGACTGGGTACTAGGGACTGGTTACTAGGGACTGGGAACTAGGGACTGGGTTCTAGGGACTGGGTACTAGTGACTGGGAACTAGGGACTGGGTACTAGGGACTGGGACCTAGGGACTGGGAACTAGGGACTGGGTACTAGAGACTGGGAACTAGGGACTGGGAACTAGTGACTAGGTACTAAGGACTGGGTACTAGGGACTGGGAACTAGGGACTGGGAACTAGAGACTGGGAACTAGGGACTGGGTACTAGGGACTAGGGACTAGGGACTAGGGACTGGGAACTAGGGACTGGGTACTAGTGACTGGGAACAAGGGACTGGGTACTAGTGACTGGGAACAAGGCACTGGGTACTAGGAACTAGGGACTGGGAACTAGGGACTAGGTACTAGTGACTGGGAACTAGGAACTGGGTACTTGGGCTGTGTCTGAAATGGTGCCCTATTTCCAATATAGTGCACTACTTTTGACCAGGGCCCACAGGGTCACTCAGTGACCACAGGAGAGACAATGGCTAGTGGTTGAAACAGCTACCGCCCCAGTGTTACACAGATCTGTACCGGGTCATAGTGAAATGCCCACAATGTTAAGTGTACATACTAATACCCTTACACGCTAGTGATATATTAACTACTAAAATGGGCCACAACCCTACCAGGAAAATAAATAGCGTAAAACAGTATTACTGCTCTGACATTTAGTCATCATGCGTTTTTGACAGTTGATTACATTGGTTGTGTTTAATTATCAGTATGTCAGTGGGAGAAGTGTAACACTCTCCTCTGGGCATGCTGACCTTCTCTCCCATGGCCCAATGCTCTGCCTTGTCATTATGTACAGCTGTGTGTGTGTGTGTGTGTGTGTGTGTGTGTGTGTGTGTGTGTGTGTGTCTGCCTGCTGGGCCTGTGTGGAGAGACAGAGCATGCTGACCTGGCCATCCGTCAACCAGCCAGCCCAGCATCAATCCATCCCATCCATCCATCGCCCTCCTCCCCTCCCCTCTCCTCCCCTCCCCTCGCCTCTGGCCTCCCTGGAATGCCCTCAGTGTAGTGCTCGGCCAGGGCCCAGGTTTCCACATTAATTTCTCATCTGAGCCACGCTAATGAGCTCCTCCTGCTCACCCACCTCTGGGGCTTGGCTGATTACCAGACAGGGGGGGCGATCATTTGTCAATGGCAAGAGGTGGCATTTACACCGCTGACCTTGCCTGGGAGGGAGGGAGGGAGGGAGGGAGGGAGGGAGGGAGGGAGGGAGGGAGGGAGGGAGGGAGGGGAAAACGCTGTAGAGCAGAGCGCCTCCACATTGTTTCCACTGTTTTCATTGTCTTCTCTTCCATGTCTGAGGACAATTTCTGTCCGTGAAAGTGAAGGATTGATGGAGAGAGGGATGGAGAGAGGGATGGAGAGAGGGATGGAGCAAAGGGGGTGTTGCTGTCAGAACGTTCTCTGTCAGGGCATTTTTCTGGATTCATCGTCTTAAGCGAAAACTGTTCAGAGGGACAAATGTCAAGGCACAATAATTTTTATCTTCCATATCTTCTTGTTATTGTAAATAAAAGCCTTCTCTTTCCGTCTCCCTCGCTCCCGCTATCTTTTTCTCTGTGTGTGTGTGTGTGTGTGTGTGAGGTAGCAGGCTGCTGTGGTCAGACTCGGAGGGAGTGGGGATTTGTCAGTAGTGGGATGGAGAGTACCTGTGTAGGTCTTTGACACTGGCTAACCTTGGCTGCGGCTGCTGGTACTCCGGGGTATCCATCACAGTGGCAGCCCCCCGCCCCCCTACCTCTGCTCCCCTCCTGGTCCTGGGGAAAAGCCACAGAAGTTGCCGGGGGAGGAGAAAAAGCTAGTAAAAATGTAATGCACTCCACAGAGCGGTCATGTCATACTTGGTTATGGAAAATAATCCCAGATGCCTGCAGTGCTAAAATGGAGCTGTAATGTGCTTGCCTCCTAACCCGGCCTGACAGCCATGATGTACGACCACCATTACCGGAAAATATCACTTCAACTAACCCATGATCCGGCTCCGCTAAGGGTCATATTATCCATGAGGAACAAATCACACTCCCCCAAAGTAAATACAAATTTCCTACAAAGACTGGGTACAAAGACAGGAGAATGGGGGAGAGGGAGAGGGATACGTTACCTATGACAACGCTCTGCAGAGTGACTGGGATGATAGAGTGCATGACAAATCACGGGCTGACAGGGTACTGTAGTGCAATCAGCCTCAGCCTCGGCCTAGCGAGCACCCACTCAAGCCTGTAAACACTATACTCTTCCTTTGGAGGGGGCAAAACACTATCTTTTAACGCTGACAAGTTGCTCTCTGCATTTTATTACTCATCCAGCTCCCCGGCAGTAGGGGTCTGGGGGACAAAACGTTTTTATGTACAGCGTTGTTCGTTCGTTGAGTGATTCAGAAAACGCGACTTGTGCTGTTTGCCTGAGGGCAAACACTGCAAAACAATAAAAAAAAAAAAAAAGCAAACATATTACCAGCTCAGATCTTTATTTGATGTCAAGGACAAACAGGTCCTCTCCATGTCGGCTCCACTAAAGCACCCACTTACAGCTTCCCCCGCCTCCAATAAGAGCCAACTATGGCAAATTACACCACTTTTCAATGCCAGGCCATTAATAAGACACAAACCGCTTTTAAAATGGCATTTACTGCTTAGTGGCCAAACGCTGATAGACTGATGGTGAATAAATACACACTTAGTGAAGGTGTGGTCTAAGTAAAGAGGCTCTGGGGCAGGAGGAATAAAAGACAGTTGAATGATAAGGTATTGTGGATTATCTTTATATTAGAGGGAGGATGAGAGGACTAGTTGTCTTCATAAAAGGCCTAAGTAGTCTTCAGTCACTCAGGGCTGGTAAAAAGCAGTTGAACACCACCAGATATCTTTGTAAAGAATTTGACTGGTAGTTTACGGTGCAAATTACCAAGAAAGCACTTAGCTGGTCTGGTCTGGAGAGCGGCTGGTGCTCTTGACTACGTTAAAAGTAATTTCCTAAGAACAGTGATCAGTCATTTCCATCTTATAACTAATGCCTCGAAAGATTTTTCAAGAAAAGCACATTTTGAGAATAAAAACTGCATATTTGAATCTTACCCAACTGTATCCGCATACCCAAGGAGAAGCTCAGGGAATTTTTCTTAAATAACTGAAAGATGTTCTGGGCACATAAAAAGGTACACTTTAGCCTTAAAGACTGAGCCCATTTCACATTCACTTTAGCCTCATCAGCCTTTAAACGCTCTCAGATGGTAAAAAAAAACCTGTTGGCGTAAACTATGCCATGAAACGATAAATGTTATTGGATCTTGGCGGCCAGGCGGACATCAAAGGCACCTTTAGGCTATGGAATCCTTCGCTCTCCCCCTCTCTCTCCGCCGCTCCTCTCCTCCTGCCAGTAATCCTGCTCTAAATATGGGACTCAAGCTGCTCCAAATCAACAGCCCAGTCCTACCTGTTAGCTCAAATAAAATAAAATAAGGAAATACCTGATCCTGGATCAGATTCAAGCCTGTCTGGCCTGGGGAGGGAGAGAGAGAGAGACGCAATACAATTGCTGACCCTTGATCTTTTCAAGAATGGAACCAGGAAGCGGGGCCAAGCACACTACAGCCAGGGCCTGGATTGGAACATCCAGGCTGGCCAAAGCTTTGAGAAGAGTTTGGCTCAGACTCACTGGATTAGTTTTTTTCTCTCTCTTGTATACCGACGCCAATTCATCAACCACCGGGAATCCCTGGACGGATGCCGGGTGCAGGCCCTGAGCCCAGATGGACCGGCCCACGCTGTCTGATGAAAAAAGGACAGACCGTACCATTCAATAACACGATGGGTAAAAACGAGATGGTCAATAAAACACTATTACAGGGACAAAGAGACAGAACAGTGCCATAGATAGATAGTGTACCATCTCCTTCAGGCTAAGACCAGAAGCAGAGACTTCTTAACATTTTTCTCCCCCAATTTTGTGATATCCAATTGGTAGTTACAGTCTTGTCCCATCGCTGCAACTCCCGTACGGACTCGTGAGAGGCGAAGGTCAAGAGCCATGCGTCCTCCAAAACATGACCCTGCCAAGCCGCACTGCTTCTTGACACACTGTTCATAGAGAAGACAAGAAGAAGATAGGTAGGGTTAATAATAGACAGAGAGGTCTGTGTGTGTGTGTATGTGTGCGTACGTGTGTGTGCGTGCGTATGTGTGTGTGTGTGTGTGTGTGTGCGTGTGTGTGTGCCCTGGCTTCTATCTGTCAGCCGACACACCATTATCATGTCATGTCATGACTCCCATCCAACAGGTCACTTTGTAAAGAGCGCCCAGGAGAACATCCATGACACAGCTTTGACAGTGTTGATAGGACCGTGGGGGGGCAGGTGCTCCAAATAAAAAAGGTCTGCAACATCATCACACATGGTAAGCAAGTTAGTACCAATGACTCCTAGGCCTAGAGACAACAAGAGATGATTGACATTGGGAAAAGGGTGTCTATCAGCCAATCGGAACTAATTATGTAAATATGCTAGCTATGCTGTCGAAACAAACTTCTTGAGTTGAGTTTGTTCTTCTGCTGACATCTGCCTCTTACTAACAAGCAGTCGAATTGCCCCATTCTTTGTCACTAACAGTGAGAGACACACATGACAGATCCAACTCAAAAGTAGCCTCCTACCAGTTTTCAATTGTCCCTGCCACTGCACGCAAGTCAGATGAGTGTGCTCTGTGGGCGGCGGAGGGGGTATTTTCTAAAATTCAAGAGCTTATGAAATTAGCTAGTTTGATGTGCAATTCATTTGTTTTACAAAATAAACATCCACCGAGCTGCGAGGGCACTTTGTCATAGGAGGGCAAAAGGGCAGGTACTCAGGCACTGGTTGAGCCCTATCTGTGCCCTTTGGAGACAGGATGTATTAAAAGAAGAAACACATACTTGTCCACCACACACACACACACAGAAACACACACACGACAGAGAATGGCGAATAGCTGGCTCTTATCAGAGCCCCTGCGGTTCCTGTCAACACTGCAGAGGCCTCTCTACACCAGGCAGAACGTGATTTCTCCTGGGAACACTTTTTCCATTTCCTGATTCTGAAGGAAACTAAATAAGCCATGTTTGTCCTCATCTGAATACATTTGACCCGTTAAAACGGCTATGCCCCCCCCCCCCCCCCCCCCCCCCTTCCTCTCCACTGCTGTTTTCTAAAGTAGAACACATCCACAGAATGCACATAATCCCAGTGGTGGGTGGCTGGAGAGAGAGAAAGATGGAGAGTGAGAGAGAGAGAGAGAGAGAGAGAGAGAGAGAGAGAGAGAGAGAGAGAGAGAGAGAGAGAGAGAGAGTGAGAGAGAGAGAGAGAGTGAGAGAGAGTGAGAGAGAGAGAGAAAGAGAGAGAAGGAGAGAGAAAGAGAAAGAGAGAAACAAAGAGAGCAAGAGAAAGAGAGAGAGAGGGAGAGAGAGAGAGAGGAAGCAGGAGAGGCTGATGCCTGGCAGGGACAGATAATGACTAAGGTGACTACAGGGTAACGGGGTTGACACTGAGGAGCGTAAGCTTCAATTACTCCGTAACACAGAGAGGAACGGTGGCAGTCAGCGATCAGAGACACCCTATTTACTGAATCACTCCTCTGTTATTTTACCACACAATTAATCTATGACAGAAAGGTACTGCGTGGCACTCGGCTCTGTTCATCAACACTGTAATGTGAGCCGGGATGAATTAATAAAATCGTGGGGGGATTACAGGCTACGACGCATTGCTGAAACAAAAGGAATTGCCACGGCGACAGGGGTAATTTGAATCAACCGCACTGAGTAACTACACAATTTACAGAAGCGACTAAACAAAACAGCAAACAGCAAATGGTATTCTAAATCATCACACTGTTGCTGGATTTACAGTTGCAAGTTTACAGTTCCTTGAAAATATGGCTGCTCAGAGGGATATGTGAATACTATACAGTCTGTGAATCTGTGAATAAATTCAGACCACCGGCAAACATCCAACTTTGCAACATAGAGACCAACTCAGAGCCACATGGTTTTGGACAAACGTACATTAAAATACATTCTGTTTAAGATAAGAGACCGAGACACAATATGAAGAGAGGTAAATAATAGTGTTAACAGTGAAAAAATATACATGGAAGAATGACACTTTTTATACTATTTTTTTTGCCGGACACAATGCTTCTGTGAGGAACGATTAGAGAAGAAGGTGTATAAACCCTAATGGAAAGCCACACAGCCATAGCGGCTCCACTTAACTGTAATCTAAAGCCATAACAGTTCAATTTAAATTTAGTACATAATTTAGTCAGTTATAATTAATGTGCAGCTAATTAGGCCTTTCGAATGGTTATTAACTAGATGTTTAATTCTAATTAAATAGAAATTCACACTCTTAAAGAAAGGCTAATATTTGATCATTGTTGAAACCACATTGATAAAAGATACATGAACATTATCTGCGTTGCAGGAAGGAAGGAAGGAATGTCTCGGTAGAGAAAGGTAAACACTAAAATGGAGTCTTACCTTGTGTTCCTGCTCGCTCTCGCTGTCACACTGTAAAATAAAAGAGTAACATGGTTAGAATAACTAGGCATCTACCGTGTCTTTAATCCTAAATTCCCTCGACCCTTCTTTTTATTTGATTTTATTCAAATGTGAGTGTACATAATCTCATTTACCTGGTCACACGACACATTTTATCAGCTCGTTAATGGAGAACTGAGTACACTATAGTATTTCCATCATATTCAATGGACGAATGTCATTAGGCCAGTCCATTATACTGTTTAGTGGAGACATGGACCAGAATATGAAACAAACGGCCCACAAAATATCTCATGCAAGCATCTGGTCGTTCTCGAGTCTGAAAACACAACGAGTACTGGAATTACAATTTTCTGGGACGTAGGTCTATTTTTTCTTATTATTTTATATAAATGGTTGAGGAGCAGGATGGAAGGATGGAGAGAAAAGAGAAACAGAAAGGTTGGATTTCAGTTTTTCTTCCCCAATTTCAATTTCAAGGTTCACTTAATTCTTTATCAACTAATTAGCGGGATGCTGGGTGGCCGGCGGCCCTCGAAGTTGTGCATATGGCCGAGGAGCGGGGAGGCACTGGAGTCGGTAATGAAGAAGGCACTGGGTGTGTGTGTGTGTTTGTGTGTGAAGCAGGGGGGCTAGTGTCGATTAAAGCACAGAGGGTTTAGCCCTGTACCAGCCCAGTATGAGGTGATTGACTGACAGCGCCGGGCCCCTGCCTTCTTTTTTCTTTTCTGTTGAGAAGGGGCCCTGCTGCCTGCAGAGTTCAAAGGTAGAAGGCAGGCTGGGCCTCTGGCTTTGTATTCCCCTGGCTGACTCGACCAGTGGAGACGGAGAGGGGCCTGCACTGCACTGTGAGCTCAGCAGGAGCAGGGCATCCAATTTACGGGACTGTACCACACGGCCCCAGGGGCCAGCCCCCGGCACACTGCCATGACGGTCAGCTCCAGCACCTCATAAATTATGCAGAGGCAATAAAGGCACTGAGCAAACACTCTCATCTAACACTCTCTCTCCCTCTCTCTCTCTATATCACTCCTTCCATCCCCCCTGTGTTAATACACAGTGCACAGAGAGCCAAGCCAACAGCCAAATGTAGAATACAAATACATAGCCTGTCAGCTGGAAATATAAACAAGGCTAATGTACGCCATTACATACAACAATGCATGTTCTACAAATCATGCATGCTAACTGTAACTACATGTACAGTGTATATTTATTCCAGTGAGTGAATAAAAGGGGCCTGTCAGTGCATCTCTCACGGCAGGGTACAGAGCAACAGACTCCCACACAGAGTTAATGCAAGAGCAGACAGGATATGATGAGCTGTATTACTGTCTGAACTACTTCCATGTGTTTAAGCCTTCAGACTGTGACGAGAGTAATGTGACCCAGGACTCATTAGTGTCTGCAGTCTCTGTGCAGAGCACACCAAGCAGAGCAGACAGGCAGGCGAGGAGTTAAAATAATGGGGACATTTATTTTTTCCACTGTGTTGTGATCCATAAAAAACGCCTCCAGCCTTTCTCTCTTTCTTTATTTTCTTTTTTTTTTTTCTTCGCCCATTCCGTTCCCTTTTTCCCATGCCTGCCTGTGCAGCCAATTGCTCTGATTGCTGAGATAGAAGCATGCTGGAATGACTTGCCCTTGCTTGTGAAGCAAATGGAACACGCTAATAGAACTCATCATATTACCCGATGCAAAAGTGCCATAGCTCATTACTTTAAGATAAAAGGATATCACTGTAGACGGCGAGCAGAATTGACTTTCTAGCGGCGCGACTTGATGATGATTTAATCAACTGCTCTCTTTCGCTTCTCATCTCTGCGCCTGTCGCTTCCGCAGGTGCCACTACACGAGACTCACACAGCTAGTGGGGGAAGAGAAAAGCAAAATAAATTGCTGTCATTACTTCTTTCCCCGAGAATAGAGGTATGCTAATTTCTCCGCTGTACAAAGGGAGTGGGAGGAGAAAAAAAGAGAGAAAAGTTAATAAAATGGAAATACCTTTATAATGAGCAAAGTAAGAATGCCAGAGATCAAGACTGACAGGCAAGGGCAGGCAATTTGTACGTCCTTTAAGCACAAGACGCCACGCTCCCTCACACTCACTGCACTACACAGGGAAAAGCAACCAATAATAATAACGCAAAAAAGATAAAAACATCTCTGACATAGGGAGCCGTCAGTCACTGATTAGTGATCATGGTGCGTTAATACGCAGTGATGCATTGTGGCTCGAAGAGAGGAGCACCATCATTGGCAAATCTACTGTGTTCTTTTCCATATACTGAGTCCCGTGTTGAAATACAGAGGCACTGCAGGGAGCCTAGGCTAGATAGCATCACTGTGAGCCAAAGGTTATGAGGACGACACCCCTCAACTACAGTACTGTTATGGTTGCACATTTGAAAGTTGGATGGGTACAGACATGACAGGTAGACATTTTATTACATTATTACATTACATTACATTATTCTATACTGAACAAAAATATAAACACAGCATGTAAATTATTGGCCCCATGTTTTATGAGCTGAATTAAAATATCCCAGAAATGTACCATACGCACAAAAAGCTTATTTCTCACAAATTTGTTTACATCCCTGTTAGTGAGCATTTCTCCTTTGCCAAGATAATCAATCCACCTGACAGGTGTGGCATATCAAGAAGCTGATTAAACAGCATGATCATTACACAGGTGCACCATTTGCTGGAGAAAATAAAAGGCCACTCTAAAATGTGCAGTTTTGTCACACAACACAATGCCACAGAGGTTTTGAGGGAGTGTGCAATTGGCATGCTGACTGCAAGAATGTCCACCAGAGCTGTTGCCAGAGAATTGAATGTTACTATAAGCCGTCCAACGTCGTTTTAGAGAATTAGACAGTACGTCCAACCGGCCTCCCAACCGCAGACCATGTGTAACCACGCCAGCCCAGGACCTCCACATCCGGCTTCATCACCTGCGGGATCCTCTGCGACCATGCACCCAGACAGCTGATGAAACTGAGGAGGGCAGCAGCCCTAGAAAGCAATACTCTAGCCAGGCCCAGTGGTATTTACACAGCCCCAGCATTATACTGTATAACCCAGACCCTAGACCTCAGTGTTAAGGTTAAGCAACAGAGGATTGTCAAACATTACCCTCAGCGGTAAGAGCTGTTAATGTTGGCCTGTATCCAGTGAACTTCTGATTGCCCCAATCGCCCCTCCATGACCCCCTTATCCCCCCACCCTCCACCCTCCACCCCTCCATTTGGCTGAGTGCACTTACACATTCCCTACAATGTGTCCAAGCATCAAGGCTGTTGTTTATATCAGACTCAGAGTAGGAGAAAATTATTCTGTGTCCGTAAGTCTCTATAGACTCCAGCTGAGGGTAATATCAGCCCAATAGACATAGGAGACAGGGAACATGAGGAGAGATGTCCTGAATGGTAAATTATTCAGCTAGCTCTGCTCTGCTCTCCTCTCATAAGCAACAGCAGGGTCTGTCAGCAGGGTCTGCCAAACTCTCCAACAGAAACAACTATTGTCATAAGGAGTCTTGCCCACCACATCAAAAAGAGATGCGTGCGAGAGATGCACGCCATGTTGTGTAGTGGATCTACTCAGAAACAAAATGTTTAGGCATAGAATCTGGAGTCCTCGATTCTGTGGTTCCAAATGCAAACAGATGCTACGTCAATCAAATAAATATAATTCCTAAACAACCATTCAGAGAGGTTTGCTGCAGGGGGTTTATTCTAATTTCACATGTCTCTAATGTCAGCACTAGCTTCTGATCTAATATTCTCTCAAATGTCAACTTCTTCAATATGGATGGCCATTGTGCCATGCAATCCCTAGTCTGGTATTAGCCCGAGGTGCCGCTGGTCACTGTCCATGACCCTAGAATTTATGAGAGTACCGTTGATATCTGCTTCATTTAAAGGGAGAGTGGAGCTGAGGAATGGGGATGGTTATCATCCTGGGCCACATTTCCTGCAGGATCACTGAGGGGGTTAAAGCTGAGGAACTTCCTGGTTAAATAAAGGATAAATGAACATTGGCAGACGGACAGCCCAGTATATCACTGGGGCCGAGCTCCCTGCCACCCAGGACCCAAACTAGACTATTGTTCTCTGCTGCCGCACGGCAAGAGGTACCGGTGCTGACACCAACAGGCTCTTGAACAACTTCTATCCCCAAGCAATACTATTGATAAATAGCTAACAAAATAGCTACACGGAGCGAATCTACCTTGTGTCTTTATTGACCTTTTCTTTCAGTATTTTTAGTCTCTATGCATGTCACTCCAAAACACACACAAACACTCACTCACTCACTCACACATAATATGCAGATTTATACTGACTCTACACACACTCACTCACATACAAGCTGCTGCTACTCTGTTTATCTTATATCCTGTTGCTTAGTCACCTTACCCCTATACATACAGTATCAAATATGGTATTGGAACTGACTTTTTAAGTATTTCCTGTATATAGTACGCTTACTAAGTTACTTTCTTGTGTGTTTCATTTTCTTATTGCAATTTTTTTTCTAGTACTACATTGTTATTGATTATTGCATTGTTAGGTTTTGAGTTATCAAGAAAGGCACTTGAAAAGTTATTGCCAGGGTCAGCTCAGATTTGATGTGTTGCCGTCAAGGGCTCCTCTTCTTTTTTGGTCCCTCCCAGAGTAAAGCTGCACGTCCTGATGGTTTTCTGATGCAAACAGTCGCATGGCAAAACGTTTTTTTCCCCTCCCGCTGCCTGCTCTTCCATCTGCTGCTGGGGCCCGGGCGCCACCGACTGCCTGCCTGTCACAGTGTGCATGGAAATTAGCTAGGGAGGAGGCGCTCGCTTGTGCTAATTACATTTTAATCATTGGAAATGTGTTGGCAAATCAAGGCTTGATTGCCATCTTGGAGCCCCGCGCTCCTCCCTGCAGAGCAGAGCGGAAGGGAAGCCTGCCTGCCTGCCATGGAGGCGTCTGAGCCTGGGCCTGCGCCTCCCCCCTCCTCCCTCTCCGCTCCTCCCTGCCTCCCTCCCTCCTCACACCTCCCTCCCACAATATGGCAGTGTGCCGGGCCTACCGCTGGGCCTGGGCTCTGGCGTGTTATTCACAGGGAATAGAGGGGCCGTGATGGTGGTGAGGCTGGCTGGGATCTGTGCCATACTCATTCTCACATCCCCATGCCCGCGCATGGCACAGTCTGCCAGCCTGCCAGCCTGCCAGCCTGTCCCTGTCCTAGTAGCAGCACTGTGAGCTGAGGAACAGCAAATGGCAAATACATCCTGGTAGTAGGGGGAGACTGATGAGCTCAGGGTTTACAACACATGGATCACCGGCAGGACTGAGGACAGGAGCAGACTGGGCCAACAGGACAGACTTGCAGATTAGTTTCTATCAAAACAAAATCGAATGTCTGATTATTATGATAATACTTTCACTTCCGACAGAGAGAAAGACAGAGGAAATAAGAGAGAGAAAAGAAGGAAGAGGAAGCGAGTTTTTCTAATTGCTGGCAACAGGATACTGAGCCATCCGTCGTGGAGATGGGAAGCAGATACAGTATACTGTCCAGTCAGACAGGCTGTTCCAGACAGACACACCAAAGGCCTGTTCAAATCAAACATCATCTTCGTCCAGGTACCCCGGCCATTAGGCTACCATAGATCTCAATGACAAAGGCCAACTGTAACTTTAGCCTCTAACTCAGAGGGATATTAGATGTGAACTGAACGGCACGGTATATCGGTAAACGTTCTTTATGCTAAAACCTACTAATCTAAATCATTCTTAAATTAACAGATATACCATCCACACTAGTGAATCACACCTACGGGATCATGGTGGAATTAAGTTCAAATAAACCCAGACCTTAGGTCAGTTAAAATAAACCCAGACCTCAGGTCAGTTAAAATAAACCCAGACCTCAGGTCAGTTAAAATAAACCCAGACCTCAGGTCATGTTATCTCTATGTTCCGAACCCATAAAAAACATTGAAAAAAACTGGGTTCCCAAATGGAAGGAAATTCAACATGACATGTCTGACTAGGGTGGGTCATTAAAATAAAGCCAAGGTCTGTAGCGATGACATCTAACATCTAATTTCCCCAGCATCTGCTTGATGTCTAGCTGTCATATAAAGTATGGAGGGAGAGGAGGGAAAAAATGACAACCACCCCTACTAGCTGGAGGGCTTCAGACAGTCTGCAGCACAGCCACAGTGACATAAGGCTAACGTCTCCTCCACTGGCTAAGTGTGTCCTTCCCGTCAGAGCAGAGAGAGAGAACGGAGAGGGAGGAGCGGTCTGCTGTCTGGCCCAATATAACCAGGCCTGATCCACCCGCCCGTCCACCCCTATCCAATTGCAGCAGGCCAACATCTGAAAGCAATTTTCTTTCATATGTACAACTTTATCCAGACTACATTCATTTTGACCGCACACTGAACGCATTGGGATAGAGGAGAGGAGGGATGGCGAGAGGGTGGAAAAAAGCACCCTCCATAAAATAATAAGAGCTTTATAGACTATGGCCTCTGGTTTCAATACTCGAGAGTGCAACATTAGGCACATTCATTTATAGTTGTTTTCCTCTGGATTCTGCCCAGGCTTATTGAAAGAGCATTCGAGAGAGAGAGAGAGAGAGAGAGAGGTTATTTTTTATTATTATGTCCATGTTAATCTCTTATGGTTTACATTAGAACAACACCAATAACGGCAAATTAGAGTGCGGGATCTGTGCGTGTGTAAAGGGATTCCATTTGGAGGTGTTAGCGCAGAAGTGGAAAAGTTTAATGCTTGAAAGGCAGACACCTCTTCACAAGGGGGAAAATCACACACACACATACACACCATACACACCATCAACAGATGGGCTGCGAGTGTAGAGAAGGTGTAGACGTGTGTCTGTGGGTGCACGTGTGCATGTCGGGAGTCGGGGGGAGGGGGTGTCTATCTATAAAATAACTTGTCAGTTAAGCTGCTCTCCTCAGCAGATGTGCCGACAGAGCCCTGAAGTGGTGCTTGGCACAGACAGATGGTGCCGCAGGGCACAGCACTCAGCTGATCTACAGGGGTGGGCCCCGCCTGCCCGCCCGTGCCCACCCGCCCTACAAGGGACTGGGAGGGGAGGGGGAGGAGGGTACTGAAGAAAGGAGGGCACTCTGCTTCTCTATCAGCAGGTAACAAATTAATCTGTTACACACAAACTCCAAGTTCAACATCTCAGAGTGAAGAGGCATCTCAACATGGTTCTCTCAGTCACAAGGTGGGGTATGGTGGTGAGGTGAGTTGTGAAGAGGCATCTCAACATGGTTCTCTCAGTCACGGGGTGGGGTATGGTGGTGAGGTGAAGTGTGTAGGGGGCGCCTCAAGGTGGGAAGCATTTACTGAAGATTAAAGGATTGAAATAGAAACACACACAGACACACATGCACAAACACACACACACACGCACAAATAACAAATACACACACACACACACACACACACACACACACAGCATCACACCTGCACCCCATTTTCCTGTGAAGTCCAACGTAACCTAGTCGGGGAGTTGAGGGGTTGGGGCGCCAATCAAAGATTAATGGAAGGATTTTGAGACAATTACATACATCACATTGCATTGTTTGCGCCATTATGGCACATCCCCTGAGACAGGTCCACTTGGTGTGAATTTTAATTAGTGCACACATGGCATACATTAATTAGCATTGATGTCAGTTGGCATCTTTATTGCAGCAATCTATTCCAACACACACACAGAGGTCACACACATACTGTGATTATGTCAATGTCAGCCTCATTTGCTCCATGTGTTCAGGTTCATGTAAAAGACTTCAACTTATAATAGAATACATCTGAATAAATCTGACTAGTGTCAACGGAATACGAGCCAAATCTGAACTTGGATTGTCAGGTGATGTTGTGATGAAACTTGCTTCCACACTTCCAGAAGGTCAGAACTACAAAATGTATGCAGACAACTACTTCACCTGTGTTCCATTGTTAGTGAAGCTCCTCGATCGGGGAATTCATTATGTGGGAACAGCCAGGCAGGTGCGCCTACCTAACTGTAACCTTGAAGATGAGAAGAGCTTGAAGAAGAAGGGGAGAGGAAGCTATGACGTCAGAGTGGAGGGGAATCACAACATCTGTGCTGTCAAATGGTATGACAACAGGGCCGTCACACTTGTGTCATCCTTTGCTGGACCTGAACCTGTACAGAAGATTCAACGCTGGGACAAAGCCAACAGAACCTACATTGAAGTTGAGAGGCCTTACATTGTTGGTGCCTACAACAAGTACATGGGAGGTTATTGGACTCATTTACAGCCAAATATAAGTTCCCCATCAAATCCCGTCTCTGGTACATGTACATCTTCTGGCACACCATCATCCTCGCTGTGGTCAATGCCTGGCTCCTCTACAAGCGGGACTGCCAAGCTCTCAAGATGTCTAGCAAAGAGACAATGAACAGGAGACAGTTTCAGGCACAGCTAGCATCCTCTCTCATCCTGGTAAACACAACACTTCAAACTCCAAAGAGAGGACGACCATCTCCAGGCAAAGGGAGCCCAGCAACACAGACAGTGACATCAAAAAGCCCTCTGAATGCTCAGAAGAGACCGTCCAAGAGATGTGCACACCTCCCATTGGATGTACGCAAGGACCAAGTTGCACATTTCCCACATAAGACAGGGAGAGGACGCTGCAGACACTGCAATAAAGGATACACCAACACGCAATGCAGCAAGTGTGATGTTCGCCTTTGCTTTTCAGAGGACAAGAACTGTTTTTGGGACTTTCACAACCAATAAAAGTCAGTCATGAAAATAAAAAAGGAATGAAGAAGATTCTAGAAAAAGCTTGAGTTTTATCTTGTTTAATAGTTTTTTTTTAAATAAATGACTTCATAAAAAAATGACTGTGTGATTATTATTAAAATCTTATATTAATATATTATTAATATATACCTTTATGGGGCTAAGTAAGCAATCAGACCTGCAAATGAACCCTTAGTTGTTCTGAATTGTGGTTCAGACAACGTCAGTACAAATACCGAAATTCTGCTCCCAACTAAGCCCAATGTTGCAATATTACAACATTTCTCTAAAACGGTACATAAACATTTTTTTTTGTTTTACTCTTTATTTTCTGCATCAAAGGCCTCCTACAACAACATCTAAAAGGTAAAATATTTTGGTTTTTCTATATTTGGGTCTTACAGGGATAGGGCGTACGATTCGTTCTTGTCATATCATCACGCACACCTGTTCCCCATATCTTTGATTGTATGTGTTATACAGGTTCCCTCTGCTCCCCTAGTCGGTGTGCGTTATTGTTTCATGTATTGTGTTGATTCACGTGGAGAGTAGTTCAGCTGTTGCTGTTTAGTTTACCCCGGCGTTGTTGGACTGTACTTTACGCAGTACCTGGTTATCGCAGTGCGCGATTGTAATATATTGCTATTTTTATTAAACTCTCATCGTCATCGAACTCCTGCGATTGACTCCTTCTCCTTCTCCACGTCACACGCCACATCCTCACACTTGACGGCACACTATTAACGTTCACCGTCTCTCGTTACCCTGCGGGTCGTTGCCCATCACATCAAGTTTTTATTAGGGAATTTTCCTCGTCATTAGCCATGGCCTGGAATACGAACCATTAATATTCATACTGCCAGCTCAAAATGAGGTCGGTGGATTTCCATTTCCATCACAAGCTTTTATCTCATGCAGCTGACACCGATAACAATCAGCAGTCCAGTGTGTGTGTGTGTGTGTGTGTGTGTGTGTGTGTGTGTGTGTGTGTGTGTGTGTGTGTGTGTGTGGGTGTGTGTGTGTGTGTGTGTGTGTGCAGATTCTCCAGGTATCATTACAGGATCCATAAAGCTCCTCTATATGCCTGGCTCTGCTAAAGAACAGGATGGAGGGAAGAGGAGGCTCAGACGCTGAGCAGCGTGCCAGCCAGCAGACACCAGTCTGAGAGGCTCTCCTGTTCTGCCAACAATCTGCCTCCAGTCCCATCCGTAAAGAGGAGAGCAGGAGCGCTAGCTACGTAGCTGTCAATGCTAACAGCCCCATCGACAGTCCCTGCCAAGGACACAGCTGAGACACACAATAGGCTAGCACAACTCCCTCACTGCAATTCACATTATAACAAATACAGCTGCTGCTTTTTTCGCTGGGAAATTGTTGGTAGCAAAGCTCCTTTGGGGAGGTTTGAATTTCTTTTCTTAATAACTGGGATATTGGAATATTTAAAGGAATCGGAGCACAGGTGGGGCGACGGGAATTCCATTAGATAAAAATTACACATTTTTACTCAATTGTATTTTGTATTAATCTTCTATAGCCTACAGTATATAAATGATTCATAAACCACAAATTCAGCATTGCTTCCAGCATTATATCACATCTCTAATATCAAATCATTTTGCAGTGTATTATGATGGTGCTACATTCCTCAGCAATACTACAAGCCAGGTGACAGTGAGCTCCCTCTTTGTAGCCTTATCCAAGATGGCTGCTCTTCTGCACATGCTCAGAGGAGCCTCATCCAGCATCCACTGTGAGAGGAGGGTATATGCCACAGCTCTGACCAATGAGAGTGTATGCTCAACCTCCATGCGGTGTGGTGCAACCACGCAGGAAAAGGCAGCTCAGAGCAGCAGCTGCACTAGGCGCTAGACTAGTACAGGCCTCTCATTCTGATAAGACTCCCATTCCAGCTCATTTCCTACCCACACATGAGCCCAGTTGCCTGGGTGGCTCCCTGGCTCCATGCAGGGGGAGGCTTTCCTACGCCATGGGCAGAACTGCAGCAGCAATTAGCAGACAGCTCCCTGACAGGCCAAGATAAACTTCAGTGGGAAGCACCAAGGGGGAACAGAGCAGCCTTCATCCTGGTGTGTGGGACGACTTGAAACAGGCCATTTAGAACACTAATATGAAAAAGGGAGTTAGGAAAATCGTTTGAGGAACTATCCCTCAAGTAAGTAAATGATGGGATATTAATCATAATCCTATTATTTATACCTTTCAGCACAGTATAGTGAAGCACAGTACAGATGTATAGTATTAACTGTAGTACTTTGGTAGCATATATTTTACTGGTTGGTAGAGGAGACTGCATTCTGGAGTACATACTGTAACAAGCAGATGCAGCCATGTAAATGTGTCTTTACAACAATCAGACATCCAGTGGCAAAAACACTGATTTGTTAATCTCATATTGTGATTAGGTAGCTGTCATGCTGCACATCAGAGTAGCCTTATTATGCAGGATGTAGTCAAATAAAAGCCACAGTCTAGTTACCCTGCCAAGATTGTGTCTACACCACATGCAAACAAGCAAAGATGAATAAACATCAGTTGTTGTCGAGCTGCCGCCACCGCGCTAGACTTTGAGCCGGTAGGCTTGTAAAAGATCCACTTTGTACAAAATAAAAATATTTAATTTAAAAGACTGATGCAAGGCAAAATTATATTAAAAGGAACTTGTGCTTCTGTTAAAACAAATTACTTGCAGCGCGCTAAATTACATTTGCTCTTCCATTAGAGAGATCAAACGCACCCAACTCCAGCTCTCCTTCCTTTGCTAATTATCCCTTCACCTCCTCCTCATAAACACTGTCTGCTTGTTTGTTTGGTATATTTATATGCTACTCCGTCTCCCCGACCATCTCATCCTCCTCCCGCTCTCTCTCTCCCGGTACCCATGGTGCTGGTGGCAGGCGGGCGTGCTGGGTAAATTACCGGGCTTTAACGCAATCCCGGGAAACTGGGGACAGCGTGCGCTCATGAAAAACGCACTCAATTAAAGCAGGATGAGCCCAGTGGGATCGTCCCTGGCGGAGGGAGGGATGGAGGGAGGTAGAACAGTGCTGGTCAGGATGAGTGACACGGCCCTCTGGATTGGATTAATTAGCATTCTAAGTGGAGGAGCATGGGAGCAGGCGGGTGGAGGGCGGCAGTCCGCGTCCCAACCATCTGACATCCCAACTCCCATATCAACGGACCCATCATGGACCAGCAACCACGGCGGTGCCTCAGTCCATCAAACACCTCTACCTCTCCCTGGACACACGTGTGGGGGGTTAAGGGGAGAGGAGAGGAGTCAGTTTGCTTGACATTGCAAAAGAGAGAGCGTGCTACCTTTTTATTAGGTAATGGGGAAAACAGCTAAGAGAAATACAAGTAAACAGAGAAGAGGGAAAATAGTAGGGGTAGTTGGAAAGGACAGCCCTAATATCATTTCCATGTTGGGCTGACAGAAACGGGGTGGGCCGATGGCAGTGAATGGCATGCTAAGAGGCTGGAGCCCTACCATGCTACGCCAAATCCATGTCATCAAGCTGCTGCTGGACAACAGCTGGAAACTTTGGTCAATTAGACTTTAAATGGAGGAGAACACAGAGCTGGCCCCAGATAAGTCAAATTCGGAGTTCAGGCTGTTAAAGAGGGTCAGGATTATAATACTCTTAACTATTTTTCTGTTATTTTCCTCAACTTCCAAACCCCATTAACAGTACCATTCCATTAGATAAACACTGGGGCATTAACAGTACCATTCCATTAGATAAACACTGGGGCATCTTGGGGTTGTGAAACATTCTCCAAAATCAACAAAATCAATTTTCTTTCTTTATCTTATTATTGCATTCTATTTTCATTACAATTCACGTTGAGCCCCCAAATATGTTTTCCAGCAGAATGTTGTTTTCTAGTGTTTGTGTTGTGGTCGGTCCATCTCTTTTTAGCTGGTGCTGGGCCTATAGTGGGAGAATGCAGCCCCCTAGGCTCTTGTTTTCATATTGATTGTCACAGTCGGGAGTCGACTTCAGTTCTTTGAAAGACAGAGCTACCCATGCCAACACATGGCGCTGGGCTAGCCTAGCGAACTGGGGCAAACCCATTCCACTGAACAATATGCTAGCTGCTATGGAAACGCAACATACATCTTTAACCAACTAGGTCTCAATGTTTTAATGTAAGGTTAAAGTCTACATGTATGGCAATACCTACTGTATATCAATTGTGCCAAAACGATGCCTTTTTCTGGCCGCCACCTTTTCCTTTCCCCGTCAAGTTGTTAGAAATGGTTGACTGCTTAGTTCTGTTTGTCCAACGTCTCTCAACGGCTTTACTGATTTACAAGTCCAGCTCCCCTTAAAGCTGTTTCAGGTCACAGAGGACTAGGAACTGAACTAAACTAAACTCCCTCCTTTTACCATGTGTTGTCAGAAACAACAGAGAGTTGGGTAAATCTGTCAGAGCACAGTGTCTGGGGGGCAGAAGTGGTCTTTGGGGATCCTGTAGTCCTGTCAGTAGGAGAGGATCAGTCAGCAGATCATGTTTCTCCCTCATGTGGCTTTGTGGTGTTATTCTAGGCCACTGGCTACCGCTGTCCCAAGTGTGTTTGTTAGTCTGTGTGTGACAGTGCATGCTCCAATAAAAACTAGCTTTGTTGTGTGGGCTTTCTAGACGACTCTGCACACATATATTCTGCTGCATACTTTATAACAACCTAACCTAGCTTAGTCTGGCCTCTCTCAGAGAAGCGGGGGAAGAGAGATAGAGAGAGAGAGAGAGAGAGGAGAGGACGATGGCTGGGAGGGAGTGTTTGGAGTGTTTTGTTAGCCATAATTACCCTCCAATTATACGGTCAAAACATGACATTTAGGAACACTTTGTTGTCTGGACAGCCCAGCTTTGATCAGGTTGTGGTGAAATGTGTTTCGCATTAGGGGCCCCGGTGTGATGCATGTTTCCTGTCAGGGCAAGGATAACAGTGGGGGACAGTGGAGCAAGGCCCCCCTAATGGGAGCAACGGGGGGGGGGGGGGGCTCCATCCATCCCTCAGGCACACGCAAATGTACATGCACACACACACTCACTGGCCAGGACTCACACACACACACAGAGAGAGAGAGAGAGAGAGAGAGAGAGAGAGAGAGAGAAGGAGAGAGAAGGAGAGAGAAGGAGAGAGAAGGAGAGAGAAGGAGAGAGAGAGAGAGAGAGAGAGAGAGAGAGAGAGAGAGAGAGAGAGAGAGAGAGAGAGAGAGAGAGAGAGAGAGAGAGCTGAAGGGAAATTGGACATCCTGTCAGCTGCAAGCATAGGCTATCATAAAGATCTAACGCATTAACTAAACACAAAGTTGACTGAATTATTCTACAGACCATAACAATACATGTCCTATATCTTGTCAGTTGAGTCATAAAGTGAGAAACATCTCCATGTCTTCTACAGAAGGTTCTGTGGGTTAAAATGATATAATTCTGTCCTCAAACCAAAAGGTCACCAAGGTGGGTCATAACTTTTCACTCACACGTAATTTATCTAATTCTTAATGTCAAATATCTTAATCTCCTTAATGTCAAATATGTATTATTTCAACAACTGTGTGTCTATGTAGAAGTATGTGTTTGTGTATATGAAGTTGTGTGTATATGACAACAGTATATGCACAAGTAATGCCAAAGCAGAAAGCAAAAGCCCTGTCAAAGTCCTGCAGTGTAAAGTTGATTGTTTGGGACTGGCCAATCCATCACTTTAACACAGAGACGTCAACCTTTTCTTGCCCAGGGACCTCCTCTCAGGCAAACCTGAGACCAAGGGAACCCCATCATACGTTAGCAAAAAAAAGTCTTGTCTTATCATTAGGTGAATGATAATGGCAAAGATAAGTCATCAACATTTAAATTAATAGATTTGGTTGATAGTTTTTCATTATTTTGACCTCCCTGCATTATAATTGGAAGAGGAAGTGTAAACACGAACATAGTCTTATCTAAAAAAGGTAACTCTAAACACATTTTTGCTAATAACAGATGTTTAACTGGTTAAGCAAAGGTTAGCCATGTGTTGGCAATAAAGGACTGTATATCCAAGTCAAGAAAGCTTACCAGCAGCCAGAGGCACTTGCCATGACTGGTACTCGCAAGTACTTTTTCAAAGCCTATGTCAGATACTCCACTGAGAGTGATTAACTCCTATGAGTGTAGTTTGCTAAATATTAGGTATTCTCCTCTTTTCTACTGTACAAAATACATTGTTTATTTTTTTCCCATATATTTCCGTGGACCCCCTGCAGTACCTCTGTTTGAATAGCCCTGCTTTAACACATAGCACAAGGTCAGGGACTGTTGCTCTGAGGCACTACACTTCAGCAGACAGAAATAATATATTAACACCAACTGTTTTCTAGGAAATCTCAATGACTGAATTGTTCTGCCAATACAAACATGGGGTTGGCATGAACTTTTAAAGTTGAGAAAACAGCATACTCATTTAAGATGTAGGGGTAAAACAACAAACACATTGCGCCATCTTGGAGGATTAGTGTGGGTCAGGCTTTGCTGGTCATCTGCTTTGGGCCAATGAGAGCAGAGCAGTCTGCTCCAGGCCAATGAGAGGAGCGCTCCTCCAGGGAACTATCTGTGGCGTCCCAGGCCAGGCGTGGCATGTGCTCTCTCTGTCTCTCCAGGCCCCCTCCGGGGTGTAGAGCCTCAGCCTGCTGGCCCATGCTGCAGCAACAGCCATCTGCTGTCCCCCATTGGTGAGTTGGCCGGTGAGGCTGCACAGGCAGCCGGGTTGGGCAGCCCTCCCCTGGTTTGGGCGCAGGGCCCGGGGGGTGGAGGGGAAGGGGTCCTCCCTGGTGCTTCTGAGAGCCACTCCATAACACTTTCCACATGAGCGGCAGGGCCCTCCGGAGGGCTGCTGGAACGTCTCGGAGCCATCTGGGGAGAAGTGGAGCGTGGCGGGGAGCAGCTGGATGCTTAGAGATGCTATTTAAGTCCTGGCAGCCCAGCTCCATCAGTCATTCAGCGGGCGGGTAACACAGGGAGGGTGCACAGCCCTCCGCGTCACAGACCTCCATAGACAGACCTCCACAGGCCCCCGGATGGCTGCCGGCAGCAGGCCCTCACTGTGTTGCTCACTGGCTCAGTCAGTCACTCACAAGCTACCATGGCTATATTGAAGTCATTGTTCAATCAATAAGGACACACCATAAACATCAGTTGTCGTGATATTACACTCCTGGGACTCCTGGAGCTCATGGATCAGGTTTATGAGTTATGGATGTGTTCCTATAACGAGCTAGTTTCAACACAAACATAAGCATTTATGAGTAAACACAGCTTGCAGGAGCAGCTTATTAGCTGTGTCAAAGACAGAGAGGTTTACAACCTCTGGTACTGTAGTAGAATCCTCCACAGGGGCTGTATATATGCTTGTGTTTAAGAGGGGGTTGTGTGTTGGTTTATAAACAGGAAATGACTGCTATCTTAGAAAAGAGATGTAGAGTGTGGCTCAATGAGCAATGTACTTGAGTTGTTATCGCTGTGCAAAGACAGGTCAGGAAGATAAAGGGGGCGGGGTCACAAGGCTACATCCCAGGAACCACAGCTGCACTTCTACTGAACACAACAAGTAACTGGTGTTGCTTTCTTAACAACTAATGAAAGCTATCTCCCATGGTATGAATTTGGAATAACTAATTGGAAGCAATGCTTTCTGACAACTGACATAAGCCATCTTCCAAATCACGGTATGAATTTGGAAAAGCTCATTGGAAAGCAATGTGCACACATGCTGTATGGTTGTCTAATGTGTGGACGAAAACATACTCTTGTAGAGCAAACAAATACAAACATGTCAACGCAAAATGACGTTCAGGGCTTATCTCATGTTCTGTTTGTACAGATGCAGTGCCAATGCCAAGCCCTGAACACCAATAAAAGACAGACATGGGAATAAGCCAGTACTCTTCCACTACATAAGTGAACTTTATCAGGATCCTATATCTCTTAATTAATCAATTCATCCTTAATGAATTCCTCATGGCACATTTAATGGGAAGAAATAGCTAATTTTGACTGAGGATATTAGGCTGCATTTAAACATGCAGACCAATTCTGATATTTTTTTCAGTAATTCGTCTTTTGACAAATCACATCATATATCTTTTAACATCATATCTTTTTCAGAGCTGATCTGATTGGTCCAAAGACCAATTAGTGAAAAAAATATCAGAATTGTTCTGCCTGTTTAAACCCAGCCTAATATCCTCAGACAAAATTAGCTACTGGATTTCTTCACATTAAATGTGCCATGAGGAATTAATTAAGAGTGAATTAATTAATGAAGAGATATAGGATCCCGATAAACTTCACTTATCACTCATGTCTCTCAAAGCAATATTTTTCTAAAAGAAAGCAACACACTGTCACCTACACCCACTCATAGACCCAGAAACAAACAAGCATTCATGAACTTCTACGTTCTAACTGGAAACCAAGAAGAAAAAGGGGTTGTCTTAGCAACTGTCGATCGGCCGCTAGAGACCTCAGCACGGGAGGTTTTTCACAGGCAGCAATCTAAATTCTGGATTCTACGCACAGTATCCCAGGAGCTCCCTCCCTCCTGCATATGAAGCTACGGGTGAGAACCCCCCCCCCCCCCCCTCCCCTCAGGAAAACATGAATTAAAGTGTTAAAGGTAAAATAAAGTATTGACTTCCTGTCCACCCCCCACCCCCTACCCCGGAGAGGGTGCAGGCTACTCCTAGCTCAAGCCCGGGAGCTAACTGGTGAGAAAAAGCCCCACTAAGGCCAATTAAGGCTGTTCACTAAGAGACTGAAAGCAAGACAAATGGAGGCAGAAGGCCCGATTAGAAGAAACCTTTGTACAGATGTAAAGCAATTAGAGTTGTCTGTGGGGGCCAGACAACTCGGTACCTGTGAGTCATAGATCCTACAGCCATGCCATGCCGTCTCAACCTGGAACAATCACTCTTTCTTTCTCTTTCTTTCTTTCTTTCTTTCTTTCTTTCTTTCTTTCTTTCTTTCTTTCTTTCTTTCTTTCTTTCTTTCTTTCTTTCTTTCTTTCTTTCTTTCTTTCTTTCTTTCTTTCTTTCTTTCTGTTTGGGCAGCCAGCCCCAGCAAAGCCCAGGCCGAGTCAGGCAGCTTTTTTATTAGTGTCATAACATGGATATTTAGAGGCATAAATGATTCGATAAACTATGAGTTTACTGTACTGTATGCATGTAGTGTCCCCTTAAATGTTCATACTATATCCAGTATGCATGACCAAGTAACAATAAAGCAGTGTATGTTAAGCTTATTGGATTCCATTCTAACTACTATGGTAGCTCTACTAACCATGCTGGTCAAAACAAGCCTAACAGAGTCAGCCAACCAACCAACCAGGAAGGGAGTGGGGTCACAGGCTACGGAGGGTAACAAATTGATTCCTAATGGGAATTTATGTTCAATGGTCCCGTCTGCAATTAACTAAGCAAAAATTCTCCTTGCGACCCGAGATTATGAAATAATTTAGACAAATGGCGGCCAAGCCTGTAATTACCTTTTCCCTCTTTCTCTAAAGCTGCTAGCTGGAGCCTCTCATTATTTATTGGTCGTTTTCAAAAGCAGGTAGAGGAGAAAGAATGCCTGGCTGTCATTGTGTGTAATGGGGCTAATAATGGTGTCCCGCATACTGCATAATGATGTACCACCTCTCCATAGAAAAGCCATCTCTTCTCCTGTGCTGGCTGGTGCAGGAAGTGCATGCCCAGACTGCAGGTTAGGGTTATAAAAGCTCTGTGCCTCTCTCACCCTGCCAGTGGGCTGTGCGGCCCATTTAAACTGGAGAGAGTAAGCACTAGTAAAGAGTAACTTTATACTATCTGACTCCAGCAGCTGCTTTAGCCATCCAGATGTCTTCTCATGTGCACACAAGCTCACACACGCACACACGTACATACCAACAAACACACAGTTGCCAAACATAATTTCCCTTATCTGTGTAAGCTTCTGGAATATTCTCATCGACTCTCCATTTTTGTTGGTGAAATGACATGGGAATAATTCACAGGTTATATAATCACGCTTTACCTCAATAAACATAACGTTCGAATCAAATCAAAGTGTATTTGTCACGTGTGCCGAATACAACAGGTGTAGACCTTACAGTGAAATGCTAACTTACAAGCCCTAACCAACAGTGCAGTTTAAGTAGAAAATAAGTATTATGTAAACAAGAGAGGTAAAGAAATAAAAACAATAAAGTGGCAGTGCAAATAGTCCGGGAAGCCATTTGATTAGCTGTTCAGGAGTCTTATGGTTTGGGGGTAAAAGCTGTTGAGAAGCAATTTTTAGGGCCTTCCTCTGACACCGCCTGCTATAGAGGTCCTGGATGGCAGGAAGCTGGGCCGTACGCACTACCCTCTGTAGTGCCTTGCGGTCTGAGGCCGAGCAGTTGCCTTACCAGGCAGTGATGCAGCCAGTCACGATGCTCTCGATGGTGCAGCTGTAGAACCTTTTGAGGATCTGAGGACCCATGCCAAATCTTTTCAGTCTCCTGAGGGAGTATAGGCTTTGCTTTGTGTGGTTTTGAAATCTGTAGCCTATCTCTGCTGCGCTGTATTAGCACAATGGACAGTGCCCTACAGCAAGGCCGTTTTGGTAATGAATTTAGGCTACAAGATAGATAGGGCAATTAAACTATTACAAACAGCCTATGTGAATGCAGCCGTACACACAGCTGTCTTACCGAAAGAATGCAAACTCAATTCTGAAAGTGGAGCAATTATCCTGGTGGCGCATAATGGTAGGCTCTGCACACGGAGCTAGCTGGAGCTCGGCAGCATCATCAGTGCTAGGATTGGTGGCGGCCTTGGTGGTTTGATGCTGCTGCTGCACATCGCGCTCCGTCTACTTTGTTTGGGTGCTTTGGCTAAGGCAATTTCTGATATCCATCGTGGCAGATTAGCTGGTTCGAGCTAGCTAAATAGGCTAAGGCTAATAAAACTAATGGTTTTTACAGGTAGCTATGAAGCCAACTAAACTCGGTAGTGGTGAGGCGTGAGTCAGAGTTGAGTGAAACAGCATGAAGGGTAAACCTCAACCTGCAGGCCTACCCTTATAAATCAAAATCAAATAGTACAGGTGGAGGCTACCACAGAGATGAGAAGCATTTTTTCCTGCTTTTTATGGGAACCCAAAGGAGTCATATCTAACCGCCTAGTGGCTTTCCATAGCCCCGCTACACACAGCAGAGAGACATATTTTAGAAAATCTTTGGAGGGAGCTGAAAGTCCGTATTGCCCAGCGACAGCCCCAAAACCTGAAGGATCTGGAGAAAGTCTGTATGGAGGAGTGGGCCAAAATCCCTGCTGCAGTGTGTGCAAACCTGGTCAAGAACTACAGGAAACGTATGATCTCTGTAATTGCAAACAAAGGTTTCTGTACCAAATATTAAGTTCTGCTTTTCTGATGTATCAAATACTTATGTCATGCAATAAAATGCTAATTAATTATTTAAAAATCAAACAATATGATTTTCTGGATTTTTTTTAGATTCCGTCTCTCACAGTTGAAGTGTACCTATGATAAAAATTACAGACCTCTACATGCTTTGTAAGTAGGAAAACCTGCAAAATCGGCAGTGTATCAAATACTTGTTCTCCCCACTGTATATAAAACTAAAACTGAGTGGGCTCAAGTTTGAACTGAGGGGGTTTAGCCCCCTTTAACCCCATTGTGAAGCTGTGCCCGAATAAAATACATACTGTTTTTCTCTCTAGTCCCTGTTTCCTAGTTTTCCCGGTTTTACCATTCTGCCTGCCCTGACCCTGACCCTGAGCATGCCTGCCATTCTGTACCTTGTGACACTGCCCTGGATTACTGACCTCTGCCTGCCCTGACCCTGAGCCTGCCTGCCGTTGTGTACCTTTCAGACTGCACTGCCCTTGACCTGTCGTTTGACTTCCCCCTGTGTTTGAAATAAACTTTTGTTACTTCTAACTGTCTGAATCTGGGTCTTATCCTGATACTGTGCCTTAAGAAAGTATTCACATCCCTTTACTTTTCCCACATTTTGTTGTGTTACAAAGTGAGATTAAAATTGATTTAATTGTCTTTTTTTTCAATGATCTACACAAAATACTCTGTAAAGTCAAAGTGGAAGAAAAAAATAAATATATGAAGTATAAAACAGAAATATATGTTGATTAGGTAAGTATCCGAGTCAATACATGTTAGAATCACATTTGGCAGTGATTACAGCAGTGAGACTTTCTCAGCTTTGCACACCTGAAATGTACAATATTTATAAAATTATTCAAGCTCTGTCAAGTTGGTTATTGATCATTGCTACACAGTCAAACTGTAACTAGGCCACTGAGGAACATTCAATGTCATCTTGGTAAGCAACTCGTGTGTAGATTTGGCCTTGTGTTTTAGGTTATTGTCCTGCTGTCGTAATGTTGACTTTGATTAATTTGATGACATGCTATTTTATCAAATTGATTATCTAACATTTAATTGATTACGTGATTGAATTAAATCATGCAATAATTAAATTATTAATAACCTGGGGCACCACTGGAATCTGTTGTTTACAGAGTTACCAATTCCAGAAAATAACTCTTCGGATATTTTATCTTATAACAGTCCATTATTATGGTTACACAAAGGAAAGAGTGGGAGATTGAAAGACAAATGAACGATTTTCTCTATGGGACATTGAAAAGCTATGGTCAATGTAAATAGAAGATCTGGTGCATTCTAATAACCAGCGTTTACTGAGCTGTGCTTCGATAGATGAGTCGAAGATGTGAGGCTCTGGTTTGCCATGCCGAGATCACCATTGTCCTCTGTAGTCTTTCTGGTAGTGATCAATCTTTAGAGTTCATACCATTTTGCCATACTCGGCTCACGCAATGTTCTGGCTGGTCTAGTTGAATTCACAATTTTAACGTGGCGATCGTCACCTCCACGTTATCTTTTCGAAATGTAGACTTCGTTAGATAGAGTTGTAGTTCAACCCTTTTGCAACCCTTTGGGGTCTGATGTGAATTGTGTCACAGGGGGGGTTTATACTGGGAAGAGAGGGGGCGTGTTTCATCAATGTAACCCAACCTGTCTGGTGGAAAGCAGATCGAACCAAGTTTTCCTCTAGGATTTTTACTGTGCTTAGCTACATTCCGTTTCTTTTTTATCCTGAAAAACTCCCATGTTCTTAATGATTACAAGCATACCCATAACATGATGTAACCACCACTATGCTTGAAAATATGGAGAGTGGTACTCAGTAATGTGTTGTATTGGATTTGCCCCAACATAACACTTCATATTCAGGACATTATTTGCAGTATTACTTTAGTGCCTTGTTGCAAACAGGATGCATATTGGAATATTTTTATTCTGTACAGGCTTCCTTCTTTTCACTCTGTCAATTTGGTTAATATTGTGGAGTAACTACCATGTCCATCCTCAGTTTTCTCCTATCACAGCCATTAAACTATGCAAATGTTTTAAAGTCACCAATGGCCTCATGGTGAAATCCCTAAGAGGTTTCCTTCCTCTCCGGCAACTGAGTCAAGAAGGACACCTGTATCTTTGTAGTGACTGGGTGTATTAATACACCATCCAAAATGTAATTAATAACTTCACCATGCTCAAATGGATATTCAGTGCCTGCTTTCTACCAATAGGTGCCTACGTATTATCTGACTTGTTAAGGACATTTTTTACTCCTGAAAGTATTTAGGCTTGGCAATACAAAGGGGTTGAATACTTATTGACTCAAGACATTTCAGCTTTCTATGTATAATTCTTTTGTAAAAAATACAAAATAAAAAGCATAATAAAAAGTTAAACAACTCCACTTTGACATTATGGGGTATTGTGTGTAGGCCAGTGACAAGGGGTGTGAAACTTGCTGAAGGCACTGCACATGATTGTTAGTAAATTGTCTAGTAAATCAGCTCAGTGCAATTGCTTTGACTTGAGAGATGTTAGAAAGACATTTGACTTCACAGTTAGGGTTTCATGAAGTCCCAGGACGCGGCTGGTTAAAGACTTGAGCAGATGGCTGAATATTTGGCGAATGGAAAAGAGCGTCTCTAAATATTTTTGGCAGAACTACAGGCATATGGCAAAAGTTCATGTCAAATGCTTCATTTCACAAGACCATCCATCAAGCCTAAGGAAAACATTAAATATAGCTATGAGCAGCAAAGACCAGGATTCACAGAATGACAGAAAAGACACAAGATCAGTTGGATAACAAAGCAAGCACTCTATCATGTAGAAAATATGTCCCTTTATGTGCAATCAGTGAAAGCATTACCATGTTTATCTCTCAATACCACAAGGATGACGCAAGTGAAGTTCAGTCTACTACAGATTATGTGAGAGGAGCGGAGCTGGAGCAGAGCGAGTAGCAGAGCATGCCCAATTTGACTGGAGCATGGAGCGAGATTCCCAAAGGCTGGAGTGTGGGCATTCTCGCCCGCTCCAATTTCGCTCCAGTAGCGCTCACTTCACGAGCTCAGGGCATGCCCACCCCAGCATTCATTTGTAGTCTACTTGTGTGCTGCTATAGTCCCTTGCTTTAGCTACTGTCATGGAGTTTGCTAAATAGTAACATAAAGAAACCGATAAAACACACAGGTGCTAAATCAAGTTGACTTCCAAAATGGGGACCAAGAGCAAGTGATATAGTGTCCACAACTAAAGAATCATCGTGGAATCTGAAAAGACACTTATCCCAAAAGCATGATGGTGTACTTACTACATGCACATGCTCAAAGAAAGGAATGCGTTGGGTAGATAACTAAGTGTGTCATTGTAGCAAAGTATTTAAAAACCAAAACATCATTCAATTTCCTTCTATTATCTATACAATAGGCCATAATTGATTTTGGCCCAATAGGCCTGGCATATGCCCACATTTAAGGAGCTTTCCGTTTCTATTGTTATTTACAAAGGTGGCCTACCCCAGCCAAACCCGGACGACGCTGGGCCAATTGTGCGCCGCCCCATGGGACTCCCAATCATGGCCGGATTGTGATACAGCCTGGAATCGAACCAAGGTCTGTAGTGACGCCTCTAGTACTGAGATGCAGTCGCTTAGACAGCTCTGCCACTCAGGAGTTTAGACTGGGTTATGTTGTCTAAAAACATTTAGGAATACCTATATAAAAAAAAAAAATCTGCATCTGCCGAGCCTGGCAAGAGCGGCCAAAAAGGTGTTTAGCATCCCCAGTGACTCTGCAAGTGTGGAGAAGATATTCTCCGCTGCTGGCCGGCTCTCCAGGCACCATCGCATGAGCCTGAAGCCACAGACTGGCCAAACTCGTGTTTCTAAAAATGAATTCTAAAAATGAATTCAAAAGCACTAATAAGTCATTTTTTTCGTTAAATTTGTATTTAATTATAAGTAAGTCACAGCCTATATGCACAATTTATAGAATATAATGATGTAATACAACAAAACGTACCTGGCTATTGTGTCGCAATCGCAAATAATTCACAATGTATTTCTTTGTAGGCTATAGCCTTGAAATAAATTAATTTTAATAAATTTCCGTTCCTTTTTAGGCTCCCTGTCTGGCTCCTGACATATTTAGAGTGTTTATATGCTGTTTAAAATGACATGTAGCCTATTTAGAGTGTTTATATGCTGTTTAATATGACATGTAGCCTATTTTAATGATGATAATCTGTAATTTATCTCACCACTATGGTCTATTTATTGTCCTACCTCCTAACCTTACTGCATTTTGCACTACATTTTGCACTCTGTATTTAGATTTTCTATTGTGTTTTTACCATGTTTGTTTACTGTGTAACTCTGTGTTGTTTTTGTCGCACTGCTTTGCTTTGTCTTGGCCAGGTCGCAGTTGCAAATGAGAACTTGTTCTCAACTGACCTACCTGGTTAAATAAAGGTGAAATAAAATAAATAAAAATGTAGAGTGTTTATATGCTGTTTAATATGACATGTAGCCTATTTGAAATTATGTTTGCTTCATACATTCATTTTTTCATGTTTATTCAAATACAGTGCATTTGGAAAGTATTCAGACCCCTTGACTTGATTTTGTTACATTGCAGCCTTATTCTAAAAAATATTAAATAATGACAAAAGTGAAAACAGGTTTTTAGAAAATGTTACATATTTATAAAAATAAAAAAACTGAAATACCTTATTTACATATGTATTCAGACCCTTTGCTATGAGACCTGGAATTGAGCTCAGGTGCATCCTGTTTCCATTGATCATCCTTGAGATGTTTCTACAACTTTATTTGAAAAGGCACACACCTGTCTATATGAGGTCCCACAGTTGACAGTGCATGTCAGAGCAAAAACCAAGCCATGAGGATGAAGGAATTGTCCATAGAGCTCAGAGACAGGATTGTATTGAATCACAGATCTGGGGAAGGGTACCAAAAACTGTCTGCAGCATTGAAGGTCCCCAAGAACACAGTGGCCTCCATCATTCTTAAATGGAAGAATTTTGGAACCACCAAGACTCCTCCTAGAGCTGGGCAATCAGGCAGGGTAGAATGGCCTTGTTCCGGGAGGTGACCAAGAACCTGGTGGTCACTCTGACAGAGCTCCAGAGTTCCTCTGTGGAGATGGGAGAACCTTCCAGAAGGACAACCATCTCTGCAGCACTCCATCAATCAGGCCTTTATGGTAAAGTGGCCAGACGGAAGCCACTCCTCAGTAAAAGGCACATGACAGCCCACTTGGAGTATGCCAAAAGGCACCTAAAGGACTCTCAGACCATGAGAAACAAGATTCTCTGTTCTGATGAAACCAAGATTCAACTCTTTGGCCTGAATGCCAAGCGTCACGTATGGAGGAAACCTGGGACCATCCCTACGGTGAAGCATGGTGGTGGCAGCCTCATGCTGTGGGGATGTTTTTCAGCGGCAGGGACTGGTAGACTTGTCAGGATCGAGGGAAAGATGAACAGAGCAAAGTACAGAGAGATCCTTGATGAAAACCTGCTCCAAAGCACTCAGGAGCTCTGACTGCTGTATAGGTTCACCTTCCAACAGGACAACGACCATAGGCACACAGCCAAGACAAAGCAGGAGTGGCTTTGGGGCAAGTCTATGAATGTCCTTGAGTGGCCCAGCCAGAGCCCGAACTTGAACCCGATCTAACATCTCTGGAGAGACCTGAAAATAGCTGTGCAGCGACACTCCGCATCCAACCTGACAGAGCTTGAGGGGATCTGAAGAGAAGAATGGGGAAAACTCCCCAAATACAGGTGTGACAAGCTTGTAGAGTCATACCCAAGAAGACTCACTGCCAAAGGTGCTTCAACAAAGTACTGAGTAAAGGGTCTAAATACTTATGTAAATGTGATATTTCGGTTTATTATTTTATATACAATTGCAAAAAATTCCCCAAAACTGTTTTTGTTTTGTCATTGTGGGGTATTGTATGTAGATTGATGAGAAAAAACGAAACAATTTAATACATTTTAGAATAAGGTTGTAACGTAACAGAATGTGAAAAGGTCAAGGGGTCTGAATACTTTCAGAATGCACTGTATTTTTCATTCAAATCCATATGGTTTGGTTTCAATACTTAAAAACCAATTGGTAGGTCCAAGTAGTCACAAAAATAAATGGGTGTTGGTTAAATTGTGATTTTAATGAATGGAGCGAATTTGGAGCAGGAGTTTATTTTCCTGTGAGCACGGAGCAGATTTTAGCAGAGCTGTAGGAAAGGACATGGAGTGCTGGAGAGGTGCGCAAGCACCACTCCATGAGTGGGATTTCCAACCTCTCAACTCCACTCACATTCTCTAGTCTAGTGCTGTAGGTTGGTTATCCTTGAAAGTAGCAGGTAATAATTCTTAAAGTCATTACATAATGTAATGCGTTTATATATAAATATGAATATTTATAATATATATATATATGCTGGATGTGCAAGCAGTAGGACATAAGGTTTCTCATTTTCCAAAATAAAATATCCACTTTTCACTACATTCAGACCACACAATCGGGCAACAATATGTTATTATACAGATACACTTCGCATATGGTATGTGAACTTCTACCAGGTATGTGGACACCCCTTCAAATTAGTGGATTCGTTGCTGACAGGTGTATAAAATCAAACAGCCATGCAATCTCTATAGACAAACACTTGAATGGCCTTACTGAAGAGCTGAGTGACTTTCAACGTGGCACCGTCAGAGGATGCCACCTTTCCAACAAGTCAGTTTGTACAATTTCTGCCCGGCTCAGCTGCAAAGTGGTAGGCCACACAAGCTCACAGAATGGGGCCGCAGAGTGCAGTCCTCATTTGCAACACTCACTACCAAGTTCCAAACTGCCTCTGGAAGCAACGTCAGCACAGGAACTGTTCGTCTCTGGAGTGATGAATCACGCTTCACCGTCTGGCAGTCTGACGGACAAATTTTGCAGATGCCAAGAGAAATGCTCCCTGCCCGAATGCATAGTGTCAACTGGTCTGGGGCTGTTATTCATGGTTCGGGCTATGCCCCTTAGTTCCAGTGAAGGGAAATCTTAATGCTACAGCATACAATGACATAGACGATTCTGTGCTTCCAACTTTGTAGCAACAGTTTGGGGAAGGCCCTTTCCTGTTTCAGCATGACAATGTGCACAAAGCGATGTCCATAGAGAAATGGTTTGTCAAGATCAGTGTGGAAGAACTTGACTGGCCTGCACAGAGCCCTGACCTCAACCCCACTGAACACCTTTGGGATCTTTGGGATAGATAGATAGATAGATAGATAGATAGATAGATAGATAGATAGATAGATAGATAGATAGATAGATAGATAGATAGATAGATAGATAGATAGATAGATAGATAGATAGATAGATAGATAGATAGATAGATAGATAGATAGATAGATAGATAGGTACTTATCTATCTATCTAATTCATCCCAAAGGTGTTCAGTGGGGTTGAGGTCAGGGCTCTGTGCAGGCCAGTCAAGTTCTTCCACACTGATCTTGACAAACCAGGCCTGGCTTGCAGTCCAAGCCTAATCGCACAACATCAGTGCCCGACCTTACTAATGATCTTAAAGCCTGCAGTAATGTTGCAACATCTAGTGGAAAGCCTTCCCAGATGAGTGGAGGCTGTTATAGTAGCAAAGGGGAAAGGGGGGGTATTTTTTGCATTAGCATATGTGCTAACATGCATCTATAGGTACAGTGCGGCCATATCTGAATGCGGCAACAACGTAACCTAACATGGCTAACGTTAGCTTGCAAAGTAAAAAATCATATCGCCAGATAGCAGCTGGCTAATTACATTGATTTGCTTTGGAATGTCTAGCTAGCATATTATGAAAGCTAGCTACCTAGATTTTGGTTTAGATAAACAAATGCAGTTCACTAGATAGTTAGCATGGTTAGCTACGTTACCGCTACTCAACTTTGCTGTTGGGATGCCTTCCTCTTTGAAGTGAAATAGCTTCACTTTTCAATGTTCAACGACCTGGCAACCCCATCAGTTAATATTTTAGGTCCACTGAAAGTGCTGGCTACAAACACAGACATTTGGATATTTCTCCATATTTCTCACATCATATTTATTGCCAGTCACTGTTTGCTCCGGGAGGTAACTAATGTAATGTTACCCCAGAAACCTGTGCTTGCTTGTATTTTGCACATCCAGGTCCTGAGCACCACACCATAACTAAGCTTTACAGTTGTTGTCGACACAAAAATAAAAATAAATAGTTATTCGCAAGCTGATGTTCTATGAATGAGTGGCTGGTCCAGTGAGTAACGTTAGCTACTTGTTGACACCCATTCTCAAATGGATCCACCTCGACAGGGGCGGTACTACATCCTGAAATCCCTATACATTCTGGATATTGTGGTTTGCTTACAACCAGAAAATGTAGATTGGCCTGTTTTTACCGGTGAGATGCATAAATGCTAATTTCTGCCTGTAGTGAGGAAATTCACAATTTTTCTGACACATATTAGTGGACATATACAATGAAAAGAGCAGTGGTGAAATGTCCCTTTAAGACATACCATGAGCCTACAAACTCTTTAGGGACTATTGTTCTTTGGCACATTTGTTATTTGGACTTATGGTTGATTCATTTTTTTTTCCCAAACATGTCCAAGACGGAGGAAAATCTACCTACTTTGTTCAGCATGAAGAGAGACAACAACATACAAAGTTTCAAGTCTCTAGGTAAAACGGGGAAATGGATATGAGGGTTTAAGTGAGAATGCTTATAACAGCGCCACCTATAGGCCAATCAGTGACATTATTTTTAACGAAGTTCCTCATGGTCATGTAAAAGATAAGAATTCAGAGAATAACAATAGGTTTCACAGCATCGCTGTGAACCCCTAATAATAAAAAGAAGAAGAAAAAAAAACGACAGGATGAAATATGATACTATCTGATGTTTTCTTTAACTGTGTATGTATGTAATTTAGCCTGATCCAGCCCATCCAGCTCTTCTCATGCTCACATAATCACTGCCACAATAATATTGAGCTGGGGGATAAACATGGAGCTATCCACTGCTCAGAGGGCTGAGCCAGAGAGGCACTGCCCTCGGCACTTTGGGGAAAGAAGCAGACTGATGGCCGTGATCTGAGGTTGAGTTCATGAGAAGTTTTTCAAAGGCTTTCCTAACTTTCCAAGATGGAGGAAAATCTATACTGGCGGACCTTATGGGTCCTTCAGGCAAATTCTTTCAGCATGAGGAAAAACACCTAGATACAAAGTTTCAAGTCTCTAGGTCGAACGCCGCGACGGATTTAAGGGTTTAAGTGAGACTGCTTATAACAGCGCCACCTATAGGCCAATTATTTTTGACCAAGTTACTCATGGCCTGTAGTTTCTGTATGCCAAATTTGGAAAAAAGTTCCCAATCTATGCTTGAGTTATTTGACCATGGAAAAATCACATTAGGTTTCACACCCCTAATAATAAAAGATGAGAAAAAAATATGAAAAAATGACGGGGTGAAATGTTGAAATAAATACCAGACATATGATAATATCTGGTGTTTTCTTGAACTGTGTATGTATCTAATTTAGCCTGATCCAGACCATCCAGCTCTTCTCATGCTCACATAATCACTGGCACAATAACACTGAGCTGGGGGATAAACATGGTTCTGCTTTAGATCAGGGAGCTATCCACTGCTCAGAGGGGTGAGCCAGAAAGACGCTGCCCTCGGCACTTTGGGGAAAGCAGCAGACTCACAGCCGTGAACTGAGTCTGAGGCTGGGGCGGTGGTGCGGCGTGCATATCCTTTCGTCTTCGGCCAAGAGGTTAGGCGCGAGGACATTTGTTGGAGAGTGGATACACATTTAAGATTTAGAGGGATCAGTGGAGGGATTTGGTGTCAATAAAGACAGATAGCTGGGACTAAAAAACACAAGGGAGAAAATCAAATAAAAAGCTCATATCCTGTGAACATCCCCCCTATATGACAGTTGGGAGTAGACCATGCTCTCTTTTTTTGTTTGCTTAAATCAAAAGTGAGAGTAGAAAAAAATAAGATTTTCTTTAGCATCTGAGACAGATGTAGCAGGCGACTGCTTGGTTGGTTAGAGCTTGGTTAGAGTAACTATTGGGAGACAACGAGACAAAGGGTTAATTGGCAGCGAATGCAACACTAGTAGAGCCCATCTCTCTCTAGGGCCTGATAAGACATGATGAGAGTATCAATCATCCTTCTGCACACTTACATCCACAGTGCATCAGTACAATTCTCCACCAATCATTTTGCCTTTGTTCTCTTCTGGTCCTCTTCTTTGTGTAGCACAAGCAGAGCCATTAACTTGGGTTTTGATCAGTCTGTGAAAACAAGCTTCCTTTAAGGAAGCAAGACAAAGTCAAAGGAATACAAGTACAGCTTCAATGGCAATATCCTGCTTTTCCTTCCATTATTTATTTCCTCTGCCTTCTAAAGGTTTGTAGAACAAACGAGAAAGCGCTGTTGCCAAAATATGATATTTCCAAATGCCATAAAAGAGGGCTTCTATCAAATCCTGATGGACTAGCACACTTCTCCTTCAGAATGAATTACAGGGCTACAGCAGTAGTGAATAGTGCCAGGATAACAATGGTAAAAACATCCTAATGAGGAGAGGTGGCCAGGCCTTTCATCCTAATGAGGAGAGGTGGCCAGGCCTTTCATCCTAATGAGGAGAGGTGGCGAGGCCTTTCATCCTAATGAGGAGAGGTGGCCAGGCCTTTCATTCTAATGAGGAGAGGTGGCCAGGCCTTTCATTCTAATGAGGAGAGGTGGCCAGGCCTTTCATCCTAATGAGGAGAGGTGGCCAGGCCTTTCATCCTAATGAGGAGAGGTGGCCAGGCCTTTCATCCTAATGAGGAGAGTTGGCCTGGCCTTTCATCTTGGGCCGACCTCTTATGTTTTAGGACCAAACAGACATAGCCTTCCTCACAACGTCATCTTTCTCTGCCTCCTGCTTGACCTTGCCTTTGAAGTAAACTAGAAAAGAAAAAGTATTGTCATTTTTTCTTTCAAACTACCTCAAATACATCTGCCTTCATAGGCAGCTAGCATTGTTCGACACACAAAACATTAACAAACCAAAAAAACCAAATAACACATATTTTGAAATTCAAGCAGCTTTTTAATTCAGAAGCTTATGAAAGAGAAAACTAACTGCACCTGAAAAAAAAATCTAAATCCTCTGGACATGAAAGAGAGGCCAAGGACGTTGTATCCCAAGCGTTAGATTGGTTTTCCATCCCATGATTAGCCCCATCCATGATAATTACTGAATGGAAACTAATTAGGAGGAACTACTCTTCGGCTAATAAGGATTTGGGGCTTTGTCCGTCATAGGACATCATTTGCACTGTGCTGCTGCCCCCGAGCTACTGCTACTGCTCTCTCTCACTTAGAACCACTCTCTCTTTCTAGTTTAGAGCTACACATCAGCCTTTTATAATCACATCCTACTCTCTATTCCAGAGCTGGGGCAGCCTTTTATATTCCAACCAATCAGAGGAGCCCATACTGCAACCTTTTATACATACCAACCAATCAGAGGAACCCATCCTCTCTGGGTCTGGTCGAATCCACTGGCAATAGGTTGAAATAATTGAATCCTTAGGTGGGTAAAAAAGGAACACATTTACTAGTCTTCACAAGTAACTAAATTGAAGGCAAAATACATTGCTAGCCATTTCTATCCCCTTTGTGTGACAGATGGTATCTCCCGATGACGTGTAATGGTACAGGCATGTGGGAGATAATAAGCCACTCCAGGAGGGGGGTATCTTTCAGTGACCACACCAATTACCTCAGCAGCCATATCACCCTACAGGTCTCACTACACCTCCACCTCCACCTCACCAGAGGGGGGGGGGGGGGGGGGGGGGGGGGGGGGCAAGAACCGTGACCTCACACTGCTGTGCTGTTCCATCCACAGAGGGGGCTTTCATTTCACAGGCATACAGGGTTATTATTAGCATGGGGAGACATGCCTAATGGTAGCTGTTTCCGAACAACAACACAAAGGATAAACCCAGTCAATTACGGCAGAGACTCGTGCCTCCTCCTCCTCTAACTAAAATGATGGCGCTGGGGGCCAGGCTGCATGTCTGATGTCCTAGACTTAGTCATGGCCACTAACAACAGGGATGGAAGTCAAGTTAACTGCATCAAATGCCAGAGTGTGGCCTGGCCTCAGAGCATGTGTAAATTAGCAAATTACTAAAACCGGCAAAAGTGCGTCAAAGACTAGACGTCTTTGATTCGCTTACTGTCCCACCATGGAAATAAATGGAAATGTACTTAAGTGGCTTCAGACATCTTTAGATACTACTGTTCCACCATCATGTAGTATTAGGGCATCATGAAGCTATTTAGTAATGCTACTATCATGCAACTGCTGCTTGCCAAATTCCCGCTTCCGTAATAATCCCTAGCTAATACCATTAATCTGAGACCGAACGCAATGTTATCCCACTGTCAAACAGGCTGGAGGCTGTTTTCAGTACAACATCAGTTGTTTAACCAGCTGAGAGTGTCAGATCTGGGTTAATAACCTCTTTTTAACTTATTGCACTTGTTAAATGTTAAATGTCAAAGGTGATGTAAAATAGAGCTGATTTTGCTTTCTAGTGAATGATTATACTGCCTTAATGGTAAAAACAGCAAAGTATCTTCTCGATCATAAACAAACTCCAACAAAGCATGAAATACAAAAATGTGTATCTCACTTTACTATCATTTACAACCTTGCTACACGCCTGCCCGCCCGCAACACACACACACACACACACACACACACACACACACACACACACACACACACACACACACACACACACACACACACACACACACACACACACGGTCAGGCTCTGGCCATAGGGAGGCCTTTGGCTCCTCTAGTTAGCCATGGTCAGAGCCTGACAGATCTAGGAGTACTAGATCTATGTTTATGTGTTGTGTTGAATCCCCAATTAGAGGCAGCTGCGAGGCATTGTCTCTGATTGGGGATTCTATTTTAGTTGCTCTGTCCCACACCTGTGTGTGGGTCATTATCTCCAGGTTAGATGTGTATGGAGTGTATGGGCATTTAAGAGTAAGTACTTCTCTGGTTTTGTTATGTTGATTAGTGGAATAGTAAATAAAAGTATGTTTCACTACAACTACGCTGCGTCTTGGTCTGCCGACACACCACAGCGTGACACACACACACACGCACACGCACATGTCTACTCTCTACTTTCTGTCTGGCTTCACAAGGGAGCCCAGGCTTGTAATTAGGCACATGAGCTGCAATCAGAGCCCAATGACAATACCTCTCCACCGGCTTGTTTTCCTAACCTCACTGAGCCCCCTGGCACTGGTCCACTTACCCTGTCAGAAACACACAGGCCACCACTGAAATCAAAACACTGAAATCACTTCACTCCTCTCACTCACTGCAGCTCCCTGCGCTGATTAAATGTCCAGAGAGGAGAGTGCAATTTGCTAAATTACAAGTATTCTGCACATGTAAATATAGTTTAATTACCGCAATTAAAGAAAATGACTGGAGATTGGCAGATGGGGGATGTAATGTTGTTTTAATTAGAGTTTCAATGCAGTTGAAAATAAACAGAATGTTAACACCAAAGTCTGAATGAAAATGGCTGTTAAGAGTCCTGACAAATTGTATCCTGATGACACTCTCTCTGAAGGCTTACAATCACCTGTAGCTAGAAGGAGAGAGAGAGAGAGTGAGAGAGGGTAAGAGGACAACAGAAACAGAGAGAATCAAGGCTGAGAAAGAAATAGAGAAAAGAGAGACAGAGAGAGAGAGAAAGGGAGAGCGAGTACAGTAAATCATAAACAGGCCCAACTGTCTTCAAGCATGGCACTCTATAAGAATAGCAGATTGAATTAGGATGACATAAATCAAAATATTTTGACAACAGAGAATACAGCATTAGAGGCAATTAAATTGGAATTAGACGCTGAGATCACTCACGGAAAATTAAATTTAAATTTAAATTTAACTTGGAAATAAAGAACCTTCGAAATTAAAACTAACAAAAGAGCTAGGCCTTGGAACAACATCAAAGCAACTAAGCTAGAAAGAAAATAAAAAAAAAAACGAAATGAGAAAGAAAGAACCAAAGCTGACACAGAGTAAAACTCTTGACCACAAAAAAGGATACAGGGATCAAAAGGCTTCGGTAAAATTACCATAGATTACAAACGTGGCTCGCAATGAAGCCCGTTAAAGTAAACGCCATCACATCTTCTAACAATCATAATTACAACCACCTGAATATGTACAGGCTTGAGAGAAAACACATGCTTGCCTCAATAAATATATATCCTTCAAGCTAAAACATTATGGCCTTTTTTTCTGCACAACCTCTGTTCTGAGGGATTTCTAGGTTACACACCCTGGACCGAGAAAGAAGACCTTTTCACAATCTATATAGCTGCGTAGCTACATTTTATACATTCCAGTCAATACCCTACTTGAAATTCTAACTGAAAGTTCAATGCCCTTGCTCCTGGCCTAGTAATAAAGATTGCCTTTGGAAAGCCATTTAAAGGATTAATCTCTTTATCATGTGGTATTTGGAAGCCTAACTTTGTTCTTGTTAGGCAGATCAATCGCATTAATTTACAAAATGGGAGAGAGTGTCACTCTTCATCCTTTAAACCTCGGCTCGGCAAAAGAGCAGAGTTAACGAGTGCGACGGGCTCTTTTCCCCTTATTAGGAGAAATAGGTGTCATGGGAGACTTGACCTGCACATTTTAATTACTACATAAAAAATTCAGCTCCTGAGATAGATGGTGACATCCAAAGTGCAATGGGGGCCTGCCTCAGTCGGCGATTTAACGGTGTCAGGCCCAACTTAAAACAAGCTGCACCTCCACACTTACACACACAGAGCACGCTTAAGAAGAGATAGCAGCGGTTCATGCTTTTTTAAATACAAAACTCCCTCTCTCTACCACCACTGCTGGGACCAGCCTTGTAAAACCTATAGGCTGGGGAATCTCTCTCTTGACATTCTTTAAATGGATATCGTGGCTCCTTTATTCCATCTTCATTTCAATAAAGACATAATAGCTTTTTCCGGTTGGTTGGCCCTTTTTTGTGAATCTCTTGTTTTGCATGTGCATCAGGGACAGTTACATCCTCACTCAGTAATCATTAATATAAAGGCAGAGAATACCCTGTGTAGTGCCGATTTACATTCCAGTGTGTGGGTGCGTGTCAGAATGGTTGAATGCACAGGGAAACCCCATAAGACATTTATTGACTGTGTTATTATTGCTTCCCTTTAGAAGGAGGAGAGTGTTATCAATGGACAAATCTCAATTAAAAGATTTGCCGTAAAACCTTTGTAAATCCCTACAAAACAATGAAATGACCCAACGGGTAATGGACCAAACCAAATGTCTTTACCTAGCTACACCTCCTAGCTATACCTCACCAAATAGTTAAGATCGAGATTGTTAGGGTCGAGGATCATACAGATTGTATAGGGCTACATGGAAAGTGCCTACACTACAGTATATAAACAACAACATCTGCTACTGAGTGTGCAGTCAGAGGAACCCTGTTTTCAGCCAGTCACCCAAGCCTGGCCCAGCAAGTGAAGTGAGTATAGTCAGTCCTGATGAATAATTCAACGATTTGATGTTTGTGTGGAAACGGCCACACTGGCCCGGGCAACTGGCTACAGTCAATTCTCTACTCTCCTTCACTCCTCCAGTTTCTCACGCCTTCCGCTGAATTCAAATGAACTGCACCACCTCAGAGAGCTGGAAGGCATGCAAGAGCCCCAGCCAGGAGCCCCAGCCAGGCCCATGTTTAGCCCCCTTTTACTCCTCCTCTTTTTTCTATCCCTCACTTTCTATTTGTATAGGCCCTCTGAAATGATGGACAGATCACAGGGCAGCACAAAAGCCATTCAGCAGTCAGTGGGTTAAAGAAACTTTAACAGCTAAAGTCTTTAAATTGTTACATAAGCCAGTGGCTTTTAGACAAATTGAACAAAATGACTCCTTTCAGGGCGAGTGCCGGCACAAAAGATGCCCCTTCTGGAGAGGAGAGGGGTCTGAATAGCTGGCTGCATTATCGTCCCTATGGGTGTGGAGTCCAGAGAAACTATTTCACACCTCCTGCCACCTGCCATTATCTTTCTTACAGTCATTACAAGAGGCTGCCGTTGTTTAGAAAAAAACTAAACAAGCATGGTGTCGTCGGTTGAAGACAAAACTCTTCACCGTTCCAACTCTCCACCCCCTGATCGACTGACGTTATGGCAATTTGCCTCGTTGAGCAGGAGAGGGAAAAATGGAGGTTGGGAGGATGCAGTCAATGAGAAGAAAATTACATTTAGAGCTCTCATTCGTTCTTCTTTTCTCCAGCTATATCTTAGTATAGATATGGATATTGGCCTAAGAGTAATCTCAACAGCACAGACACCAGCCAAGCACAGGAGTGGATCATCCACGTTCATACAAGAGGATAGACTAATCCTATCATACAAGTGGATACACCAGATCACCAAGCTATCCCAGCCCCTACAATTATTGCTAGATCACTCAAAACATGACTTTGTAATGAGACTGAGATGCAGATGTCTCTTTGGGTTTCCTGGATGATGTAGTTGTTTGTTTTCTCTGTAGAAATGGAGCAGATTTCCCAGTCAGTGTCACAAGCAGGACCTCCATGTTTTTGCACCATCTCATGCTTGTGGAGGCGAGGATAAACACCACAAAATAGCCATTTAAACATCATCAGGAGTCATTTAACATAAAGAACGGTTTTAACTTGAGCACTCATATAAAGACTGCAGGGTTCTGAGTCAAAGCAGACTGAGTCAGCGGTCATGTGTGGTGTCAGCGCCGTCGGTTCATATCCCGCTGGGGTCACATATACTAAAATGTACGCAAGCACTACTGTTAAATGGCATATTGTTATATTATATTCAAGAACAGAGAAAGCAGGCATTGTTAAGGGTACATTGCAGAGGTGTTAGGAAATATGTTTTTCTGATATGGTTGATTTGGGCCTCAAACTGATGTTCCTCAAATTGACAAGAAACTGATATTTGACCTCATCTCCGTGGAGACCTATAGCCAAATGCTTTGCAGGAAAAGAAGCAAGACTGAAAATCAGCACTGCAGAGAAACACAGTGCAGATATTAGTTGAGGCAACAATGTCTAAAGCAACAATTGCCTACTGCTACAGTGTTAGAGGACAGTAATATGAAAGGGCACTTGCAATTACCTAATAAACATCTGCTCTCTTGTTCAATATATTATGATAATTCCCAATCACATTCCTTTAGCTATTAAAGGTACTGTACAGTGTGTGCACTGCAGTTCATTTAAGACTTTACTCAGGAGGCCTGTCTGAGAAAGTATTCATCTTTTAACTCAAGGAAATTTCTCGTGCTAACACGAGATCCTTCATGCCTTTTTAACGTGATTACAGTCCTGTGTGTAGTAAGTAGCAGTGTAGATGCAGTCACAGCTCCCTCTACTCTCCCACATACAGTACTCTATTCAGAAACACACACACACCTCCTACATCCTAGCTCTCCTATCAGACTGCAGGTAATTGAATCGCAGGCTCAATTCCACAGCATTAGTCTTGTGTGTAAAGGAGATGATTTATCATGTCCACTTAACCAAAACGCATTTCAAAAACATTAAACATCACCGCTCTGATTGGCTCCAGCTCAGCAAGTCGTATTAGCGGTAGCGATTGGTCACAATGTTTCTCCCCAAATGGATGAGCCTGAAACGCTATGAGATGATGAGATACTGTGGGTGGAGGAAGCCATGTTGCCTGGCTACCCAAAGTCTTTGCTCAGGCCAAACGCTATGCCACGCCCACGGACGTTAGTTTCTTCTACACAATGAGTCTGAATCTGAGTACCTACCAACGATTTCTAGAATACTAATCCATTCTAGACTGTCTGATTGGTCGCAGAAACCAATGGGTGGGCCAGAGCCAGAACACATGTTTTTAAAGCAGCGTTTGAAAATGTGTCTTTGGCTTTGATACTTCAATGATGGCAGTCTCAGACTAAAGTATGTAGCGAATCGCAGAGCAGCGGAAGAATTCTGCTTGAGTCGTCAGGCAAGAAGCAATAGGGAAAGACATGGGAAACCGGGATGGATATGTGAAATTAATGAGGGATAAATACCACATCAATAGAGTCAAATAAAATAAACAGACACAAACATGGCTCTCATTTGGTCTCTACAAGAAGGTCAAGTCATAACGCTCAGATCGATTTACTGTATCAAACCAAATGTGCGCTATCATTAGTTTAACGCCTGTGAAGGGATGTTCATCATTGTCAAGGTTGATATTTCAGCATGTTTCTATTGTGAAATAAATGCAATGCAGTATACTGTAAAAATGTATTCCACCAAAACGTCAAACTAAGTCCCAAACATAACATATCTCCTAGTCTGTTCTGTCTGGGTTAGATCCTGCCTAACCATGACAACCAACGCTGCTTAGGCAAGTAAACACAGATCTATCTGGCAGAAGATGCTCTGCTGCTTTTTCCCCCAGAGCAATTGGGCCAACTTTCAAGGTCCAGCCATGGGCGATGCACACAGGGCCTTCTCTCTCAGGTAGAGGGGAGGGGATAGCGGGGAGGGTTCACTTTCACCTGCTCACTACTACTCATGGTATCCATACCTTAGCTTATAGCTTGTATAGACTTTTAACAGGCTAAATGTATGTAAGGGTTAAATGTCAAATGAAAAAATATCATCATACATAGTATATACTGTAATGTTATACACTGTAGTGGAATAAAATAATATGCTACATTTACTATGCTTGTTGTTTCTTCAACACTACGTGTGTTTGAGGGTGATAGCACTCCGGGGGTAGCTAGTTATGCATGGGAATCGCAACACACAAGACAAGTACTATTCACTGACCCTGAAGGACTCTGAGGTCTTAAGGAGTTTGGCCTTGCATCCAACTCAATTCCCCTGAATAAAACATAGAAAAACAATCCATAGAAGTTCTCAATAAATCTCTCCTCCCTGGCTGCGCTCCATGGGATATCTGTCTAAATCAGCGTGACACCCAGGCTACTGGGATAGGTAGTGTTTATGTGAACCCTAACTGGTGGCTGAAGGCTCCAGAGCACCACAGAGCCTAGAGCAGGGCCAACACAGGAAACCACACAGCATGAAGAGCACATTATGAACAATCTGTCTGCTGCTTTCTGCTGTCTGTCTGACAGACACACGGCTGGGCCAGGACAGATAGAGCCCTCAGCAAAAAACTGTCTGGACAGATACACACAGTCCTTTGGTTGCGTGGTTGGATGGATTCTTTTGAATGATAAAACATTTAAATATTCCCATTGTGAGAGCACATGAGCAGAGGAGTATACAACATGTGTGTGTATGTGTGTATGTGGTAAAAATAGACTGTGTATTAGCGTACGTGTGTGTGGCTTGCTATTGTGATTACATTATGTGGGCGTTAGTGTACTCGCGTGCGTGTGTGTTGAGTGCATGCTGAGTGAATTTGTCGGACGGACCCTGTGCATTACAGCAACAGTCACAGAAACAGACAGCTGTACTCTCGGGGGAGTCTGCAATCAGGCCGCGAGGAACTGCTTCTGTCCTTCAACAGGCAATTAACGCTGAGTCCATTTACAGCTCCCAGGAGGCCCCCGGCTAGGGGGAACGGGAAAGACAGCATCCCAAAGGTCAGAGCCTGGAGAGGAAGCAGTGTGAGGGGGTGTGGGGAGGAGGGGAGGAGGGGGGAGGATGGTGCTGGCTGCCTCAGACCAATGGAAGTATGTTGGCTGCCTCAGACCAATGGAAAGCAAGAGCTATTTATCACCCGCCAGCTATTAACCGAGGGGATAGCAGTGTTTTCCAGTGAACACGTGTCAGTGACAAAAGGCATAAATTAAAGGAAACCACAGGCCTGTTTTGGTCCTGGCCCTGTCGATGACCCTCTCAGGACCGGACGGGTGCTCTCTGACTGAACGCTCCAGACCTGGGATGTCAGTTCCGTCACCACTCATAAATGTTTCAAGGCCCGCTCTCCTCTTTCTTTTGATCCAGATGTAAGTTGAGGAGCCAGTTGTTCACACCATGCAATGCAACACCCACTTCCTCTTTGGGGAGTTCATGTCTAGCATGTGAACCAAGGCCACAATCACTTCAATATTTTGTTTCAACTCTATTAGTAACCATGAGTATTGTGAAGCCCTGTCACACAATGAATGGTAGATGCCACAAAAGATCACCTAAACACAAAACCTTTTGTGAAAATATCAAAATGCCTTCTGGCCAAGTGCAAGGTAAAAGCTTGGATAAGAATTCAGATAAAAGTTGTACGTTTATGATCTTGGTTATGAGCAGCAAACAGGAAGTTTGATTTGTCACTTTGCTTTATTATTACCAAATGAGAGGGAGAGAACAAAGACTCACAGAGAGAGAGAGAGAGAGAGAGAGAGAGAGAGAGAGAGAGAGAGAGAGAGAGAGAGAGAGAGAGAGAGAGAGAAAAGACTGACACAATGTGAGTAGCTTAAAGAGATTATCCTGTACTTTTGTATACCATTTTGACAGTAGTTCTGAAAGTAGAGCTCATGAGCCAAAAGTGTGTAATATGTCACATACACTACAAAATATGTGGACACCCCTTCAAATTAGTGGATTTGACTATTTCAGCCACACCCGTTGCTGTATAAAATCGAGCTCACAACCATGCAATCTCCATATACAAACATAGGCAACACTCACTACTGAGTTCCAAACTGCCTCCGGAAGCAACGTCAGCACAAGAACTGTTCGTCGGGTGTTTCATGAAATGGGTTTCCATGGCTGAGCAGCCGCACATAAACCCAAGATCACCATGAGCAATGCCAAGCATTGGCTGGAGTGGTGTAAAGCTCGGCTGGAGCAGTGGCAACACGTTCTCTGGAGTGATGAATCACACTTCACCATCTGGCAATACGACGGACGAGTCTGGGTTTGGCGGATGCCAGGAGAACACTCCCTGCCCGAATGCATAGTGAAAACTGTAAACGTTTGGTGTAACTGTAAAGTCTGGGGCTGTTGGTTCAGGCTAGGTTCCTTAGTTCCAGTGAAGGGAAATCTTAATGCTACAGTATACAATGACATTCTAGACGATTCTGTGCTTCCAACTTTGTGGCAACATTTTGAGGAAGGCCCTTTCCTGTTTCAGCATGACAATGCCCCCGTGCACAAAGCGAGGTCCATACAGAAATGGATTGTCGAGATTGGTGTGGAAGAACTTGACTGGCCTGCACAGAGCCCTGACCTCAACTCCATCGTACACCTTTGGGATGAATTGAAACGGCGACTGCGAGCCAGGCCTAATCACACAACATCAGTGCCCGACCTCACTAATGCTCTTGTGGCTGAATGGAAAGTTCACGCAGCAATGTTCCAACATCTAGTGGAAAGCCTTTCCAGAAGAGTGGAGGCTGTTATAGCAGTTAAGGGGGGACCAGCTCCATATTAATGCCCATGATTTTGGAATGAGGTGTCCACATACTTTTGGCCATATAGCGAATGTGCAGATATGCGTACCACGTCATTGCTCTCTCTCGCTCTGCTGTGTGTGCATCTTGATAGCTGTCACTCAAATGGCGAGGGGCTTTCAAACTAGGGATTTCGTGGCTAATTGAGTTATTCTGCTCATAGATTATGCATGTATGAACTACACATTGACACATCCAGCCCAAAGTGGGAGGTTTAAAAAATACCTACTAGTCGCCAAAGTTCCGGAGCATGTCTTTAATTACTTCACCATCTGGACACCAGGGAAAATCCATTTCTGGCAGAGTGGGGCTTCCACTACTAAGTCCACATTTCAATATCAGAGTCTCAACTTAGCCTTTTGGAAACTCCCCTTAGAACATTTCATTAAACATGCCATTAAATCACAAGATTTAAGACTTGGAAGACTGGAAAGGAGAGAGAGGGAAATGAGAGATTGCGATAAAAAGTGGTGGGAACTCATGGGAATGTCATGTGTGATGTGTTCACTGAGTAGGTGTTGCAATCGTTCTCCCTGTCCCTGTCAGCAGCACCGTTGAGGCATTCAGAGGGAAATCTATGGCTTCCTTAGAAAATATTATGTAGTCAACCCTCTGTTGACAAATGTATCCTCTACTCTCACCACACAGATGCTGCTTTGCTTTCTCTGTCACTGGTGTTGGTGATGACATTCTGCTTGGCCAGTGGAAATGTACTGTAGTGTCAGTCTGTCGAACATCGGAGCAGCATTTGTGGACGCTGCAGCTGAAACTAATAAACAAATCCTAGCACTCCTAATGTGAAGCATGATTTCTGCCAGAGCACGGCAGGGTGAATGATGGGAAATATGAGCTACATGAGCCAACATCACTCAAATCAATTTTTTTGGAGTAAGCACTTTTCTTTTTCCTCATTTACAGTATAAATCAACCTCTTTCATTAGAGCACCCCTTTTTTTATTTATATTCTTTGTTTTGGGACATTTGCACTTGGTTGGCCTCAAAAGCATAAACATATATTGAAATGGCATCCATAACCACTGAATGTGGATGGCATGTGGTGACATTTGCACAAGGCTTTTGCATCCATTAACATTTTTTATTTTCATCTGTGTTTAACTTTTAGGACAGACTTGGCAACTTCATAGAAGCCTTCACTTTGAAATGGGAAATGTGTTGCCAATCTGCCATTTACAATCACTACTGAGGGAGCCATTGATGGAAATGAGGGGTAAGGGATTGAGGGGCGGGTTGAGGGATCAATACCACCGAGCCTTGGCACATCATGACCAGGCTGTCCTCAAGGGATGCCCATTTGGGTGTTTGAGAGGTTATGCCAAGGCACACTGGGTCAGTATGTGTGTGCTCGGTGTGTGTGTGACCTGGTCAGACGAGCTAATAGGGGGAGCCCTGGATACTGGCCTAGTTTCTAGGCTCATGTCTCCTGCAGGTATCCACTGCATATATCACACAGTTCTTTGATGGCAGTTATTACTTCAGCCCTAGTCTTTATTTAAGCTACTTTAAAACATAAATATTTGACTTGGCCTAGCAACCTTGAATCAGCCTCCACTTACCACACATACTAAGAACGAGCCAAAGAGTGCATAAAAAGATGACAGAGATGACTTAGTCTAGTCTCTGTGTGTGGGGTTCAACTCGGTGAGGCCTTTCCCATGGCGTGTGATAAACGCTGGGTAGTAACTCTTCTATTCTCCAGGGGTTAGTAGGGGCTCTTAGAAGGCTGATCTTTGTCTCTCCTCACAGCCACAACCCCAGGGTTGATATGGTGCCGTGTGCTGTGCTCCATCCCATCTCGTAAGGAGAGATAGGAGAAAGACGTACGCTCAGAGTTTACTGTGTTCTAATCTCTCTATATTACACAGCTGGCAGGCTGAGCTGTGAGCCTCAGAGCCTGGAGGCCTGAAGCATCGCCTTGTGCACCATGCTCCACCTCTGTTTGAATTTACTCCCCATATCTTTTAATACCCAGGGCGATGTGGGCTTGCAGGCCGCGGCCTTGTCTCGCTATTGATATTCACAGGAAGTACACATACTGACGCACACACACACACATACACACACACACACACACACACACACACACACACACACACACATACCCTCGGGGGCTCCTCTTTCCTATCAGTACACAGGCTTACAGTGTGACGAGCAGTACAGGCAGTCAGTGGGTGCTTTAAGACAAGCCTTTGGCAGGAAACACAAGAGTTTTCAACTTCTTATGAAACTCCAGGACTTCTCAGTGTGAACTCACAAGGCCCACGCATTCAGCATCGTATAGCTCCCCACGGCTCTAGTTAACCCCACACACACCACTAGTTCATTGCATGATTGGTCATGGATCGCTATGCTCTAAATAAAAAAAACTGTGATGGGAATCAAATTAATTTGCCTACTGTAAATTAAGAGGTTTTCCATGCAACAGCAGACATATGTAGAAGAGGTAACTAAACCAAACAGAATCTGCAATTGATAATGGTTTGAAATTAACTAGGCTGCTGTGTTCTGTGAGTAATATTGGCCTAGTTGGTTCAGTTATTGCACTGCAAAATCTCCTCTTCCTGATAGGTTGTGACAACAATTGAGCATTTCATTTCTCCCTGATTGTGCTTTCATGCTGCCGATGGTTTTGAACTTCATAAACATATGATATGAAAGACTGAGAAGACCACAGACCCTGACATCTCTCCTCTACTTAGTTAACCGTCAAACTTTGAGTAAACAAAACCCTAATTGACAAATAAAGCGAGTAGGATACAGAAGACAGCGTGTTAGAAGCTACCTATAGAGCCGTTGGTCTTCCATGGGGAGCTATCCTACCTGCATCCCAGTCTGATCTTGGCACTTTGAAGAACATCAAAGCTGGCTGTGGCCCCTGGGCCCTGGCAGTGCACACACACACAGAGACAGAGAGGTGCTCTGCTCTGCACTGGCTTTTCTTCTCACTGCATGCTGCTGCCCACACACTACACTCCTCAGCTCAACAGAAACATGCACAGCTGCCTGGGATCTGACCCAACACACAAACAAACACACACATAACACATGATGAGCTGAGATACACACATAGACACATGCACGCTAGTTTGAAGCAAGGTAAGACATTCCTCATAAAATGTAGCAAAATGTTCAGGTTTCAAACAATTAAGTATATTTTTTCAAAATGCATACTGCCTTCAGCTCATTGCAAAGTGGAGTGTGACGTGCTGATGAAGCCTGCCTTCCGTTGCCTATGCATTAGCTGTTTTAAATGTGGTAGTAGCAGCTCTCGAGCTGTCTGACCGATTTTCCGCTCAAAGGCTCCGTATCTGTATGCTGTAGGTGTGATAAATAAGAAACATAACGAATTAAATTCCACTAAATTATGCAAATTAACCTCTAGACCAATAAGCATGACCAGTCAAATGTATTTCCATCGACTGGTATTTCCATCAATAAATAGGCTAAAAAGCATTATTTCGCAACTTTATTTTTTTCGTTTTCTCTCAGACAATTTTTAAAAAATTGGCTTTTCAATTTCTTTATTGGCCAAAAGCCACACACACACACACACACACACACACACCCACACACACACACACACACACACACACACACACACACACACACACACACACACACACACACACACACACACACACACACACACACACACACACTCAGTGGAGCCTCCATGCTGACAGACAGCGGTATCCTGTAACCTCAGAAAGAGACAAAGTCACTATCATTATCCTGTCCCCATGCTTCCAGTCCGCGTGTCAGTCACCGAGTGGCAGTCACCGAGTGGCAGTCACCGAGTGGCAGTCACCGCATGTCAGTCACCGCCGCGTGTCAGTCACCGAGTGGCAGTCACCGCATGTCAGTCACCGCGTGCCAGTCACCGCCGCGTGTCAGTCACTGAGTGGCACTGGCACTACGTGAGGAAGGATATTGTGCCATTTCCTCCCTCGCAATTAACTGCTCAGTGACACTAGAACAACTTAATGCAGCCGAGAGGATGCCGGTTTGTCAAATAAAAGCTCTGGGAACCAGGTCTTTGTTCCACTAGAAGACAACTTCCTCTATACCACTGTGTTTTTCTGCTGATCTTAGTGGGTTTGAAACTGTCACTGGGCTGTGAGAGATGGCAGGATAGGATGACTGTAGGGTTAATGTACGTCCTCTGACCTTATTGTGACCTAATGACCTAGGACCCTATCTTCCAATACCACCTGAGATGTAATGCTGTGTGTTCACGCTCTGTTCAGACCTGAGTTTACATTGGATTCAAAATCTTTCAAATACTTGTTTGCTTGAGTCTGCCTAGAGTGCTAGATAGGCGGGTTTGCACATTTGGTACTATTCCATAGGTTCCATTGAGCCAGGCACACATAAACTCAATACTAAATGCCCTCGCAGGCGCAGCAAGCTCCCTCATCACCGACACTCCTTTGACCCTCGGACTGCAGGATGTTTGCTGCATGAAGAAAATAATACATGTATTGCATGTAAGGGCCTTGAAAGCACTGACATAATTGCCTGAAAAGCTTTGATCAAATGGATTTAAGTAATTAAACAAACATTGCGAGCTGTAACTTTACGACCCCATGGCTCACTCAATACATCTCCAACGGGGAGAGAGGGAGGAGAGAGAGGGAGTTTATAATCACAGTCAACCGCACCAGATCCATTTTTACAGACGAGTAAAATCTTTAATCTTTTTTAAAGCCAGTTGACAACAGCTTATTTGCTGATCAATCCGGCCCTGGGTGAATGCTGGACTCAAGCAGACATCAATACAACCCCCGAGGGGAAGTCAGACAGCGAGGCACTCTTAACACTGCTCATATCGGACACACATAAATCTAAATGAAGCACAGTCTGCTGGAGGCGCAGGCTTACACTGACACAACACTGTAGGTGGATACATAACTGGAGACACTGAGCTTCAGTAGGAGGCAGTGGCCATCTTGTGTTTTATTAGTTGCTGTGTTATAACAAAGGGCTGAGGGGGAAGCAGGCTGGGCCCCTGTTAGCATGAGGCTAATATTACCAAAGACAGCTAGCATTAAAGACAGCTAGTGTTACCGCCAGCCAATAAAGGCCATGCATTCATTCCACGGACAGGCCTGAGAGGTGCAGTTGTTCAGGGATTAGAAGGAATGTCAAAGGGCCTTCAACGCCCTGGTTAGGATATAAAGAACACTGGTAAACAGAACCTTTCATTGATTATGTGTGGGTAAGAAGAGAATGGGATGACTGGATCAATGAACGAATGAATGGATAAACAAATAACTGTGTGGGTGAGTAAATTAGTATGTACATAGCCTGGAAGAATGAGAGGCTAGTGGAATGAATGATAGGATGGACAGAATACTTGGTCTGTAATATAAAGCGCAGGTGATTGGGCTAATGGGTGCATTAAAAGAGTGAATGACTAAATTAAATAACTAAATCATGAATGAGAGGTGTGTAAATGTGATACTAATGTCTAATAAGGAATAAAATGAACATGTATACCAAATGATTGGCTTGTGTAGAAGAGCCGTCTTCATATCAATACACCTGAATCCATAAATAATGCAATCTACAGATATTTTGACCAATAATTACACATTCACCCAGTCTTTTTTGAATATATCCTACCTACTACATATAGTAGGACAACCCCCAAAAGACAGATCTGTGCTATACTGTAGTAGGTCTACTGTATATAACTCCTAATCCACCTAGTTGGCCAGGACAGCAGCTTCCACATCCAACTGAATGCATCCAAGACAAACCATGTGAGCTGTGAGCGCTGGCATGGGTTCATTTAGGAGCTGGCTGACCGTGCTGCTGCCACAGATTTGAGCTGCTGGAGGGCATCGTTTATACGGTAAAAAACACAATGGATTTAGATAGGTGTTTATGTGTAAGTGGTTGTGTGTGTGTGTGTGTGTGTGTGTGTGTGTGTTATGTTAAACAAATAAGTAAACCCAAGGACTGCAATAATCCATACAATAAAGTCTTCAGAGTGTTAGCATACATATCAAATCAAAAACGTTTTGGACAGCCACATCTCCACATAAATGCAACAGCAGAAAGTGAACATGTACTGTACATTACGTCTGTCTGACTTGTTTCACCGCCGTGTTAGTGTTATCCCCTACTGCTGCAGTCAGTGGCTATAACATGGTCTGCATGGCTTCCACTGGGAAACCTGTAGTGTTTTAACAAAGTGATCCTCCCTTGAATCATAATGAATTATGTAAGGAAAGACTCCCCACTGAGTGGTGCATCCTTAACTGTGAAATATGTCCTCACGTTGCCTTTCTGTCAGGGCCCGGGATCGGGAAATAATGAATTGATTTCACCTCACCATGCCCCAGCTCTTTCATACATACTGTACATCAGCCATGTGCTATCACAGGAGTCATTGTTGAAATAAGATCGGTAGTGAGCCATACTGGAAAACTGCAGGCCTCTATGAGCACAAACACTACCTTTCTCCCTTCCTCCCTCGACCCCTCTATCCATCCTTCTCCAACATATATGTCTCCTCTCCCTTCTCCATCTCAGTGTGCCTCTATATATCCATCCTCTTTCCCTATATCTTTCTCTCTCTTCCTCTCCTGCTCTCCCTCTCTCTCCCTCCCCCTCCCGCTCTCTCCTGGGAGTTGAACACAATCTCATTAGCCGCTGGTGGATGAGGCGTCCTCTCCTCGTAGGTTCAAGGTGATGGAAGATTAGGCCATTTGGCCCAGGCTCATTCAATATTCACACCACGTCCCTCTCTGCCCGTGAACACCAAATTACATTGAACCTGGGGAGTCTAACTCCATTAATTTTAAATGGAAGATTAATTTAACAATATGCGGTGGATATTTGTTACAAATCCATCATGTAAAAGTGACGTTTGGCAATACATTTGCGGGTGGCTCACAGTGGGGGGGGGGTGCAAATAAATCAGGGGGGCATTTACAGCTAATCGCTATTTTCACACGTGCACGCACATACGTGCACGCACAACACACACACAAAATGGGGGCAGAAAGATGTTTTTGACGATTTCCAGGAATGATGTGTAATTTTGTATACTGCTAGATAATGATTAATTATCACTGGATAATTAATCATTTCTTAGAAGTCATCCATCGTTTGACCTCTTTCTGGTACAGGATACATGAGTTGGCAGTTTCAAACGTTTTGCCCTAGCCTATTGACCTTCACTAATTTATGGGTGAATCATGTGAAGAGAAGGACCAGTATGTGTCTAATGTGTGTACCTCTGGCATGTACAGTAGACAAACCACTAAGTAAATCATATAAAAGCAACTTCCTTGGAATCAAGAGTTAGATGAAGATCTGTTCAAGTCATCATTAACATTGTCAATATTTCATATTTGCAATGTCGTTACTTAGGAATGTGTGCTGTTTCCACTGTACCATTTGGTTTGATCTGCATACAGCTACACAAACAGAGAGGGGTGTGGATATAAGCCTTGCATACATCTGACTGCAACACCCTGACATCCACCCCGGATGTGTAACGTAAGAGAGACAGAATGTAGGCATCCATTTAATAAAATGGGATAAATCAGGGTCACACAGTGTTTATTGGTTGTCTTAAACAAATCTACTTTTTAAAAAAAAGTTTACACCTCACACATGGTTATGGGCTTAAAAAACCCCACACACACCACTAGAAAAAGAAGACACCTACCATGTCAGATATAGATATAGATATCACAATTTTGAGTTTGCATCCCAATATTACACTTTATCTACATCAAAGACTGAAATATTACAAAACCATTTTACATAGAAACTGGATTTTAGGCAAAAAAATAAATAAACGTTTATTAATTATGAAATTATGAAAAATATGAATAACATTCCGCCTATGAGGCCACTAGGTCATTTGACTGCAGGAAAGGGCTACAGGTCCATTCTAGCCGTTGGCTGGTATGAGCTGAGCTCCTCAGGAACAGCACATTAAGCTAACCCAAACGGCCTGGACTGAGAAAGGCTCTGCGTGGAGGGATGCAGCTGGTCATGTCAGGGTGAGATACGCACATCAGTGCCCTGTGACAGTATCTCCTGATCGTATTACACACCTCAGCAGTGTTTCACGTCCCATTAATGCTCCACTCCCCGCCATTATCACTACATTGCCCACAGAAACTCACAGCTTTAATATGTAAGTGAAACAGTCATTTTCAGATGGGGGAGAGAGAAAGGAGGGTTGGGGGTTGGAGGGAAGGGGTGTGGGGTGTGGGGATGATTTAATGGCTAATCTTCTTAGACAGGCAGGCACCTCTTGTCCAGCAGGCAGGCAAGCAGCGTCCCGTGTCTCCTCCGACTCATTTCTGCACTTTAATGGTACATTTCTTAGGGGACCTCACTGTCTAATTAGAGGAATTGATAACCCCGCCATTTATTAACGAGGGCAATACATTTCAAAGTCATTAAAGATAACCACGGGATCATAAGTCTGGCTTTAAGCATCACTAGGTTTCACAGCCACCGTGTCGAGGTTGTAAAAGAAGAAAGGGGAGGGGGGAGAGAAAAAGCAATTCCTGCCTAGTCAACTGTAAAAGCTTAGTTATTAGAATCTTTAAAACGATCAGCAAGGAGAAAATGACATGACCAAATCTCCTTTTTCCTCTGAGTTAATGAAGAATTAGGGTTCCCATTTGGCGTATTAGAAGGTTTACGGGAGGTCAGGGCGTTGTGGAAAGTGTATATGACAACGGTGTCAATTTAGCCGCAGAGCAGCTCACAGGCCCGTGGCGGAACATCACTCACAGCTGTCACAACCACTTATCTTTCTCATTGTCACCAAACTAACAAAATTCAGGTCAAGATTTTTTTTCTCACACCCACTTGCCTCTGTTCATTTCACATTTCTTTTACAATGTGCTGAAGCCAACTCACTGTGAAAAGGCCTCCGTAATACTTTAAATGTATAATATTCAACACCTTTCTCCTGCACATTCTGTTATTTCGACTGCCAATGCATGAATGAATAACCACTTACTTCTCTGTTCTCTCACTGGAATGAGTGATAGATTCAAACATCTAGTTTCTGGAATGGCAGAGCAATAAAAAGCCTATTCTTCTCTATTGTTTGTATTTATTCCAGCAATATATCAAAGGTGCGTTTCTAAATATTCCTCACACACATGGCTTTCATTTAAAGGTGAGTATATACTTGAATAATCACATGAATCATAGGGGGGAGCACAACCTAACCAAGCTAAGAATGATGTGCTCAGAATGAGGAGTCAAGTGTAACGTGTTCAGTGCTGAAACCAATGAGGGGTGAGCTAACGCTAGGCTAGCATCAGGCTAATGGACCATAGCTACATGGCACTATTTCGGTGAGGCGTACAAAATGAACGTAAAGGAACTGCCTTGGCACATTTCATTTTAGGTCCTCATTCAAGCACACATACACACGCACAAGTAGACACATTTGTATATTTGTAACACGTTTTTAATACTGTGTCATTGAGTATGGTTACATGCACACAATAATACGATTATTGTGAATAGTCAGATTAATATAATAGTTTACATGACACACCTAATATCAGGTTAACTAATGGGACTTTGATAAATGCACAACATCCACCAATCAAAATAAACATTCAACCACAGTGACAATGTTATTTTTGTGAAGCATATTTAATTCGGACAAACTATTTCTAAGATGCATACTTTCATTTTTCTTGAACTCACTTCACTTGCTCAAAAGAAGGAAGCTTGCACTGCTCGTGCTAGCACGTGCTGATCAAATACAGCTGTAACTCTTATTAAGGCGTTTAATAAAAACAAAATTGCTCAGAAAACCATGTGTTTTAATCAGCGTTCGCTTATTTCGATTATGACCTTACGCCGATTAAAATAAGCAGATTAAGATGTTTACATGACTAATGCCATAACCAGCCTACTGCCATAATCAGTTTAATTGAAGTGGAATTTGATTTAGTCACATGCACAGAATCACAGATGTAGTTGCAGTGTACAGTGAAATACTGTACTTAAGCTCCAAGCTAAAAAAGTGCAGGTGTGAATGAAACAATAAAAAAGTACATACTATGATCTGAGAGGTAGCGGGCACGGGTGGATACTGTCAGGTCCTGACCGCAAGGAGGCCTCTGGCTTCTCTATGTTTGTCACGGTCAGGGCCTGACAGGACAGTTCTAGGCAACTCTATGGTTAATTTGTGTTTTGGTCCCCAATTAGAGGCAGCTGCTATGTGTTGTCTCTAATTAGGGATCCTATTTAAGGTGCTTGCCTTCCCAACTGTGTTGTGGGATATTGCGGTTGCGCTCTTTTTTTCTGGTTTATTGTTTTTGCGTGTCCCCAGCTCGGTAGCGGCAGTGGCGGTTCCTAGCCTGGAAGTGCCAGTGGCGGTTCTTAGCCCGGTATCGCCAATGCCGGTTCCCAGCGCGGTAGCACCAGTGCATGTCCCCAGCTCGGTAGCACCAGTGCGTGTCCCCAGCCCGGTGGCGCCAGTGCCGGTTCCCAGCTTGGTAGCTCCAGTGCGTGTCCCCAGCCCGGTGGCTCCAGTGCCGGTTCCTAGCCCGGTGGCTCCAGTGCCGGTTCCTAGCCTGGTGGCTCCAGTGCCGGTTCCTAGCCTGGTGGCTCTAGTGCCGGTTCCTAGCCCGGTGGCACCAGTGCCGGTTCCCAGCCCGGGCATCTGGTCCAGCTCCGGGGTCGGAGCTTCCCTCTGCGCCGGTGTTATTGTGAGTGTGTTGTTATTCCTGGCACTTCACTTGAGGTGGAGGTTAGATAATGCAAGGTAAAATTGGATTTTTGGGGCCGTGTTAAAAAGTTTTATTCCTCGTCTGTCTCATTCCCTTGTGTGTCTTTTGTTTGTGTTTCTGTGAATGTGATATGAGAGTTGTGTGTGTGTGTGAAAATAAGTGTTAATCTGAAGTTTGGATAATAAGTTTGGATATGTAGGGTTATCTTGGGGTTCCGTCCATCACTGCCAATCAAGAAATATTGAGAGCGGGATGTTATTTTAGAAAGTAGCGGCAAACTATAATTTCTGGAAATCTAGAGAACCGTTGATGATAAATATGGAGCATTATTCCATGACCTGCCGGGCAGCGTCTGGGAAACTAACGTTTTTGGGTACCGCTGGGATTGGTAGTGATGGAAAGTCGTTGAAAACGCATATGGATTGGTGAATGTGAGTACCTAAGATTTCTACGTTATATATGGATTCTGTGAATATATGAAAATGTGACAAGTTGTTTGTGTATAATCTATTTGATGAAGTCATAATTGGAAGGAATAATGATATGCAACTGTGCAAAGTATTCTGAGAGTTTAGAGTGGTATGTTGATGGATGATTTGATAGAGATAAGGTTAAAGCATTACATGACTGGGAAATAGTATCAAATTGATTGGCATATATCCACTTTTGGTAAAAGTATGCGGTATTGATATCGATGTAACTATAAAACGCTTATGGGATTTGTCAAATGTAAACTGAACGTTTTAACAGCTTGCTAAATTCAAATTGGAAAACCGGTCCTCCACCGAAAATAACCTTTTACAACCCACATATGGACTGATGTGAAGGTAGACAGTTGACGCCCTTGGACTGCATTTAACGATTTTTTTCAAACCCCTGTGAGGAGCCGATGATTTGTCTCTTCGTCAATGGTGAGTCAATAGATTTTCTAGCTAATACTGGCGCTGCAGTGTCTATCATAAACTCAAAATCCATGTCAAGGCCTCCCATGTCTAGTGAATCAGTCAGCAATGGGGAGTGACCATAAAAGATTTGTGCACGATGCCCTTAACTGTTAAAATGGGTAGAACATACATAAAACAGCAATTCATTTTCTGCATGTTATCCTATACATTTGGCAGGAATAATATACTCTGTATATTGGGGATTACATGGTACTATGCAAGGGACGTAAAGGATATTTTCTCAACTGACTGCACTCTATACTCCTCTGTAAACTTGTAGTCTCTATATACACGTTGCAAGACCCACTGGTTGATGCTTATTTATAAAACCCTCTTAGGCCTCACTCCCCCCTATCTGAGATATCTACTGCAGCCCTCATCCTCCACATACAACACCCGTTCTGCCAGTCACATTCTGTTAAAGGTCCCTAAAACACACACATCCCTGGGTCACTCGTCTTTTCGGTTCGCTGCAGCTAGCGACTGGAAAGAGCTGGAACAAACACTCAACCTGGACAGTTTTATCTCAATCTCTTCATTCAAAGACTCAATCATGGACACTCTTACTGACAGTTGCGGCTGCTTTGTGTGATGTATTGTCATCTCTACCTTCTTGCCCTTTGTGCTGTTGTCTGTGCCCAATGTTTGTACCATGTTTGGTGCTGCTACCATGCTGTGTTGTCATGTGTTGCTGCCTTGCTATGTTGTTGTCTTAGGTCTCTCTTTTGGTAGTGTTGTTTTGTCTGTCTTGTCATGATGTGTGTTTGGTCCTATATTTATATTTTATTTATTTGTATTTCTAATCCCAGCCCCCGTCCCCACAGGAGGTATTTTGCCTTTTGGTAGGCCACCATTGTAAATAAGAATCTGTTAACTGACTTGCCTAGTTAATTACAGTTTGAATAAATAAATAAAATAAGATCGTAGTTGTTGGAAAGAGAAAGGCAGTGTTAATTGGCACATATTCACTATTGGTTCTAATACAAGGTATCAGGTTCCGTGACAAATTAAAAAGCATGAATACCCTAACTATTTTCCGGGGAAGTGGGTAGTGTTACATTGGAGTATAATTAATAGAAGGCAGGTGTTAGAGCTGGGAGTGAAGAAAATGTATAATCTGTACACCGTTGAGAGAACTGCCCATAAGGACTGAAAATGTGTTTGTAGCAGTAAGAGATGAGATGAGTTATATTTATTGAATAGATGCTTTTTCAATGAAGTTAGAGCTACATTAAAGTAGAATTTAAAGTGGAATTTATATGTAACTTATAATGTAGTACAGAGCCTAACTTGGTTTTTCATCAAGATAATAAAACTATGAGGAGAGAAGAGCAGAAATAGTTTCATATGAGAGGTAAACTATTGCAAAGCCATGAAGAGACTAATAAAAGCGCATGAGCATTCTACCAATTCGGCTCGAATATGAGAAAATAATCTAATCAGGGATAAAATTTGGAAGCATTTCCTTGCTGACAGAAATTCCAATCTAATAGAGAAATTTAGGGATGCAATTGTGACTTGGCTCATTTAAATAAAGGCAGAATTAGAAGCTCCCTAGCGTAGTGATATTAGCGTCCTATAAACAGAAAAGCAAAACCGATAAAATCAAGATTAGTAGATGTACTCAGCGTAACTGCATTATTTACTATTTGTGAAATAAATGGAGTATGTAGTATACTACTTGGTCTTAAGATACAAATTAATTGTTATAACTAATTACGGCAGATGTTAAGAAAATGTTGAGCAATGTTTATTCACGTCATTCTTAGCTTAGCTAAATGGTATAGTCGTTGCGCGTTCTCAATGGTCATTGTTAAATGGGGTGCTTTGTAAATTCAAAAAAATTGCAATTTTGTTTGGATTTTAGAGCACTGGTCTGAATGATCCAGAGTGCAGAATAACTTGTTGAATTTGGCCAAGGTCAGTAACCGTTAGGGAAAATAACGTGTTTCAATTATTGCCAGCAGCACAGTTAGTCACTAACGCGTTGAATAACATGAAAAAAGCCTAACCAGCTCTGCTAGGGTGAGTAGAATGGAGAGTGAGGATGTGTTTTCTTGGCCAGTCTGAGATATGGCTTTTTCTTTGCAACTCTGCCTAGAAGGGCAACATCCCGGAGTTGCCTCTTCACTATTGACTTTGAGACTGGTGTTAGCGGGTACTATTTAATGAAGCTGCCATTTGCGGACTTGTGAGGTTGTCTGTTGACTTGTCTTTTTCTCAAACTAGACACTCTAATGTCCTCTTGCTCAGTTGTGCACCGGGGCCTCCCACTCCGCTTTCTATTCTGGTTAGAGACAGTTTGCACTGTTTTGTGAAGGGAGTAGTACACAGCGTTGTATGAGATCTTCAGTTTCTTGGCAATTTCTATCATGGAATAGCCTTCATTTCTCAGAACAAGAATAGACAGACGAGTTTCAAAAGAAAGTTATTTGATTCTGGCCATTTTGTGCCTGTAATCGAACCCACAAATGCTGATGCTCCAGATACTCAACTAGTCTAAAGAAGGCCAGTTTTAGTGCTTGTTTTCAGCTGTGCTAACATAATTGCAAAAGGGTTTTTGGCCCAAAAAACATTTCCACTGCATTTCAGCCCTGCCACAAAAGGACCAGCTGATTTCACACAGGTGAGAGTGTTGATGAGGACAAGGCTGGAGATCACTCTGTCATGCTGATTGAGTCAGAATAATAGACTGGAAAATTTAAAAGGAGGGTGGTGCTTGAAATCATTGTTCTTCCTTTGTCAACCATGGTTACCTGCAAGGAAACACATGCCGTCATCATTGCTTTGCACAAAAAGGGCTTCACTGGCAAGGATATTGCTGCTAGTAAGATTGCACCTAAATCAACCATTTATCGGATCATCAAGAACTTCAAGGAGAGAGGTTCAATTGTTGTGAAGAAGGTGTCAGGGCGCCCAAGAAAGTCCAGAAAGCACCAGGACCGTCTCCTAAAGTTGATTCAGCTGCGGGATCGGGCCACTACCAGCGCAGAGCTTGCTCAGGAATGGCAGCAGGCAGGTGTGAGTGCATCTGCACGCTCAGTGAGGCAAAGACTTTTGGAGGATGGCCTGGTGTCTAGAAGGGCAGCAAAGAAGCCACTTCTCTCCAGGAAAAACATCAGGGACAGACTGATATTCTGCAAAAGGTACAGGGATTGGACTGCTGAGGACTGGGGTAGAGTCATCTTCTCTGATGAATCCCCTTTCCGATTGTTTGGGCCATCCGGAAAACACCTTGTCTGGAAAAGACAAGGTGAGCGCTACCATCAGTCCTGTGTCATGCCAACAGTAAAGCATCCTGAGACCATTCATGTGTGGGGTTGCTTCTCAGCCAAGGGAGTGGGCTCACTCACAATTTTGCCTAAGAACACAGCCATGAATAAAGAATGGTACCAACACATCCTCCGAGAGCAACTTCTCCCAACCATCCAAGAACAGTTTGGTGACGACCAATGCCTTTTCCAGCATGATGGAGCACCTTGCCATAAGGCAAAAGTGATAACTAAGTAGCTCGGGGAACAAAACATCAACATTTTGGGTCCATGGCCAGGAAACTCCCCAGACCTTAATCCCATTGAGAACTTGTGGTTGATCCTTGTGGTGGACAAACAAAAACCCACAACTTCTGACAAACTCCAAACATTGATTATGCAAGAATGGCCTGCCATCAGTCAGGATGTGGCCCAGACGTTAATTTGACAGCATGCCAGGGCGGATTGCAGAGGTCTTGAAAAAGAAGGTTCAACACTGCAAATATTGACTCTTTGCATAAACTGAATGTCATTGTCAATGAAAGCCTTTGACACTTATGGAATACTTGTAATTATACTTCAGTGTACCATAGTAACTACTGACATAAAGATCTAAGAACACATTCTCAAAACATTTGGCCACGACTGTACATTACCTCCAGAGAGCCCAATTGTACCATTTCTCTGTTTCGTCTTCCATTAACGTAATCAAAACAAAATGCATCAAAAGTCAGCAAAGTCAAGTTGTTTTCATTTTTTACTGGAGAGAGCAATGTGTAGAAACGGCCATAGTGAAGTTGATTCATTTATTATACTGAACCTTGGGGCTCCCAAGTGGCGCAGTGGTCTAAGACACTGCATCTCAGTGCTAGAGGTGTCACTGCAGACAACCTGGTTCAAATCCAGACTGTATCACAACCAGCCTTGATTGGGAGTTCCATAGGATGAGGCACAATTGGCCCCACGTCATCCGAGTTTGGTCAATGTAGGCCGTCATCGTAAATAACAATTTGTTCTTAACTGTCTTGCATAATAAAAAACCTGATTTAGGTGAAGCTGTGCAACTAACCTTGAAAGAGAAATATGAGTAGAATATGAAGGAAGAATGTTAAAACAGAAAGCAGTATTTAATAGGAATTATTCATCAAAGGAATGAGTGTAATATTTAGGTAAGAAAAGGTCTGAAAAAAAATCCATCTACTATTTGTAAACTCTGGGTCATTAAAAGTTATTATGAAAACAAATTACTTGACCTCCCAGTGGTTGCATCTGTTTTTTTATCAAGTTTTTACCAGGCCTGCTATTAGGGCAGCACATGGGGAATAATTTCTATATTGCCAGTGTTCACTCCAATGATGTTACTTTATCACACTGGGGAATAGTCACAGCGCTGTAATGAAATAGTAGCTAATTCAAAGCACACAGCATCTATAACCTTGAGGTCTCAATGTCTTTTTCTCCAGTTAAGACATTAATTGCAAAATACTGAGAATAAAATGGAGACTGTTTTTCTCTGTTCTGTATGTCATTGTTCAAATGGAGGCTATTTACTGGAGTCTCATGCATATCCTTCTCTGAGAATACTGCTTATGTTGACAATATATTATAAAACAAATCATAGTTAATAAAACGTACCAGTCGATACAAGTATGTACTAACAGGTATCTATCTAGGTGCACATTTAAATAAACATATATAATGTTACCTTTAACTCAAGCTATACTGTCTGAAATTCTGAGCTGGAATAGAACAAAAAGGTAACTACCTATAAGCTAACACTGACACTCCTGTTTTACATTCTAGTGGGTCTCATTATAACTGGACTAGGTGTAAGTGTGCACCCTGAGTGAGTACCATAGGAGCCTGGTCAGGCTCTTTACCAGTATAATGAGGGATTTAGAAATGCAACTGTGTGACCCGTAACAGGTTTAGTTTACCCATTAGCTACTGCACATGCAGCAGCTACTCTTCCTGGGGTCAACATAAAACGTACAAATACATGACAAAGTGCAGAACAGTAATGGATAAAAACAACATAATATATTAGGTTCAATTCTAAAACAAATCAAAAATTTAAATCTGGTTATAATTGGGCGTCAACTCATGCAAGTCCCTTGACACAGCCAATGTGATCTGCTTTGTGTTCTATTCCACCATCACCTCCCTTCCGAACACCCTGTCTGACTCTGTAGCCAATGCAGTTATACTAATGTCTGACCCTAGCCCCACCTCCACCACCACCTTGGCAGTTGTTACCGCTTGTGACATAAACGTGGTGTCGCAACCAATCAAAGCCTTCCACGGTGACACGGAGGGTCTACCACAATGTCAGGCCACAGATCGACACAACAGGCATGGGGGAAGCCCGCATTGGCAAACCATATGAGCTCTGCCAAACCAGATCAATGTCACAGGCTTAGAACTAATGGCAGGATGGTGAACGAGGAGAGAAGTTTGTTTTTTGTCTGCGTTTAACTGTTAATTGTAGGAGGAAAGTGATTGGCTTTAATTTGATGCATCTGTAATTGGTCATTTTAAACAAAGTGTTATAATTTTAGATGGCTGCTAGTAATACAATATTTCTACTCAGACATTAATTAAACTGTCAGCATCAATTCGGGCCGAAGGTAGCCTAGCGGTTAGAGTGTTGGGCCAGTAACCGAAAGGTCTCTGGTTCAAATACCCGAGGCGACAAGGTGAAAAACCTGTCTGTGTCCTTGAGCAAGGCACTTAGCCCTAATTTGCTCCAGGGGCTGACCCTGTAGGTAGGCCGTCATTGTAAATAAGAATGTGTTCTTAACTGACTTGCCTAGTTAAATAAGGGTTAAATATAATAAAAAAATACAAGTCCAGGTTTAATGTATGATTATCTTATTCATTATGTAAAACAAGAATGCAAACGTGTATCAATTTGACCCTTATGGAGGTGCGATAAAACATTTTCTAAAATTAAGTACTACGCAATCATTAAACACATACTATATATTTCATTAACATCTGAATTCCATGCTCCCTTTTACAGTCTTAAATGCATTTTGCTGGGAGAAAAATCCTAACAAATTGGCTTTCCTTCAGATGTTTTCCTGCATTGAATGCAATTGGTCCATGTTACAAAGTGCCACGGCGGCTTCCCTTTCAGAAAGGCTGGCCCTAACTGGGTCTCTAGGGGCCCCCTGGATCTCTGGCCCCATCCACAACTCAACGGCACCTTCAGGGACTGGCACTCCACTGTTCTGTTAACCTCCAAGTTCATTATCAGAGGTCTCAGGGGTACACTGCTAACCAGAGACAGAAAATTAGGAGGTGTTCTGCTCAGCAGCACGGCATACTCAGCGCCATAAATGAAGGGAGATCAGTAACAGGGAAGGGAGAAGCCCGAGGGGAATACAGTCAACTTGCAGAGTAAGGTGCTTTTTAATATATATTTAGCATATACACCTGCTATGTTTTAGCCTGCAGAGGTGGTGTAGCGTAGAGCGGTGGAGTCATGGAGCTAGCTGCTCAAGGAGTCATTTGAAGTGATAAAGCACCGTCGAGCCTCCATGGCTTCTTGATGCTATCTGCTTGGAGACGAGGGATGGAGCTCAGCACCTCCATGCACCTGTGCAGGAACCATCATCAAGATCTGAGTGCATGCTGCCTGCTTTAATGTCCAACAATTTATATGGAACAGAGCAAAGGAAATAATCGCTCAATTGCTGAACATGCTGAAATATGTAGGGCCCTATTTTAGCTGTTGAGAAGAAGTGGTCTGTTATCGTTGTGGTGTTGCCAGAGAATGAAGAGAATAGATATGTTTTCAAAAGTGTTATTATACCCCAGTGGCTATGATAACTCTCAGCTACTGTTGAGTACAACACTGCTTCTCATTCCCTTTCCCGTTTTATTTCCAAGTAGGACATTACGATTGTATTATTGCACAAGCTGGACTTATACATAAAAAATGAGGGTTGGAACCATATAAGGATACACGGGCCCAAGATCCCATAATGCAGTGAAAGAACTATGAAGAAGAAACCAGACTAGACCTATTTCTTAGCTGATAATTTGTGCACAAACACAGGTGGGTCGGTGTGTGTGTGTGTGTCTGTCTGTCTGTCTGTCTGTCTGTCTGTCTGTCTGTCTGTCTGTCTGTCTGTCTGTCTGTCTGTCTGTCTGTCTGTCTGTCTGTCTGTCTGTCTGTCTGTCTGTCTGTCTGTCTGTCTCAGTCTGCTGTGGAACTCAATATGGTAGGAAGGAGAGGACAGGAGAGGGAAAAGAGGAGAGGAGAGGGGGAACAGGGAAGATATACAAAACTATTTTAACTGCTCAAACTTCATTAACTACTACTCCCTACTAAATCTCTTCCCTCAAGGTGTAGTAGCCAAGGCCAAAAGTTGCTTCCTTTACACAAACTTTTCTTAGTCAGGGACTTTGGGGTTGTTCTTTAAAATGATGGATTGTTTCCTACAGCAAGAGACTGGCTCTTAAATTAACATTATAAAGCTCTGCCCTACTATACACTAAACATTCCCCATAGGGCCAGAAAAACATCTAAGTGTTGTTGCTTCATGGCTCAGCCTTCCTCCCTCTCACTACTGGGGCTGATTAAAGTATTTTGCTAAGAGTGCAACAGACATTTTATATTCCTTTCACCAAGCAGAAATAAACAAGGTTTTCTGTCAGAATGCTGCCACACAAACAGAAATGAGATGTAGAGAGAACCCTGAAAGAGCTTAAAGCAACCTAAGCCTAAAGATCCTCAGAATACAAGGTAACCTTGTCTTTACTGGGACCTCACCAACAGTGGTAAAACCAATTCTATGAAATTGGTGTTACTATTTTAGGCCTTAGCTTTTACAACAGCATTGATTATAGATAGATACTGACAGTGGTGGGATTCAGTTGAGGCGAAACTCCTGTACGTCTGATACAGTGTGCATTTTCACTCTTGTTATTGCCCACCGTTACTGATTTGGCTGGGTGAAAACTGTTCAAGACATAACTCAAATGTTATCACCATAGCATACTGTAAAAGAGCAAATGTGGCAGGTGTATAGTAGAGTTGGCTGGAAAATATATTAATGCTTGACCTTTTAATGCTCTCAAATGCTACAAGCTGTGAACATCATACAACTACAATACAGAATCTTGGTTGACTTGCATGAATGCATTTTATGCCTGGTCTCAAGAGTGAAGGTTCTGTTAGCGAAATAAATAAATATACATGAATAAATAAATATATAAATAAGAGGGGGGGGGGGGGGTGGGGGGGGGTTGGGTGAGTGAGTGAGAAAGAGGGCGAGCGAGAGCCTCGGAGGACAGATCTGCTCAGATTTTAGTCTTTGAATGTTGCAAATTAAATTCCCTCGTCAAGGCTCTAATCATTCACAGCAGATGGGGGCTTAAGCTTGGTTTTAGATCCGCGGGAATTGTAATGGTTATTGTTTCTGTTTAAATAGGGAGATTATTGCATTTTAATAAGTCCTCTTTGGGACTTAGCGCAAAAATGTAGTGCCATGAATTACTGTAGATAGCTGTTACCGCGTACAGGCGGGAAAAAAGAAGTTACTAAATAATGGAGTGCCATGAATTACTGTAGATACAGTGCCTTCAGAAAGTATTCACACCACTTCACTTTTTCAAATTATTTTGGTGTTACAGCCTGAATAAAAAATGTATTACATTTAGATTTTTTTGTCACTGGCCTACACACAATACCCCATAATGTCAAAGTGGAATTATGTTTTTTATTTTTTTCCAAATGAATTAGAAATGAAAAGCTGAAATGTCTTGAGTCAATAAGTTTTCACTTTCTTTTTTATGGCAAGCCTAAATAAGTTCAGGAGTAAACATTTGCTTAACAAGTCACATAATAAGTGGACTCACTCTGTGTACAATAATAGTGTTTAACATGATTTCTGAATGACTACTTCATCTCTGTATCCCACACATACATTTATCTGTATAAAGGTCCCTCAGTCGAGCAGTGAATTTCAAGGTAGATGGGTGAAAATAAAAATACATTTTACAGACATTAAATATCCCTTTGAGCATGGTGAAGTTATTAATTACACTTCCGAAGGTGTATCAATACACCCAGTCACCACAAAGATACAGGCATTCTTCCTGACTAAGCTGCTGGAGACCGCTCAGATAAAACTGAGGATGGCTCAACAACATTGTAGTTACTCCACAATACTAAACTAATTGACAGAGTGAAAAGAAGTAAGCATGTACAGAATAAAACATATTCAAAAACATGCATTCTGTTTGCATCAAGACACTAAAGTAATACTGCAAAAAATGAGGCAAAGCAATTCACTTTTTGTTGTGAATACGAAGTGTTATGTTTGGGGCAAATCCAATCCAATACATTACTGAGTACCACTCTCCATATTGTCAAGCATAGTGTTGGCTGCATCATGTTATGGGTATGCTTGTAATCGTTAAGAACAGGGGAGTTTTTCAGGATAAAAAATAAACGGAATAGGGCAAAATCCTATAGGAAAACTTGGTTTAGTCTGAATTCCACCAGACTATGGGCGATTAATTCACCTTTCAGCAGGCCAAATCTACACTGGAGTTGCTTACCAATAAGACAGTGAATAATCCTGTGTGGCCGAGTTACAGTTTTGACTTAAAACTACTTGAAGATCTATGTCAAGACCTGGAAATAGTTTTCTATCAATGATCAACAACCAATTTTACAGAGCTTGAAGAATTTGCGCTTGTCACGATCCCTGTTCCCTGAGTCTGTGTTTGTCTGTCTTGTTTGTTTATTGTCCGTCTCTTGGTACCGGGGTCAGTTGCCTGGTTACTGATGAGTGGGCGGGGCTACATTCATCCGGAGCCTGTCATGAGCACTACACACCTGTTCCTGATCTGCGGTCATCACTATTTAAGAGACGACCTGACATCCAGTCCCCGCCGGATCGTTAAGTCACATAGTATGTGTATCTGCGTACCAGCCATCTGAGTTATATATATTGTACCAGTTGTTAATATTGCTTCGCCTTATTATACCTTGCTCAGTAATCCCGTCTGTACTCTGTTTAGGAATCCTGCCTGGATATACCCATCATCACGCCGCCTCCTACTCATCTCTCCCTCCACTCACCTAGGATACGGATTCGAACAATCACGGACCACTTATCTGCCACCTACCTGGAAACTCAGCCACCAACCTACCAACTCCCTATTCTACCACATCCTCTTCAACAATTCCCGATTACCACTCTTCAATAAATATCACCATATACTTACATTGCCGGTCTGCGTTTGGGTTCCTATTACAAATCCTGACAGTACGATCCGGCCAAACATGAATCCAGCGGACCTGGACAATGTTCGTCAGGCTGTCTCACACCAGGGAGCCATACTGGGTCAGCATGGTTCAGCACTCCAGGAGATCATGACGAATCTGCAAGGTCTAGCGGTTAGAATTTCCGCTATTCAGAACCAACTCGGCATTCCTACTGTTCCACCTGTCGCTATACCAACCCCTGCACATTCGGAGGCCACCCCAAGTCCTGTTCCTGATCGAGAACCCTGGGTACCCCCTCCTGAAAGGTATGATGGGGATCTTGGGCACTGTCGATCGTTCCTAATGCAGTGTGGTCTGGTTTTTGAACAACAGCCCCGTACTTACGCAACGGATAGAGCTAAGATTGCATATATGGTCGGTCTGCTTCGTGGTGAAGCCTTGAAGTGGGCATCTGCAGTGTGGGAGAAACAGGACCCGATTACTAATTCGTACCTTGCCTTTACCGATGAGATGAGGAAATTATTTGATCACCCGGTCCGTGGTAAGGATGCATCCAAGCGATTAATGTCACTGCGCCAGGGAACACACAGTGTGGCCGAATATGCAATTACATTTCGCACACTAGCCGTGGAGAGTGGGTGGAATGAAGAATCGCTACAAGCAGTTTTCGCCAACGGATTGAGTGAACAAATCAAGGATGAATTAATATCCTACCCCGAACCGTGTAATTTAGAGGAATTGATCACGTTGGCTATGCGTGTGGATAACAGGTGTAGGGAGCGCCGGAGAGAGAAGCGACGAGTAGAACTCACGGCTCAACAACCAATCAGAACAACGGGACCCGAGAGAGGAGCGAATTGTTCCCCAAACCATTCATCACGGGAGACGACTAAAGAAATGAGAGAATCCGATCCTGAACCCATGCAACTAGGTCGTTTTCGCCTTAATGAAAAGGAACGCCAGCGCCGGAGAGACAACAATAGCTGCCTATATTGTGGTGATCCGGGACATTATCTGGCGTCCTGCCCACACAGGCCGGCAAACCGGCAGGCTCGTTAGACGTGGGGAGGATCCTAGCGAGCCAAACTGCCGATATCCCCTACTCTCGTTCCAGAACTCAATTCCACGCTACTATATCCATTAAAGGTCAGTCTTTTAAATTTCAAGCATTGATTGATTCAGGTGCAGATGACAGTTTCATCGATGCAGAGTTGGTGAAACAGCTGGGGCTCTCCACAGAAATCCTAGAGGAGGTCATTGAAGCAAATACCTTAGATGGCAGGTTACTAGCCCGGGTCACGTCTAGAACTGAGCCGGTTCAGTTGTTACTGTCGGGCAACCATTCGGAGGAGATCAGTTTCCTTATAATCCACTCTCCTCATATTCCTCTCATTTTAGGTCACACCTGGCTGGTCAGGCACAATCCCACCATCGATATGAGGACAGGCCAGGTAACCAGCTGGAGTTCTGCATGTCATGCTAACTGTTTGAAATCTGCATGTTCACAATCTATGCGCAGCCAGGTAAATGACACTCAGCTCCCTGACTTGACCCACGTGCCAGTGGAGTATCACGACATCGGTGAGGTATTCAGCAAACAGCGAGCTCTCTCCCTACCACCTCATCGCCCCTACGATTGCGAGATTAAGTTGATTCCTGGCTCCACTTACCCCAAGGCCCGACTCTACAGCATCTCTAAACCGGAACGGGAGGCTATGGAGAGTTATATTAAGGAATCTCTGACGGCTGGTCTCATCCGCCCCTCATCCTCACCTTTTGGAGCCGGATTTTTCTTTGTGGGTAAGAAGGATGGAACCCTTAGACCTTGCATTGATTATCGGGGATTGAATGATATAACTGTAAAGAACAAGTACCCTTTGCCCTTGATGAATACAGCCTTTGACTCACTTCAAGGTTCAACTGTTTTTACTAAACTTGACCTTCGTAACGCATACCATTTGGTCAGAATCAAGGAGGGGGATGAGTGGTTGACAGGCTTCAACACACCCATGGGTCACTTTGAGTATTTAGTCATGCCATTCGGACTAACCAATGCCCCTGCTGTTTTCCAGTGTCTGATCAATGACGTGTTGAGAGACATGATTGGTCAATTTGTTTTTGTATACCTGGATGATATCTTGATTTTCTCCAAGGATCCCTCGGAACACATACAGCATGTTCGACAGGTACTCCATAGGTTGCTTGAGAACCGGTTATATGTCAAAGCTGAGAAATGTGAATTCCACGCACTCACCACCTCCTTCTTGGGATACATAATCTCCGAGGGACAGGTTCGGATGGATCCGGCGAAGCTTGAGGCGGTTCTGGAGTGGCCGAGGCCGGACAGCAGAAAACAGCTGCAGAGGTTTTTGGGGTTTGCAAATTTCTACAGACGGTTCATTCGTGACTATAGCCGGGTGGTTACACCATTAACTACTCTCACCTCCAGTGCTAGATCCTTCACATGGACCCCGGAGGCTGAACAGGCATTTTTGGATCTTAAAGGACGGTTCACCTCAGCACCCATTCTCTCCCAACCAGATCCTGCCCGGCAGTTTGTGGTCGAAGTGGATGCTTCAGACGTGGGAGTAGGAGCAGTCCTGTCTCAACGATCCATCGAGGACGGTAAGCTTCATCCCTGTGCTTTTCTTTCTCGCCGTTTGTCCCCAGCGGAGATGAACTACGATGTAGGTAACCGAGAGCTGCTTGCGGTCAAGATCGCCTTAGAGGAGTGGCGCCATTGGTTGGAGGGGGCAGAACTACCATTTGTGGTCTGGACAGACCACAAGAACCTAGAATATGTGCGATCTGCCAAGCGACTCAACTCACGACAAGCCAGGTGGGCTCTATTTTTTGGACGTTTTAATTTTTCCCTAACCTACAGACCCGGTTCTCGGAACATTAAGCCTGATGCTCTGTCCCGCGTGTTCAACAAAGAGGAGGAAGTATGTCCACAACCGGATACCATCATACCTAAGAATTGCATCCTCGGGGCTGTTATGTGGAGGGTTGAAGAGGAGGTTAAGACTGCTCTCCGGAATAATCCAGGTCCAGGTAATAGTCCACCGGGCTGCCTTTTCGTTCCCGAATCTGTCAGATCAGCCGTGTTACAGTGGGCACATTCCTCTAAACTTGCATGTCATCCTGGTATAGCTCGAACCATGTCCTTTCTTAGGAGACGGTTCTGGTGGCCTACCATGAGAGAGGATACCAAGACTTTTGTTTCTGCTTGTCCTACCTGTGCACAGAACAAGGGTTCCAACCAGCCCAGTGCTGGTCTTCTGCGTCCTCTACCCATACCTCGTCGCCCCTGGTCCCACCTGTCTTTGGATTTTGTCACTGGTCTACCGACTTCAGAGGGTAACACAGTCATACTTACCGTGGTTGATCGTTTTAGCAAATTTGCTCACTTCATTCCCTTACCTAAGCTCCCCTCAGCCAAGGAGATGGCGGCCCTGCTGGTCAAGGAGGTATTCCATGTCCACGGTCTCCCTTGTGACATCGTGTCCGACCGTGGTCCCCAGTTTACATCAGCTGTGTGGAGAGATTTCTGTTTGGCCATTGGTGCAACCGTGAGTTTGTCTTCTGGATTCCATCCTCAGACCAATGGTCAGGCGGAGAGGGCTAACCAGAAGATGGAGACGACCTTACGGTGCATGTCCTCATCCAATCCCACATCTTGGTCCTCTCAGCTTCCCTGGGTGGAGTACGCCCACAACACACTCACCACATCAGCCACAGGTATGTCCCCATTTCAATGCCTCTACGGCTACCAACCCCCCCTGTTTCCGTCCCAGGAGAGGGATCTGTCCGTGCCATCCGTCCAAAACCACATCCGTCGATGCCATCGGACCTGGCATCGTGCCCGGGAGGCACTACTCAGGGCTTCCGACCAATACCAACACCAAGCTAACCGTCACCGTGCACCTGCTCCATCCTACACCGTAGGAGATAAGGTATGGTTATCCACCAAGAATCTGCCACTTAAAACTGATTCTCGCAAACTGTCCCCCAAACACATCGGGCCGTTCGTGGTAGAGGAAGTAATCAACCCTGCGGTGGTCCGATTAAAACTTCCTCGTACCCTCAGAGTTCATCCTACTTTCCACGTGTCCTGCATTAAACCGGTTCGCCTCAGCCCTCTTCTACCTCCGCCACCTCGACCTCCTCCTCCCCGCATCATTGATGGTAGCCCCGCCTACACGGTGCGACGAATTTTGGACTCTCGACGCCGGGGTCGGGGGTTCCAGTACCTGGTGGACTGGGAGGGTTATGGTCCTGAGGAGAGGTGCTGGATTCCCCAACGCCAGATCCTGGATGCGGGCCTGATTCGTGAGTTCTACCGCCGTCAGCCTGGGGCTCCAGGTGGTCCGCCCGGAGGCGTCCGTCGGGGGGAGGGTACTGTCACGATCCCTGTTCCCTGAGTCTGTGTTTGTCTGTCTTGTTTGTTTATTGTCCGTCTCTTGGTACCGGGGTCAGTTGCCTGGTTACTGATGAGTGGGCGGGGCTACATTCATCCGGAGCCTGTCATGAGCACTACACACCTGTTCCTGATCTGCGGTCATCACTATTTAAGAGACGACCTGACATCCAGTCCCCGCCGGATCGTTAAGTCACATAGTATGTGTATCTGCGTACCAGCCATCTGAGTTATATATATTGTACCAGTTGTTAATATTGCTTCGCCTTATTATACCTTGCTCAGTAATCCCGTCTGTACTCTGTTTAGGAATCCTGCCTGGATATACCCATCATCACGCCGCCTCCTACTCATCTCTCCCTCCACTCACCTAGGATACGGATTCGAACAATCACGGACCACTTATCTGCCACCTACCTGGAAACTCAGCCACCAACCTACCAACTCCCTATTCTACCACATCCTCTTCAACAATTCCCGATTACCACTCTTCAATAAATATCACCATATACTTACATTGCCGGTCTGCGTTTGGGTTCCTATTACAAATCCTGACAGCGCTTCTACAAAGTATTGACTCAGGTGTGTGAATACTTATGTAAATGAGATATTTCTGTATTTTTTTTTCAATACATTTTCAAAAATGTCTAAACCATGTTTTCACTTTGTCAAGGGGTATACATACTTTTTGAAGGCACTGTAGCTGTGTGTGTGTGTGTGTGTGTGTGGGGGGGGGGGGTTTGATCAAGTTATTAAGCAATGGAGTTCCATGAATCACTGTAGATAGCTGTTACCACATGCAGCGGGGGAAAAATCTAGTTACTAATTGTGACAAGTTGCTCTTCCTCTCTCTCCAACCCCTCCTCCCCTTTTCCGGAGATGGCTCCGAGTGTATTTACCACCAAATTAACTATGTGCCGTGGGGATAATATTTTCATTCGACAGGGGGGAAGGGAAAGGAGCTTGGCTGTGGATTTTCATTAAAATGACATCTGTTCAGCAATTTCGGCAAAGTAATTCTGCTGAAAGTTTTATCAGCTAATTTTAATTATTCACTCCACTGAGTCGAATACAGGATTCATCATGTTGAATTAATACATTCAACACAACTTTTTTTCTCCCTCCCTCTCTTCCAAATAGAAGGAGGGAAATAAGCAATCAACAAATTGAATTGTCATGCACCGGGTTAAAATGTGATTCGTTAATTACAACAACAAAAAACTATATTGTCTTTCTATATTTTGAAGAATGAGGTGGCTCAGAAATTCACAGACGGGGATTAAGTTCAGAGCACCCCCATATGCGCGGACTTAACAGCTTCTAGGTGTGGTGTGTCATTTGGTTACCGCTGTGACTGGCCTTTTCCCCATGTTTATACACAGTTGTAATAAATTGTGTTAGTTTCAGTTGCCTCACTATGTCCATTGGGCATATAGCCTTTAAGCTCAAATCTTTTGTGACCGTTTCAGGGGACATTTAATTTCTCACAAGGCCCTCTAAAGCATTCATGACTGTGAGAATGAAAGCGCTTTTAGGTACAGATTAAAAGCTAACACCTTATCTAATGAACATTTTCACCATGAAGGAGTGTAGCTCAGTCTGAGATGCTACTGCTTCAGCACAGAGCCAGCACTAACCAGCGATAACACTGGAGCAGAGGGAGAATCACAAGACCTCCCGGTCAAAGAGTGCGCATTCAAAGAGAAGCACATTCAAAGACCAAACTTTTCAAAGACCTCCCATTCAAGGACCTCTGGCTTCCCAGTCAAGCTACCGCAGGTTGCTGCTGCTGCAATAGGTCCGAGTAGAAACTCAAAGACCTAAGGCTCATAAAATATGATTGATTTTTTTCCCTCTCTTCTATTCTATCTTTTCTCCTCAGGTAACTTTCCTTAGCAACTTGTCCATGTACTGTAGACTATCACCTTGCCTTGCAGTCCTGATGCACATCAGCACACAGAACAAATGAGACGCCAAGGCAGGGAGAGACAGGCAGATGACTGCAAGTTTTTTTTTATGGATGTAAAAAACAACATACATGGTTGTTCCACCTTAAAAGTCGACAGAGTAAAAGGAAGTAAGGACATCCGGTTAGGTGTTCCAACTTAAATTGAGGTGAGGTGGTCTCTGTCATTGCCAAACCCCTGCAGTGAGCGTGTGCAAATCTAATTAACCTACTTCCTCTTTGCCAAAAGGCCAAGCTAGAATGACTCAGTCACAGTCATCATGTTATGAAATGTCCCTTACATTAGTGTACATGGGTGAAGGACTGCTACTTCTGACCTCGGTCAGCCAATCAATTTCTATTATTGACTCACTGCTCCTTTTTTATGAAGCTACTGCTAAAATTCAATCCCGCAATCAAATATTTGCCTTCCCTAAAGTCACAGGTTCTCACCCAACATCCTTCCGGCAAACAATTTAATATGGAAGTGTGATGTACTTATGAATATGTCTGCAGGAAAGCCAAAATGTCAAACCTTTTAAACTATCTGTTTATGGTAGAGAAATGATAGCACATAAATAAAAGTAGCTAGCAGTGTGATGCCTAACCATCTGAGTGACTGAATGATTGGAAAGCTTTCTTTGACGGCTCTCCGCTTCACTCCCTACCTCCAAACCCCACACAGCTGAATGTTTTCCCTCTCTGGAGGCCTGTATCGGTTATCAAATGTAATAAATAAAGCAACTGAAATCTGTCTACTCTTCATCTTCCCTTGCTCTCCCAGGGATTTCAGCAAGCTGGCAAATTACCATTTCCTGGCGCCATATTCCCAAGACGCAACGGTGCTGCTTTTCTTCTCTTCCTGATGGAATCAGATGAGCACAACCAAGGGAGACATTGTTATCCACTGGCTAGGATCTTTAAAAAAACAAGGCATTACCACGACAGCCCGCTCTGACAGCTCGCCATATGAGAATATACGTCAAGACAGCAGCGAAAAATAATAATATATATTTTTTAAATTCAGTTTAAAAAAAATCCCTTTATGTATCATGGATTGTAATAGCGTGAAAATATTGCTTTCCATTCCCTTCTGTAAGCTGTGTGTATAATGCACTTTCTAGAATGACTCTCACTTCCAACAGAATAGGTGAATGCAGCAGCAGCAGTTGAAATGGAAAAATGATCTGCAAATTGAAATGGTTCCAGATCTATAGGAATAGGAATAAAAAGAGCATTTTCAAAATACGTATCTAAGCGGAAAAAAGAAGGGGGGCCCTAAGTGTGAAAGTAAATGTATAGATCTGTGCTAGGCGAGGAGGATATGAACGCTCCTTCTGGCAGGGCACTTGTAGTACAGCGATTTCATGGATTACAGGGTAAATCTGTGGAGAGAGGAACACCAAAGATCAGCTCCCTGTGGGGTGCAGGCTGTAGCAGAAGAAGAGGGAGAAAAGACAGAATTTTCCATCTCATAAATTTTATGGATAGCAAATATTCTTTAACGCTACGCAGAGAGTGGTTCAACTTACTGTGTCTCGTGATCTCATTTGAAGAAGAAAAAAAAAGTGGGGGAATGGGACTGCCATTTCCCCGCACAGCAGAACATATTGCAGAGGTGAAAATGTATATTTTCATGAGCATCATTAGAGATCTTCAGACATGATAACTCAACTGAATGAACCGCTTGGTGGTGATGTTGTCTCACCAGGGCCCTAAGAGTCTATCTACAAGTAAAGGTTTGAATTTCATTTCGATAACACAGCTACCTCTCTCCTTGAAGCTACATTTCAAATTTGACAAAAGAACCACTAGAGAACATTCTGATCTTGTTACAGTTAAATATGTGTTAAAAAAACACTTCTGGATGTGCGAACAGGGGCCTTTAAATTAACTTGTATCCAGATACACGACTGTCTAGGCTGCTAGCAGCAACAATGTGACCTTTTACCACTGAATTATAATTCAACTAGACTACTCTCTAACGGATTATAATTCAACTAGACTACTCTCTGACTGATTATAATATGAGCCAGACCTGCGATGCTTCTCTGCCTGAACAATAATTGGCAGCATAAATCAATTCATGATGGGGGGACAACATGGTCTCCTTTTTGAACGGAACGACCCATTGACATTGCAGCAATGAATGCCGCTGAATCAAATAAACCACATTGACAGGTAGTAAAAGAGATTCTCATGTCACAATTAATCTATAGTGAGGCGTTTTGATGTTCTATGTGGTAGTGGGTGTGTGTGTGTGTGTGTGTGTGTGTGTGTGTGTGTGTGTGTGTGTGTGCGCATGCGTGTGCGCAGGTCATGGTTTGCATGGTTATGTAAACGCGGATGTTATAGCTCTTGGCTCAACTCAATCCTTTAATGGCTTCTTAGAAGGTTAGATCAGCAGCAGGATGAAGCTATAGGTCTCACCTGGTGACTGAAAATTGGGATGGGAGGTTACTAACCAGCAATCCAATCCAAGGGGATAATTGGCCTCAGCTCCAATCCAACCCAGTCTCTTAAACGGCATGTAATCCACTCAACCAGCCTGTCACAGCAACAATGAACTCCTGGCTCTCTGCTTCCCTCCTCCACCATCACTCCCACCCCTAGGGCCCGCCAACGCTATCCATCTCAGGAACACTTCAATAGGCTACCTGGCCTCCTGCTGCGCCCATTATCCGCTAAGTAGTTCTAAAAGGATTGGAGAGGGAGAGGGAGAGAGGCTTTCACAGGAGAGATGCAATTAGGGCTCGAGAAAATTATCACAATTTAGATTTCCTCTGTGTGTCTCCCTAAGAGTGCTGCTGTCAGAGAGGGGTCACTAGAGTACAAATACAGTACAGGCACATGGCTGAACACACTGCATACTAGCTAAATCCCATCTCCATTCACCACAGGTAACCAGAGGCAGAGTATTTGCCTGGACTAACATTCCATTGTGGATATCTCTGGCTGGTTCTCTGGAGTAGGAACTGTTGTGACAAGCCATATTAGGGAGTGAGTTAATCAAGTAGCACAAATTCAACCCCACTACCTCCCTGATTCCCACACAAACTCTCTCCCCATGTTCACTCAATAGAGCTATGTGAAAGGAATTAGCAAATAAGGACACCAGAGACAGAGACAGGCTTGTTTTATCCCATTTAGTAATTTGGGATGTACAATGTACATACAACACAATCAATACTTCTTAGCATTACCCAATGAATTAGTGTTCTGCTACGTAGCCTATGTGTTAACGTGGGGTCATATCCGGTTCTAATGTATCTTCAGAGTTATAAAGGTTGCTATCTAAACTTAACGGAATAATGACGCCATTTAAGTACACGTGAAGAATTACCAAACTAACACAAACAAATCCAAGACTAGGTGTATACACCACACTACTCTCCATAATAGTGTGGAACTCCTGAGAAAATAAGAGGGGGAAAGGGTAGTGAGGCAATCACTGCTTGTTCCCATTCGTACCATAGCAGGGACAGTGGATAACATCGCTCTGTGGGAACCATCTAATTCTAACCTGCACATAACTCTGTCTGGAAATCAATAGGAGGACAGTCCAGTGGAGACTGCCATCTTGTGCAGTGCAGCGGACTGACTGTAAAACAGACAGCGAGAGACAGACGATACTCTCTCTGGTACCCAGCAGCTATGATATCCATCCTTGGTGGTTCACTTGACATTTACTTGCCCCGCTTTTCCCGGAGCCTTCTCCTTCCCTAACTGCCAGATCTCTAACTCTCTGGGGTCTGCCAACTTACTGGGTGAACAGATAACAAACCTGTCAAGGCGGGTTGGGGGATCCAGGGCCGGGACTGGCTGGGATGGGGGTACAGGGGTTGATGTGTTCCAGACGGGGTCTGTGTGTGTGTGTAAATGTGTGGTAGAGCAGTGGAGGTGGGTTGTGGATGACATGAGAAGCCCTCTGAGGCCTGGGAGAACCAGCTGTAAGGTATACAGCGTCAGCCGGCTAGCTACTTAAATGGGTCCAGCACAGCCCAGATGGATTAGATCTCTCACTACAGACATTTTCAAATGGCTAGTCACCTTTTTCCTCTCCATTTCACCTATTCTTTACAAGGTGGATCCATAATCCACCCCTCCTCCTTCCCATCCAGTCAAAGGAGCTGTCAAGACTCTTTCTTAAGCCTATCATAGAGACAGGTGAGGGGTGGAAGGTTAAGGTGGGATGGGAGTGCCTTGGGGGCTGAGAGCTGTATAACATTCATGTTGATGGTGTCCCAAGGGGTGAGGAAATGTCACTGCTCTCCTGCTACAGTGGAAATTATTCTACCAATAGAAAGGACAGAGAGAGAAGCAGAACATTGCCTTTGTAAAGCAGCATGTCAATGACTCATATTATAGCATTTCAGCCCACTCTGACACTTCTTTTTCCAATAGAATCCATGCAACAAAAACATGGATTTCAGCTGCAACAGGTATACCTGCCTCCTTTCTAAGTTCAGTCGTTAGACAGCACAGTACTCACGTAAACTCAATTTATAAGTATATAAGCCAATCCTCCCGAAAACCAACTACACTAAATTGGTAGATCCGGGTTTATCCCTTAATGCTCCTTTAAAACGAGTTAGGGTTACAAAATGTGTTGATAACTGACTTACCCGAGAGCAATATGTTACATGTTACATTCATGCAAATGTACATGCCGTTTAGGGGACTATTTAACAAGGTGATTGAATTAAAAGTACTCTATTGACTCGAACATAAGGAGTTCAATTAACCAATAGTAACGACACTAGCACATGCTATCAGAGTGTTAAATCTAAGGATAGGCAACATACACAACGTAGACAAAGAAAACCAAACACAGAAGGACTTCTATCCCGTAAAACACAGAGGATTGTCAAAACGACTTCTAATTGTGACGGAACATGTCGGGGGTTTTAGGCAAACCAAGCGAGGTGTCCCCTTCTGAAACTGGAAAGATAGAAATGTCCCTGGGTGGTGCTAAAAATTGCACATCAATTACCTGAAGCAGTGAGGAGTATCCTCTCCATCCACATCCGAGATGCAGAACCAAAATGTCAATAAACCAGCCATTCAAAGGTTATTCTTTAGAGTAAGGAAATTGTTAAGAAGAGTGAAAACGCAGGGTCAAGAGTAACTTCAATAAATTATAGCTGAGCATCCATTTTACATGGCCGTTGTTCTGTATTCAAATCATGATGACTTGGCAGTAGAATGTGAACTATTCTACAATAAATGGCCTCTTGAAGCATACCAAGCCTGTCTAAGGACTTAGCCAGTTTATGACAAACCACAACCTCATCACTGCCTCGATACAACTACAGTTGAATAAATGCATATCGTTTGGCTAAGGGTTAGCAGAAGCTCGAGTTAGGGAAAAAAAAGCATAGGGTGAAATCGAATATGCGAAAGAGAGAGAGAGGGGATAAAACATCGTAACAATACCCCAGCATGCAGTCTAGCTGCCTTCTTCTTTCCACTTTGCTCTGTTTTTCAAAAAGCCCACATAATGCTAACAGGAAAGAGGAAAAAAATGTAAATACAAAAGCCTGTGTTCTCATTTTGGGTGTGAAAGCACCACTAGGGCCACTGGAACCTGCTTGATTTCCCCAGTCCAATTATATATCTATGTGCTCAATCCTTCCAGAATAGCAACAGCACGCCCAGGGACACCGTCTGCCTAAGCGCAGCGTGCCTAATGGAGTCCCAGAAGTTGACTCCATTTCATTGCTCCTAACTAATGGGCTGTGATATTTTCCCAAACTGACTGCTGCTCTGCCCCCAGGAAGCTAATCTAGTCAGTGCTGTGGAGCTAGGGCCCAGCCCGGCCCAACAGACAGACAACATCATGTCAGCCCTTAGCCAGCCAGCCCACTACAATGCATAATTTCCCACAATGAACCCCTTATTCTATTCTACCTACTGATGCTGGCTGACGGCTGCCGCTGTTGCCACCCCCTGCCAACGCCCCACGTACCCGCCCACGTTCCCTATTCCCCTCCCCATGCTCATTAGTGCTTTCTGGCCGGGTGCTGATTGTCATACGGCCCCTGTGATGCCAGCTTCTCCCTGTGAGCCTGGCCTGCTGTGATGAATTTAAGATGCCTTTTATCTAACTGGGCTGAGGAGATGCAGGGGAGAGGCAGAGGAAGGGGAAGCGTGGGACTAGAGAAGGCTGGAGCCATCAGACTGGACTGCTGAAGGAAACTCTAAGGCTAGATACCTATTGGTCTCCAGTGGAAGCTCATATCCAGGATGCTATGAGGAGAAATGTTCAGCCATAAATTCAATGGAATGGGTCCCTGTTTAGCCATATCGTAGCCACTGAGCCTTCATCCAGATGGCTGCGGGACACACCAGTGGTGCCATACAATCACTGGCAGAGTGTCAGCATGGAGGAGTAAATATGAAGGTCTTTTTATATTTTCATATAAACACCAGGGCTGCTTGCAATGACTTTTTCCTCTATGCTTCCACCATTTTGAAGGCACATGTTTAAATGAATCCCGCACCCTTTGAGCGTGTACAGTATAATTGTAAGTCATTATATCATATAAATTGATTTGGGGATGATTTCCCGACATTAAAATTGCTACTTATTACAGGGGGGAGAGAATGAAATAAGAGTTGAACATTTGCAATTATTATTTCTGTGAGGTTCAAAGTCAAGAGACATTAAAAGTGGGTTTAGATATTGTAACACTGTGTTAAGTGCACAGAAATGTAATTAAATGATGGCAAACTGCACTAAAGCAGAATAATGTCCCTAAAATGTAATTTCACAAAAATAAACATTTTCCATTTAATCAGGGCCCTCTTTCACGCTAAATCTCATCCGGAGACACAACGAGTCCATTTCAAGAATAAAGGACGGGTAGGGGAATAAAAACCTGAAATTGTCTGCTTTTATGGGGTGCGTGTAGAGGTTAATTATTTTCCTAATTACGTCTAGAAACGTCAAACATTTGTTTTTCCCCTAATTGACAATGAAATTAACAGTGGACTACATTAGCCACAGAGGGTTGTTCTCCAACCCATTGTATAATGCTTAAAAGTGGCTTTCACATGCATTATGTATAAAAAGCAATTACTGCGCCGTTGTTACTCTGTACTACCTTATAGCCATTGAAAATCAGCCGTGTAAATTCATCCACGACAAGAGGCAAAACTCTAATTACTCCCAACATCCAGCCGCCTAAAGTGGATGCACTTAAGAATGAAAAGCACAAAGAAAACTCTAAATGCATGACACCACCAGGATGCCCACCAGAGGAGGCTGGTGGGAGGAGCTATAGGAGGATGGGTTCAATGTAATGGCTGGAATGGAATCAAACACATTGTTTCCATGTGTTTGATACCATTTCAGGTATTCTATTCCAGCCATTACAATGAGCCTGTCCTCCTATAGCTCCTCCCACCAGCCTCCTCTGATGTGCACACACACAAAGGAGAGGTGAGCTACAGTACTAGGTACTAGGCTCCATAAGCTCATCATCATGGCATACTGCAGTGTACAGTATACTGTCTCTCCCTATCCCAAGACAACCAGCAGTGTTCTACCCCAAAGTGCTGTTCCAGCTGCTGATTATCATATATTCTCTGGGCAAGCCTTCACTGCATTGATCTCATTTGGCCAGGGAGATAAGGCCCTAATGGGATAGAGGGAAAGGCTTGGAATCAGATGGCCCTGGCCTAGGCTAGTTAATGCCGGGCTAATTTACCTCTTTCCTGGGCAGCTTGGGCTGGGGCCAAGGGGCTGGTAGAGGCCAGGTGCTGAGGGACAATCCTGGGTTAATCCTGTCCAATCCCCTGGTCTGTGTAGTGCTGCCCTCTGACCTCTCTCTGTGGCCACAACACTGCAAGGGTGACTCTCTTTAAACGGGTCAGAGACAATACTCAAATTGGTTTACAGAGGATTGAATACACCACAACATTATAATGCATCTGTTAGGCTGTAGAATAGATCTATGAGAATGCTCTCTAGGCAGGCTGCATTATTATTAATAGCTCACTGAAAGCCATTTAGGTTATCTGTTGCCATCTTATGTGGCTTCTTCTTGTTAATGTGCTAGTTTAGTTTAACCAATTTATGGGTAAAAAAAAAACTAAAATTAAAAAATGTATCCGGACATTTCTTATATCACTCAGATATAGGACAGACAATTTCTTTAGATTTATTTTTGGACAGTCTGTTTTTCCATGTATGAATGTGTTATTCAATGTGTTTCTATGGGCTAATAGCAGTAGGACCGAAAGCAATGTTTCAAAAAATAATGTAACATATAATTTTTGATACCTAAACTGGTCCTAACATTCTAAATCAAATATTTGACGAAGGAAACCGCTAAGGGAATTCGCCATGAGGCCAATGGTGACTTTAAAACAGTTACAGAGTTTAATAGCTGTGATAGGATAGAACTGAGGATGGATAAACAACATAGAAGTTACTCCATAATACTAACCTAATTGACAGAGTGAAAATAAGGGAGCCTGTACAGAATAAAAAATATTCCAAAACAAGCGTCCTGTTTGCAACAAGGCTCTAAAGTAATACTGCAAAAAAAAAGTGGCAAAGCAATTAACTTTTATTCCTGAATACAAAATGTTATGTTTGGGGCAAATCCAATACAACACATTGTATTATGTAAAGCATAGTAGTGGCTGCATCATGTTATGGGTATGCTTGTAATCATTAAGGACTGGGGAGTTTTTCAGGATAAAACATTTTACGGAATGGAGAAAAACCTGGTTCAGTCTGCTTTACACCAGACACTGGAAGATTAATTCACCTTTCCGCAAGCTGTAGACCATACACTTTACCAAGAGACTTTTCATCTATATTTTTTCGTAGCTGTCTATTTACCACCACAAACTGTCTATTTACCAAACAGAAAGGCCGCACTCAACGAGCTGCATAGTGCCTTAAGCAAACAAGAAAATGCTCATCCACAAGCGGCACTCCTAGTGGCCGGTGATTTTAATGCAGGGAATCTGAAATCCGTTTGATCTAATTTCTAACAGCAGTCACCTGTGCGAAAAAACTATAGATTACCTTTACTAAACACACAGAAACACATACAAAGCTCAAATTTGGCAAATCTGACTCTATACTCCTGATTCCTGCTTACAAGTAAAAACTCAAACAGGAAGTACCAGTGACGTGCTCAATACGGAAGTGGTCCAATGAAGAGGATGCTAAGCTACAGGACTATTTCGCTATTACAGACTGGAATATGTTCCGGGATTCATATGATGGCATTGAGGAGTTTACCACATCAGTCACCGGCTTCATTAATAAGTGTATCGACGACGTCGTCCCCACAGTGACAGTACCAGAAGTCATAGATTACAGGAAACATCTGCACTGAGGTAAAGGCTAGAGCTGCCACTTTCAAGGAGGTGACACTAATCCGGATGCTTATAAGAAATCCTGCTATGCCTTCCGACGAACCATCAAACAGGCAAAGCGTCAATACAGGACTAAGATCGAATCCTACTACACCAGCGCTGATGCTCGTTGGATGTGGCAGGGCTTGCAAACTATCACAGATTACAAAAGGAAACCCAGCTGCGAGCTGCCCAGTGACACAAGCCTACCAGACGAGCTAAATGCCTTCTATGCTCGCTTAGAGGTAAGCAACATTGAACCATGCATGAGAGCACCAGCTGTTCCGGACGACTCTGTGATCACGCTCTGTAGCCGATGTGAGTAAGACCTTTAAACTCTACAGGATTGTGTCCCGCCCTCAGGATGCTTGATCTAAAGGTGCGCTAATGTGATTAGAATGACGTTGTAAGTGACAAGAACATTTCCCAGGACATAGACATATGTTATCTGGGCAGAAAGCTTAAATTCTTGTTAATCTAACTGCACTGTCCAATTTACAGTAGCTATTACTGTGAAATAATACCATGCTATTGTTTGAGGAGAGTGCACAGTTTTGTACTTGAAAATGTATCAATAAACCAATAGGGAGATTTGGGCAGACTTGATACAACATTTTGAACAGTAATGCAATGGTTAATTGGATATGTCTAAAACTTTGCACATACACTGCTGCCATCTAGTAATATTATGTAATTTCTCTTGCATTTCAAAGATGATGTGACAAAAAAATAATATTTTACCAGATCTAATGTGTTATATTCTTCTACATTAACTTCAAAGTGTTTCCTTTCAAATGGTATCAATAATATGCATATCCTTGCTTTAGGTCCTGAGCTACAGGCAGTTAGATTTGGGTATGTAATTTCAGGCAAAAAAAAATAAGTCAGATCCTTAAAAGGTTAAACAGGTTAACATTCACAAAGCCGCAGGGCCAGACGGACTACCAGGACGCATACTCAGAGAATGTGTTACCCACCTGGCAAGTGTCTTCACTGACATTTTCAACCTCTCCCTGACCCAGTCTGTAATACCTACATATTTCAAGCAGACCACCATAGCACCCAGATGGTGAGGGTAGGTAACAACACATCCGCCACGCTGACCCTCAACACAGTCATGAAGAGGGCATGACAATGCCTCTTCCCCCTCAGGAGGCTGAAAAGATTTGGCAATGGCACTCCGATTCTCAAAATGTTCTACAGCTGTACCATTGAGAGCAACTTGACCGGCCGCATCACCGCTTGGTATGGCAACTGCTTGGCATCCGACTGCATGGCGTACTCCCAGAACATCAATAGGGCCGAGCTCCCTGCCATCCAGGACCTCTATACCATGTGATGTAAGAGGAAGGCCCCAAAAAATACTCCAGCCACCCAAGTCATAGACTGTTCTCTCTGATACCGCATGGGAAGCGGTACCGATGCACCAAGTCTGGAACCAACAGGACCCTGAACAGCTTCTATCCCCAAGCCATAAGACTGCTAAATAGTTAAATAGCTACCCATATAGCTACCTGGACAAACTGCTGCTAATGTTTTTTATATGTCATTCCTAGCTATATGTATCCTACACATCTACCTTAACTTTCTCGTACCCCTGCACATCAACTCGGTACTGGTACCCCGTGTATATAGCAGAGTTATTGTTACTCATTGTGTATTTATTATAAATGTTCTGTTTTCTTTCTCTCTGCATTGTTGGGAAAGGCCTGTAAGTAAGCATTTCACTATAAGTCTACACCTGTTGTTTACAAAGCATGTGAAGAATAAAATTGTATTTTATTTTGTATCAATATTTGCAGTTCCACCGGCATTTCATGCATAATTAATTTTACAGACACAAAAATATCCCATTTTGTTCTGTAGACATTTGGAACGTTTACCGACAAATTAGCTAATTCCATCAGGTCTGTCATGACATTTCTTATCCAACATACAAAGGTTGAATGGAAACCTGGTTACTGAGAAGAAAGAGTGAGTGAGTGAATGGAAGCTAGCTGCGTGTAGTTGTGGGAGTGAAAAACAAGATGAATTTCATACATGTTTGTTGGTTTATCGGAGTTCAAATCATTATCTGCAAAGCATGATCTGTAATATATTATGACGAGGGAGGGAGGGAGCGAAAAGGTTGAGGGATGTGTGTACATGAATAGAGAGGGGGAAGCGAATTTCTGATTAATGTGGAGCGATTTTCCAACCACGGACTGGGTGCAATTTCACCTCCACTTGATGCCAGACTGCTGTCATTCCATTATAGATGGCTGGCAGATTAATCTCTGTCCCTCTTTTCTATTTACACTTTGGTCGTTCTGCAGCTAGAGATGGAATTTTCCTGTGTGTATGAATACAGTAACGTCTGTGAAGGGGCTCAACGCCCATAATCAGGAGTGAATGGGACACACCACACTCTTCGGAAGCACTTATCATCTTATTGCGTATACTTATTTAATTTCTGTGTCAATATCGACTGTAATCAAATAAGGTGATGTGACAAGTAGGATGAAAGCCTTTATGTGTGTGTGTGTGTGTGTGTGTGTGTGTGTGTGTGTGCGCGCGCGTCGGTTTTTGGGAGCAGTGAATCTCCATGCTGACAGGACAGAACAGGGCTGGATGAAAGAGTATTGTTTTTGGAGAATCATAAAGAGAATAATATATAAATAACTTACAGTACTATGAAGTCGTGCACATTTGAATGAGATTAAGCCAATGCTCATTCAGTAGATTGTTTGGTATCATAACGGTCACTAGTATCTACTTTAAAATAATCTACATAATGTTATTTGGTTCTGTACAACATGGATTTTTTTGAAGTGCAACAAAATGTTCAGTTCATAGCGGAATAACATATTATATATATAATAAGTCAGTTAAGAACAAATTCTTGCAATGATGTCCTACCCCGGCCAAACCCGGATGACGCTGGGCCAATTGTGCGCCGCCCTATGGGACTCCCAATCACGGCCGGAATGTGATACAGCCTGGACATCTGGGTTTGTCTAGCTTAAAGAGTAGCTAAAATACTATTGTACTTCCAACACGAGTATAACAGAACATTTACACACTGGAATGCATCTAATGTGTAGAATTTACTTAAAGTGCGACTGTCCCTATAAACCAACATATCCTTTTGAAAACATATATTCTAGTGTCAAAATTGACTACAAAGTGTAAATAGGATAATTTTGGTCATAAAGTCAGTCTCCTCTAAAACAGAGTTTGGAACCAGAGTGTCTCAACTTGTAAATGAAGGTTGGGTTTGGATTACAATTCATGCCTCCTTGTGCAAATTCCCTCTCTGCCCATTTCACTTCCCTTCATTGTCATGGGGCTCCTTTGTTTCACCACCCCCCAACGCATTTAAAGAATCACAACATTTTGAGACTGAAAAGCCCTATATGAATTGACCATGCCTCCGGCTCTTTTTTGACAATGCTTGCTTCCAGCAGGATGCTCAGACAACTATTATTTTTTACAGCTGAAATGTCTTGAGTCAATAAGTATTCAACCCCTTTGTTATGGCAAGCCTAAATAAGTTCAGGAGTAAAGATGTGCTTAACAAGTCACATAATCAGTTGTATGGACACATTATTACTCATTATATGGACTCATTAGTTTTTTAATGACAACCTCATCTCTGTACCCCACACATACAATTATCAGTAAGGTCCTTCAGTCGAGCAGTCAATTTCAAACACAGATTCAACCACAAAGACCAGGGAGGTTTTCCAATGCCTCGCAAAGATGGACACCTATTGGTGGGTAAAAAAAATCATGCAGACATGCCCTCGCTTTGAGCATTCATATGCATGGGACAGTCAACCACATGATGGCAAGTTTTCGGCCAGTAACCTTCTAACTGCCATTGGTAATAGAACAGTGACTGTGTATGTGTTCACAGATGCATCTATGGAGCCAGCACTTGGAGACTCCATGTCTCTGAATGGAGAGAGACCTGGCACTCAACACAGCCACAATGTGAGACTGAAGGTGATTACTAATAATACAGTACAGAAGAAATGTCCAGTATTTGCAACACCATTCTCTGCATCAATGATGAACTCTGCCTCAACTCTGCCTATTTCTAACGATGGAGAGGACTGTAGATGCTTTTGCCAGACGCCAGCCTTGGTCGTTTGATGGGAAGACCATCATTGGGTAGGTATTATCTGACCTGTTCAAACTTTAACATAGTACCTGTTTGTGTGTCAGATATTACCCATCCTAACTGCCATTGATAATAGAACAGTGACTGTGATTATTGTGTTTCTGATCACAGAAACATGTATGGAGCCAGCACATGGAGAATTGCAAAATGTTGTGATGAAGTCTAGACTGACCAACGTACTTGACACTGATGTCTCTGAATGGAGAGAGACCTGGCGCTTTTAAGAAGCGTCTTTGCAAGCATTTGGCAACATAACCTATGATGATGATGATACTTTCAAAGAAGATGACAGGTTAAAAAGAGCTTGAAACAAAGAAGAGTTTTGTGACATATCCTTTCCTGAGGTGAGTCAACTTCCAAAGGCCAGAAGCATGACAGCAGAGATGAGCCCTCTCAGTTGTTCACTGATCTGTAATCCAGCACCGCAGGAAAAACAAGTTTAAAACATGCCCACCACTGCTAAAAATGACAGTATGGTGATTTGTAATAGATTCTTGAAATATAACAATACTAAGAAGAGGGCATAATGTGCATTTCAACCCAACCTCACAAATAGTATCCAAAACTACAGGAAGAAAGAAACATCTCCTAAAACTGAAAGCACACACTGGCTTTAGCTAATGGAGAGGCTTCAGCTGGTTGCTATGTAACAATGCATGATGATTAGGCTTAAGGAAACATATAAACACGACTGTGTATGAAACTGAATCTCAGAGAGAGATGGGAAATAAACAAAGACGGTGGGAGGGCCGGGGATAGCAAGGCCACAGCTAGCACTCGAGTGTCATAAAGACGACAAAACAACGGCCATCCTGCGGATTCCTGGGGTCTGACTACATTGCAGATGGAAAACCACATCCCCACCGACGGGAGCAACAAAAATAATTTCTCATAACTGTTTCTATTTACTGGAGGCCTCATATATCTCCCACGGGAGCAGAAACAAATGAAAATGTTATTTCTCTTCTCATGAACTACCTTGCTTTTCACTGCTGGCAATTTCATTCTGCCTCCAAATTTAACTTAAGCCTGTGACTTGAGGGAAATAATGTCTCTGGAATAATGTTCTGAAAACTATAATTCCAGGGGCTTGTTTTCTTCTATATTTATTTATTTTATTTATTTGTTTTTCGGTCGTTTGCTTTGTGGTTTAAGGGAAATTGCGCAGGCTTCTGAAATAGAAGTGATGTGACATTCAAAGCCTCACAGTAATCCAGTCAGACTCGCAGGCCCTGAATAAGACAGAACATGCCCTTCTCCCATCCAAAGAAAAACACTGGCCTAATGCACATGGACAGCCTTGTAAAGTGGAGCCTGTCAAAACAGAAACTCAAAACACATAATATTAGCTATATGTTTACAGATCGTAAGCCCGTAAATCGCTCTCCAACATTCTTTGTGTAATACTAAGGACAACAATTGTGTTTTTCCACGCCTAGCCCATCATCTCTTTCTTACCATCCTTCTATCCTTTCTTCTACACCTCCGTTCACTTCATGCACTGCACGCACAGGGCTACAGTAGTAGGCAACAACAGTATAAAGCCAGATAAAAGCTAAACAACCCAGAGACCATGTCATTTCCTTGGGGGCCTGGTAAGGATAAAGGCAGCCCCACCAGCCCCTGCTCTAGCCTGTGTACAGTAATCCATTGAGTCTCAGTGCTGCTAGCTAGGGGAGCCAGGCAGGGCTACTTCCATATCCCTAGGAGGCGGCAGGGAGGCATTGATTATACAACAGGCTCAGCATGTCCAGGCCCCAGCTTTCATCCATACATTTCAACAACAGTGGGCTGAAGGATACTTCTGGAGTCCTGGCGAGGCTAAACACACTGTTTAAGGATTTTCGTCAGCTAACTGCTTGTTCACTGGAACTGGGCCTTTAAATCCTAAACCCTGGCACATATTCAAATGCAATAACTGCTTGCAGTTTCACTACTGGATTTTGTAATCATGGAAAATATGAGAGAAAAATTGGCTTGTTTTATTCCTTATATTGTTTATATATTTGCCATACGTTTAATACTGTAAAGTAAATAGCATTACAAATGGTTATTATTTGTTAATATTTTGTCAAAGACATCAACAATGACCAGGTTAACGGATGTCAATAATAGGATCAGTCCCCAGTTTGGGCCACACATGTTATTCTGTCTCAGATGAGAAATCTATCATGTAGCGGAGCGTAGGCTACACAGTACATGATAGACTCCTATAGGGGAAACCCAGCAGGATTCCATGAATGAGAGGAGATGTTTATTAGACTGCTGTGTTTGGCCCAGAGACACACGAGAGAGAGTGGAGACAGAGGGGAGAGGGGTCATGAACCAGCAAGCCTTCCTGTGGACTCCCCATACGCTACACATTCATTCATACTGTAGCCCGCTCCCCACACACACACATAAACACACTTTCTTCAGCTAGGTTTTCCTTCATTCCTTGAAGGAGTCATATGGTGAGAGCATTAGAAGGGTAGGAGAGGGAAGAATGTGAGATTTGCCCTGAAGACATACAGCGTTAAAAAGGTGAGAAAAAGAGAAAGATGCCTGTGATATTTGCAGTGCTCTGACGAGGCGTGGAGCAGTGGAAAGGAAGGGAACAGGGGGTCATGATGATTTGTTGGCCCAGGAGAGGTAAGCGATATCCAGCCGTGATACCCAATCATGTTTATGAGGGGGAGCCGGTGCTGTGCTCGGCTCCTGGTGAGCTGGATTGTGTTTTCTTTGGCTCCCAGTCTGGGCCTACAGTAAGTGCACCCCCACCAAGACATTGTGATTGAAGGACACGGCTCGAGCTAGGCTTCTCCCCAGGAGGTTATAGAGAGAAAGGTACAGTAGGGTCCGGAATTATTGTATCCCTTGATAAATGTTTTCTAAAATGTTTTATGAGGTTGGAAAAACCCATTGGGAGGGATCTTAGACCATTCCTCCGTACAGAACCTTTCTAAGTCCTTAGATATTCTTCGTCTGCGCTTATGGTCTGCCCTTTTCAATTCAAACCACAGGTTTTCATTGGGATGGCCATTGCAAAATTTAGATTTTGTGATCAATTACCAGTTCTTAGTGGATTTCTTTGCATGGGGTTATTGTCTTGCTGGAAGATCCAATTGCGGTCAAGTTTCAGCCTCCTGGCAGAGGAAACCAGGTTTTTGGCTAAAATGTTCTGGAACTTGGAAAAGTACAAACGATCCGCCACCATATACTATGCATTGTTCTTCCGGAGGCCAAACCCACCATTGGTGTGCATGGCCAAAGACCTCTATTTCATGTCATCTGATTTTTCTGTATTACTAGTTAAACAAAATATATTTCTCTGAACAATTGTATTAGTAGAAAATAATATAGCTCAGTATTTGTATTATTTATTTTATACAGTCTTTTTCCTGATCTTTATCAAGGGATAAATAATGCTGGACCCTACTGTATGGGATGCAGTTTGTATGTGTACGTGAGTGAGGAGTGTGTGTATGTGTGTTTGCGTGTGTGTTTCTGAGAGAGAGAAAGGGAGTATGTTGGTCGATGTAGTGTGTTTCCTACTGCTAAAGAATGCATCTTCTCCCCCCCTCTTTTTCTTGCTCACACAGCCGAGTTCCCACATTGCTCTCATTGCTATGGCAACCAGTGCTCTCTCCTTGGACTCCCTCTGCATGCATCCAATCAGAGTGAGACCTTTGTGAAGAGAGAATCCTCTGGGCTTCACTTATTCAACTTACCCCACCGGAATAGCCTCCACACTGAGAACAAAGGGTGCTTCCTAGGGCTCTGGTCAAAAGTAGTGCACTACATAGGGAATGGGGTGCCATTTCGGACACAGACAAAGGAAAGAGGCTCCGCTGCCAGACCCCGGCATGACACCAAATATTGGGGGTATGTGGGTTGGATTACAGGGGGTTTCAGGGGCTACGAATGCAATATGTAGCCAATGAGCTGAGGGACACGAATGGAAAAGAAAAACAGGATGGTGATGTTGGCTGCTCCTGGTCCATGCCCAATTTCAGTGGAAATTATGTGGAATGGGATTTGTTATTGGAAGCCTCTGAGCCGGAATACTTGGCAGTGTAGCGGAGGCTCTGGCAGTGGTGAATGCTTGATAAGTCAGAATGGATTCAGGCTGAGCCTATTTATGTAATTCCTGAAAACATATGGATAGGATTCAGACGCTCAATAATTTCAACCTTCAACAATGACATTCAACACCGCCACTGCAACCCATTAATCTTCTAGGAGAATGCATCTCCTCTCATAATTGCTGACTGCACTGGCGGAGTACACAAGTCAGCTTTAACCAGAATGGTTATGTAATTTAATTCAAATAGCCCTAATTTTTTATTCTAAGCACATGACAAATGGCATTAAATTAGATATACTGTAATACCATCACGTAATGTCATTGAAGACACATGGGGTGTTTTGTCTTAAATAGGATGACTCCTGATGCCTTTTTAAGGAAGAGGGCCTGAGCTACAGTAAATAATTAGCAGAGATTAAATGCAGTGCAGCAGGCAGTCAGGCAGGCAGGCAGGCAGGCAGGCAGGCAGGCAGGCAGGCAGGCAGGCAGGCAGGCAGGCAGGCCGGCCTCTGGCGGTGGTGCTACCACCTAAGGACTGCACTGAGGTCACTGCACATTGTCACATTATCATGCTTTTCTGCCACTAATTATATTTCTGAAGATTACATCCACCCGGGCTCCTGTAAAAACGTTGTGAGCGGAGGCGGCGTCCCCCCCAGCGCATGTGGAGCTGTGTGTGTGTGTGTGTGTGTGTGTGTGTGTGTGTGTGTGTGTGTGTGTCTGTGAGCTGTAGAGCAGTACCAGAGGGCCCATCTCTGAAGCCCTGATGGACAGTTGGCTGTCGGGGGATGACAGTGGGACAGAGGTGCACCATAATTCTGCCCGACTGCCGTGTCACAAAGTGTCAGAATCTGTTCCTGACATCCCGACTACAGGGCCCTAACGACAAGCCAGAGCAGACGAGAAGAGATACAGTGGCTTGCGAAAGTATTCACCCCCCTTGGCATTTTTCCTATTTTGTTGACTTACAACCTGGAATTAAAATAGATTTTTTGGGGGGGTTTGTATAATTTGATTTACACATGCCTACCACTTTGAAAATGCAAAATATTTTTTATTGTGAAACAAACAATAAATAAGACGGGAAAAAAAGCGTGCATAACTATTCAACTCCCCCCCCCCAACCCCCCCCCCCCCCCCCAAAAGTCAATACTTTGTAGAGCCACCTTTTGCAGCAATTACAGCTGCAGGTTTCTTGGGGTATGTCTCTATAAGCTTGGCACATCTAGCCACTGGGATTTTTGCCCATTGTTCAAAGGCAAAACTACTGCATCTCCTTCAAGACATTTAAATGTTTCCCTTTAAACCACTCGAGTGTTGCTTTGGCAGTATGCTTAGGGTCATTGTCCTGCTGGAAGATGAACCTCTGTCCTAGTCTCAAATCTCTGGAAGATTGAAACAGGTTTCCCTCAAGAATTTCCCTGTATTTAGAGCAATCCATCATTCCTTCAATTCTGACCAGTTTTCCAGTCCCTGCTTCACTGTGGGGAAGGTGTTCTCGGGGTGATGAGAGGTGTTGGGTTTGCGCCAGACATAGCGTTTTCCTTGATGGCCAAAAAGCTCAATTTTAATCTCATCTGACCAGAGTACCTTCTTCCATATGTTTGGGGAGTCTCCCAGATGCCTTTTGGCGAACACCAAATGTGTCTTATTTTTTTCTTCAAGCAATGGCTTTTTTCTGGCCACTCTTCCGTAAAGCCCAGCTCTGTGGAGTGTACGGCTTAAAGTGGTCCTATAGACAGATACTCCAATCTCCGCTGTGGAGTTTTGCAGCTCCTATAGGGTTATCTTTGGTCTCTTTGTTGCCTCTCTGATTATTGCCCTCCTTGCCTGGTCCGTGAGTTTTGGTGGATGGCCCTCTCTTGGCAGGTTTGTTGTTGTGCCATATTATTTATAATGGATTTAATGGTGCTCCGTGGGATAGTCAAAGTTTCCGATTTTTTTTTATAACCCTGAACTGTACCTCTCCACAACTTTGTCCCTGACCTGTTTGGAGAGCTTCATGGTGCCTCTTGCTTGGTGGTGCCAAGTGTGACACTTAGATTGCACACTGGTGGACTTTATTTAACATATTATGTGACTTCTGAAGGTAATTGGTTGCACCAGATCTTATTTAGGGGCTTCATAGCAAAGGGGGTGAATACATATGCACGCACCACTTTTCCATTTTTTATTTCTTTGAATTTTTTTCACCAATTTGGAATACTTTGTCCATTACATAACATCCAAATAAAAATCCATTTAAATTACAGGTTGTAATGCAACAAAATAGGAAAAACGCCAAGGGGGACGGGGGAGTCTATGAGAGAGAGGCTTGATCTGAAACGCTAGAGGTGGAAATAAACCACACCTCTTCCTCAAGACAGTCTATTCATCTGCCCGCTTTGAAGACAAAGAAGAGGTGGATCAAGATCTCTCTCTCAAACCCATGTCCTCTAGCTAGCTAGCTAGCCATACAGAGTTAAATGATGTTCACAGGCATAAAGAAACACTGTGAGAGATAGAAACAGCGCTCGTAGACAAGTATACTGCATATGTTTAGAAGTTCATAATTTCTGAGGAATATTGGATAAACAAAGCAGTACCTTCCAGGCTTTTTCATGAATAAATATGATGTAGCTGCATATCTCTAGAAATGAATCATTGTGATGAAAATCGTGTTTGTGTTGAAACTGATTTGTAATGTTTTACATAAGGCCCTTCAATGTGATGGTACATTGTTGTGAAATTATATTGTGTTTGTGGAAGAGTACCATGATCAGAGCATCTGCATGTTCCTCTTAGATAACCTACACATTACAAGTCATTATAGGACCCCATAGCCCAATTATGATTGTGGGCTGTTGTTCCAGGCCATGCCTAGGCAATGTGACATCAGGGAGCTAGGGGGGGAAGGTGGCAGGTTTATCGAGTGTGTGTCTGCTCCACAGGAAGCCAGCCCTGACTGACTGACTGACGCATGATTTACAGAGCTGCTGTAAAGCCATAACACAATAATAAAGGCTTGGTTTGTGTGGGCGGCGCTAGTGACGCGCGGGTTGACTCATAACCTGCAGTCCCCGCGGTTATATCCTCGGGATGGCCGGGTTTAGGGTCATAAAATATTGTATGGATGAAGGGCGTGTGGGTGGCGGGCGGGTTGAATAAAGAGAAAACAATGCATTAAAAATCCATAAATGTATAATTCTTGTGCAATTCAAATCTATAGGTTACATTGGGTTTGTTCTTTCACAATTTTTATCTGGCATTAGTGCATAGCCTAAGCTTCAGGACCCAACTGTACGCTCGCGAAATACACGCCAATTGCCAAGTGCTTTTGGGAACGTGGGCAGAAATAGTCAACGACGATCCACTGAGGCAAAAAGGAAAATGTCTGAGTTTAATTAAAAAAGAGAAAAGCTGCAAAATGGATAGTTGAAAATAAATAGAAGAGGGGGGCACGTCACAGGAGTCGCTGGGACAAGGACCACCTGGCCGGCCAAACCATCCCCTAACACAGACGAGGCTGGGCCTATTGTGCGTCACCTCATGGGTCTCCCAGTCACAGTCGGCTGCGACACAGATGAGGCTTGCGTTGCAGTGCCTTAGACCACTGCGCCACTCGGGAGGCTATTTTGACTTAATATTGTTAAGACATTCCAGGACTGGACTTGTATCTGTAAAATACTAAAGACATGCAAGCACAATACATTTTTGGCACATTTTTGTTATCTAGAATAGATAACAAAAATGTTATCTAGAATAGAAAATGGATAACATATCAACAATTTGGAGAATATATCTAAGGATAACCACAAACAATTTGGTGAATGCAGATGACTCTGAAGCTGAGTTGGTGTATGGGAAGAGTCTGACTTTCGGGAAAAGGCATTTAGACAAGTACACTGAATTTAGACTACCAAATGCCAAAGGCCTATTTAGACCAATCATCTCTTCAAAGTAAGTTACTAAATATAGTCCAGTTTGTAACATTCTCTAGTAAATTGGCTTTTTAATAATATTTTATGACAGTAGTATGCTAAACTAAAGAAAATATACATTTTCATCATGTTTTCGACATTTCTATGTTAACTTTATTAATTAACCAAAATACCAACAAATCTCAAAATTGATAGGTAGATGCAAAAATGTTATTTCAGCTTGTGGTGCCTGGCCTTAAGACATTATTCTGGTGAGCAAGGGTTTATTTACTATTCTAGGGCACCAAGGTGGCATGTCCATATGGCTAGGGGTTAGGGCTAAGCTTCCCCTAAAAGTACATTTAATTAAATTGCCAAAATTGTATAGCCTAATTAGCCTACTTCTGTCTATACAGAAATATATTAAATCATTCAAAATAGGCTATTACACCAGAAAGCATGATTTGGCCACAGATGATCACTAGCTTCTTAAAAAAAAAAAAGCTGGTGATTGTTTTAAATCGCATTGCCAATCAGAAAGGCCTGAAATTATTATATTGCGATATGCCAGCCAGGCATATCGCAATATTTCAAAATACAATCATGGAAAAACTTAGTTTGGAAAGCAAATGGCTATTGCTGCGAAGAGAAGACAATGAAAATACTCTTATCTGTCTTTTAGTTATCAAAATTCTCAACTTAATTGAGCAAACAGTAGCATTATTGGCAGCAGCAGAGAGCATGCGTCATATCCCCGGTGAGTGTGCATATTCCATCTTTATCATTGTTGGTGCCACTTGAAAATGTCCTCCTAAAATCAAATCAACAATCAATAACATATTTAGCAGATGTTATTGCGGGTGTAGCGAAATGCTTGTGTTCCTAGCTCCAACAGTGCAGTAATATCTAACAATTCACACAAATCTAAAAGTAAAAGAAATATATACTAAACATTAGGACGGAGTGGCATTGACTTAATGTGACTAGTGTTCCATTATTAAAGTGACCAGTGATTCCATGTCTATGTATATAGGGCAGCAGCCTCTAAGGTGCAAGGTTGAGTAACAGGGTGGAAGCCGGCTAGTGATGGCTATTTAACAGTCTGATGGCTTTGAGATAGAAGCAGTTTTTTAGTCTCTCGGTCCCAGCTTTGATGCACCTGTACTGACCTCACTTTTTGGATGATAGCGGGGTGACCATGTCCTTGATGATCTTTTTGGCCTTCCTGTGACATCAGGTGCTGTAGGTGTCCTGGAGGGCAGGCAGTGCGCCCCCGGTGATGTGTTGGGCAGACCGCACTACCCTCTGGAGAGCCCTGCGGTTGCGGGCGGTGCAGTTGCCGTATCAGGCGGTGATACAGCCCGACAGGATGCTCTCAATTGTGCATCTGTAAAAGTTTGTGAGGGTCTTAGGGGCCAAGCTGAATTTCTTCAGCCTCCTGAGGTTGAAGAGGCGCTATTGCGCCTTCTTCACCACACTGTCTGTGTGGGTGGACCATTTCAGATTGTCAGTGATGTGTACCCTGAGGAACTTGAAGATTTCCACTGCGGTCCGGCCATGTTAGATGGACGTCATATTGTATTTGAGTCTCCCCTTCTTGTAGGCCTATTATATGGATTAGACAATGTTGTTTTTATTGATCTGTTTGTCAGAGCAGAGTAGGCTACTCTGTACTTTTTGTCGTATTAAAAAATATTAGGTTAGGGTTGGATGCAGGCCTAAGACTTTCAGTTTATTACATATAGCCGGGCGGCTGCGGATGGATTATAAGCAATTGCGGGCGGGTGCAACAAACAGCTGACCCGCCCATCACTAGCACGCGCGCCTGTGTGTGTGTGTGTGGTGTGTTCCTACCATATTCACACTGACAATGAACCCATATCTGACTGAGTCGGCGTCACGAGAAGCATGATACTATAATAATGAACTAATTATAGGTATAACATTCAGACTTCCATATCTAAATGCTTATCTCTAATAAGGAACATTTTAAATTAGAGAGACAGAGAGAGTGTGATAGAGGGGAGAGAGAGAGAGATCGAGTGAAAGAGCGATAGAGAGAAAACGAGAGAGAAAATGAGAGAGGGCGAGAGAGAGAGAGGATAGAAAAAATAATCTCTGGAACTGGATAATTGCTGCAAGCAATTACAACTTCCATGTCGGAGGAAATTGGCCGGCATATTTCAACTTGTAAGGGGACTGTGACCTCATTTACAGTGGTGTGTCAGGGAATAATCAGAATATGTACTGAGGAGGTGTGATGGACACAATATCACACAGAACTGCTATGACCAGATTACACAACCAGGTCAATGGAAGGTCTAGATCCCCTTCAGGCAGAGCCTGGCACACAGAAATAAATACCGTTAGGCCCTAGGGTACGAAAAGTACAGTGAGGTTGAATAACAAAATACCAGCAAAAAATATTGCGGTTTATTCATATGTTCGAGCAAATTAAAAAATCACAGTGGTCATTAAAACCAACAACTATATTATATGACATTAATCGCTTTCGAAAGCGGTAATTTGAGAGTTGAAATTATTTTGCCACATGAGAGAAGGAATTCCAAATACACTGTAATGTATTCATCAAAAGCCACTAATAACTAGGTTCAGGTTTACCGGCCTTGAGGGAGACTTTTCTTTTTGCCTCATTTCAGCAGAAAGCACTCACGAGTGCTATGGATATGATAGGTTAGACGTTTCCAGATATCACTTCCAGATGTTTCATTACAAAGCGACGTTCAAAGACCGCACCGCAGGAAAATAACTTCTCATGTGAGGCGAGGCGAGCTGGAGCAGACAAGGATGGATTTCACAGGAACCCACAGTTTTCACATTTTCATTTGGGTTGGGAACCCTCCATGTCCTAGAATGACTGTCCTGAGTAACACCACACGCATAGTTTAGGCTAGAGCCAAATGACTTCCATACAACCTATGGGACTATCAGGTGGGCCAGGGAGAGAATAGTACGAGGCTATATCAATTGTAAAACACTTCACTGTCTCAGCCCTGTCTCCTGCCACTGTATATTCCATCAATATGAGTATTAGCCTGAAAGTTTCTAAAGCCCTGCATCAGTATTTATATGGCCGTAAGGCTGCTAACGAGAGTTCAGCATACACTACGATACTAACAGCATACACACGTATGTGCAGATACTCTAAAGAATGGACAAATAAGGGAGAATGATAATGGTGAATTAGCGGATCATATTTTGTTATTTCTAAATCTATTTATTTCCTGTATTTCCATCTTTTAGGGTGAATTCATTAGTATCCTCTGCTCCTCATGGTTCTCATCAGCCTGTCTGCCTGCCTCGAAGGGCGCTGACTGGCGGGCTTCGACACCTCTCCCTCTCTTTCTCCCTTTCTCCCTCTCCCCCCTCTCTCGCCCATCTCTCATCAAGGGCCTTTAGTAACAAAAAAAAGAGTAACGTGCTGTTTACTTGCATTCCAAGCCCCGTAATTGCCAATTTATTTGATAGGCAGCAAGGTAATGATGGCATTTCACCCCGGCCGCAGAGACTAAACACGACTGATTCAACCCAGCCACCCCGCCCAATCCAGCAGACTCCCTCTGCCTAGGACTCCTGCCTGACTACTGCCACCCAGGCTGGGGATGGCGGCTGGGGAAGAGGGGGGAGGCAGGGGTGGTGGGGGTGCGGAGGGAGGCCTGTATGCCTGCCGCAAACCCAACAACGATCAAACACTCCCAAAAGGGGATCGGAGGCTTCAGAGCAAATAGCATAGCCTGCCAATTTAGCTGGGATTTGGGGTTAAGGCTGAACACAACAGGGCTGATGTGTGATTTGTAAGCCCTAATGAGCTACCTAGGTGAGTGAGGAGATTGCGAGAAAGAGATGGAGAGAGAGAGAGAGTTGGCGAGAGAGATGGTGAGAGAGAGAGAGAGAGAGAGAGAGAGAGAGAGAGAGAGAGAGAGAGAGAGAGGCTAGGCTGACCACCCATGGCCTCTCTGTTCCTCACAGGAAGGGCCAGGGCAGCACAGGAGGCTGATCCATTTCATCAGTGTAGAGTCCGATGGCGAGGGGGGAGCAGAAGGGCCTTTAGCAAACATCATTAACAAACTGTTGGTGTCTAACGAAAGGCCAGGGTTACTCATAGCCCAGCCTCACATTGCTCCATGGGTCTAATAATTCACTTGATGCACTGTGTTTGTGTGTGTGTGTGCATGTGTAAATGTTGCAGTATGACTTAAATTTAGGGTCGGCCTTGAATCTTTCTCAAGCTAAGCAACAGGCTTAGGGTATATAAGGCCGGTCTTGAAACACATTCATCACGGATGCCTAGTGTGAGCCATGAAATCAGACCATATTTCAGGTTTATCAATATGGCTTTCCTAACACCCCCCCCTTACCCCCCCCCCCCCCCCCCCCTTCTCACCCGCCTGCCTAACAGCACCTTCCAACTGGGGAAGTGGTCCTGCTACAGAGGCCCTGGCTGGCACCTCCTGCGATGTGTGAAGTGGGTTTTTACAGTGTGGCCAGACGGGACCTGTTCAGAGACCCGTGGGGACCTGAGAAGGGTTCTCTTATTATGTTACATTCTCTAAGTGGCTAAAACACTCTCCTCATGCAGCCCAGCTTTCAGCAGCTCCCTTCTGAAACACAGAGAGGAGAGGCCTCAACATCAGGCCCTCTGGCCATACATGCCAGATAGATAGATAGACAGTGTGGAGGATTGGCTTTAGTCAACCCTCCCTCCAGGGCACACATAATGGATAAAAGGCTGGCTTGGTGAAAGATAATGTGTAGGAGAAAAACATCTTAACAACCACATGAAACAGACCTTAAGGATGGGTTAGAGAAATGTTCAAACGTAAGTAAAGATAATGTCGGGAGAGGCAAGACGTGCTACCACATTCAGAGGTGAGTTGAATGAGATGAATGAGAAGTTATATGACGCGTTTATCCTCAAATACTGGGCAATTAGGGTGTGCATAACATCACATAATTGTTGAATATAGTGATAATATTTCATCAGTGGCGTAATTGAAGCCAAAGCACATATCATATGGATGAATATAACCTATGAATGCATCAGGGAGCTCAGTTCAACCGCCATACCCCATCAGAACCCAAAATACTGTATAAGCTTTTTTTACTCCAATGTTTGAAAACAAAGTAAATATAAACAAACTGTTTAGCCTCAAAACATTAAATATATAATTTGGATATCATCATATCATATCATATATCATCGATGGTCAGTCCTTGCATCCATAGCTCTGTCTATGAATTTGAAAGTGGATACATTTCTCCAAACCCATCCCTCAGCTTTTTACCGAAACAGAGGAGGGGTTTACTTTGTTATTGTTTCAATTAAGGATGGCCCCTTTAAGGGTTGGATGGGAGTTAAGGGTTGGGCTCTGAGCAATGAGGCCAACTAGGATGCCTACGGGAAAGAAACCCATGCTTCTATCACATTCCTGTTTTGAAGTATGTAACGTAGACGACATGGCGAGTCACATATTATGTACAACGAATCGTGTTCTGTAACCTATTATTCCAGACAACTTACATAATGTTGCCCTGCAATTGAAGCCAACAGGCTATCACATGTTCGTCTCTGAATGACAGCACTGTGTAAGTATTCTTCTCCACGCCCGTGTCACGCAGCGTGGCCTAATGGATGACAAATTGAAGAATCTTCATTTTTCATGGCACCCACAGCTGTTGCTATCACTTGTTTAAAGTTGTAAAACTGTGTCTCTCCATAGTTCCATTTCTTCATTGTTGTTCATCGTTTGTTCTCTCTCTCTCTCTCTCTCTCTCTCTCTCTCTCTCTCTCTCTCTCTCTCTCTCTCTCTCTCTCTCTCTCTCTCTCTCTCTCTCTCTCTCTCTCTCTCTCTCTCTCTCTCTCTCTCTCTCACAGTAGCACAAGGTGAAGCAGTAGGTATAATTTAAATGTCTGATGTCGACATCAAATTACATATTTCATTTCATGCCTGGCCAAGCATCCAATAGCTAAATGACTGTTTTAATTATGGCCCATATCCGATAGTAGCACCTCTGTAGATTCACCACTAGAATCAAAGTAAAGAGGCTTGGGTCTGTCAGATAGCATAGCAGGATTTTACAGAGCCTCCCTAGCCCCAGTCTGCTCTGCTTACATCTCCAAGCAGGCCATGTCAAAGGCCAGAAAATAGATGGATCTCACACCCTTTGTGACAGGCCATCATTGTAAATAAGAATTTGATCTCAATTAACTTGCCTGGTTAAATAAAGGTTGAATAAATACATGTAAACACTACCACTTGTCTTCTGAAGAACTGAGACTGAGGAACAAGCCACTGAATGTAGAATGTCCTAACAGTACTAAACCTCCAGGTGTGTACAGTTATATCACTAACTGGAACTGTACAAACAACCCTGTTCACCAGAAGGAGCCTGGAGGACTGCCAAGGACAACATTAACTGACTGGAGAAGTGGTTCTAATTAAGGGCCAATGCAAATCAAATGACCTTTTTATCAGTCCACAGTATCAGCAGCACTTACCTGTTGTCTGTGATATGCAGCACACGATGTACCGTAATCAGATTCTTCTTGCGTTTGAGGAAGTCAAACTTACCTTGTCAAACTTCATGTAATCTTCACAAAATGGAAAATCAACCCGACGATCGTCGATTGTTTTGTGCATTGATACACCGGATGTGTTTTAAGTGAGCATAAGATATAGTATGTACAGTGCCTTCGGAAAGTATTCAGAACACTTGACTTTATCCACATTAGGTTACAGCCTTATTCTAAAATTGAATAAAAGCAAAAACTGTTTTTTAGAAATGTTTGCTAATTTATAAAAAATAAAAACTGAAATATCACATTTACATAGTATTCAGACCCTTTACTCAGTACTTTGTTGAAGCACCTGTGGCAGTGATTACAGCCTCAAGTCTTCTTGGGTATGACGCTACAAGCTTGGCACACCTGTATTTGGGGAGTTTCTCCCATTCTTCTCTGCAGATCCTCTCAAGCTCTGTCAGGTTGGATGTGGAGCGTTGCTGCACAGCTATTTTCAGGTCTCTCCAGAGATGTTCGATCGGGTTGGACTCTGGCTGGGCCACTCAAGGACATTCAGAGACTTGTCCCGAAGCCACTCCTTATACTTATGTAAATAAGGTGTTTCTATTATTTATATTTAATACATTTGAAAAAAATTCTACCAACCTGTTTTAGCTTTGTCATTATGGTTTTTTGCTGAGGTTTTTGTATTTATTTTATCAATTTTAGAATAAGGCGGTGACGTAACAAAATTTGGAAAAAGTCAAAGGGTCTGAATAATTTCCGAAGGGACTGTATCTAATAATAATAAAGGTTGGCTATACAGTTAGAAAACCAGACTAATTAGGCTATTTGTTAGAACATCTCTCAGAACAATATTCTGAAGCTGCAGTTGGGCCATTAAGTAGTAACGCTTTTGAGATTCATTACTGGGATTGCTGGAGGGTGTCATGTTAAATCACAAGTCTAATGTAGTGTGTAGACATGCAGCTAGTGCTGTCACGTCCTGTTTGTGTGTTTATTTGTTTACTTACGTCACTCAGCCTGTCTCTGGAGCTGCTTCCGACAGAAGGCTTGGACCGTCCACTCAGGCTCTCGCTGTCGCTGTCCTTACAGTTGTTCTGAAAAACAACAAACACATACAGACACACGTTAACATGCTGAAGAGGTTTTTGACAGGGCTTTGGTTCTAAGCTTTACATGCAGTATTTGAATTATTTATTTTCTACAGTATTTTTTTGCTCATCTTCATCAAGGATGCCAATAATGTTGGACCTGACTGTAGATTATGGTGGCTGAGGAGACAAGACAATCCTTCTCCCACAGACAGAAGAACATTTTGTCATGAATATGTGTGAGCTGGCAGAGAGCACTGTGCTATATGTGTAAATCTGTCATGTTTATAGGCCTCTTGAGCCAGCAGCAGTCACTCCAGCCTGCCAATGACAGACAAGACAGACAGCATCTGATCTCACACTGTGAAATCCCTATCAACCTTTCTGAGAAGAGAAGAACAGAAACAAAAGCTTCTCAAATCTTCAAAAGCCGTCTTCCCTTCCTTTTCAACAGACAGGCAGCCCCATGCAGAGACTACAGAAGCTCAGCAGGTGTCCTTTTCCAGACACTGTTTCAGTATGTAGGGCCTATGGGAGCCGAGGGGCCGTTGTGGTCCAAGTCTGCATTTTATGTCCTCTGAAGCTTCCTTCCAGACCCAGCAGGCCAGACCAGACCGGCTCGCCATGCCAAGCCTCGCAGGCTTAATTTCAAAGCACGTAAAAACCAGCTGGAGCAGAGCAGTAAACGGGTGCAATGCCACCTAATAGAAAAGCAGAGTATGGCACGACAGACAGCACATAGAGGGATTGTATTCTCTCTCTCTCTCTTTTTCTGACTGAACTATACAGGTAGCTTTTGACACCAGGATTTTGTATATATCCTCATGCCGGCCATCATTTATTGAAAGGGAACAGGGTAGGGGGGGACGCCTTAAGAGCCTTTGAATTAAACGTATAATTAAAATTAAAATGTTCCCTTTTCTGTAGCCATTAGCAGTATGAAAGGAATCCTTTCATTGGGTGAAAGGCTGTGAGCCAGGCTGAGTACTGAGAGTGATAAGAGAGAGCCGGAGCACTGGGAGATGCCTGATGGGCCTGAGGATGAGAGGAGGGAAGAGAACTAGGCCACACAAGACAGCAGGGCTGGAGGGAACACAAGGACGGGGAGACACACACACACACACAGAGCTACACACACACACACACACACACACACAAAGAGCTCCACACACACACACACACACACACACACACACACACACACACACACACACACACACACACACACACACACACACACACACACAGAGGCTCTGGTATGTGTGATAGCACTAACTACCTCCAACACACTTTTCCTCCACAAAGAGACAGAGCCTTTCCGTACCCTTTTTTGTAAAAGGCCAATTCCTCTGATGGGAGTTTACACATTTTCAGAGAGGAGAGATAATATCCTGGGCATGCACACACAGTAGTAGAGCCCTGAAGAAAGGGCATGGGAAGAAGGGAGGCACTGTGCACCGTTTATGCCCCAGTCTGCAGGTCGTTTATGCCCCAGTCTGCAGGTCGTTTATGCCCCAGTCTGCAGGTCGTTTATGCCCCAGTCTGCAGGTCGTTTATACCCCAGTCTGCAGGTCGTTTATGCCCCAGTCTGCAGGTCGTTTATGCCCCAGTCTGCAGGTCGTTTATACCCCAGTCTGCAGGTCGTTTATGCCCCAGCCTGCAGGTCGTTTATGCCCCAGTCTGCAGGTCGTTTATACCCCAGTCTGCAGGTCGTTTATGCCCCAGTCTGCAGGTCGTTTATGCCCCAGTCTGCAGGTCGTTTATGCCCCAGCCTGCAGGTCGTTTATGCCCCAGTCTGCAGGTCGTTTATGCCCCAGTCTGCAGGTCGTTTATGCCCCAGTCTGCAGGTCGTTTATGCCCCAGTCTGCAGGTCGTTCATCAAAACATGTTGACCTATAATATTCATTAAGCAACCAGGCAGCACTGTGCATCTCTCTTACGCACACACACGCTTGCGCACACACACACACACACACCAATGTGCAGGTAACTGCCAAAATAATGGAAACATTGAAGGATACAAAGTATATTGAAAGCAGGTGCTTCCACATAGGTCTGGTTCCTGAGTTAATTAAGCAATTAACATTCCATCATGCTTAGGGTCAAGTATAAAAATGCTGGCAATGCATGGCTATGCCCCCATAGGATGACAATGAGCCCATTCACAGGGCACAAGTGGTCACTGAATGGTTTGATGAGCATGAAAACGATGTAAACCATATGCCATGTCCGTCTCAGTCACCGGGTCTCAACCCAGTTGAACACTTATTGGAGATTCTGGAGAGACAGCGTTTTCCAACAGCATCAACAGAACACCAAATTATGTGTAAGAATGGTGTTGCATCCCTTCAATAGAGTTCCAGACACTTGTAGAATCTATGCCAAGGTTCATTGAAGCTGTTCTGGCTCGTTATGGTCCAACGCCCTATTAAGACACTTTATGTTGGTGTTTTCTTTATTTGGGACAGTTACCTATAATAGCCAGGACATAACCTTCAGATGGACTGTCGACAGAGTTCTATATCTTCTAACCACAGACCAATAAAAGTTCTTCCACCCCCACCCATGTCTTACTACTGTAATTGATTGAACAGCCATCTGCAGCACATGGAACGAAAGGGAATGATGGATAGATTTAAAGTCTTGTATGCATGACTTTATCTCTTAGAATTTAGATAATAATTGTGTCACACTCTGATTAATCTTAACAGTTCAAGTATCATCAAAATGACTGATGTCTAGATGTGGAACAAACTGATTGAATTAGTACTGTACACTCCCCGGTCACCATCGATCAGTAGAAAATCTACTCTGTCCGTGAAGTCTTCAGTAAATTTACCTCAGAAAATAGTGTGAAGAACATCTCTAATAAAGCCAATGCAATAAACCCAGACCATATTTAAGGGGTATTACATGGTCAGACAGGAACCTAGCTATTACACAGTGATTTGCAAAATGTCTCCATTGGCTTGTTGATCACCTTTATTTAACCAGGTAAGCCAGTTGAGAACTAGTTCTCATTTACAACTGCGGCCAAGATGAAGCAAAGCAGTGCGACAAAAACAACACAGAGTTACACATGGGATAAACAGTCAATAACACAATAGAAAATCTATATACAGTGAGTGAAATGTAGTTAGATTAGGGAAGTAGGACAATAAATAGGCCATAGTGGCGAAATAGTTACAACTTAGCATTAACAATGGAGTGATAAATGTGCAGATGATGATGTGCAAATAGAGATACTGGGGTGCAAATTAGCACAAATAACAGTATGGGGATGACGTAGTTGCGGTGGGCAATTTAAACCTGTGAACAGGTGCAGTGATCGGTAAGCTGCTCTGACAGCTGATGCTTATGGTTAGTGAGGGAGATAGGAATCTCCAGCTTCAAGGATTTTTGCAATTCGTTCCAGTCATTGGCAGCAGAGAACTGGAAGGAATGGCGGCCAAAGGAGGTGTTGGCTTTGTGGGTGACCAGTGAAATACTGTATACCTGCTGGAGCGCATGCTACAGGTGGGTGTTGCTATGGTGACCAGTGAGCTAAGATAAGGTGGGGATTTACCTAGCAAGGACTTATAGATGACCTGGAACCAGTGGGTTTGGCGACGAATATGTAGTGAGGGCCAGCCAACGAGAGCATACAGGTCACAGTGGTGTGTAGTATATGGGGCTTTGGTGACAAAAAGGATGGCACTGTGATAGATTACATCCAATTTGCTGAGGAGAGTGTTGGAGGCAATTTTGTAAATGACATCGCCGAAATCAAGGATCGGTAGGATAGTCATTTTTATGAGGGCATGTTCGGCAGCATGAGTTACGAAATAGGAAATTTGGATTGGAGATGTTTAATGTGAGTCTGGAAGGAGAGTTTACAATCTAACCAGACACCTAGGTATTTGTAGGTGTCCACATATTCTAAGTCAGACCCGTCCAGAGTAGTGATGCTAGTCAGGCAGGTGCGGGCAGTGATCGGTTGAAGAGCATACATTTAGTTTTACTAGGATTTAAGAGCAATTGGAGGCCACGGAAGGAGTGTTGTATGGCGTTGAAGCTCGTTTGGAGGTTTGTTAACACAGTGTCCAATGAAGGGCCAGATGTATACAGAATGGTGTCATCTGCGTAGAGGTGGATCAGAGAGTCACCAGCATCAAGAGCAACATCATTGATATATACAGAGAATAGAGTCGGCCCAAGAATTGAACCCTGTGGCACCCCCATAGAGACTGCCAGAGGTCCGGACAACAGGCCCTCCGATTTGACACACTGAACTCTATCTGAAAAGTAGTTGGTGAACCAGGCGAGGCAGTTTTTTGAGAAACCAAGGTTGTTGAGTCTGCCGATAAGAATGCAGTGATTGACAGAGTCGAAAGCCTTGGCCAGGTCGATGAAGACGGCTGCACAGTACTGTCTTTTATCGATGGCAGTTATGATATCGTTTAGGGCCTTGAGCGTGGCTGAGGTGCACCCATGACCAGCTCGGAAACCAGATTGCATAGCGGAGAAGGAACGGTGGGATTCGAAATGGTTGGTGATCTGTTTGTGAACTTGTCTTTCGAAGACTTTAGAAAGGCAGGGCAGGATAGATATAGGTCTGTAACAGTTTGGGTCTAGAGTGCCTCCCCCTTTGAAGAGGGGGATGACCGCGGCAGCTTTCCAATCTCTAGGGATCTCTGACGATACAAAAGAGAGGTTGAATAGGCTAGTAATAGGGGTTGCAACAATAGCTGCGGATAATTGAAAAAAAGGGTCCAGATTATCTAGCCCAGCTAATTTGTAGGGGTCCAGATTTTGCAGCTCTTTCAGAACATCAGCTATCTGTATTTGGGTGAAGAAGAAGCAGGGGGGGCTTGGGTAAGTTGCTGCGGGGTGTGCAGAGCTGTTGGCCAGGTAGGGGTAGCCAGGTGGAAAGCATGACCAGTCGTAGCAAAATGCTTATTGAAATTCTCGATTATCATAGATTTATCGGTGGTGACAGTGTTTCCTAGCCTCAGTGCAGTGGGCAGCTGGGAGGAGGTGCTCTTATTCTCTATGGACTTTACAGTGTCCCAAAACCTTTTGGAATTAGTGCTCTTAAAACGTCCTTAAATTACTTCAGAGATTTCTGTGTTCTTTCAGGGAGGCAGATCCTCGGCCCGCTCAGTGGCGTGATGTACTCATCTCTTAACAGAGTGATTCATAGATGTGCTAAACCAAGGGAGGAGATGCTAGTGGTCACAATAAATCAGCCCCATCAAAAAGCTGAGCGGAGATTTAATGACTTCCCAGTACAGATAAATCTGAGAGATCAACCAGTCTCTGTGTGTGTAGAGTAGAGACTAACAGTCCCTTCAGTTGGCATGTCATCCCAGTAGCAGTAGCAGCAAGCAGTGGCTCATCATCATGGTCATGGTCCTCTCATTACTCTGGCATGCCATTTCACATTTCATCACTTAATTGCCTTTTTACTTGTTTCAGTGTCTTCTTCCGCAGTGCACATGCCATAGCCGCTTCCCATAATATCTAGTACAGAGATTTTGGGTGTAGTCAGAGAGGGTGTGTGGGGCTTTTGTGTATGTGTGTGTGTGTGTGTTTCCCTTTCTTGCATGTATGTTTGTGTGCATGTACTTGTAGCGTGTGTGTACACTATGTGCACATGCCTATTCTGTTATTCTGTGCTCATGTAATGACAACATAAACACAGCAATTAAGAGGCAGGTTGAAACATATGGATGTATTAGTTTAATGACCTTATGCACACTGGGTAAATATTTGCCCTACAGAAAGATAGCTAGCAAACAGATGGTTTTAAGATTCCAGAGGCTAATTTCACAACAATTAAAAACACAGCAATACATTAGCATCTAATGAAACATTTAAACTACTAGTAAATGCATCTGCCATTGATTTCAACCCATTGAGGTCTTGTTTCCCCCCCACCACTCCCCCAACTTCCCCCTCCGCCTGAATTTATTGAAGTATAGAATTAACAACTGTTTTCAATCAGCAGTCAGCGTGATTCTTCGGCAGAGAACAACCTAAATAAAACCTCCACGCTATCATAGTTTTATTCAAGCCTCTATATCTCCCTATGTGATACAGTAATAAAATGTGTCATATTCCCCCAAATCTAAACTAAATAAAAACCTCCATTATGTAGTTTTAATGTATTTGTACTCATCCTGAACTAAACAACTTTTACGACAATGTTATCTGAATAGCCATACAAACGCCCAAGGTAACAGTTATAGAGTACTGGATCACAAAAGGAGATGGCTGCGACTTATAATACAGATAGCCTAGCTTATAAAAGAAGTCTGAATCAAAAGAAACTTAACTTAAAGTGAATGCTTTTTATTTATGTATTTCTAGTATTGGCAGCAGAGTGGAGAAACATGCCTTGAGAATACCAGAGTTTTCCTTAAAGGGATACTTTAGTCAGATTAACTAATTTTTATTGAAGGAAGTTGCTAACTAGCGCTAGAGTAATTGCTAACCTATACCATAGACTTTCCTTCATTGTTAGTGTTGGCTTGCAAAATACCTCTAACTTCCTTAATACTGGACGCAGAGACATAAAAATAGTATCCACAAGTTCATCTGACTCTGGAAAACAGCCTTTGAAGGTTTTTACGGGATTATCGTTAACACGTGTAGTCAATTATTTCCTCTGCCCACTTACCGAAAAGTGCTTTGCCAGTGCTGCTGAGGAATTTTACAAGCATATTGACCTATTCCCAAGGGCTCCACTAGCAACTGAATGTAATCAAACACAAAAGTAGGCCCTGCTTAAAATGTTTAACCACACAGGCATTTTTTAACAGAGGAATACACAACCCACCCCCTAGCCACCACCCTCCATCCTCCCCCCCAAAAAGTGAGAAAGCAGGGCTCGGCTTTCTATTAGCCTCTGTGGGATTCTGTTGCTATCAGCTCCTGGTTTCCCTGAGTTATGCACAACAGCAGCTGTGGAACTCGACGGTAATAAAACCTGGAACAATTTAAGGGCTTTTATTGTTGTTCTGTGGTCGGCTTTCAGTACAGCTAACCTGTCCTCTCAGGATCCCTCCCACCACAAGTAGAGAATCCCACCAGGCCCGCAATGAAAGAGGATCTCATTTACCTAAAAGCGCTTATAAATGTTTAATTTGCTTTAACAAGTAACAAGTCACTCATTCTGGAAGTTTTATGGCTGCTTGCCACTGAGGGAGTACCATGAAAGTTTTATAGATAATCCACTAGCTAGCTCAGGCTGCTTATAATAAACGCTCAATTTTCTGCTGTACTGCCAAATCCCTTTGGTTTACAGCGACTACGCTTTGAGCAGTGACGTGCAGTCAGGGTCAGCTGCACCTTAGAGCCTATTTTCATTGACTCTTTACACCTGCTTCTCAAAATAATTTTAGCACTAACTCCCACTCATTCACCCACCCTTACATCAAAATATTACCCTCTTAGCTTTACTACTCTTTATTACTTATCGTTTTTTTTATAAATGTCTTGATACTGTGTTTTTTTTTTATAAATGTATATTGCATCGTTGAGAACTTGTAATTTTTTGTTTTGTTATTTCATTACTTATTTTTTGTTATTTCATTTGTATTATTTAATAGTTTGTTTGACTTTTGTTATTTTTTGAGGGGGTGGGGGGTAATACAGTGCAGTGTATTTTTGTATCATTTGTTGCAGTTTATCACTGCAACTTATTTTTTTAAATGTATATCTTGGCTTATCTTGTGCACTTCTTTCATTAGATATGTTATTTTATAATTTGACTTTAGAACACTTGACATTTGTTTGACAAATAGTATATAGTAAACACTTAATTTGGTGACAGAGCAATTTGCTAAAACTCAATCAAAACTTCAGGAAAGGCGCCAGGGTATTCATTCCTTCCCATCCATTCAAATCGCTGACGCGCAAGTCCGTTCCTGTCACGCCCTGATCTGTTTCACCTGTCCTTGTTCTTGTCTCCACCCCCTCCAGGTGTCGCTCATCACCCCCTGTGTATTTATACCTGTGTTTTCTGTCTCTCGTCTTGTTAAATATATCGGAGCTCAAACCATCTGCCTCTTGTGTCTGCATCTGGGTCTCACCTTGTGCCCTTATAGTTCCTGACTCCATTCACTTGACGGACAGGGTCACCATATGCCTCGCTGCTTTGCCTAGCTTCATTCATTACATTTAGACAATTTCATATTTTGCGCATGCTTATTGCCTAAACATGTTGTGTGGGTATGCCTGGGGAAAGCACTCCAAATTTGTCTACATCATTTGGCGCTCGCATCCCTTGAACTGAATGAAGCTAGCTAGCAAAAGCAACCTGACAAATTGACACTATACTGCACCATTTTCCAAGTAGGATTTCTACAGTGCTTTGAGAAAATAATCAGACCCCTTGACTTTTTCCACATCTTCTTAACGGTACAGGGTTATTCTAAAATGTATGAAATTATTTTTTGTCCTCATCAATTTACACACAATACCCCATAATGACAAAGCAAAAACATTTTTACATTTTTGCTAATTTATAAAAACAATTAAACAGAAATACCTTATTTACATAAGTATTCAGACCATTTACTCAGTACTTTGTTGAAGCATCTTTTACAGCCTCGAGTCTTCTTGGGTATGACACTACAAGCTTGACACACCTGTATTTTCTATAATTCGTATGAAATGTATACATATATTGGCCTTTTAGTGCCACCTATTGGTTGTATCTGTGTATGCTACATCGGCCTATGGCTGAGCTGAGTTGACCAGTGTGTAATTTTGTTGGATGATATGAAATATGCCGCCATTGGAGGCTAGCGCTTATGTATCTTGGCATTTACATTTGGTGAAAATTGTTTGTCAATTTCGGTTAATAGCCTATGTCTCTCTGGTTGTTGAAGCTATCTGTTGTATGGTGAACTTGGGGCTTCATCAAGGTTTATTTGTGAGAAAAATCTGGCTTTGATAATAGCCAGAGCCTACCAAGCCACTGACCTCACCGCACGTCACTGGCTTTGAATATCTTCTTTATGTTAACTTCATAGGTCTACACTACAGTATATACAGTATAAGGGCTACTAAAATGCCGGAGGCTGCATATCTAAGCAGTTAACATTAGGAACCGGAGTAGTTTTTAGCCTACAGCACACAAAGATTATTATATAGCTTGAGGATAAAACAAGGACAAGCCATTATAATTTTCCAACATCCAAAATGATGAACTTAAAATATTAATGGAACAAAATGCATGTCAAAGGCCTAGAGTATGTTCATATTCTGCATAGTACAAAAACACAAAAATAATGATATTCACAGCAATAATCAGTCTTAGCATAGGGGGATGAGAGACTACATTTCCCATCAGCCCTGTGGTGAGGCCCAGCCCGATAGTGTGTCACCTTTGGACTGGCAGCAGACAGCAGCAGTTGGAAACAGTCAGGCACGATTAACCCACAGCAAGCTTTTTCCGACGAGAACGTCATGTGAAAGCGGGACACGGGTCGTCAGGGCCTGTAAGGAGCTGATTCAGCGTCCTCCGTCATCTTTTCGACAGCAGCTGTGGCAGTGCGTAACCGGCAGTAACCAGCGTGGCCCGGGCCTGACCTTGTGTTTGGCTCTGAGGCCTGAGCGTTCTGACTGCCCCAGACAAGCGTCCTCCTCCCCCCCCCACCTCCCCCTGTCCATAGCCACCCACAGTTACAGCCTGTCATTGGACATCAGGGTTCACTGGTGTCCAACTGCCCTTATTTGTTTAGTTAGTCTGTGTGTGGTATATAGAGGTCATGGGAATAACACTTAATACATCCATCAGCATCTCTGTTAGAAGCAATAGACAGCACAAGCACATATCTTTTCCCTCATAATGTCCAACTGACATATTTGAGATTATTGGCATATTTTGGACAATGCTTCTGTACTGGCTGTGACAATGTTTCTTACATGTCATTCTAGCTAGCGACTCGGCAGAACAGAAACTGCTGTTTTCATCAGTGTCTCACGCTTCTAAGGGGTGCGTTGTGATCGCCATGGAAATGCTCCATTTCACTCTTATACATCTCAGCCGTTATCATGCTCAAGTGGATGCCACGACCTCTGGCGACCTTGTCAGACATTATTGTTGTGGTGGCAGGATGCCTAATGCACCCTGAGGACGGGGCTTAGGCCACAGAGCAGGATCACAGTCTATCTGTGTTGGAATGTGATTCTTCACAGCAAAGCAATGGAGCCACTAAGGACTAGAGGAGCTTGCCACAGCACCCTGAAGGCATGAGCATTCTGAGATGAAGATAGAGGATGAGTTGGGGGATGGGAGGATGGGGGGATGGTAAAACTCGCTTAAGAGGGCCGTCTTGATCTCATCAGTCATACTAAGGGCTCTATTTACTCAATCACAGAGCTGGTGGTGGGGTAGGGGGGTGGTGGAGGTGTGGTAGGCCTGAGGCTGCATTTATATACAGAAATAAATCTGGGATCCATGACGACATTACATACAAATCAATATGCTTTTAACATCCATCCTCTCTGCAGCTGCATCGCAATCACCTTTTCCCCTCTTTGTACAAATGGCCATATAATGCTGTAGCCTGCTGCATTGAGTTATGGGGACAATTCCCAGATTTAATAATGAACTGAGCAGTGCGAGGTGGTGGAAGGATGGATGGAGGGAGAGGTGGTAGGAGGATAATAAGATCAGCGGGAGACCTCCACTCTCTCAGATCACATCAGAACACCTTGTTATAGGACACCATGTGGCAATAAAATACACCCTTTCCACGTTAAACATCTCCATCTGCCCCGCCCTCCCTGGCTACAGTAGAATCCCCCTAGGCTCTAAGGGTGAAAAGACAGAGAGAGGAGACAGAAAATGAGAGAACGAGAGGGGGGAGGGAGAGAAAGAGAGGGAGGGAGGCGAGAGAGGAGGAGAGAGAGGAGTGTGGGGCGACATAAGAGAGAGGAAAGAGAGAGACAGAGAGCAAGGAGAGAGAGACACCAGAAGCCTTCCCAGAGCACAGCAGCTGCACAGAGAGAGAAGCCGGAGACCTTCAGCTGCTCAACCGAGCACTTATCACCACATAACTATTCATCAAAGAAATTTGTGTGCAATTAATTACATTATTCCCAAGCCCCACCATCGGTGCCACCGGGTCGTTACTCCAATATCAGCTTTCAGCTAGCCATCTCACTAAGCCGCAGCCTCAGTGCCAAGTCACAGCTAGCTCCCAGAGATGCCTGGCCAGCCTCAATGCAGTCACAGCTAGCTCCCAGAGCTGCCTGGCCAGCCTCAATGTAGAGTCACAGCTAGCTCCCAGAGATGCCTGGCCAGCCTCAATGTAGAGTCACAGCTAGCTCCCAGAGCTGCCTGGCCAGCCTCAATGTAGAGTCACAGCTAGCTCCCAGAGATGCCTGGCCAGCCTCAATGCAGAGTCACAGCTAGCTCCCAGAGATGCCTGGCCAGCCTCAATGTAGAGTCACAGCTAGCTCCCAGAGCTGCCTGGCCAGCCTCAATGTAGAGTCACAGCTAGCTCCCAGAGCTGCCTGGCCAGCCTCAATGCAGAGTCACAGCTAGCTCCCAGAGCTGCCTGGCCAACCTCAATGTAGAGTCACAGCTAGCTCCCAGAGATGCCTGGCCAGCCTCAATGCAGAGTCACAGCTAGCTCCCAGAGATGCCTGGCCAGCCTCAATGTAGAGTCACAGCTAGCTCCCAGAGATGCCTGGCCAGCCTCAATGCAGAGTGCTGCTAGGAGAAAAAAAAGAAAAAAGGACTCCTCTCTCTCCTCTTCTATCGGCTTCTATCATTTCTCTTCTTTATTGCCATTTATTTCCCCCCAGGAATTCACTTCCAGTATATTGGCAGGCCTTCCAGTAGAGAGAGGCAATGAAATTTAGCGCGGACACTTAACACCGGTTCAAGCCTTGTACGTGGCTCATGTGTGGCGGTAATATGATAAACAAACGCTTCCAGTTTGGGGAAAGAGGACTTTTTTATGTAACAGAAATAGAGCACTGAGCGCCGGAACTGCATGAAGCTGTGGCTGCAGTAAAGAAGATGGAAAATGCACAACCGGAGCCCTTCAGAGGCGGGGAAGAAGATATACAAATAATATTTTAGCAAAATGGCAGAGTGAGTGTGCTGTCGCCTGGCTCCTGCTATTAAGGAGAGAGGATCTAAATAGGTCATCGCAGTACCATTATAGCACACCCTAAGGCATGGCTAGCTCCCAGCCTGGATGTAATGCAGTAAATAAGCCAAGAAAAACGGTATAATGGGATATTCATTTAAAACGATTCCACTCAAACCGTTAAGAGGAAAGTTCACACAATAAACACACAATTTGTGTCCATTAACAGCGACTGTCCAGCAGTAAAGGACAAAATGGCTGTATTTGAATTCCATTCTGGTTGAGCTATATGATGAATGCATATTCTGTATGGCTAATACACATACTCATTAGCCTACATGACTAGTAATACAGACTACATATGAACTAAAGTCACACTGCAATAACAGGTCTATAAATACAAGACAAGTTGCTGTGGGTAAGTAATAGCTTGTCCAATGCTGCCAATCAGTCACACCCTTTGGCTTCAGGGCAAAACAGTAAGAGTGGTGTGATTAGGTCCTGGCAGGCTAGCACTTGTCACTCATTGACCTGTGACCCCTGGTACAGTGAGCCAGGAGGGCTGTTAATGACAGCAGAGATGAGCTGAGATAAGCTGATCTCCAATCAGCAGGTGGACGTGACTTCTGTGACCTCTATGAAACAGGATGCCGGCCTATCAGCGTACAGGACAGAAGCCCTGGCCGCGGTTCAAACAAACTAAAAAGCAGAGCATCTCACCTTACCCGTGTTTGGCTCGCCTGAGCTGCAGGCTGGGGATTAGAGAGACTATAAAATCTGCTTGGACAATATACAGTTCCCTTTTGGATGGCCGACAGGGTGCCTGTCCAAGGCAGTTGCTATCACTAATCCCCTGTTGTCAACTTCATAATTTAGACTCCTTCCTGAAATTCATGTCTACTATTAGACGGCCATAAAACAAGATGGTACAAAAGGCGCCAATGTATTAATAGGAGCAGGGCCAAGAGTTCACTTAGTCTGCTTTAGAGGAGGACTACTCAGCAACACAGCATCTGTTTATACTTTCTTATCAGCTTGGTTCAAACGTGACAGGCACACTAGAGCTGCAAACAGGATAGCAGTAACTCTCTGACCTATTAGCATGACTTAGTGGCTTGTATTTGACCTCATGTGAGATCACTTTAGTGCAGCAGCAGAGTACACAGTGGATTTTATCACGGCGATCCAGAATCGCGAAACTAAATGATGGTCCAGGATCAAACATAACATCAAAGTTCACTGGCCTCATGAATCCACAAGCAAAGGAGTCATAATGCAATAAGAGCAAGCTTGTCTGAGCAGCCCAGACTGTTGCTCCAGTACTTTCACACCTCCCCAGTGAGCTGGCTAACTCACATACTTGGCTGTAATCAGCTGAGCCAGTCACCATACTGAACATTCTGCGAGCTCCACAAGCCAGCGTCAGCCCGCGACCTGTGACATCTGAGCTATGAAAAGTCAAGAAGGTCAAGTGCTAGGTTATATGAGTAAAACATATATATAAATAAACATTTTACAAGAGGTTGACCCTTTTGTGAATATAATGTAGCTACTGGCACTGTATAGGAAATTATTGAATCACAGATTGACAGGAATGACTCAGACATGCACGCTATAACAAAGGTTAAAAACAGAACAGGACATTTCTGGGTCCACACTGGTTCCAAATGCATAATACAATTTAGCCTAGATGATTAAGGGATTTGATCATTATTATTACAATGTAATAGCATTAACAGTGCTCTCATTCCCCTATGATCCCATCAGGCCATAAAAGTGCAGCAGGAATGTGGACATAATGGAGTCATCAGCTCCGCTCCCTATGTCCTCAGGCCTCCTGCTCTTCACAATCACAGCCTGGCATTCTCCACATTCTCATCCATACTTCCAGTTCTACCTCCATTCACAACTCTAGCTACAGTGGTCATTATTGACCTGGATACAATGTTAGTCCTCTTGAACATCGTCACTACTGAGCACTGAAGAGCCAGACAGTCGATGGAGGGGAAATGCCATGTTTGTTTAACTTGAATAGCTACCTGGTTTCAGCAACTAGGCGATGTACCGGACTACCAGTTCAATGAGAAATCCTTTCAAAGAGGATGAAAACTGTGTCATTCTATTTTTTCCCCTGCAGTGACAATTATCTCCGACCATCAAAAATAAACAGTAATTTCTTTATTCTAGGTTCCCCCAGTATCGTGAAACGGAGAACTCTACCGCCAAACACCGAAGAGAATCAGTTCTATCTTTATGATTTACACAGTGATGAAAATAGCTACCTTCCACCCGAGACCTGTCAGCACCTACCAGTGGCAAGGCAGCTTGCACAAATAGCTTCCCCACCTGTGTCCAAGCCATATTACTACACACAGGGGACCTGTTACATTTCAGCCCAGTTTCACATCATTAGGCACGAAAAGGGACTATTTAAGTCCTCAGCGCCACTCGTATTTATGCTGAGACTTAAATCTAGATTGAAATCTTATAATTTTTTCTATCCTTCCTCCTTCTCCCCAAGAGCTTTCAGCGATCTTGGCAGGACAAAACAATTACTTTGTGACCCTCTTTGTAAAGCGTGGCCCCGCTCTGTTTTTGTTTTGGTCTGGGCTTCCTATTCCAAGTAATGGACTTCCTTCATACCATAAATCACACTTATGTGGCTCCTTTTCATCTTTAGTTTTTGCGCTCTGCCATGTTTTGTTTAGTGTACCACATTTTTGTTAGTGTAATGCTTGGTGTTTTTTCTAAGTAGAACCAGACAATGCTAGCCATCGTCCTTCTCTGCCTCTGAAAAGCTATTTTACAGGCTCTTAAGGCCACAAATGTCAACCACAGGAAGGCAATTATGAGAGTAAAGTTACTTCCATACTGTTATCAATCTACTCTGTGAGCCAGGGGAATGGTTAAAAGCCACCATGTAATGGGGAACAGTTATATTTTTCTCCTGGCCCCCAGCCAAGGCTGCTAACCTTGCTATTAAAGGCCCCGACAAGCTTTGTCAATGCAATCTGCTGAATGCCTTGAGTGACACGCGATCGATACTCTCCACTTTCCCGGGTCATCACCGGTGACAGAGGCCTAAGTAATAATACAGCCTCTATCTTAAATGCTTCCCCTGCCACAATATTTCTTTTTTGTCTCATGGCTTGTGAGCAAAATTTTCTTGCCAATCGAAAGAGGACGATATGGAGGGTGAAAAGGGGGAGAGGGGGTCTGAGGAATTGCTATGTGTCTAGATTGATGCTAGCCAGGGAGCAAGCTTGGCAGGTTGAGGGGGGAGGAGGAGGCAGTGGGGGGAGGGGAGCTCAGATAAATAAAAAATGACTGGCTGCCGAGTTGTAATCTGCCAGCACCGAGCCCCCTGTAGCAACAAGCCAAATGAAAAAGCACACTGACAGGCAGGAGAGATGGAGGGCCTGCGGTAGATTGCAGGAAGAGAGGGAGGGCGCAGTGGAGGGAGGGAAAGGGGGAGAGAGAGAGAGGCATGCAGAGGGATTGAGAGAGAGGATGCAGGCAGAAGAATAGAGATTGTGAGGAGACATTTATTTTTGTTTGTTCCTGTGCATGAAGGTATCAGGAAGCTGGGAGAGAAATGTGGCATGTGGTTGCAGGCAGTAAATAAAACACACGCACACACAAACACACCCCCGCTGGAGTACATAATACATCCATTACAATTTCTAATAAGCTTGAATGTAAACATTAGCAGTTGGCCGTGTTTCATTACCCATAAAGCAATTGTTAATTAGACTGAAAATGTGTTATTTATATGTCTGGGCTGGTGTGTGTATATGCCATCTTTAAATTAATAACGCCATTTTCACCTTTTGACAGACAGACAGAGAAATGCACGCAGGCACACACACACACACACACACACACACACACACACACACACACACACACACATCCCACCCACAGGGAGCAGACAGACACCAGACACAGAGCAAACAATCTGCCTGCACGACCATCCATAACACAATACAGAGCTTGCACATCTATATCTCGAGGAAGAAAGCATATTTCCAAATCACTTGCACACCGTAGGGGAGGTCTGATGATCTCACAATAGCAGAGAAAATAACGCAGTTCATTTTTTTCCCCTGTGAGAATTATCCATATTTCTGTGTCTGTCTCGCTCTCTCTGGCAATCCATTGCTTTTATTTCCTTTCCCTGGCAGCAGACACACACAGCAGTGCACAGCAAAGCCAGGCAACAGGGGCCTGCATGCTGGATGTCTGTAAAGGCGACATTTCCCCCACCCCTCTTTTTCATTTGCAGACCTGCTGCTCACTGTTGGACTGTCACAGAGAACAGCCATCTTCCCCACAGCATGGCGGCTGTTTCAGGGCCACGGCGATCTGCTCCGCGCAGTACGCCAACGCCATCACACCACTTCCTGCTCCCCCGCTGGGCTATTGAGGAAATATCAGCTGATACCGAATAATTTGTCTCCCTCATGCAGCTCGTCCCCCAGTGGTGCCACGTGAACGGGGGAGAAATGGAAGGACCGGCTGCCTCGTCTCACAGGGAAACACTGGGAAATGATTTGTGTAACCCTCAGTGTGGCAATTTTGGTGAAGGCACAGACCAATGAATAAAAGGGCCGTCTCTGCAGGACCAGGGACCATGAGCCTGTGGCTTCTGAGTTTGTTAAGGAAAATGTGCTTCTCAGCTCAGGGGTTTATGGCATTATTATTATTACTCAAGGCATTATTTTTTCCAGAACAGAAATGGTGGCATAATAATTTAAAATGGAGTCATTCAGTAGCATAACAACCACCACGGCACTGAGACTTTGTACCTAACCAGAGAAAGGTGAAGGAAGGAAAGTATGGTGGGGTTTCAATGACCCCTTGAACTCCCTGACTACTCTGTGACTCATGCTGTGTTAGAAATCAGATGGCTGTGAAGCCCTAGCCCCAGAAGTCAGACGGCTGTGAACATAGCCTCCTTGTCTCCAGGATGAGTCTTACATAAACACTGGCTGAGCCAGGGATCACAGGCTTATCAGGGCAGCCTTGTTATTGCTGGCCAATCCACACATATTTCTCCGCTCAAATCAATTGCACAGCCATTAAAACTAAGCCGACGAGACAGTCCTCTGGTAATTAAAGGCTGTTGTCAATAATGAGCAGTAAAAACCCTGATAACCTGCATCTCAAGACCTTGTCCACCATGCTGGCTGATAAGATAAATCTGGGACTGTGGTGGATGGATTAGCAGGGGGTGATGACAAGCGGTTTGGGAATGGGGGTTAAGAATGTGGTGTGTGTGTGTGTGTGTGTGTGTTTGTTTGTTTGTTTGTTTGTTTGTGTGTGACCTCACTATTATCTATACTAATCCACAAGCAGTAAGAATTTACACTGATAACCAATGCTAAGATAAAATGTCTAATGGTGCTCAGACTAATCATATAATTTAGAACTACAAGAGTGATGTTGTTTCAAGGATATCTATGTGATAACTGTCACGTCTACTCCCGCTCCCCCTCTCCAGCGCTCGACGTCGGCGGTCTACTAAACACCGGTCCTGGCAACCCATCATTACGCAAACCTGGCAACCTTCATTACGCACACCTGCAGCTTATCATTAGGCACACCTGGACTTCATCACTTCCCTGATTACTCCCCCTTTATCTAGCTCTCCTTTGTTATCACCCATCAGGCAGTATTGTTTCTGTGTTATGTTCAGACGCTTCTGTTGTTCCTGTTCCCACTATAAGTTTGTTCTTATTAAACTCACCGACTGCACCTGCTTCCTGACTTCCAGCAGCTTTGTTACAATAATGAATTACTGTTGGCTACATCAAAGTTATCTACCACAGATGGAAAAGCCGATTGCAATCATAAAGTCCAACTTTATGCTAGTCTCAACATCAAACTCATCAAAGTCATACAATAACTTTGAAATCTTACCAATGAGACATACTGCACCAATGATTTCTAAAACAAATTTTAAATGGAGATTGTTGTGAACAAGACACTCTTTCATGTAGGTTGCTGTTTACTAACTAGACACATCACTCTTTCAAGGCTGGAATGCCTTGTTAGTGGACTACACACAATACACTAGAACCACCAAAATGCCCATGGTCAACGTTGTGTAGCTTTGAGGAACTGCTTACAGCATTCTTATTTAACAACTTAATTATTGAGGAGTGTTAAGCACGTACACACTCACACACACACACACACACACACACAAGATCCAAAGCAGTTGTTTTATGAATTATGGAGAAGTGTGCTGGATGCAAATGAGAAACTATACAAGTTTTATTTTCAACCCAAAAGGCACAGAAGTAGCACTAAAGCAGAAAAACAAGCCACGCTGGGTACAAACTTAAAAGTGTCAGAGCGTTAGGGGGTTTGGGTGGTGGAGAGAGAATGCTTTTATTTTCTTCAAGTCTCTCTCTCTCACCCCTGGAGAGCAAGTGTGAGCAATAGTACAAGGCTAAAACAAGCAACTACTGTATCCAGAATACTTCAGAGGTTTCAAACTATGCCGCTTTCCTTTCCTTTGATTCAGTTTTCTTTTCATTACCATACTTTCCCAGTGTGTGCTAGCCTATATAGTTAAATGTACACTGTCATGAGAATATACACAACAGGGTATTTTGACAGGGCCGATTGTGTGCCATCAAGCCAGGCACACGAGCGAATGTAGAAATTCCTGTGAGCAGAATTTTAAGCACACAGGTAAATCATTTAGCACTCCCTACGCTGAACAGAGAGACTGACACAGAATGTGAGAGAGCTCAGTTCTCTCTTATGTAAGCAGCACACTGCCTCTTCCTTCTGTTCCAGAAGAATGGGTGTTTTTCTATTCCAGAGCTTATTTCCTACACCACAGAACCCTGCAGAGAGGGAGCGGCTTCAGTCAAACTCTCCTGCAGTGAGCTCCACCAACCAGCGGCAGACATGTTACACTACTGATGACCTGCAGGTGGCGCTACATGACAACACATCAAGAGGAAAGGAGCGGAGGAGATGGAGAGGAAATGGAGAAAAGCAGAATGGAGGGGAAATGAAGATAGGAATACAGGATAAAGGAAATGTATGAAAGTGGGGGGTAATAAACTATTTTCTGACATGCCTTTCTTTAATCACAACCTGCATGGCCTTTCATTTATCGGTATGCTTAGCGGAAGACATACAAATAATAAAGGTAAAGCAACAAAACAGGCAAAAGACATGCTCTTATAGCATACTGAATAATAATGACATTCCAGTAGTAAGTGACTGTGCCCAACCTGATGACTCAGCTCCACTGTGTGAATGAGGAGACACTGTATAATGTACCACAGTGAAGAGACTGATATTATTATTCCATGGCAGCTTTGTGCTAAGAGCTGTAATGTGTCAGCAGGTGAACTGAGGTCAAATAGTTCACACACACATGCACACAAAGACACCCACACACACACACTCACAGTGTTTTTTCACAAGGCCTCCTATGGAGGGCAGAGCTAGAGTAGTTTGAGCATTTGCATAGAATCAAGGTCTGCTAGGTTGCTCCTTGCTTCTGCCTCTGGGTGAAAAGCGTGTGTGTGTGTGTGTGTGTGTGTGTGAGTTTATCTCTGTCTGCCAATTTGTATGCCGACCTATTCTGTGCTTCCAACTTAGTGGCAACAGTTTGGGGAAGGCCCTTTCCTGTTTCAGCTTGACAATGCCCCCCTGCCCAAAGCGAGGTCCATACAGAAATGGTTTGTAGAGTGTGAAAGAACTTGATTGGCCTGCACTGAGCCCTGATCTCAACCCCATCGAACACCTTTGGGATGAATTGGACACCGACTGCGAGCCAGGCCCAATCGCCCAACATCAGTGCCCGACCTCACTAATGCTCTTGGGACTGAAAGTTTCCGCAGCAATGTTCCAAAATCTAGTGGAAAGCCTTCGCAGAAGAGTGGAGGCTGTTATAGCAGCATAAGGGGAACCAACTCCATATTAATGCCCATGATTTTGGAATGATATGTTTCAAAGAGTCTGTGACTTGGGTGGCAGGAGTCTATGACAATTTGTAGGGCCTTCCTCTGACACAGCTTAGTATAGAGGTCCTGGATGGGAGGGAGAACACTGAGCTGTTGGGGCGGTGTGCGAATTGTGGGTCCAGGGTGTCTGGGATTATGGTGTAGATGTCAGCCATGACCAGCCTTTCAAAGCATTTAATGGCTACAGATGTGAGTGCTACGGGGTGAAAGTCATTTAGACAGGTTACCTGGCGTTCATGGGCACAAGGACTATGGTGGTCTGCTTGAAACATGTAGGTATTACAGACTTGGTCAGGGAGAGGTTGAAAATGTCAGTGAAGACACCCACCAGCTGGTCAGCACATTCCCCGAGTACGCGTCCTGGTAATCCGTCTGGCCCCGCGGCCTTGTGAATGTTAACCTGTTTAATAGTCCTACTCACAACGGCTACAGAGAGCGAGATCACACAGTCGTCCGGAACTGCTGGTGCTCTCAGTGTTGCTTGCCTCAAAGCGAGCATAGATTGTATTTACATTTTTTAGTACATATAAAAGTGTTGGTCCCATGTTTCATGAGCTGAAATAAAAGATCCCAGAAGTTATCCATACTCACAAAAAGCTTATTTCTACCAAATGTTGCGCTCAAATGTGTTTACATCCCTGTTAGTGAGCATTTCTCCTTTGCTAAGATAATCCATCATCCTGACAGGTGTGGCATATCAATAAGCATGATAATTACGCAGGTGCACCTTGTGCTGGGGATAATTAAAGGCCACTAAAATGTGCAGTTTTGTCACACAACACAATGCCACAGATGTCTCAAGTTGAGGGAGCATGCAATCGGGATGCTGACTGCAGGAGTTTCCACCAGAGCTGTTGCCAGTGAATTTAATGTACATTTTTCTACCATAAGCCGCCTCCAACGTTGTTTTAGAGAATTTGGCATTACGTCCAACCGGCCTCACAACCGCAGACCATGTGTAACCATGCCAGCCCAGGACCTCCACATCCGGCTTCTTAACCTGCGGGATCATTTGAGACCAGCCACCCGGACAGCTGAAAATATCCCAGTTCTTCCATGGTCTGCATACTCAACAGACATGTCACCCATTGAGCATGTTTGGGATAATCTAGACTGACGTGTACAACAGCGTGTTCCAGTTCTCGTCAATATTCAGCATGAGGGAAATAATGGTGGTCATACCAGATACTGACTGGTTTTCTGATCCACGCCCCTACCTTTTTCTTTTAAGGTATCTGTGACCAACAGCTGCATATCTGTATTCCCAGTCATGTGAAATACGTAGATTAGTGCCTCATTAATTTATTTTCTTATATGAACTGTATCTCAGTAAAATCTTTGAAATTCTTGCATGTTGAGTTTATATTTTTGTTCAGTGTAGCTCATCTGGCAGGCTCCTGACACTGGGCAGCTCACGGCTGGGTTTCCCTTTGTAATCCTTGATAGTTTGCAAGCCCCGCCCCATCCGATGAGAGTCAAAGCCAGCGTAGGAGGATTTGATCTCAATATATTCTGCTCTATTACTCTCAGATTCAAAAATGCTAATTAGCATCAATGTAGACATCATTCCAGACTACAAATCCCTGAAAGGTCCTGCACATCATCTCTAACTGACACCTTTGCTAACAGATACTGTGTTAATTGCACAAGACATTATACAGAATTGTACATTTAAAAAGATTTAGCCAATTTATTAATTACTACATTTAGCTAACATTAGATAGTAAATTCAGAGATTCTTACCTTTGCCTGGATTTGGCAGTCTCGTCCAGATCATCTTGGCATTTGAAGTTGTTTATGATTTTTTTGGGGGGTTAATACAGGCGATTATATTGATAAAAGTCACCTTTTCCTAGAGAGATTTACACGGTTATCAAAACATCACGCCAAGGTAAGCCTACACGAAACACTCGAAATGAAACGGTATGAAAATGGCATATCACGATTATAGTTACCAAAATTATCACGGTTATCAGTATTATCGCGGTATTGTTAAAATGTGCTAGAAATGTTCAAAAAGTACTGATGCACACAATGAAATCATTTTTATATTGAAAACCAACAAATAAAATTATCAGCACTATGCACTTTTTGTGTGCATAAACATTAAAATAGTAACATTAACATTAAAGATGGCACCATATGGCCATGAGATGTAAAAGCTTCCCTAGTGATGGTTTTAATGAACACAACCTTAAGTAAGCAAATCAAATGTGCATATAAAACCAACACAAGCAAAGCAATGTGCATGTAAGAACAATACAACCATATGTAAACAAATCCAATGTGCAGGTGTTGACATTAAAATAACAACACAAAATATGTAAACAAATCAAATGAACAGCACTGATTGTATGTCCGTTCTCTCATTCATAAAGACATAAGGTGCTGCTGGCCTAACATCATGTATGCATGTCCTTTGCAATGTAATATGAAAGGGCTGCAGTGAGTTCTTGAGCATTTTTCGATGTGGGTGCATAAGCAGCCTGCCTATTAAATGCTTGACCCTTTGCTATGAGACCCGAAATTGAGCTCAGGTGCACCCTGTTTCTATTGACCATCCTTGAGATGTTTCTACAACTTGATTGGAGTCCACCTGTGGTAAATTAAATTGATTGGACATGATTTGGAACATACACCTGTCTATATAAGGTCCCACAGTCGACAGTGCATGTCAGAGCAAAAACTAAGCCATGAGGTCAAAGGAATTGTCCATAGAGCTCCGAGACAGGATTGTGTCGAGGCACAGATCTGGGGAAGGGTACCAAAACATTTCTGAAGCATTGAAGGTTCCCAAGAACACAGTGGCCTCCATCATTCTTAAATTGAAGACGTTTGGAACCACCAAGACTCTTCCTAGAGTTGACCGCCCAGCCAAACTTAGCAAGGGCCTTGGTCAGGGAGGTGACCAAGAATCCGATGGTCACTCTGACAGAGCTCTAGAGTTCCTCTGTGTTGCACTCCACCAATCAGGCCTTTATGGTAGGGTGGCCAGACGGAAGCCACTCTTCAGTAAAAGGCACATGACAAATGGAGTTTGCCAAAAGGCACCTAAAGGACTCTCAGACCATGAGCAACAAGATTCACTGGTCTGATGAAACTAAGATTGAACTATTTGATCGGATGCCAAGCATCACGTCTGGAGGAAACTTGGCACCATCCCTACTGTGAAGCATGGTGGTGGCAGCATCATGCTGTGGGGATGTTTTTCAGCGCCAGGGAGACTAGTCTGGTTTGAGTGAAAGATGAACGGTGCAAAGTACAGAGAGATCCTTGATGTAAACCTGCTCCAGAGCGACAGGACAACGACCCTAAGCACACAGCCAAGACAACGCAGGAGTGGCTTCAGGACAAGTCTTTGAATGTCCTTGAGTGGCCCAGCCAGAGCCCGGACTTGAACCCGATCGATGATCTCTGGAGAGACTTGAAAATAGCTGTGCAGCGACACTCCGCATCCAACCTGACAGAGCTTGAGAGGATCTGCAGAGAAGAATGGGAGAAACTCCCCAAATAAAGATGTGCCAAGCTTGTAGCGTCATACCCAATAAGACGTGAGGCTGTAATCGCTGCCAAAGGTGCTACAACAAAGTACTGAGTAAAAAAAAAAATGTTTTTGCTTTGTCATTATGGGGTATTGTGTGTAGATTGATGAAACAATTTTATACATTTTAGAACAAGGCTGTAATGTAACAAAATGTGGAAATGTCAAGATGTTAATTAAGTTATTATTAATTTTTTTCAATACACACACAGCTCCAACAGGGTAGGTCTGGGCATCATGAGAGAACCCAGTTATTTAACCACTGTGATTAATTAAGTTGTAACCAGATCAATTCCAATTACAGAGTATGTTCCTGTTCTCCTGCTAGGGAGCATCTGTCTGCCTGTGGAACTACTACAGACACATTACTGCACAGCAATCCCTCATTGAGTTAGTGGGGCTGGGGCCTGATCAATACTACTGGGAAACCTGTTGGAGAGTTGGAGACTGGGTTGGAGAGCGAGGGAGAAACACACAGACAGAGACAGAGACAGAGAGAGAGACAGACAGAGACAGAGAGAGAGACAGACAGAGACAGAGAGAGAGACAGACAGAGACAGAGAGAGAGACAGACAGAGACAGAGAGAGAGACAGAGAGACAGACAGAGACAGAGAGAGAGACAGAGAGACAGACAGAGACAGACACAGAGAGACAGAGACAGAGAGAGAGACAGAGAGACAGACAGAGACAGACACAGAGAGACAGAGACAGAGAGACAGAGAGACAGAGAGACAGAGAGACAGAGAGACAGAGAGACAGAGAGACAGAGAGACAGAGAGACAGAGAGACAGAGAGACAGAGAGACAGAGAGACAGAGAGACAGAGAGACAGAGAGACAGAGAGACAGAGAGACAGAGAGACAGAGAGACAGAGAGACAGAGAGACAGAGAGACAGAGAGACAGAGAGACAGAGAGACAGAGAGAGACAGAGAGAGACAGAGAGAGACAGAGAGAGACAGAGAGACAGAGAGACAGAGAGACAGAGAGACAGAGAGACAGAGAGAGAGAGAGAGAGAGAGAGAGAGAGAGAGAAGAGATTGATAAAGCATGAGTCAGGACCAGAGAGAAGTTTGGTTAAAAAAACGGTTCTGGTATATTCTGTGAATACTGATTATGTGGAAATACACACTAGCACGATTGCGTCAACGATCGATCTTGTAGGTGGAATTGGCCGATAGGGAGCTATACATTAGCCTGATCAATCAGCAGCACTGTGAAAAAACTACTTCTCCTATAGTCTGTCTGTGTGTTTCTTCCAGTTACCGAGATCTCTGTCGGATGGTAATGTGTTCACTCAGCCGCATCGGATTTTCACAATCTGTCAATCAGTGCAGGAGCAATCGAATGTGCCAAATACAAATACTAGCTACTGCATCGGCAATAACATGAATATTTGTGCTTACAGGACATGTTCTGTTTCAAACCCATAGGATACGTCCCAAATGGCACCCTGTTCGACATTTAGTGCACTAATTTTGACCAGGGCCCATAGTGAATAAATAGGGTGCCACTTGCAGACATACAGATCAAGAATAGCCCCGTGGAGGGGGGAGATACCAATCTCCCCAAGTGTATTGACAGCAGAACCCTAAGTGCCCCTGTACTAAGTTAAAGTGATGCTCCAAAGGTTTTATAATTTCAGCCAAAGTAGTGCTCAATTGTGTACCACATCATCCATTTCATATTATATTTTCTGAATTGCAAAAAAACAAAAAACAGCATGTATTAACATTTTTGGTATGATATGCTTCAAATTCTAATTTGTACAATATGTTATTAATTTGTAAGTGCTTAAGGTCCCAGAAAGCATCTGTAAATAGTTATTCACCATTTCCTCCTCACTCTCCAGTAGAGGAAAGGAGAGGCCTTGCAGGTAGTGGAGTTAGCAGGGCTGAATGTAAATCAGCTGACTCTCTCACACACACACACACACACACACACACACAAAGACAGAAAACCCACACACAGTGAACGCGCACACACATAGGGAGAAGGAGAGAGAGAAAGAGAGAGACAGAACACAGGGCCTGTGGGCAGAGGATCCTCTACACAACATGGCGGCCCCTCCCTGGCCATGCATAACGCATGGCAACATGTTAATACGTTATTCTACGTTGCATGCATTAATGATCATGGGAAGACTCGCTAGCACTCTCTGCGCTTCGGCAATTAATAAAAGATAAAGCACGGATAAAGGCCGACACACAGCCTTACCCCCTTTTGATCTGCCGGGATGCGTTTTAGGCCAATTCTTAACCTGGTTTATTTCTGCTTCTGGGGGGCTGAGGGCTGGGATTAGTGTGGGGGGGGGGGGGTTGAATAATTAATTGAGGGTATGCTATCAGAGACTGAAGGAGAGCAGGCCTCTTTCTCAGCTTATATAGGCAGCACACACCCTGCTATGCCACCCTCCCCCACCACACACACACACACTAGTCTCTCTGGGGAGGATATATAGGGTTAACTGTGAAATCAGGGGTTTAATCCGATTCATTCCAATAAGAGGGTGCATAAAACTTTAAACTACAAACATACACTACAGAAAATGAAAGAGACACACTAATCTTTAATCTCCCGCTACCCCCCCAGTCCCCTCATCCAGACACATGAGAAGAGAGAGAGAGAGAGAGAGAGAGAGAGAGACGCAGAGGGCCAGGTGGAGAAGTGATAGCTCCTGCTTGTTGTCAAGTCTTTGTCCAGGCTGCCTGTCAATCCGACAGCTGAGAGAGCAGTTCTGGAGACGACAGCTCATCCCGTCCGCTCCACTCACTCTCCCTATCTATCTCTCTCTCTCTCTCTCTCTTTCTCTCCCCCTCTCTTTCCTCTCTCTCTTTCTCGCTATTTCCCTCTCTCACACATGCCGTCAACCACGATGTGACTTTTGCAGCCTCAGCAGCTGCCAACCTTCCTACACTCATCATCCAAAATTTAAGAGAGAGAGAGAGATAGAGAAGGAGGGAAAGAAAAACAATGTGTGTAAAACAGTGTAATCCCTGTTTATTAGGCTGGCCTGGTCCTGTCATGTGGAAGGGGCCACAGCCACATATTAAAGTGATAAGACAATTAGGACCATTATGGTATTACACTGTATTACACTTTTGTATTTATTTTATTTAACTAGGCAAGTCAGTTGAAAATAAATTCTTATTTACAATGACGGCCTACACCGGCCAAACTCGGACGACGCTGGGCCAATTGTGCGCCGCCCTATGGGACTCGGCCGGTTGTGATACAGACTGGATTCAAACCAGGTTGTCTGTAGTGACGCCTCTAGCAATGTCATGAAGATCACAAATGACACTGTGCTGTGGAGAGAGAGAGAGAGAGAGAGAGAGAGAGAGAGGGAGGGCGTGAGGGAGGGAGGGCGCGAGGGCGAGCGAGGGAGGGCGAGAGAGGGAGAGCGAGAGAGGGAGAGCGAGTGAGAGAGAGCGAGTGAGAGAGAGCGAGAGAGAGGGCGAGAGAGAGAGGGAGAGCGATAGAGGGCGAGAGAGAGAGGGAGAGCAAGAGAGGGAGGGCGAGAGAGGGCGGGCGAGAGGGCGGGCGAGAGGGCGAGAGAGAGAAGGAGGGCGAGCGAGAGAGAGGGAGGGCGAGCGAGAGAGAGGGAGGGCGAGCGAGAGAGAGGGAGGGCGAGAGAGAGAGAGAGAGAGAGCAAGAGAGGGAGAGCGAGAGAGGGCGGGCGAGAGGGCGAGAGAGAGAATGAGGGCGAGCAAGAGAGAGGGAGGGCGAGAGAGAGAGAGTGAGAATGAGAAAGAAGAAACTCCACCACCAGCAGATAATGGGTTTAATAATGTCAGCCAGACCCTTGTGCCCTGATGCCCTATTTAAAAACACTATTCAAATTAACAAGCTGTGTGAATAAAAAGCACAAAGGGTTATGGGGGAATAGCTAAGGAGAGCCGAGATGGTTTAACAAATGATACAACAGTAATTAACATAAGCCCAAGTAGGCCTACTAATTTCTAAAACTAACTACACATTGACTCAGACTCCTTATTTTTATTCATTTGAATTAAACGAACAGCAGGCAGAGAGATTTGTATCCACATTATTATCTGCAGTGGGTCCATTAGAGCAGCTACATCTGTACAATTAAAGGTTCCCAGTGACGGTACACTTTGAATACTACAAACAACCCCCCCCCAAAAAAAAAAAAAAAAAAAGTAACAAAACAAATGAATCCTACAGCGGACTACTTCTCAGGCTGACAGAATCTGGAGGGAGCCTTCACCCAGACGGGCCGTTTCCCCCACCGTGCCACAGAGAGAGAGGGAAGGGAAAAAAAGAGAAGAAAAGAGAAGGGAAATCTGTTTCCTGTCATCTCCCATCTTGTCAGTCTCTGTTCAGACATCTTGCATCTCCCCCACCAGCTGTTTACTGGCCAAGCTGACAGATGGCTCCCTCGCTTTGAAATAGTTCTCTCTCTCTCTCTCTCTCCCTCTCTCTCACCCTCTCTCTCTCTCTCTCTCTCTCTCATGATTAAGCTGGCATGACACATGATAAGCAAATGATGCACAATAAGCAACTTGGAATATCGTTCTTCTTAGGACCTTTGTGAAAGGAAACAGTTATGTATGCATATAGAGAACTGTATTATGTGTGTGTGTGACTGATTCAGTGTGTGTCCAGATCCGTTCCAGCCATCCTGCCAAGTCAGACGGATATCCAGCCAAGCTTAGCTCAGAGGGCGACAGAGAAAAGTATAGGATTGTTCTCCGGATAATGCCAGCATAACATGCTTTTGCCAAACAGTTACACAAGTTTTCATTCTGACAAAAAGCGATTGTTCGCTTTCCTTACCCTAGCAGTCTGTGAGCATGTGATCTATCCTCACACTGATCTGCAGCATTCCCAACACTCTGATTGCCTGCCAGGGTGTGCGAGGTGGCCCTGTGTGCGTGTGTGTTTGTGTCCTATTGTCCATGTGTGTGTGTGCGTGCTTGCCTGCCTGCGTGCCATCTGAGACTACAGAGGGCTCATTGAGCCTGGGTACAAGGGTATGTCCATGCAGGGTCAGAAGGCAGCTAAACTATGGGAACCATCTCAGTGCCTAGTCATCCGGCAGGGAGAAACTAGAGCTGAGCTCGGCCCAGGACCCAGAAGCAGACAGCCAACGGAGCAGGCATTCCAGTGGGAATTTCACTGTAACGAGCTCAGAGAATGGTTCCGTTTGAAAAGACTAAACTGAGTGCTCCCTCTCTACCTGTCATACACCTTCGCTGCAGAAGGCACAAGCAGGCACAAACAAACAGGTTTAAGGGTGAAAGCATTGGTCCAAAGAAGGCTGAATAAAGCTATAGTTCTGTCATTTTGAGACAGTCACATAAGGATAGACAAAAAGGCATGCACACATTATATAGATATGGAATATAAATGTGCACATTGGTGGTCATTAAAGGTGAGATGTAGCAGGCAGTGTTAGAGGGACTGGTTATTCTCGGTTGTCTGGGCTTGCTGTCAATCACCCTGTCATACTCTCTTAGCCCTTGTCCCTGGTGGCTGCACTGAGGGCCCAGACAACCTCACCTCTGTCACTGCTCAGTGATCCACACTCAGCCCATCTACTCTCTTCGAGAGAGAGAGAGAGAGAGAGAGAGAGAGAGACTATAGAGTGGCAGCCAGTGTTACAGTAGAGAGTAGAGACGTTGTGTTTACATCCAGCAAATGAACACAAAAATGACAGAGCGACATGTGATCCCGCTCAGAGACCCCTCCCCCTGGGTCTGAGGAGACCTGCAGCCCGCAGCCCTCTCCATCTCAAGAGAGGAGAAGACACCAGCATTACCAAACATGGCTCTCAGTCACACATAGATACCAGTGAGAATGGTGTGACATAACCTCCTAGTGTAGTTCAGTACTCACTTAGGGAGACAGTCATTGCCATTTGTCATCTGCAATGAAGGCTGCTGTTGCTAGCTCTGAACTTTAAGCTCAGACAAGTTTGTCATACTATGAAACACATAATTGTAAACCAATGACATTGTGTATAAGACGTCATTGTGTAAGACATCCAAAGACACTTCATTCTGATCAGGTCTAAATTCCTTGGTGGTCTGGAAGAGGCTGCTGTGAGTAAGCGATCTAATCTACAGTATGAATATGATGGCAAATATTGTCAAATACTGACAATGCTATCAACCACTGCTAACAGTCACAATTGTGGATAACGTAAAACAACAATGCTCTGACGAATGAGCTTGTGTGAACATTAAAGATTACTGAAGGGTTCTACTGTAAATGGCCATTCTGAACTTATTTCTATCACTTCACTAGAAAACAAAACAAACAAAATCCTTGAATCCAGTTAGCTCTGGAACTGTCAAAAAATCTGTGCAGTTTCTAGAAAACATGGTTTCCTCCCTGAGCTTATGTTGTCCGTCGTGTGGTAAGGCCTTTTGTTTAACAGATGTTTACAGGCGATGTGTGATGCTTCCTCACTATGCACTGCATAGTACTGCCTTTGAAACATCTGGACCACTCTGGGACTTAACAGTAATCCCCTTGGCTAGCTACAGTCAGAAACACGGTCCTAGAATTTCAATAGTCTAAAATAAGTGTGCTGCTTTTCTGAAAAGCTGTGTGCTTTACCACAGCGGACAGGGTCAGACGTTCTGTAAGCCTCTTACGAATTCTTCAGCTTTTAAGCATAAATAAATTAAACTGGCTTGGCTAAACCGCTCCAATAAACTCTCATTAAATTCTGCCGAGCGTGGATTGGCTGGGATAAAAGTTTCATGCAGATAAACTCTTTCATTGTTTGAGGAGAAGTCAACTACACACAGGCTATTATTGTAGCCCTTCACACTCAAACCCATATACGGGTTGAAAATGGCAGATTTGGGTAACGATAAACGCCTAAATTGGAACACAGTTGCTGTACAGTAACATGCTATAAACAATGTCAGAGCTCAGGGTCTGCGCCTCACAGCTCTGTATGGGTTTTGACTGACAGCCGTTCTGAACTGATTGGGGAATTTTTGCAAATGTTTTGTTGTCCGAATGAGGGAAATGCTCTTAATTAAAAGGGCTTGATGTATTTTGAAAGATGAGACGTTGAGGATTATAATAAATACCACTTTGATGTCATACAAGCAAGCCAAACACCTGAGTCCAAATGTGCACATTTCCATATCATAAAACTCATGTTATACTGTATACAGTGTCAGCGTTTATGATCACTATGTTTGATGTACAGTTCTGAACAGAATGAGCCAATGTTTGTCTTTTGTGAAGAAAATTCGCCACACAACAAGCACCTGAATGCACTCATGATTCTTTTCTGTGCGCACCAAAATTACAATCTGTTTCTAAGAATTGCTTGTGAAAGCCTAACAAAGTAAGATTCTATTTTATAGCTTAACTAGTCATGTTGGCAATAGAACAAGCTTTCAAATGATGGCCACCTGACCCAGATTGTTATTTATAATGGTCAGTTTTTGGATTGCGTAAACAACACCAGTAATTGTGTGATGACGGGGATACAGGTTTGTGTTCCAAACAAAACAACTACTTGTGTTTGCTCTAGTTCCTCAATGGCACAGCTAGGAGATCAAAAAGCACCTTATAGTTGAAGACTCTTCTTGAGTCATAAAAGTGGATTGAAATTATTTAGGAACTGTGCACACTTTGGAGAGGTGTGTGGCCACTTGAACGAGTCTTATATCGACATATCCTGAAAGGCCGCTCAGCAAGGAATAAGCCACTGCTCCAAAACCGCCATAAAAAAGCCAGTCTACGGTTTGCAACTGCACATGGGGACAAAGATCGTACGTTTTGGAGAAATGTCTTCTGATCTGATGAAAGAAAAATAGAACTGTTTGGCCATAATGACCATCATTATGTTTGGAGGAAAAAGGGGGAGGCTTGCAAGCTGAAGATCACCATCCCAACCGTGAAGCACGGGGGATGGCAGCATCATGTTGTGGGGGTGCTTTGCTGCAGGAGGGACTGGTGAGCTTCACAAAATAGATGGCATCATGAGGAAGGAAAATTATGTGGATATATTGAAGCAACATCTCAAGACATCAGTCTTGGTCGCAAATGGGTCTTCCAAATGGACAATGACCCCAAGCATACTTCCAAAAATGTGGCAAAATGGCTTAAGGACATCAAAGTCAAGGTATTGAAGTGGCCATCACAAAGCCCTGACCTCAATCCTATAGAAACTTTGTGGGCAGAATTGAAAAAGTGTGTGCGAGCAAGGAGGCCTACAAACCTGACTCAGTTACACCAGTTCTGTCTGGAGGAATGGACCAAAATTCACCCAACTTATTGTGGGAAGCTTGTGGAAGGCTACCCGAAACGCTTGACCCAAGTTAAACTATTTAAAGGCAATGCTACCAAATACTAATTGAGTGTATGTAAACTTGTGACCCACTGGGAATGTGATGAAATAAATAATTCTCTCTACTATTATTCTGACATTTCATATTCTTAAAATACAGTGGTGATCCTAACTGACCTAAGACAGGGAATTTTTACTAGGATTAAATGTCAGGAATTTTGAAAAACTGAGTTTAAATGTATTTGGCTAAAGGGTATGTAAACTTCCGACTTCAACTGTATATAGCTCAATGCTGAATGCTCCATAAGGAAGTACTGTATGGGTTTTGATGATAGATATATTTACATATTTAAGGTTATCCAAGATCTCGTCTTTCACTGCTTATACTTCCATGGCCAGTAGACCACTGAGCTCCTACCTACTATGTCCATCCATAATTCCAACCCACACCCCACTTAGCGGTTGCTATTGTCATTATAGTTATGATGCTCTACCTCCCTGTAGTCTCCAACCATCCAACACAGCCTGGCACACTGGCAGTCAATACAGAGGAGGATAAACAAGACACATTCTCTGTAATTATCCACATTAAAGCTGGAACCATCATATTGTTTTTCCAGGTAAGTAGAATCATTATCCTCATCTGTGAAACAGCTCAGGGATGTGATTAAACCTAGAGATGGAGGGAGGGATAAGATCAAATAAAGCAAGCACCAAGCAGGGAACATCATCCAACCAAGGGCAGGTATAATATCTGGCTGAGAGAGAGACAGAGAGAGAGAGCTCTTACTATACTTACACACGGCCGTGGGCAGTAGCAGTTCTAGCTTGTATGTCACACTGTGCGTATCCCCCATTTCAGCGCCCCCCGCCAACAAAATAATGCAAGATGCCGCCCTGGGCGGCTGCCCGTGACGCCTATACCTAAATCCGCCACTGGCCGTGGGTGTGTAACAATGAATTAGCCCAGTGTGAGTTAATACAGGGCGCTGGTGCTCACTGCTCACCTTCTGTGGGCCCTGGCTGGCAGCAGTAGAGCCAGGCCTCTGCAGGGTCTAGCGCCACAGCAGCTCAAAGACACACACAGAGAAAGAGAGGACAAAGAGCCCACACAGAGAACAGAGCTACAGTACTCTCCTTCCTTCCACCGCCTCCCCTCGTGGTCGACTCACACACTCAGCAAGCCTCCCATTGCTCTGTCCCGTCTCAATCACCCTCCCACTCACTCACATCAGGGTCCGGGGAAAGGAAAACAGACAGTTAGTCAAACTACAGTGCTGCTGCTGAACCTGATTGTTTAAGGTCAATTCCTATAAACACTGCTGAGAAGCTGGCTGTCAATCAAACAGACCTTTCTGCAGGACAGACAGGTCAGCCAGGAGCAGGAGAGGCAGCGGAGGCAAGTATTTACTTCAACAGTCAATGCATGCGCACATTCCCACACACACAAACTCTCATGCTCACACACACCACACATACACAGTACAGTAAACAGAGAGCAAAAACACAGGGGAATATTAGTTGTTCTATTGTCAACATTTTTGAATATCTATATACTAACACTCAATATGACAGTAGGCTAAATTAGAGATCTGTCAAACCATGATATATTTAATCCTACTCTCATCAAATCTCTAATACATACAGTGCCTTCAGAAAGTATTCACACCCCTTGACTTATTCCACATTTTGTTGTGTTACAGCCTGAATTCAAAATCTATCTACTCAAAATACCCCATAATGACAAAGTGAAAACATGTTCTCAAATTAAATACAGAAATATCTCATTTACATAAGTATTTACACCCCTTAGTCAATACTTTGTAGAAGCACCTTTGGCGGCGATTACCGCTTTGAGTCGTCTTGGGTACAGTATGTCTGTATCAGATTTTCATCTGGATTTGGGGATTTTCTCCCATTCTTCCTTGCAGATTTTCTCAAGCTCTGTTATGTTAGATGGGGAGCGGTCGTGAACAGCCATCTTCATGTCTTTCCACAGATTTTCAATAGGATTCAAGTCTGGGCTTTGGCTGGGCCACACAAGGACTTTCACATTACTGTTCTGAAGCCATTTCAGCAATGCCTTGGCTGTATGCTTGGGGTCATTGTCCTGTTGGAACGTTAATCTTCCCCCCCAATCAAAAGGTCGTTTGCAGTCTGTAGCAGATTCTCGTCAAGGATTTGCCTGTATTTGGCTCCATTCATTGTTCCCTCTATCCTTACCAGTCTTTATTTTAAGTTTATTTAACCTTTATTTAACTAGTCGCTGCTGCTGAAAAGCATCACCATAGCATGAAGCTGCCACCATCATGCTTCACTGTAGGGATGGTGTTAGACAGGTAGGGATGGTGTTGGATTGTGTTAGACGGGGCGATGAGATGTGCCTGGTTGTTTCCAGCCATAGCACTCTGCATTCAGGCCAAAGAGATACATTTTTGTCTCATCAGGCAACCAAATCTTTTGCTTTATGATCTCAGTCTTTCACATGCTTCACGTGCTGTCATGTGCCTTTTTCTCAGGAGTGGCTTCAGCCTGACCACTCCCATGTCCAGATTGGTGAAGTGCTGTAGAGACTGTTGTCCTTCTGGCAGGTTCTTCCATCTCAGCCAAGGAACTCTGTAGTTCTGTCAGAGTGGTCATTGGGTTCTTGGTGACCTCCCTGACCAAGGTGTTTCTTGCCTGGTTGCTCAGTTTGGTCGGACAGCCAGCTCTAGTTTGAGTCTGGGTATTTCCATATATTTTTTTTTTGAGACCACAGTGCCCTTGGAAACTTTCAACATTCTAGAAATCGTTTTATACCCTTCCCCAGATACTGTATATGCCTCATCACAATTCTATCTCGGAGCTCTACGGACAGTAGTATAATTTCTGCTTTTGACATGCACAGTCAACTGTGGGGTCTTATATAGACATGTGTGTTTCTTTCTAAATCATGTTCAAGCAATTGAATTTGCCACGGATGATTACATTAGCCGGATGAGGAAGAGAGACGGATGTCTGTCTGTCTGACTTACTGACTGAATGGCTGGCTGTCAGAGGGTGGTGTAATCGAAGAGCGGTTGTTGTATTGTCGGCAGGCTGCTCGACAAAATGCTGGGGCCTGGCTCAGGTCTTGGTTTTCACAAGGTAACCCCATCCAAACACACACAACATCCTTTTTACACATGCAGTAACCAAATCCATAGGCAAAGCACACCTCCTGCCAGAGTCATAACATTAGACTGAGTGTGGACAGGGTATGGTACATTATCACTCCTCAGCATCAGTGATGTAGTGCTGCCTGGAGAAGTGGGTATACTCTAATTTTGTCCAACATTTTCCAAACGGCCTGCCTGACAAAGGAAAGGCATCTTGTGTGAAAAATTCTATGAGAAACAGTGACATACACTCTGATTGACCTAAAATTATAAATCCAAGTTGTACTGTGCAAGTAGACTAATAGTAGGCCTACTATTGAAATAGATAAAAATCAGGTTTTCACTCTGAAAGGCACACTTGTTTAATAGAAATATAACACAATGTGGTGTTTTAAGTCTATAACAATGCTTAAACAGCATCAGGAGACCACTTTTTGGGGAAAAATCCAAGAAATGTTGGTTTGAGTGTAGTTACCCTTTGATTCAAGTGCGCAGGCACAAGCACTGTTGTTTGGTTAGCATGGAACCCAAAGGAGTTCCACCTGAAACCAAAAAAGCTTCTCATAGGGGACAGCTGAAGAACCCCTTTGGAACCCTTTTTTCTAAGAGTGTAGTTAACGTTTTACTTCATATGAGGCATGTCTTGCCTTGCTTCAAAGTAGCCTATAGCCAAAATCCCACCATAGAGACAATTATTTTATAAAGATTTCCTCATATTCGTTCTCCTGTTCTATTACTTTTCTTTCAACTTTCTTTCATCGTTTAACAGTCAAAGGCATTATCCTAGTCATATTAGCAACCCATGATAGTTGTTGCGTCTTTAGATCTCCCCTCTTTATACATTTCTAACTGATATTTCCATCTCTGTCCATGTTTTCGGCAAATTGCATTTTGGAACACTGCTGCCCCTAAAATGTGAAGAAATAATATTTTATTGATCCTGATCTGTTCTATCAAACTTATTAATTGATATTGTGTATACCTCCACCACACTACTTTGATAAGCATTGTGGGGATTAAGAAGTGAGTAGGCGCAATGCCTACTGATTCTCTCAATTTTTGCATATTTTTGATACTGAATATTTTCAGATCTTCAACCAAAACCTAATATTAAAGGGAATCTGAGTTTACAAATAAAAAAACAACTAAATGGATACATTTTATTTTTTGATTTTGCGTATAGCCTCCACTACACCACTGCAGGGACCAACGTTTTTAAATCTTCAACACCCTGCCATCACACCGGATAGGTTCACATGCCCTAGCTGTAGCTGTGAGAGATTGAAACTGGATGAAAGTGGGATCAATATAAATAAGTAAATACATTTCAAGCTCTCTACACAGATATGTACACATATCTCAAGCCAAAATTCCCATGGGCAAAATGACATAAACCATATCCCTATTTAGCCCCACTTTTCACATTTCATAACATGTTAAAATCCAAAATTAAAACACAGCCTTGAGAGAGACATGGATAGAATATTCATTGTCTCAAAATGCTGGTAAGACATTGCGTTGAATTATGTATGAGCAACTTAAATAATAATGATATAACACTCTCCTGTGTTGTCAAAGCAAGATTGTCAGCAACAACAAAGTGTGCCAGACATCCCATTAGGGACAAGTTATGGCTATATGCTTAAGGTCAAAAGGCTACGCCCCAAATGGCACTCTTTTTCATATATAGTGCACTACATTTGGCCAGAGCCCAATAGGAAGTAAAGCAGAAACCAACAGCTCATCAACTTACCTTTTCATTGTATTTGAACTTGACATAGAACCAACTGGACTTGATCATCCTGCCTCCGTCTGCTGTCCCTGGCTGACTCAGTGTGCCGACGGGAAGGGAACAAGTCAAGAAGTATTTTCCAAAAAGAATCACACAGCAACTGCGACACAATAAGTCACACAGCTAGAAAAAAAGCACCAGCTTCTTCTTTCTCTTGCTTCTGTTCTTTATCCTCTATGCTTCCCCTGTCTCTCTCACTCCCTTTCTCTCTCTCTCTGGCGGGGTGTGTGCACGGTATGCAGTGAGTGTATGGGGTGCAGCAGGCTGACAGGACCTCTCCTCAGATGGACTTCAGCTGTGTTCATCACTAGTGGCACATGGCAGTAAGAAGGGCGTTCTGTACTATTCCTGTCCTTGACTCTGACTACACACATTACTGTACCAACCTCCTCCTCTCTGCCCAACTCCCCCCACCCCACCCCTCTCTCTCTTAATCTTCCCTCTTCATTTAACTTTTTTTTCGCTCTGCTTGGCTCTCTATGCCCTGTGTAATAGAGCTCTTTCTGACATCATTAAACCCCTTTCTTTATATTTCCGTAGTTGCTGCGCTCTTCATATAAAGAAAGTATAGTATATTTGTGATTTCTCCATAGATCTCTAGTAGGGTATTTTACATTTGTTTCCAACAAGAAAAATATATTCAGACTAGGGCTGACCCCATTTAGTCCAGTGGTCAACTGTTGTTTGACCGAGATTTATTTAGTCGAGCAATCGCAAATATGTATTTATTTTTCATGATGCACAAGAAACCTGGGGGATGGCACAGTCCATAACTCTAAAACGTGACACTGAATTTGTATATGGTTATATTATGTAAACATAATCTAATATTATTTCATAACAAATTAGTGTGCCATAGAATTGGCGCCTTTTCTATGTGAATAATAGCAACGTTAACCATCATATTGGGATTGAGAACAACGCGGCGGAGACAGCAGGAGCAGAGACGAGGAAACAGCCCTTGCCTTAGCCTAATTATCTAAGAAAAGTGATAATGCCAAAGGTGTGCAAAGCTGTCATCTAGGCAAAGTAATTTCCCCACTATCTAAAGGGTGGCTACTAAGAAGAATCTTGATTTGTTTTACACTTTTCGGTTACTACATGATTCCATATGTGTTATTTCATAGTTTTGAGGTCAATATTATTCTACAATGTAGAAAATAGTAAAAATAAAGAGTAGGTGTGTCCAAACTTTTGACTGATACTGTATATCTACATAAATAAGACAGATCTTGCTTCTGTTGCCTGTTTGAGTGTTTGTTTAATAGCCTACTGATTCTGTAAGCACTAAGCCTCATGAAATGGTAAAATGTTGGATAAAGCAATTTTACACATATGGCTGTTTTAATCTTTGCTATGCGGTAATAAAGGCTTCACATATTGTTTTCGTCAGTCTTCGTTCACAGACTGGTATTACTTATCATTTATTTAGTGTTGTTTACACTGTCCAAACAGGCAGAAAAATTATCTTGTAATCTAACAGCACCTGTTTGTCACACAAAATATGCACGCAGCTCTCGCTACTATGTACTCTTTTTTCTTGATCTCCTTCTTATTGCTATAATTACAAGTATTATAAGTAATGTCGCTTTGTATAGTAGCCTTGTATGACCACCATCGAGCTGTAGGCCTAAGAGCACGTCCTGTTTAGTCTTAATACCGTACCTTACTTAGGCCTATATTTCAATATATACAGTAGGCTACTGTATCAATCAATTAATCATTAAATAATTTGTTCATGCCATCACACAGCATACGAGACATTCAAGCTTTGAAATGCAATCAAGCATTTTAGTTATATTAAATAACAATGTGAGCGTTGAATAATTAGCCTAAACAATAAATAAACCGCAATTCACAAATACACGCAAATGTTTTTAGTCTGCTGAATGCTTTATACAGGTATATATTTAATTTTTTTTGCTGTTAGAACAGACTTTCTGGTACACTTATTTATTTAGTGTTGTTTACACTGTTCCAAATGGTCAGAACAAATTATAATTTTCAATCTAAAAGCAACTGTTTGGCACACATAACACTCACGCAACGTTTGTTCCTATACCCTCCTTCTTATTGATCTCCAGTAGTTTCCACAACTAAGTCAAATGTCTTCCACAGATCTGACTTGACCTTTCCCTCTTGAGCAACCAGTAAACATTTGCCCGTTTCGAGCTTCTTTTTCACGTCCTCCGCATCCATTTTGCTGTCACGTGTTACTGTGTTCTGAGTTTGCTATAACCAATTTATTGATGTGATTATGATAAGCTATAGGTCAGGCCCTATTGGTCACGTGCATGCGATGTTTACATGTTTCACGTAAAGAGAGCAAGGGTTGAGGGAATGTTTTTTCTAAACAAATTAGGATTTCGGTAACAGAACGTTTCTGTAAGAAACTAAATGGCTGAAATGATGTTGCAGCTTCAGCACAGACAGTGCACTAAACACTTGCTGTGCTGTGATGCCTTTTCGCTGCAGTACAGAGGAGAGCGAGACAACGTGTGACAGTCACACAGGCACTCGCTATAATTTTTTTTAACATTGTATGACCATCTGGCTCTTCTTGAGTCATTTGTGTGTCTTAATGATTTAATCAAACAGTGTGCTTAAAGCATCAGACAAGCTCAGTGCATATGTAGTTGATTTTATTCAAACACATAGGGTGTGTCTGTCTTCAGTATATATGTAAAAATCAGTTTAAACATTTCAACCAATCGATTGGTCGAAAGAACAGGACGACCCCACTAGTATTCTCTATATGTAGGAGGAAGAGAACAAGAGGTCTAAAAATGGCCACGTACACATAGCTCAGTTGGGGCCAGCGGGCCACCCTGGTTGTGTTTACATTCTGTCAATCTCAGGATCACACACACACTGCTGCTTGTGTATATAATTATGTCATCTGGGACAGTGGTGTGAAATATCTGCCAAAGCTATTATAGGGTCCTTTATCCCAGGGGAATTATCCATATTTGGCAACCCAACATGAAACAGTAACAGCTCTATTGAAAGGAAATCCATCACTACACAGAAATAGCTTATGTTGCTACAAACATGATGAATGAATAATAACCAAAATGATTTATTGTCCACGGAGAATCAAAGAGGCATTATTTGGGACAAGCTAGGATGCATTGCAGTGAAAGAGAGTACATAGTACATTATTTGAAAGCAGTTTCAAGTTCTCAGGTATAAAAGCCAAATATAAATTGCAGTGTTGTAAAGAAAAGGCTAACAATGTGTTATATGTTACAGCAATAAGCACACTCAGACCCAAAATGTGGGTTCACTTGGGGCAATACCCTCTCCAGGCTCCAACGTTTAAAGACAAATGAATCTTCAAGGGACTAATTTTCTCTCCAGACGGCAAAAACAAACAAACTAAGCATAAACAGTTGTGCACCATACGGTTTGGGTTCCATTTCAAGGCCTACGCAGTAAATTCTTGTCAGGTGGACTTAGGTCATCACTGGGGATGTTATAAACACATTAAAAAAACTAACTGCACATTTTATACAGGGAGAGGGGTGTGAGTATAACCCTAGGACCACCTCAGGCTGTGCTGTGTTGGCTCCTCATCCAGGCCTCGTGTCGTGCACAGGGAGTCCACGGTGCCTGTAACGCTTAGTGACAGTCTGCCTGCCTGTCTCCCTGCCTGCTCCCTCCCCACATGCACACGCTTGGCTATACGCCCCGCGGCCAGCACTGTGCCTGAATCACCAGAGAACAACAAAACACACAGTACCCATTCCATCCACAGCCTGGTGTGCATTAGCAAGCGAGAAGTGCATGATGCACAACAACAACAGAGCGAGAGAGAAAACACAGAGGTTGGACCGTGCCGTTAGTCTGCGTTAGTGCGTGGAAGTACGTTAGTCTGTTAGTGCATGTGAGGGTAATGAGCATTTTCTGCAGAGATCAAAAGGTTATCTTCAGCCGCGTTTGGAATTTTAGCTTAACAATTAAACATATCATGCAATAAGATCATTCAAATTATATTTAGTGGAGTAGAATCATGGGAGGAAGAAAACGGGGTATGAGATGAGGACAAAAAAAACCTGCTATGAGAAGTGTGTTTTCTTTCTCATCCGTTCCCTGTTAAACACCTTCATCCCAGGGACCCAACTGAGGAAGCAAACTGAGGAAGCAAACTGAGGAGTTGCTTCGACGGCTGAGAGAGAAGGCCCCAGGATGCCTACCTAACTATACAGATGCTTCCCAGCTGGAGGCACACAATGTCCTGGAGAGGGAGAGATCGAGAGAGAGAGAGAGAGAGAGCACAATCTCCTAGAGAGAGAGAGAGAGAGCGAGAGAGAGAGATAGTGTGTGAGTGTGAGTGTAAGTGTGTGTGTGTACAGTATGCCTATGTGTGTGAGTCTCCCCAGTCCCCACACCCACAGCCTTGGACGTGCTAACAGGATTATACAGGGAGGGTGAGCGTCGCTCTTCTCTCCTTTCTCAGCTACACCAGCCCAGATGTTCCAGAGTCCTCCGCTACAAAGCCTGAGCCCCGGCTCCAATTTTCCGCTAAACCTGCTGCCTGCCGTGGAAGAAGACGACGACGAAGAAGAAAAAAGCCTCTTCCTCCAACCGAAAGCCCCTCATGCACAAACTTCCCCTTCACTTCCCTAAATGATTTTAGTGCTTCCTTTAATCTTTTAAGCTCTCTGGGGGCTAATGCAGCGGTACTCTATCGAAAGTAACATATCCCCTTACATAATCAAGCTCGAGGACAAAGAGAAGGGGAGAGAGAAAAAGACGAATAGGAAGAAGGGATTTATTCAAACGCACAACACTACTACACCCATTTGCTACATATCCGATTCCTTCTTTCCTCTCCGCCTAGGGGTGTTACCTGGTTCATCGATGGTTAGGGGCGATACAGAGAGATATTCAGAGAATCATTGAGAATCATTGTGAGAGTGCAAAGCTTAATGCGACTTGAGTGTGCATGTTAAGGAGGTCTCAGACCCAACTCTTTCTCCCTTGTTCACTCTCTTCGACGGAGGCATTTAACGTAGCTGCACGCACCGGGAGGAAGTGGCCTGGTAGGTAAGGCAGGGCACGGGATGGGGTTATGTTGTTTCTTCTCTTCCAATTCTTTCCTTCCCCTCACCAGGCTCTCACTTGGCTCACTGCACAAAGGGCTCTTCCTGCTACTACTGATATTAGCATACTGCAGCCCCTCTCTGATGGCTAGATAACACAGGGGGAGACAGGGGACTGAGCCAGAGACAGGGCCCACTCATGAAATATAGTTATACCCCTGTCCTCTCTCCTAATATAGAGGATTAGGGCCTGAGTCTGCTCTGGCAAAGACGACTTGCTGTAAGTACTGGCATTAAGCTTCTTGAGGTTTCCTCTTCTAGGTAAAGCCCACTGAGGCTGGAGAGAGAGAGCATTACTATCATGGTGGTGGACTATCCCTAAACAGCAAGGGACAACAAAACACAAATCACTAGCAGATCATCAGAAAGAATCTGCAGCATCCATAGTGGTTGTGTATCATCACCATAGAATCAATGCCCCCCTGTCTGACATGATGTCCCCATTAGCTTGAACCTGAGTGCTTGGCTCTGTGCCATGTCCTGCTGTGCCACCCTGGCTTGCGTGATGATGGTGACCTGTCCTGACTCCTCTCAGAGAGAGGCAGCAGAGCAGAGCGCCATGGCGTGAGGCTGCCTGCCCTCCTGCCTACCTCCCAGAGAGCAGTTAGTACCAGCTCTGGTAATGGGACTGCCTCCCCTGCCTCCCCCTCTCACATTTGACTGAGCGAGCGGATGTCGTGACTGGAAGAAAGTGTTACACAATCGACAATCTCTGTAACTGCTCTAACGATGCCAGGGTGTGTGCATGTGCGTGTGCGGGCATGTGTGTGTTTGAGCAGATAGCGCTTTCGAATGTGTGCTCTAAGGTGGAAGCGGAGGGCAAATAGACTGTAAGTGATGTGAGCTCGGCTCAGTCTCTGGGAAAATGTATAATGTTAATGTTTAGTTGAGTGGGCAAGACACTCTTCGCCCTCTGGAGCTGTGAAAATGTCACGCTCTACTCCCCTTCTCAGTTCTCACACAACCAACCAGAGCTAAGAAACAGCCCCAAGAGCTCTGAGATCTACATTCACACCTAGTCTCATTAGCATATCATATTGATTATTATTCACGTTATAATATCATTTCATTGAGATGGCTGGCTCCCAAAACAGAATTGGTTAAATCCATTTGAATTCAATAATTTTAGACAGCATCCCTTTTGATTTAAACCATACTTCTATACATGTTTGCCCATGGAACCGTGGTGGTCAGAAAGTTACTTTTTGGACCTGAATGTCAAAACATTCAGGAGATATAGATGTTTAAAGTTAACCCATTTTGCATACCCCACCCTACCATGAGACATCCATGTCCTCATCACTGGACAATATAAACGTTTGAGTTTGAAATTATTTAAAAGCTTACAAACAGTGTTGTAAAAATATTGTGTTATTTCTTTTAAAAATATACATACATAATTTAACCTTAAACTATCTAAAAACACATGAACTCCGATATTTGCATATGTTGTAGCTTCAGGGCCGGCCCGTGGCATAGGCGGAATAGGCAAATGCTAGCGGCGCCGTCCATCCATAAGCGCGCCCCAAATGAGTGAAGATTTGTATTTATTTATTTTTACTAATACTATTTTAATACTATTAATTTGAAATATTACAAAAAGCGAAAGCCCCCACAACAACATAACTACATAGCTTATTAGGCCATATTTTCTGTGTTTCCCGCAGCGTCACCCCTTGCCAGGTGTATCAATCACTCTCATAGTTAGACTTACCTGATTGTGGGGGATGGGCAAGTTCAGTTATCTGAAGTGGTGAGTGACACTGAATGTGAAACGTGATAAAATAGCATCAGTAGCCTACTTCAAACGATGTCAAAAAGACCAAAGCCCTCTGGTGCCCAGGGAAGAAAATGAAGAAGAGAAGAGGAGGTAATGTGATGTGATGAATGAATAGTTTATCTAATTGCATAATTGCATAGCAGTTACCGATGGAGCTGTGTTACTACGAGTATGCTGGACAATAGAACAAGTCAAAATTAACCCAAGGCTGAAAAATAGAAAAAGAACGTTGGCTAAGCTGAAACATTAGCGCGAGCCCATAGCAAATGAATGGAATGTTTTGACTGGAGTGATGCTTAGAATTCCATTTTGCTGAAATGGCACAAAAAAAATTTAGCCATTTTTATTTGACCACTACAATCTGTTCATCGGACAAAACTGTAAAAAATCAACTTGTCTAGAAAGTGAATATCTGCACCTCGATGGTGTCAACTGTGCTTATGTCTGCGTAATGAGAATGTAGGGAAGAAATGAAAACCTCTGACTATTTCAGGTCTAGTGATCGATGACAACCGAGCTCGTTGCCCAGACTTACATAATTACAAAGAGGAGATTCTCCTGATTTAAATGGTTCCCTACTTGAAAAAATAAAAATATACACATTGTGAGATATTTGGCGAAATAGACAGACATAGCTATATTTCCCTATAGGAAACAATGGGACGAGCTCAGAGTTCCATGAGTAATTTTTTGTTGTTGTTTACATTTTAACTACAAACAACGTGGGCAAGTCTCATTGCCAACAATAGCGAAGCAGGCATTGTGACGTAGAACAATAAACTGGGAATAGAATGTTTGGAAGGCGAGTTGGTGCCACGGTGCTCAATAAAACTAATAGGAGCTGGCAGGGTGAAACATTTTCGTGATTACTTCAAAAGTACGGCAAGCAGCTGGGAAATATGGTCATATTATGAAACTGGGATCCACGGCGGATGCAATGAACTAGTTTTTATCAGACAAAAGCATTGTAAAAAATGTAATGTGTCCAGCCTACTACTAGCTAGTTTACTAGTTTACTTTGGATGATACTAGTAACGTTTGCTAATTTAAATAGCTACCTAGCTAGAGTTAATGTCAGTTACTTTTACCTTAAATTCATAAGGGAATGTTGGAAAGACTATTCAGGTGTTTGGGGAATAACCTAACCTAACATCATTTTGAGAAATACACTTTTTCTTTCAAGTATGCTGCAAGAACCATCCACTGGTTCTTGCAGCATACCTACATTTAATTTCAAGGCCTACGCACAGGCCTACATTTAATTGACATCTTAGCTAGTCTAGTTAGCCAACGTTAGCCCAGCTTGTAAAAGTCAATTAAAATGCTTTTCCACGGGTGCTGCTGCTAAATCCGACTCTCAGACAAACATCCCGGTGAGTGGCCAAAATATATTAATGGTTCTTTACGGGATATGTTAGTGCAGGCTGGGCCACATCAGGATAAGGAGGGGAATTTCCCAACGAAAGTTTTCGGTGGCCCACTACAATAGAGACCATGGCTCAAACTCATCAAAAACGCCTGCGCTCTGCTATGAATCAAGAGAGACTCAATGGACTCGCCACCATATCAATTGAGCACGAGCTGTCTTACCTCTCTCTATCTCGCTCTGTCTCTCTCAGATGATTTGATTTCAGGACCATGGACAGCTACAGAGAGAAAACATCGCAGACTGCAATGCAGCACGACAGCGGAGGAAAGGGGCCACTCTAGGCGCAGTCAAAATAAATAAATGCTGAAACTGATGTTGGACAATCAAATTAGATATGTAAATAAACGAAATTCGTTAAGGCTGTGTCATCGACATAACGCTTATTTTACACTGCTCCAGCAAAACGAGGCCCGCCATGCATTTATGAAAGCACGTGTTTCTAAAGCTTTATAAATCTTTTTTAGTTCTATTTTTATTGTAATTGTAACAATTATGAGATTGTGCTATGTGTGATAACATGTGGCATATTAATAGTAAGAAACTCTGTTTCCTACTATAGGTAGTTGGCTGCATAGTGATAGCAAAATTGTAACTCCAATGTAGGGGTTAAAGTAATATTTTTTATGATAAATCATAGAATTCCATATATAATTGGAGCCCTATTTCTTCCTATTCACAAAAACAAGTGGTACGCCTACCTGTTAGGCGTTAAACACAATTCTATCCATAGATGTCGATATAGACAAAAACTGTCTCATGAACTCCTTAAATACCTCCGTGTCTGGGAAGGGCTTGGTGTGTTTGGTTAAAACGGATATCTATTGTTTGCTTGATATTTTTTTTTAAATACATGAAAAGTATCCAGATTATATAAAACGTTCTAGAAAAAGGCTTAGCTCGGTGATGCTTTATGGTAGAAACGAGCTTTAAAATGCCTGCGAAAGACGAGACTCCAATGCTTATATATATTGATTGCTCTCTATGACATTCTGAAGCTGAGCTTCAGCCTATAATAATCAAGGAGACAAACAAATTGACTTTGCTATTCTGTCCCTATGAATTGAGCTTTCAGCTTCCAGAATTTTTTGTTTTTTTGTTTAGGGCGGCAGAATGTCCAGGGCCGGCCCTGTATAGCTTAGACTCTATTTCACATCATCTGAGGTTTATGTGTTGTGCCCGTCATCAATTGAGACACAACATGCTCTTGGGTGTCATTTTAATCATATAAATCTAATTCATAGAATGAACTACCACAAAGACGACTGCCGGTCCACCCGCTGTTGAATGTCAACTTAAATGGCCATGACTTTTCCATGGTCTATATTTCTATGATTTCAGTATGTTTCCTATGGTGGATTGACAGTATAATTTAAAACAACTGATTTAACCATTCAAGTCAACATTCTCAGATTTGTGGCACTCTAACCATCTTTTATGGTGCCATTTGAAAGTTAAAATTTACATTTTATTCCCATGATTATTTTAGTACATTTTTCAGCATGACACCCACCCTGTATTCAAATGCATGCTGTGCCCACCAATGGCGGGCACACCACTAAACCTTAGACAATGTAAAATAGGATCTAAGCTACCACATGTATATATTTTTTTTTTGCATTTTTAGGTAATTGGCTTTAAAGGTAAAAAAATGACAACAATTTCTTCAGAAATGATAAAATAGTTTGACAACCCTGTTTGTAAGTTTTTAAACGATATCAGTCTCAACCCATTATCTTTTCCAGTGACAAAGACGGACGTCTCATGGTATGGTGGAGTATGCAAAATGGGTAAACTTTGAGTACCTTTATCTCTTGGCATTCAGGTCCAAAAGGTTTTGGCATTCATGCTGTCAAAAAGTGATTTGAAATGGATTTACCATACTGTCTTACTATCAGAATCCTTTCCCTACACTTAATTTACATGTAAAAAAAAGGCAACAGTAAAAATGTTTCCCCCACGAATGATGCAGCGCACACCTCTCAATTTCAGTTAATTACTATAGCTTCCCCTTGGGCCTATCAGCGGAATTTTTTAAATGCCGGATCTCTATAGCAAGACACATCAATCAAAATTGGGCCACTGGTGTCTGAGATATGTTGTGGGTTAGCTAGACTCATATCCCTGAGCATCAAAAAGATCAAGAGATATAAACTTGTGCTTGTTATAGCGCTACCATGTGGACAATATGAATGTTCTTGCATATGCTGTTACCATACGAATATCATTGACTGATTTATATGCATTTATGTGCCAGACAACTCTATGGCGAGACACATCATTCACCCAAGTTTCATCAAAATAGGGCCAGTGCTGTCTGGGATATCGCATGTGACTAAAGAATGAACGTACAAACAAACGGAGACAGTCCCCTCCCCGATTTCATCGTGGGGGACAAAAAAACACACACTGGAGTGGGGTTTTACTGAGAGACTGAGGCACTGACAACAGTCTCCTGGAGACCAGAGACCCTGAGTCCGACACAGAGCTCCATCACAGACAAACAGATAGACAGATAGACATACAGACATTAACCAGCCCGGAGGGAGGAAGGGGAGCAGCAGCAGTGACAGGCCCCTCATTTGGAACTCATTCCTTAAAGTCAGCTAGAGACTTGGACAGGGAGGAAAAAATACTTCAGAGAATTAGAGAAAGGGAATGGGGGGGGGGGGGGGTAATTCCACGTTCCAATGACTTTTAGGGGCCGGTGCCAACCCCCTGATGTTACAGCTCTCCTTCCCCCTAAACGGCTTCGCACGCACACACACGGGAACCTGGAGGGAGCGGGGAACCGGGAGGGAGAGGGGAACGGCTGACCCACAGGCCCAGCTGCTGCCTCCCTCCATAGCCGCCTTGGCAAGCAGGGGGATCAGATGAAAGCAGGAAAGAGAGATAAATGTGCTGTAATTGCTTACAGGCGAGGGGAGGAGAGGGGGGGGGGCACACAAATCATTACCAGCAGAGAGAGGGGGAGATGGAAAGAGAGATAAAGAAAGAGAGAGAGAGATAAACAGAAAGGGGGGAGAGAGAGAGAGAGAGTTAGAGAGAGAGGGAAAGACAGCAAAGATGGAAAACAGAGAGTGAGTAATAGTCTGCCATATTCCAGACCTTGTATAGCTGACATGATGACAAAGTGGGAAAGTGGGAGCACCTGTAGTAAGGAGGAGCTAGAGCAGCACAACTGTATAGCAGGTAACAAATAAGACATAACTTCCACACACATATGGAGAGCAGACATTTTCCAGCATGAACTAAGTCCTAAAGTTATCTCGGGGGAAGCTAACTCAAGCCACATGTGTGTTGGGAGTCTGGCCTGTTGGCCCAGCTCTGACTGGCTGAGATATAGTGAGAACTGAGGTAATCTACAGACTGGGTTAGTACAGACAGTAGTACTCAGCTGATAGGAGGCTGCATAGATAGATAGATCCTGTGTGTGTGTGTGCATGTGTGTGTGTGCATGTGGGAGTTCCTGCTTACGTGCATATGTTTGTGTGTGTGCCATATGTGCGTGCATGTGTGTGTCTTGGAGCGAACACATAGATATCTCCAGGGATTAAGCACAGTCTGTTGAGCAAATCTTTCTAAATCAAGGACATAATACATACAAATAATCATAATTGGAGCCTTGAATTTAAGTCCAAGTAAGTGACCATGACAAAGCAAAGCCCATCTAGACAGACAGACAGACAGACAGACATACCGCTTTAAAGCCCACTGACCCACTACACAGCTAGACCTCTCATTTCACACACCAGCAAACAGGACAAATTATTTTATTTTTTTCACGAGTTGACACATTTACTTTTAAAACAAATATAATCAGACTATTAGGCTGGGTGAAAAATGTGTATGAGCGTTAACTAGGACCCCCTAGGTCATCTTTGCGGACCCCCAGGGGTCCCCGGACCACAAGTTGGGAGCCCCTGTCCTGACCCACTCTCCAGACATAGATACATAAATCAGCTTTAACGCAGATCATAATGACCTCAGTGTAATAAAACATGATTTCAGGGCACAGAAAGGACACATCCATTCTGTTGGCCATTACCACAACACACACGGGGCCCCTTAGTGTGGGCAGCAGCAGTACAGCAGCAACATTAAAACTCTCAAACCTCATGTATAAAATATAATATGCAGCACATACTAGGCTCCTTAGCAACTGCCATCACATTACAGCAGATTGGTGGAGGCCGAGACGTATCCTAGTGAGGGTTGCCGAGCGCTATTGATCCGAACCCGTGAACTACATGTTTAGGATTGACATGATGAATGCATCAGGAGGAGAGGGATGGAAGGAGGGCAGGCCGCAGGCTGTGTGGAGGAGAGGAGCGGAGGAGAATGAAAAGAGAGCAAGTGCTGTATACCCTCTGACTGCTTCTGATAGCTCCCAGATCAGACACACACACATACACACACACGCACACAGACAACCTCCCCGCTGCTCAGCTTGTGTTTTTACAACATTTCTTCCAACAGACTTTCAGCATCTGCATTGTATGGCTAGAGGGGAAGCCTGGTCTCTGATGAGAAGTAGAAAAGCATCAGAGCTGCATTCTCAACCAGCCCTAAACGGGTCAACACAGGGGGAGAGGAGAGAGACTTGAGGCGCTTCCATCAAGGCCTGCCTGGGCTAAATACACCAGTTTGAAGCCAAATTAGTTAAAAGGCAACGATAATTCAATTTTAAACCAGCATATTATGGCTGTCTTGTTGAACCGTGAGCCTTCGACTTCTCTCTGTTCAAAAGAAATAGAGGCAGAAGAATACATTTACAATACTAATGATGTCTTGTATAACCTCTTATGTTGGGAAGCCAAAGTATAATCCACTATCTGCTGATGTAAAAAGGGCATTATAAATACATTTTCAGATAATATACGTTTCTAATTTTGTCAGACAGTCGTCTTCATTGCAAGTTAAAGCATACGGTTAGCTAGCTAGCTAATGGTAGCTGGCTCGCTAGCTAACGTTATGTGTACGAATATATCAGAAAGCCATTTGCATTGTCAGATATAGCTTAATGTCAACTAGCTATCTAACATTTAATCTAGTTGGTTACATTTAGCTACCTGCAGAATCATGCATGGTAGTATTTCCATGTTCAAAGAGGAACCATTTCACTGTACTGTTTACACCTTCTGTATCCTGTCCATGTGACAAATAAACATGGATTTCATTTGATATAGTGTGTGTTTACCAGAGATAGTAATGTGAAGAACAACATGACCTGCACCAAAGTCAGATTAGGACATAGGGCAAAGACAAGATAAAGTGTATTTTTACTACTACACTAAACAAAATATAAGCGCAATATGCAACAATTTCAAAGGTTTTACCGAGTTACTGTTCATATAAGGAAATCAGTCAATTTAAGTAAATTCATTAGGCCCTAATCTATGGATTGGGAATACTGATATGCATCTGTTAGTCACCACAATTTGCCTCATGCAGCGCAACATATCTCCTTCACATAGAGTTGGTCAGGCTGATCAGACAGATCTTTGCGACATGGGGCTGTGCATTATCTGTCACGGTGCGCATTATATAAGGGACGGTAAACGGAGCGCTGGTGAAGTGTCATCCTTTTTATTTGATGAGGTCTTCTCACAAAGCATACAAATAAAACAGGAGAGTGCAAAAACTAACTAACAAACAAAACACGGTGACTTACTGTGGCTGCTGGCAGTGCAGACAAACACAAAGAACAATGATCCACACACAGGTGGATCTGGGCAGATCTTAAATACCATCCCCAATCAGAGACAACGCTAGACAGCTGTCTCTGATTGGGGATGATAATCTCCCTGATAAGTGTGTGAGGACTTGGTTGTGTGCCTCTCTCCTCCCCTAGGTGGGAGTAAGAGGCCTTACCACAACCAAGCCCTCACATTATCATGCTGAAACATGAGGTGATGGTGGTGGATGAATTGCACAACAATGAGCCTCAGAATCTTATCACGGTATCTCTGTGCATTCAAATTGCCATCGATAAAATGCAATTGTGTTCGATGTCCGTAGCTTATGCCTGCCCATACCATAACCCCACCGCCACCATGGAGCACAACGTTGACATGAACAAACCGCTCGCCCGGTACAGTTGAAACCGGGATTCATCCGTGAAGAGCACACTTCTCCAGCGTGCCAATGGTTTATGACCCCCCCAATAAATTCCTTTCTCTCTCTCTCAAACCGTTCTACAGATTTGACTCTGGGAAAGCCCTTTGTTACCACAGATAAGGTATGGTAACATCAATAGGTTGGACAATGAACAATATTTTTTATAACCCAACCAGGTTAAAGTGTCCATCAGTATTTAAAGAATATGATGCCAGATTAGTTCTTGTCTAGGACATTAAACCTGATCACAGGATGACATAAACCATATCTTTGGAAGTCTACACATTATGGTTATCAGATAAACATGTAATTGTTGTGGTGCCCCAGGTTAATAATGAGTTAATTGTTACAGGATTTAATTCAATCACGTCATCAATTAAACATTGAATAATCTATTTAATAAAATGTCTCCCATTTTATCAAAGCCAGAGACACGACACCATCAAAGTTGAGCATTTGCCCACTGAAGTCGCTTACGGCAGCCGAACTGCAGTCACAGGGCCGGCCCTGACCAATTTGGTACCCTAGGCAAGATTTTAGCTGGTGTCCCTTGCATCGCAGCCAATTCCACCACCGATCATTGTGTTCATACACTCACACAGAAACTGCATAGCTTTAGTCTTTGAGATTTTATTTATTATAGAAACAAAAACCCCACCACAAAATAAAAACAGTATTAGAAACAAGTGACATAACATTTATTATGAATACAATACAAATAAGAGTATTGCACGAAAAATGATATATTAAAGAGACCTTTTTACAGCCTTACTCGCCTTGCCTTTCTTGCAGCAAACAAGTGACATAAAACTAATTATAAATAAGAGTATTGCACAAAAAACAAACTATATTACAGAAACCTCAGTGCAATATGAATAATGTTCTACAGCCTTACTCGCCTTGTCTTTCTTGCAGCAAAGTCATCTATGATGCATGATATCATCATAAGACAGCTGTTGTGAGACCACATGATTTATACTAATGATGGAAAGTCCACTGAGACGTTCTTGCACCGTAGTAGATCTCAGGTAGGTTTTAATCAGTTTAAGCTTATAAGATCTCCTTTCAGCAGCAGCCACTGTAACAGGAAGAGTGGCAGTGATTCTCAGAGCTACCCACATATTGGGGTACATTTCTTCTTCTCGTGCAGGAAGTTCAAGAGTTCCATGTTTGTCATGTTTTTTGTTGGCAAATGTGGAAAGTTTTGCATTTCCACAGCAAGTTCCCTGCCATCAATATTTGGCTGTCCATCATGGCTTAGAGCAGTGCTCAGGGTTTGACAGTGCTCTAGCAACTATTTTTTGGACATGTTGGGGAAGTTGAGGACCTCTGCTAGGCTCTGAAATCTCTCATCAAGTGAAGAGAGAGCTGTATCCAAAAAATGTGGTTTCCGTTTTCCGAAGTGCATCAACCATAGGCTCATCTGGAGCCTCATAACCAAGGTGCTTTTTTGTGATTCTCAACCGCTTTTGTTTGAGTACAGCCTCCACATTCATTTCCTCGCACATTTCCTTTGCAGTTGTCTGTGCATCTGAAAATCCAGTGTTTCTCTAGCAGGTAAGGGAATCTTTAGCAAGTCGACAGCCACACCTAGCTGCATAAATGGTGACTGCATCAGTTTACTCACAAGCTGGATCTTGTTGAGGATGTCATACCATATGACTGTGCAAACAGAAAAGCGGTAGGATCCAATCTCCTCAGCCAAAGACTGGGCTTCAACTTTCACCACAGGGTCTGCAGTAGTTTCCCTCACCTCCAGAAGAGCCTCTCTGACATGCCCAGACTGTTACCTTACTGCCTGAATAATGTTTATCCTGCTTTCCCACCTGGTCTCTGACCATGATTTCAGGGTGGTTTTGACATGTTTCAGGAGGATATCCCATCTATGGGTGGTGGCTGAGAAGAGTTTGAATAATTTTGCTAAATATCCAAAGTAGCCAATGGCATCTGGTGAGCTCTTAGCAGCATCAGCTACCACCAGATTTAAAGTGTGGGCACCACATGGGACAAAAAAGGCTCTTGAGTTCTGTTGAAGCAGCCGATCCTGAACACCTTTATTCTTTCCCTTCATGTTGGCGCCGTTGTCATAGGACTGTCCTCTGCAGTCCTCAAAGGGATGTTCAGCTCCTCCAGCCTTTTGAGGATGAAGGATGACAAAATTTCCCCTGTTGACTCCTCTGCCACAAGAAAGCCCATGAAATGTTCTTTAATTTGTGGTATGTCTTCCAGTAACACAATCATCACAATGACAGAGAGCTGTTCCTTATGACTCAGATCAGGGGTGCAATCTAAAATAATGTAGAAATACTTTGATATTTGATCTCTTCCACTATTTCTTTCCAGTGTTTTTGCGCTGATGGTCTATCAGTTCATTTTGGATTATTTTGCCCAGGTAATGTGTGTGACTGCCAGCTCCACTTTCCACGCTACCAACATGCTGCTTCATTACTTGATCAAATTTGGCCATAAGCTCCACCTCTTTGAGAAAATGTTAATGTGTCTGTGGATCCTCTTAAAGCCATGTTTCTTTCAGCTAATGACTGAATTATTGCCACCAATCTGATAAGAACTTCACGCCAACTGTTTCGCTCAGCGAATGCCATCTCTTGATTATCTATTGTTAGCCCCTTTGCAAGACGGACCTCCAATACCTTCCATGTTGCCATGTGTGTATTGTGCTCCTGGCTTTCCTCATGGGCCTTGAGCAAGTGGCTTTCCAATCCCTTAATCCTTCTCTATTCTATTTGAAATCTCTCTGAGAAAACATTTTGCAGCAGAAGCAGTACAAACTTTCATTCTTTTGATTTTTTCTAAGACTCTATTGAAATAGTCATGCTGACACCTTCTCCCATATTTTTGTTTCAGAAACGTGAAACTGTTTTTTATTTGATACGGTCCTCTGAGAACAAACTCTGTTCTTACCTTATCAGTTAAAATAGACGGTAAGTCAGTAGGGTCAATTGGTGCAGCCTTTTTGTAGATGCCTGATGCTGCATTGCTGGGCTGTGGTGAGGTAGAGGGGACAGGAGCGCTTGATGCTGCATCGCTGGGCTGTGCTGAGGTAGAGGGGACAGGAGCACTTGATGCTGTATCACTCGGCTGTACTGAGGTAGAGAAGGTGTCCCAGGGGTGGGATTCAAGTATTTCAAAAGTGCATCTGAAGAGAGCCCATTGGGTGTTACATTATATTAATAAAAAAGCTGCTGATGGTGAAACTATACAATAATAGCACCTAAGCCACATTATAGCCTAAACACACATATCAAGAGTAATTACACCTAGTATTCATGCACAAAACATGTGTTCAATGAGTACTTCTCTAGCATGCTGTTTGCTATAATACATATAAGACTAATCAATAATGAAAATGCAAAGGCTTACAACTATTAATTACAAAAGGGGATGGGAAAGGAAAAGCATTTTAGTTGACTTTTACAAGCAGGGCTAACGTTGGCTAACTAGACTAGCTAAGATGTCAATAAAATGTAGGCCTATGCCTGTTTTTTTGAGGCAGACAGTGGATGTTCGTGCAGCACACAGTGTATTTCTCAAACTTATGTTATAGGTTAGGTTATTCCCCAAACACCTGAATAGTCTTTCCAACATTCCCTAATGAATTTAAGGTAAAAGTAACTGTCATTAACTCTAGCTAGCTATCTATTTAAATTAGCGAACGTTACTAGTATCATCCAAAGTAAACTAGTAAACTAGCTAGTAGTAGGCTGGACACATTACATTTTTTACAATGCTTTTGTCTGATAAAAACTAGTTCATTGCATCCGTCGTTGAGCCCAGTTTCATAATATGACCATATTTCCCAGCTGCTTGCTGTACTTTTGAAGTAATCACGAAAATATTAGCTTTATTGAGCACCGTGGCACCAACTCGCCTTCCAAACATTCTATTCCCAGTTTATTGTTCTACGTCACAATGCCTGCTTCGCTATTGTTGGCAATGAGACCTGCCCACATTGTTTGTAGTTAAAATGTAAACAACAACAAAAAATTACTCATGGAACTCTGAGGTCATCCCATTTCGCCAAATATTTAGATTTTTTCAGTCGGGAATAATTTGAATCAGAAGAATCTCCTCTTTGTAATTATGTAAGTCTGGGCAGCAAGCTCGGTTGTCATCGATCACTAGACCAGAAATAGTCAGAAGTTTTCATTTCTTCCCTACTTTCTCATTACGCAGACATAAGCACAGTTGACACCATCGAGGTGCGGATGTTTACTTTCTACACAAGTAGTTTTTTTCCAGTTTCGTACGACGAACAGATTGCAGTGGTAAAATAAAAATGTATACATTTTTTTGTGCCATTTAGGCAAAATGGAATTCTAAGCATCACTCCAGCCTCTGCCAACGTTCGATTCCATTCATTTGCTATGGGCTCGCACTAGTGTTTCAGCTTAGCCAACGTTTTTCAGCCTTGGGTGAATTTTGACTCGTTCTATTGTCCAGCCTACTCGTAGTAACACAGCTCCATCGGTAACTACTATGCAATTATGCAATTAGATAAACTATTCATTCATCACATCACATTACCTCTGTCCTTATCCCGTTTTTCCTCCTCTTCTCTTCTTCATTTTCTTTCCTGGGCACCAGAGGGCTTTGGTCTTTTTGACATAGTTTGAAGTAGGCTACTGATGATAATTCATCATGTTTCACGTTCAGTGTCACACACCACTTCAGATAACTGAACTCACCCATCCCCCACAATCAGGTAAGTCCAACTATGAGAGCGGTTGATGCACCTGGCCGGGGTGACGCAGAAAATATGGCCTAATAAGCTATGTAGTTGTTGTGGGGGCTTTCGCTTTTTTTGTAATATTTCGAAATAATATAATTAAAATAGTATTACTAAAAAATACATTAAAAAAATACATACAAATCTGGACATGACCCCTAGCATTTGCCTATTCTGCCTATGCCACAGGCCGGCCCTGTGCAGTCAGGTCAAGATTTTGGTTAGGACACAGATGAGCTTCCCTGACATGATTTTTGACAGCTTGTGGAGAAATTATTCGGTTGTGCAAACCCACAGTTTCATCAGCTGTCCGGGTAGCTGGTTGTCTTTTATTGTCCCCAGCACAATGTTTAATCAGCTTCTTAATATGCCACACCTTTCAGGTGGATGGATTATCTTGGCAAAGAAGAAATTAAGAAATTTCCCCTCGGGAATCAATAATAAAGTACCTACCTATGCTCATTAAAAGGGATGTAAACAAATTTGTGCACAAAATATGAGAGAAATAAGCTGTACGTATGGACAATTTTTTTGACCTTTTATTTCAGCTCATGAAACATGGGACCATCACTTTACATGTTGCATTTATATTTTTGTTCAGCATACTTTCACTACTTTTAGTTGTTTAGTACACTGTGAATCCTTAAAGAGATGGGAGGGGCTAAGGCTTAAGAGGGTGTGAATGATGCTGAATGGGTCTAGACAAAGAAGAACTCTCCAGTAGGTACCAAAACATTCACAGGCATTTTCTCAAAAGTGGTGTTACAAGTTTATCAACATTCAAAGCAGAATTTATTTCCCATTGTTTCTCAACTACAGTGTATGATAGACCATTTTCTAGGTCGAAGTCTCTACTTTTATCCAATGTAAATAACACAATTTGCTACATAGGACCAAATCCACTACAGAAATCCAATCCACTACAGAAAGAGAGAGAGAGAGAGAGAGATTGAGCGAGAGAGAAAGATTGAGCGAGAGAGAGAGATTGAGAGAGAAAGATTGAGCGAGAGAGAGACTGAGCGAGAGAGAGAGTGAAATTGAGCGAGAGAGAGAGAGAGAGAGAAATTGAGCGAGAGAGAGAGAGAGAGAGAGAGAGAGAGAGAGAGAGAGAGAGAGAGAGAGAGAGAGAGAGAGAGAGAGAGAGAGAGAGAGAGATGTTCCATCACTAGAAGGAATCCTGGTGAAAGTCCAGCTCCTCCTTGGATGGAGATTCCACTCCTGCATTCTCTTCAGCAAGCAGCAGAGGGTGCCAAAACATCACTTAACTCCCACCCAGACTACTTTCACATACATTACATTCCACAGAGCTCACAGTCCAATTTACTATCTAAAAATACCATACATCAGCTCGCTGCTGCTGTACTTTTTCCATCCTGGAAGCGAGTCAACATATTACCTCAATCACCTCAACTACCTCGTACCCCCAGCACGTTGACTTCAATACAGCCTCGTTGTTGTTTTTATTGTGTTATTATTTCATTTTTTATTACTCTGCATTGTTGGTTAGGGCTTGTAAGTAAGCATTTCACGGGTAAAGTCTACACCTGTTGTATTTGGTGCATGTGACAAATACAAATGTATTTTATTTTAACTGGAGAGAGAGAGCGAGCACTTTGAATTGAATTGAGAGTGAGAAGTAAACTTCTCACCTGACCTCTGAGACCCCAGTGTGTGGAGGTGAAATGGTCACACAGTCAGTGGAGCACTATAAAGACTGTTTGGACAGGGAGCCCAATTCTGATCTTTTGTTCAATCATAGACAAAAGATCTGTTTGGTCAAAAGACCAATTAGTGCCAAAAAGATCAGAATTGTGCTGCCAGTGTAAACACAGCCTTAAACCACTGTGACCTTAAGGCACATGCAGAGGGGAGAAAATTGTCTGCAGGATACCTTTATGCTAAATGCCTTATTAGATAAGACCCTTTCAGGAGTTGTTTGTGATTCATGATGACGATTTATTTTTTGAATCAGGGTTCATATTTTGAATTCCCATCACTCCCTCATCAAAAAAGAATGTCCATCTAAGCGGCTTGATCAGCTCAACCATGCAATTAAGACAGAAGTCTATCATTATCATCATGGTGTGGAATGTAGATCTGGAAGAAATTTAAAGAAAAATACAACTTTATAGTTCTGGCTGCCTATTTTTTATTGTTGATTCTTGTTGGTTAGCAGGTACATACACAGCAAATAGACATACTATAGTAGTTCATAATATAGCAATAGTGTGGTTTTGCAAAAGAGATGCAGCAAGATTTGCCATCAGTTTTGAACACTTAAAGGAAAATACCAACCAAAAACCATCCAGCATCTGTCTCATCAGTCCGCTGCCGACAGAGAATTCTAAATGGATTAAATATACAGTATGTCTTACCCATCTATACACAATACCCCCATAATTACAAAGTGAAAATGTTTGCTAATTTATTGAAAATGAAACACAGAAATATCTCAATGACGTACACTACCGTTCAAAAGTTTGGGGTCACTTAGACATTTCCTTTTTGTCCAATAAAATAACATCAGATTGATTAGAAATACAGTGTAGACATTGTTAATGTTTGTAATGACTATTGTAGCTGGAAACGGCTGATTGTTAATGGAATATCTACATAGGCGTACAGAGGCCCATTATCAGCAACCATCACCAATGGCACAAATATGTAAGCCCTGTGCATGACAGAAAACATAAGACTATCAAAGCTGAGGAGTAGCATCAGTTTAGGCCTACCATACATGCATTGACATGGATAATCTAAACCTCTATCCCTCTTCATAGTTCAGGATTGGATACAGCAAGTTCATGAACATTCAGTCCAGTTAGTGGCATGACCAGTGGGCAAGGACAACCCTTGTTTGTAATAAGCTAGCTGAGCTTGTGATGGTATTACCAGCAATCAAGTGGGCTGTTCACAGCTTTTTTCTTTCAGAGAGGTAACAAACTTCTCTGCTTCGGATATGTCGTGAAAGAGACAGCTTGATAGTGGCCGGGTACAGCTGGAAAGCATGGTAGCCAAAGCCCCTCGCCCGGTTCATGATCGGGTAAACAGTGCCGCTGTGCTTGGAGGTATAATCACTGCAATCGGCTGCAAACCTGAGAGTGAGACCAGCGAACTCCAAAGTAGATTTTCTTGCTTTCTCAAGGATCCTATCGTGAACTGTGAAGCGCAGGCATTTCATGATGAGGATTCTGGGAATAGCCGGTGATTGTCTCGGCAGGCCAATCCGGTGTGCGGAATTTCTTTCCGTAAGATAGCCGGAGGCAAAGTTATTAATATTCATGAATTACGTTGGGTGATTGGTTGAGACTTCTTGGGTGTGTGACGTCACACAGATGTGCTGCAGAGCCGTCTGTAGCTTGCTCGTCGGCATGAGCAGCAAGCAGCAAACAACTTGCAAACCTAACATCATCTTAATTAATTGGGAAATAAATGAAAGCCTCACCAGCTAGCTACCAATCTATTACAGTTTCACTGTCCGATCATTCATAAATTGAGTCCACTAATTGTTATTTTTACCTTTCCACAAACTGTCTGTTATTTGATATGAGAAAATTAACCCAAATGTATCAAGGCAAAGGTCATCCACAATTAGTTGGCTAGTAGTGGCTACTGCCTGGCCAGGGAGCTAGCTAGCAAAATTTTAGTAATTTAGCTATCCTCCTAAATGTGGTGGTCAGTGGATAAACTAACTATGAGTTGAACATATTTGTCGAAAAACAATCTAGTCGCCAGTTATTGTTGCCCATGGTGTTATCATGTCTAACCGACATGGCTATTGTAACCTGTGTGCCCATGAGCTCCCAGATCTAGCTAGCGTCGTCGTTTGGCGTCCACAATTATCTAACTGTTAGCTAGCTAGTTGGCTAATGCATGGCCAGCATGCTAGCTAGCTAGTTACATTTCAGTCATTAGCTATCCTACATGCAGTGGCCATTGGATAAACTAGCTATGAGTTGAACATATTTGTCTGAAAACCAACTACTAGGCAGTCGTTGTTGCCCATGGTGGAATCATCCAGCTGGCTCCTGAAGCCTATGTTGAATATGTGTCCATGAGCTCCCAAGCCTTGCTAGCCAGTGTCTCTAGCTGAGCTAGTTTATAAGAAAACGCCTGAGGTAACTCAAACCCTGTCTAGACAGCAAGCCCTCTTCTGCGATAGAGGTCTCTTAATTTAAAGATTACTGTCATTGAAGTTAGTGGTTACTACTGAACCAGCTATAAAAAAAAGCATTGCATAGCATGAGTAGAGTAGAAATTGTCCGCCATGTTTTGTGTTTTGGCAAGGGCTTGGAGTGATGTCACTCACCCAAGAAGGCTCAACCAATCCCGCAACAGATAATAACGACTTTGCCTCCAGCTATCCTACGAAAGGAAATGTTGCATCCGGTGTGCCCTCATGATCTGCAGGGGCTGTCCATCCAGGGATGGGAACATACTCAGAAGGTTAGCAGTCAAGTACTATAAGTCAGCGTGTTGTTGTTTCTTCTTCTTTTAGGTTGATCATGCGTGAATTATACTGTCTATTTCTGTCCTCGAGCATGGATGATTTTGCGTCAAATTGTGCGATTCTGTCACACTGATTTGTTTACCTCCGCCTTTAGTTTTGCGCCGTCAGAGTGTAGGCCCTGGATGTCCATGGTATGCTGGGCTAGCAAATTGTGCCTTTGATTTCTCCTCAGCCACTTGAAAATGCTTTTCAAGAGTTGTCTCAATACATTTGCCAAGGTCTAGGTTGGAGGTGCAGCCGCCAGGCGTGTTGGATTGCTGTGGTAGTGGAGATCTCAGGTAGATCATCAGGTTGGCTGTATCTTTCAATGTGTTTCTTTGCAGCCGTTTATAGGTTTTTTTGTCTGCTTTTGTTATTGGCATTTTAGGAGCAATGTTCAAGTTCGTAGCTTGTAGTTTATAGCTTGTAGAAGCGGTAGTTTCCATAAAGTTTGACCAAACAAAGGGAGGTCAGAGAACAGAGGAACTCTACGCCGCAATCTTACTCACTAGCTCTTGCTGCCTTTAACCATCGTGCCATCTGTTGAGTCTACAATACAGTACAGTATGTCATTCCTACATAATAAAACAATACATTCTCTGTCCTCAGTATTTTGTACTGTACAAAGACACGTTCTGTACTGCTGCTAGGGTCTGTCCGTCCGTCCGTCTGTCTGTCTGGTCAACTGCCACAAACATTTCCTGTGCTCACATCTCCAGTGACAAGGTATCTGGCTGGTATTGGGATGGGGGAGGGGATGGAGATAATCACTCTGAATCCCACCGGGACAGTCAGGACACACAGTAAGACAGGAGGCTTATAGTCTAGATCCTACCAGGCCATACAGCCTTTACTATGACAGCTTGGATTGAAAAGGGCATCCCAAAGTTCTCTTGAATTCTAACTCTATGACAAGTAAAATGCTTGCTCTGTGCACCATGCAAATATATGCAAAGAAGGGGCATTCAAAAGAATACAGCAGCCTATTTTGCCTGAAGCATTTGTAAGTCTGGAAGGTTTTTGTTTCCACAGGTGTTTGTCTTCTCTCAGGCTCTGTTTGTCTCTAAACGAAGTGGGTGTGTATGTGTGGGGATCATTCAATATTCCCTTTCTTTTGTTGTTCAGTGAAATCATCCCATGTGAAGAGTCAACTCATTTAATTAAAGTTCAATTCATAACTAAATTGTGTTTTTTATTTCTATTGGAAGGATTTAATCATTTGCAATTATGTCTACTTATGATAAGGTAAAAGGTTTATGTTTCTGTCTCCATATTATATGGTAAATATATCCAATGCAAAAAACATCAACATTTAAATGGTATTAATATTAATTTGCATTAATTTCTGTTAATTCCCATATATTCTCGTTAATTCCCATGGAAAGTTTCCACCTCTGAATATTCCCCAAAACGTGCAACCCTATGTGTGGGATTTAAACGGCGTTGCTGGAGATGACATTACACGCTGGAGTACAGCACTTGGCAAATCCTGCTTGAACAGATTTGGCCTAATCTGGGCACAATGGACAGTGACAAACAGAAATAGGCAGAAACAGCACCGCACAAATCAACACATTAACGTCCTCATTCTACAATTCAACACAGACGTACTCTGTGGATCCCCAGTCTATGGCAAAGAATGGGAATTATAATCCTTCATAGTAACATTGAATGAACAATTGACATATAGGCTAAACTAGCCCCCCCCCCCCCCCCCCCCCCCCACCCACCCCACCCCACTTAATCCAAATCATGACATTTGTCTTCACATGAAAGGTTGCCGTGGTATTATTATTCATAGTGACATGATCTGATGTGAACTGATATGGTAACTCAGGATTACATTACAGTCAATTAGCCAGGAGATAGCACGTAGCAGTGATACAGTAGTAATGATGACATGAGATGAGAGGCCTTATCTGCCTTAACACAAGTCACATTCCCCTCTCACAATTATTACACTCAATTTAATGCCACTGACTGCAGCTATTTCTATCAGAGTGGGATATGATAAAGGGAAATAGGAGACAAATCAGTGAAATTTATGTGTGTGTGTGGGGGGGGGGGGGGGGGGGGGGGTTAGTGCAAAGAACCGGAATGGAGGAACGGAGGGGATATTGACTATTATCTAGGGTAATTTTCTCTCTCTGTCAGGGAACAGCATGATGAAGCTATCTGATGATGAATAGCTGTGATAAGGGTCCTTTAGGAACTGTTCAACACAGCAGAAACCAGCTTCCAGAACATCTCCCCCTGCCATGTGCCAGAGAATCCTCCCCCCCACACACACGCAAGCATGCACACACACAGAGTAGGAGAAAGAGGAAAGGGGGATATCTAGTCAGTTGTACAACTGAATGCATTCAACTAAATTGTGTCTTCCGCAATTAACCCAACCTGAATCAGAGAGGTGTGGGGGGCTGTCTTAATCGACATCCGCGTCATCAGCGCCTGGGGAACAGTGGGTTAACTGCCTTGCTCAGGGGCAGATTGACAGATTTTTACATTGTCAGCTCGGGGATTCAATCCAGCAACCTCTTGGTTACTGGCCCACCACTCCTACCCACCAGGCAGTAGTGCCTCTCGTGCTTTCTCTGAATAGTAGACCCCTCTGTTCGCTTCTTGGCCGGCAGAGACTGTGCATTGGCAGAGGTTGTGTTGTTGGCTGGACGTGGTCTGGGCTTGTGCTGTGTACTGGGCTGTGCTGAGTGCTGTTGCTGTGTTGGGCTGTGCAGGGAGGCGTATGTCTGGCAGGCTAATCTGGCTCTGCACAGAACAGATCAGAGCTGGGGGCTTGGAGTAGAGAGACTGGGCTCACAGAACATAACAGAGCTGGGGGCTTGGAGTAGAGAGACTGGGCTCACAGAACATAACAGAGCTGGGGGCTTGGAGTAGAGAGACTGGGCTCACAGAACATAACAGAGCTGGGGACTTGGAGTAGAGAGACTGGGCTCACAGAACATAACAGAGCTGGGGGCTTGGAGTAGAGAGACTGGGCTCACAGAACAGATCAGAGCTGGGGGCTTGGAGTATAGAGACTGGGCTCACAGAACAGAACAGAGCTGGGGGCTTGGAGTAGAGAGACTGGGCTCAGAGAACAGAACAGAACAGAGCTGGGGACTTGGAGTAGAGAGACTGGAATCAGAGAACAGAACAGAACAGAGCTGGGGACTTGGAGTAGAGAGACTGGAATCAGTAAAAAAAAGTTAGTAAACTGTTGTCATCCTAAGGATGATAAGTGTCTCATTCTAACACATAGCCGCAGGGATATGTCATCCATTGTCAGTCTGATGAATTATTTTACAGTATCAGCAACGAGCCAGCTTCTCCAAAAGATAAAAAGATTATGATGATTGTGATAGAACTGTTGGGTAGGTACTGTAAGGCACCAAGGGGAGTCCAATCCAGAATTGAACAAACTCAAGCAGTGAATTAAGGCAGTGTGCTCAAGCAGTGTGCTCAAGCAGTGTGTTAAAGCAGTGTGCTAAAACAGTGTGTTCACGCAGTGTGCTCAAGCAGTGAGTTCAAGGCTATGAGGAACTGAAGGAGTTTTAAATGGAAAGTGAAAGTAACAGATTACTAGCTGGCTTTGTTGTTGGCTTACTTCTTATCCATAAAGTCTTCATTACATTTCCAGCGATATCATTTGGATGTGAGCCAAATAAGATTAAATGATTTTTGTGAAGTTGTGAAGTTTTTCTTCTGCAATTTTAAAGAAAATATTTACTCTAGAAACATTAGCTCCTTTGCCATGTTTAAACTGGCTCTACTATGATCACATGAAAATAGGAAGTTTATGTTTAGTCTATATTCTTGGACACCTATTGGCTCAGGCAGATGTTCCACTTCCCCCATGCACTGCACTTCATTACCATTCTATAATATTTCTGGCTGTATTCTATTAAACATATGGGTTTAGATCCACAGGAAGCAGCATGATGCACTGTTTGTGTTGAGAGGACTTGGGTAGGTGGGAGTATCGTCTCATGGTGTTAACGATCCAACCTCTCATTATGTTTTGTGAATCTAAATAGATTGTGTATGAGATTTCCTCAATCCAATCTCTATGTATCACTCAGACTGAATGAAATAGTATAGGCATAATTTATTCTCATAAGTGAACCAGCGTTAACCAGATATGCTCCAAACCAAAAAGGCCTCCCAGTCCTTACATGGTGCAGTGAGGGGGAGAGGGTTGACTACTTTCCATTATTTTTCAAGACACATCTATGGAACAGAGTAGAGCCTGAGCTAAACCCCTCCCCTCTCCACAGCTGGAGCATATCAGGAACAGGCCTGCAGCGCTGTGCTCAGCATGCCAGCCACACACATAGACAGACAGACAGACATTTTTCCTATAAGGAAGAGAAAAAGAGTGGCTCGCATGGCTCCTTGAGACCTGTGCCCTGGCTACTCCATCTATAAATCACACTGTCTGTCTGCGCGTTAAGGATTGCTTTCTCCTAGGGGCCCCAACAGATTCATCCCCCTGTGTTATTTCAACACTGTTTAAACTATGTAGGTAGAGTGCTTCAGCTTTAGCCCAGGCTGTGAATAAGAGCTGAGTTGCTGTCGCTACTCAGCCTTGGCCTGATCTGTAGAGATGGAGCAGTTTGTGGCCAGAAAGGAGCCGGACTCCTCCAACATATCTCTGAGCTCCGGGGGCTTGCAGGCCTCATTGTAGGGGAGGGAGGGAGAGCAAAGAGCGTCCGGCCTGCCTTGCTATCTCATCCTAAACCGGATTAGAGCGTGGGACCCTTGAAATGTTAGGTCAATGGGCCCTTCGTAGCTGGAATTTCCACACCTACTATGTGACCTCTGGGTTTGAGGGGGAAAGGGGGGAGCAGGTGGAGGAGGATGGGGGAAGGAAAAGAAAGGGGATAGGGGTGGAGCCTTAACGTACACACTACAGTGTGCTAATCCCCCCCGCCCCTAATGTACCGTACCCTGACATAAGCCTCCTCCTCTTAATCTACCTGGTTTATCTACAGTGTATCTTGGCCCAGCCAGGTCCCGAAACACGCATAATTGATATTTACACAGCGATGGGCTCTCTGCTCGGATGGCTGCATCACAGAGACGAGGGGCGGGGGTGGGGGGCAATTACACACCTTATTAAAGCCTATTAGTTTGGCAGGAAACCTGGCACTTACCAGTGTGTGTGTGTGTGTGTGTGTGTCTGTGTGTCTGTGTGTCTGTGTGCGTACGTGGGTCAGTGCTGCTCGATGATGGCTGCATTACATACTGGCCGATACATGCCTGGGATTACCACATTAACACTTAATAACCAAATAATGACGCAAGGGCCCCGGCTTCCTTAGCCCAGAAAGAGACGGATCTCTTGTCCCCTCCCTGTCTGTGGAAGGGAGCAAGGAGTGGAAACTAGAGGAAAGGGAGGGTAAAAGGAGCGGACTGTGAGAGGAAGTTATCAAAGCCTAGGCAGTCTGGGCATTGCTTGTGTATGTGTGTGCAGGACTGGGCTGTGAGATAGTGCTGATGAGAGAGGTTTGTTCTCTCTGGTTGGCAGGGGTGGTTAGGACTCCCAGGGTTTAACAGCAGCACAAGTTGCTGTGCGCCCGCCGGCACACGCGCACACCCACCCACACAGAGAGAGAGAGGGGGAAAAAAAACATGAATTTGTCTTTCCTGGAAACTTTTACAGAAAGTATAGGACTTTTTTTAGGAAGTGGACAGCTAGAGGAGACGTGGGGCGTGTTTGGATGTGTGTGGGTGTGACTTATCCCGCAAAACCACACCCTCAGCATAAAACCCTGGAAAACTATGATACACTTGAATTTAACACTATTCAGGCTGTCGCACTGACAATGTTAAAAAAAGTAGACATAAAAATCTTCAGCCAGCAGGATATGAAACAACACTGTCCACTTGGTTTGAGAGTACACTACAATCTTGAACTTGAAGTGACATGTTGTGGACAGGCCTGATAAAAGCTCCTTAAACACCTGTAACTGCTACTGAAGATGACAGACAGCTACACAGCGCCAATGCATAAGTGGCCGACACTTTAGTTTTAGTGTTGCTACTTAATTTTAGCAAATTGACTCGGAGCGGTTTGTTAAAAGAAGGTGGAGTGACAGACAGGGAGGAAGGCATTGGGGGGGAAAGTGTGTGTGTGTGAGAGAGAGAGAGAGCCCGAGCTGACAGTCTGCCTGTCTCCACGGCCACTCAGCCTGGGGGCCCCTGCGGCTAACGAGCTCCGCCGTACGGTACAGCTCCCGCCACCGATACTAACGCTGTTGACAGCCAGAGGGACTCGAAAGTGGAAAAATAAGTGGAAAATTAGTCACATTAACATTCATGCCACTGGGAGCCAGCCGATACCCAACCCCCACCCTCCCCCTACAAAAACTAACTGACACTTCAAAGCAAAGGTTTCTCAGTGAGGAAGAGGATGAGAGAGAGAGAGAAATTAAAACAGCCATTTGCAAAAACATGATGGCCCAGACTTGTCAAGCAGCTTCAGGGTTTTTTTGCAAGACAGGCTCCAATTGCTGCTACAAATGAAGGATCCTAATTTGAGCCAGTTTGCTACAGCAGGAAAATAATCCTGCAGCATCAGGAAATGTGAATTATTATGTGGGTTATAGTTAATAGACATTTTTGTAGGGGTTGATACATTTTTCATAAGGGAAAATCAAGTTTAAAATGTTTACACATACACTATATATACAAAAGTATATATTAGTGGATTTGGCTATTTCAGCCACACCCGTTGAAAGGTGTATAAAATCGAGCACATAGCCATGCAATCTCCATAGACAAACATTGGCAGTAGAATGGCCTTACTGAAGAGCTCAGTGACTTTTAACGTACCACCTTTCCAACAAGTCAGTTCATAACATTTTTGCCCTGCTAGAGCTGCTTCGGTCAACTGTAAGTGCTGTTATTGTGAAGTGGAAACGTCTAGGAGCAACAACAGCTCAGCCGCAAAGTGGTAGACCACACAAGCTCACAGAACGGGACCACCGAGTGCTGAAGCACGTAGCGCATAAAATTGTCTGTCCTCGGTTGCAACTCTCACTACCGAGTTCCAAACGGCTTCTGGAAGCAACGTCAGCACAAGAACTGTTTGTCAGGAGCGTCATGAAATGGGTTTCCATGGCCGAGCAGATGCACACAAGCATAAGATCACCATGTGCAATGCTAAGCGTCGGCTGGAGTGGTGTAAAGCTCACCGCCATTGGACTCTGGAGCAGTGGAAACACACTTTGGTTCTGGAGTGATGAATCACGCTTCACCATCTGGCAGTCCGACAAACTAATCTGGGTTTGGCGGATGCCAGGAGAACACTACCTGCCCCAATGCATAGTGCCAACTGTAAAGTTTGGTGGAGGAGGAATAATGGTCTGGGGCTTTTTTTCATGGTTCAGGCTAGGCCCCTTAGCTCCAGTGAAGGGAAATCTTAACGTTACAGCATACAATAACATTATAGACGATTCTGTGCGTCCAACTTTGTGGCAACAGTTTGGGAAAGGCACTTTCCTGTTTCAACATGACAATGCCACCGTGTACAAAGCGAGGTCCATACAGAAATGGTTTGTCGAGATTAGTGTGGAAGAACTTCACTGGCCTGCACAGAGCCCCGACCTCAACCCCATCAAAACACCTTTTGGGATGAATTGGAACGCCGACTGCAAGCCAGGCCTAATCGCCCAACATCAGTGCCCGACCTCACTAATGCTCTTGTGGCTGAATGGAAGCAAGTCCCTGCAGCAATGTCCCAACATCTAGTGGAAAGCCTTCCCAGAAGAGTGAAGGCTGTTATAGCAGCAAAGGGGAGACCAACTCCATATGAGATGTTTGACAAGCTTGTGTCCACATACTTTTGGTCATGTAGTGTACATATTCCATGTTAGTATTGCATAACGAGAGAGCAGAGTGGAACGTGGGGGATGAATCAATGTTGTGAGCTACAGTTTGTACTCTATAAAGCCACTATTTATGTGTTGACAAAGCCTTCTCAAAACTCCCATACAGATGTACATAAGAGTAAAGAAATACAATATATTGTCACATACACCGGATAGGTGCAGTGAAATGTTTTTTTTACAGGGTCAGCCTTAGTAGTTCGCCCCTGGAGCAAATTAGGATTAAGTGTCTTTGTCGACTCAGGTATTCAAACCAGCGACCTTTTGGTTACTTTCCAAACTCTCTAGCACTAGGCTACTTGCCGCCCTAACAGTAGCCTAACAGTGTAGTGGATAATTTTTTCAGCTACTGTGTGTAACGGTACTTTATAGCCTGTCTTAATGTTTTGAAAAAGGCTTCCGACAGGCCTGTCAACACAGCTAAGGCTCTAAATGCTTGGTAATGACACCCCCACCCCCTGTTTCATCTTGTGTACAGTAGCTACTAGCTACATCTCATACACTGCTCTTTCTGTCTCTGTAAACATCATGGAGCTGGCAAAACGACAGACAGATGAGTGAGTGAGTGAGTGAGTGAGTGAGTGAGTGAGTGAGTGAGTGAGTGAGTGAGTGAGTGAGTGAGTGAGTGAGTGAGTGAGTGAGTGAGTGAGTGAGTGAGTGAGTGAGTGAGTGAGTGAGTGAGGGGAAACCACAGCTGCGTGGGACTTTTTCCAATTTCCAATTGTTGCTGTTTGTCGTGCATGATAATGACACAAGTAGAATAACAAGCCCTATGATTTGATCACTGTCTGTAAATCATGACTGTGACAGCAACAATTATCATGCCCGTAACCGGAACAGATTTCCCATCTTATCAGACAATCAGGAAATGGCTTTTCTTTGAATTACTTGTTGGCTTAGTGAATAAGGGTGACCGTGCCAAGTTGAAATTGAACATAATATTACATTTTGCACAGCAGATTTAGAAACACGCACAGTGCAATCCATTATACAGTGCTTTCCACAGAAGTAAGTATTCCACCTGGGAAACAGTTTAAGCATCTCATTCTCTTAAAACCAATATGTGCTAAGCTGTCATAACCCTGTCATGTCAGCCCTAACCCCCCAGATGGAGAGGGATAGAAAAGGCTGCATTACTCACTCAGACAGAGAATGACATCTGCTACAGCTCAGTGAGGGGTGAGGGAAAGGCTGTGTGTACTTGTGGATGATAGTGAGTGATGGCAGACTGACAGGGATATGGATAGATAGTGAATCTGTGTGTGTGTGTGTGTGTGTGTGTGTGTGCTTGTGTGAGGGTGAGAGAAACAGAGAGAAAGTTTGCATACTGCACTGTGTGCACAGACTAGTGCAGAAATGACCCATAAAACCTTGCTAGGCTGGTAGAAATCCTATTTCAGAAGTCTGGAGAGAGGGGTGATCTGCTGCTATCTGTAGAACACAACACTGTCCGTTCCCCCACTGGCTAAGCACCATATAGGCTACTGCAGGCAGCATGTTCCAGGGTGTATAGTCGTCATTCCCAACAGTGTGTCCACATACACACACCTCCAGAGGCAGGCAGGCAGAGGGACAGCTCAGGCCTGAGTCCCCCTCCCACCTCCTCCCCTCCTCTCTCAGTTCCAGAGCAGATGGGCCTCTCAGCACGCCTCTCTGTTCACCACGCCACAGGCCATGACTCAAACACCACCACACCACAACAAGCTACACTTCACGTTCCCGGCCTCCTCCACCCCCTCTGCCCCCAGATGCCCTCATCTATCTTCAACCCCCACCACCCTGTCTCTCTCTCTCTCTCTCTCTATCTCACACACACACACACACACACACACACACACACACACACACACACACACACACACACACACACACACACACACACACACACACACACACACACACACACACACACACACACACACACACACACCTACCTGCAGGTCTGTGGACATGTATAGCATCACATGTGGTCATATGCATGTGCATGTATGCTGTAAGTGAGCAAACTATTTCAGCTTCCGCTCATACCAACCATCGACTGAATGAGCTCAGAATAGATGGATTCTCCCAGGATTGCAAGCCTTCAAATGTAATCCTTTCAATCAAAACCAGTGTCAAGTATGTGTCAATGCCAAACACATTGTTACAACCTTTGTTTTGATTCACAAAGCTTCCTCAGCCATCAAGAGTCTCCTCAGCCATCTTGCCCCTCAGCTGACAACAACTTCAGCCATAAGGACTCCTGCCACCCTGCCCTCCATCCTTTCTACCGTTATTGGGAGTCCTATATGGCGTCATTGTAAATACAAACTTGTATTCGCCTAGTTAAATAAAAGTTTTAAAAAATGATAACCTCCCCCCTCCTGACTACTCTTGTTCCATGTACCGTGGAGAGGTTGACCGCCTGGTGGCATGATGCAGTCACAACAACCTGGAACTCAACAGTCAAAACCATAGAGATGGTGATTGACTTCAGGAAATGTCCCCCACCATCTATCCCCCTCGAGATTGATGGCTCAGCCATCAGCATGGCCAAGTCATTCAAATTCCTGGGGAGCATTTCCACAGTGGGAGGACAATGTCACAGTGATGACCAAAAAGGCTTGACAGAGGATGTACTATCTATAAGGAAACTCAAAATCACTCTGACAATTCTGGTTGGGTTCTACACATCCATCATGGAGTCCATCCTGACCTCTTCTCTCACCTTCTGGTTTGGGTCTGCCCACTGCAAGGGCAAACTCCTGCGCATCGTCTGGTCTGAGGAGAAGGTCACCTGCCCAACATCAAGGACCTGCACGCCTCCAGGACAAGGAGCGTGCAGGTAAGATCATCGCCGACGCAGCCCAACTGTCACGAGTCGGGAGTGAGCGATACCAAGGCGCAGCGCACTCAGAGTTCGACATCGTTTATTTCTATACTATGTACAATAAATGTTCACGTACTATGTATAGACAAACTAACAGACGAACCACAGAACACAAACAAACACTACTCGACTAAACGTCACGTTCAAAAACACACTAAATGAACGGACGAAAAGAAACACACTTACTGCACCCGTGACTGCGACATACATCGATAACAACCCACACCCGCGTGAGGGACAGACTCAACATATATTGGATCCCTAATTAGAGACAACGGGTAGCAGCTGCCTCTAATTAGAGATCCACCCAAAACCCACAAAGAAACAGAAAATACCGACACTGTCAGACTCTGACCATAGCTACATAGAGAAGCCTCTTGCTTCTCTATGGCCAGAGCCTGACAGTACCCCCCCCCCCAAGGCGCGGACTCCCGGACGCCTAAACAAAAAAAAAACACACACAAAACACGGGGGGGTAAATGGGAGGGAAAACTAGTCCATCGGGGGCGGCTCCGGCTCCGGCGATGTGGACAGTTTTGTCCCGTGCCCCTTCCTTATCACCGGTCCCGGGCTGTGGACCGGTGGGGCAAAAGGCTCCGGCCATGGAGCGGGGAAAACAACCGGGCCCGGACTGGGCACCGGTGGGGTAAACGGCTCCGGCCGTGGAGCGGGGAAAACAACCGGGCCCGGACTGGGCACCGGTGGGGTAAACGGCTCCGGCGTGGAGCGGGGAAAACAACCGGGCCCGGACTGGGCACCGGTGGGGCAAACGACTCCGGCCATGGAGCGGGGAAAACAACCGGGCCCGGACTGGGCACCGGTGGGGTAAACGGCTCCGGCCATGGAGCGGGGAAAACAACCGGGCCCGGACTGGGCACCGGTGGGGCAAACGGCTCCGGCCATGGAGTGGGGAAAACAACCGGGCCCGGACTGGGCCCCGGTGGGGTAAACGGCTCCTGCCATGGAGCGGGGAACACAACCGGACCCGGACTGGGCACCGGTGGGGTAAACGGCTCCGGCCATGGAGCGGGGAAAACAACCGGGCCCGGACTGGGCACCGGTGGGGTAAACGGCTCCGGCCATGGAGCGGGGAAAACAACCGGGCCCGGACTGGGCCCCGGTGGGACAAACTGCTCCGGCCATGGAGCTGGGAAAACCGCCGGACCCGGACTGGGCACCGGTGGGACGAACTGCTCCGGCCATGGAGCTGGGAAAACCGCCGGACCCGGACTGGGCACCGGTGGGGCGGACTGCTCAGGCTCTGAAGCGGAGCAGACGGCTGGACCCTGATTGGGTACCGGTGGAGCAGACTGCTCTGGCACTGAGGCGGAGCAGGCGGCTGGACCCGGACTGGGTACCGGCGGAGCGGACTGCTCGGGCACTGAGGCGGAGCAGGCGGCTGGACCCGGACTGGGTACCGGCGGAGCGGACTGCTCTGGCACTGAGGCGGAGCAGGCGGCTGGACCCGGACTGGGTACCGGCGGAGCGGACTGCTCTGGCACTGAGGCGGAGCAGACGGCTGCACCCGGATTGGGTACCGGCGGAGCGGACTGCTCTGGTACTGAGGCGGAGCAGACGGCTGGACCCGGACTGGGTACCGGTGGAGCGGACTGCTCTGGCGCTGAGGCGGAGCAGACGGCTGGACCCGGATTGAGCACCGGTGGAGCGGACTGCTCAGGCGCTGAGGCGGAGCAGACGGCTGGACCCGGATTGAGCACCGGTGGAGCGGACTGCTCAGGCGCTGAGGCGGAGCAGACGGCTGGACCCGGAATGGGCACCGGTGGAGCGGACTGCTCTGGCGCTGAGGCGGAGCAGACGGCTGAACCCGGAATGGGCACCGGTGGAGCGGACTGCTCTGGCTCAGGAGCGGAGCAGACGGCTGGAGGTTCGGGGACGCTGACCTTCGCTGGAGGTGCAGGGACGCTGACCTTCGCTGGAGGGACGCTGACCTTCGCTGGAGGGACGCTGACCTTCGCTGGAGGGACGCTGACCTTCGCTGGAGGGACGCTGACCTTCGCTGGAGGGACGCTGACCTTCGCTGGAGGTGGCGGGACGCTGACCTTCGCAGGAGGTGGCGGGACACTGACCTTCGCTGGAGGGACGCTGACCTTCGCTGGAGGGACGCTGACCTTCGCTGGAGGGACGCTGACCTTCGCTGGAGGGACGCTGACCTTCGCTGGAGGGACGCTGACCTTCGCTGGAGGTGGCGGGACGCTGACCTTCGCTGGAGGTGGCGGGACGCTGACCTTCGCTGGAGGTGGCGGGACGCTGACCTTCGCTGGAGGTGGCGGGAAGCTGACCTTCTCTGGAGGTGGCGGGACGCTGACCTTCGCTGGAGGTGGCGGGACGCTGACCTTCGCTGGAGGTGCGGGGGCGCTGACCTTCGCTGGAGGCTCAGGGTTGCTGGCCTTCGCTGGCGGCTCAGGGTTGCTGGCCTTCGCTGGCGGCTCAGGGTTGCTGGCCTTCGCTGGCGGCTCAGGGTTGCTGGCCTTCGCTGGAGGCTCAGGGTTGCTGGCCTTCGCTGGAGGCTCAGGGTTGCTGGCCTTCGCTGGAGGCTCAGGGTTGCTGGCCTTCGCTGGAGGCTCAGGGGCGCTGACCTTCGCAGGAGGCTCAGGGGCGCTGACCTTCGCAGGAGGCTCAGGGACGCTGACCTTCGCAGGAGGTTTAGGGGCGCTGACCTTCGCAGGAGGTTTAGGGGCGCTGACCTTCGCAGGAGGTTTAGGGGCGCTGACCTTCGCAGGAGGTTCGGGGGCGCTGACCTTCGCAGGAGGTTCCGGGCCAACCATCTGCCTCGCCACGAGAGTCATCTGGCGCTTGAAGGCCACCAACGCCTGTATAACCAGCAGATCCCTCAGCTTCTCCAGAGGAAGAGCATTCCAGGCTCTCCACCACCTCGTCCGCTCCTCCTCCGGGTATTCCTCGAAACCCTCTGGCCGCTCCCGATCCAGATCTGTGGGCATCCGAAGTGGTGTGCGATCCCCCTTCTTCCTTCTCTCTCTCTCCATCACTCTCCATTGCGCCATGAACCTTCCACGGTCCTCTGGCTCCACCCTAGGCCACGTGGGAAACGGCACTGGCACTTCCTCCTCCGTCTCTCGCCAGCTGCGCTGCTTGTCTCCCGGGGGTGGGTTGTTCTGTCACGAGTCGGGAGTGAGCGAGACCAAGGCGCAGCGCACTCAGAGTTCGACATCGTTTATTTCTATACTATGTACAATAAATGTTCACGTACTATGTATAGACAAACTAACAGACGAACCACAGAACACAAACAAACACTACTCGACTAAACGTCACGTTCAAAAACACACTAAATGAACGGACGAAAAGAAACACACTTACTGCACCCGTGACTGCAACATACATCGATAACAACCCACACCCGCGTGAGGGACAGACTCAACATATATTGGATCCCTAATTAGAGACAACGGGTAGCAGCTGCCTCTAATTAGAGATCCACCCAAAACCCACAAAGAAACAGAAAATACCGACACTGTCAGACTCTGACCATAGCTACATAGAGAAGCCTCTTGCTTCTCTATGGCCAGAGCCTGACACCAACCCAGACAACTCATCTTTCAATGGCTCCGCTCTGGCAAATGGTTAAGATCAATCAAGACCAAAACCGCCCGCCACATGAACAGTTTCTTACCCCATGCTGTGGCCCTCATCAACTGGCTATCGGGCTCATAGGGATAAAGTAACTTTGCATTGGGCCGTTTACTACACCTTGTCATCAATGACTAGTGGTGCGTGGGTCAGCCGTTTGTTCACCCGCATCCGCCCGCAATTGCTAATAACCCATCCGCAAACACCAGACTACACGTGATAAAGTGAAAATCTGAGGACCGCACCTGACCATAACCAGCTAATATAAAAAATGCGCTGTAGGTTACAGTCAAACATGGGCAATTATTTTATTTATTTTTCATTTTTTGGGGCCTGATTGCGATGTGTTTCTGCTTATAATTTCTGACATTTTGTTAGTCAACTTGTCTATAATTAGATATAATCAGCTTCTCTTCTGTCATTATACTGTATATGTTGCCTTAGAAGACTAAATAAACCCTTGCTCACCAGAATAATGTAATACATCGATAGAATGAATGCTTGAATCTACTTGACATCGGTAAAGTTCGCTCTGTCGGGGAGAAAATGCAATAATACAAAAATTAAAAATAGGAAACCTATTCTGTGCCAAATTTCCAAAAAACATCAGTTTGACCGGTTGTTAAGGAAATAGAAAGCTATCAAAATGACTCAACATGTTTCTGAAAAGATTTCAGTTCGTCTTGGATGCATATTTTATGTGGTTCAAATACTACCAGATTTGTTGATGCCTCCACAGACGGTTTCTAACTGCACATTCACATTCTCTGCTGAAAGAAATAAATAATATTCTCCACTCCTACATTTGGTGTATCATTTTACAGCAATAAATGCTTAATTCTGCAAGGGTTAATATTAAGGCTATGTGAGAGGTTATAGGCCTACATCCAGTGTACAGATTTCAATTTCCAATTAACCCATCTAAACAGTAGGCTACTGTTCCCTTGAAGTCCCCGTCTTGTGACTGTGGAATTTTGTATAGAGCCTCACAATCATCACACATAACGTAGCTGGCACTGCTGTCACCACTTCACCAAACGTTTCTAAAACATTACTTTTCTCGCCTTCACTTCTCTTTATTTTCAACTCTCAATTTCGCAGCTTTTCTCTTATTGAATTAAACTCTAACATTGTCCTTTTTGCCTCAGTGAAGTGAAGTATTTGTCTGCCGTTCTCAAAAGCATTTGGCGATTGGCATGTAGGCTATTTGGCGTGTATAAAGTTATGCCCTAAAGCTTAGGCTTACGCACTAATGCCTAAAATAATGAAAGAAAAACCTCAATGTAGCCTATACACAGTGTACAAAACATTAGGAAAAACATCATGCTCTTTCCATGATATAGCCTGTCCAGATGAATCCAGGTGAAAGCTATGACCCCTTATTGATGTAACCTGTTAGGAGGAGACAAGTTAAAGAAGGATTTTTAAGCCTTGAGACAAATGAGACATGTATTGTGTATGTGAGCCATTCAGAGCATGAATGGGCAAGACAAAAGATTTAACTGTCTTTGAATGGAGTATGGTTGTAGGTGCCAGGTGCATCGGTTTGAGTGTGTCAAGAACTGCAACGCTGCTGGGTTTTTCACGCTCAACAGTTTCCCGTATGTATCAAGAATGGTCCACCACCCAAAGAACATCCAGCCAACTTGACTGTGGGAAGCATTGGAGTCAACATGGGCCAGCATCCCTGCGGAACACTTTGGACACCTTGTAGAGTCCATGCCCCGACGAACTGAGGCTGTTCTGAGGGAAAAAGGGGGTGCAACTCAATATTAGGAAGGTGTTCTTAATGTTTTGTACACTCAGTGTAGATGTAAATGGCACTTTGTTAAGGTGTTTTCTCTTTATTCAACACGCCCACCTGCCACCCACCAGCCATTTATACACACAAGATATAACCGCGGGGACTGCAGGTTATGTTCACCTCCGCACAACACTGTTTATATCCACCATGGCAGCATCCCTCCCTCTGCTTATACAGATACCGTACATCCCCTCTGTAAATTGTATATTCCCACTGTAATCAGCCTATACTCCAGAGTTTTATGCTGTGTTTACTGTACCAATATTGTATATTCTGCATGATGTCTATGTGGACTTGTGTCTGTATTCTGTTTGTAAAGTGTCTATTGCTGGCAGCACCTTCTCACTAAAGCAAATTCTGGGTATGAGTAAATGTACTTGGGGAGTAAAGGTGATTCTGATTAAGTAGTACTCACAAAGAGCTACTACATACTAGACTGATGGTGTTTCAACTGATTGAATTTTCAACTATGCAGACTGTGAACAGTTGCCTACACTACCAGACTGCAACAACAGCACACAGATGCACTGTCACTATAAAACACGGATTGTTCCACAATGAAAAATAGCAGTAGCGATAAACTAAGTGCATAGACGTGAACCCACAATTTGCTGTTTGCTGCTGTGCACGCATCCATTTTCACCACCGACAATGCCCCCCTTATCTGTGCTCTTTATTTCAGCACAGAGCGATATGTCAGAAGCTGTTACAAACATTTCTGTATTTTTACGCCCCTGAGCAGACATTATCTGGGAGTTCAGTACATTCGGTCAGTGCCAGCCAGATATAGAGAACAATGGCCTGGCTGCAATCTGTGCAAAAAAAAAATAACTCTCATTGAATTCCTCTCTAGAAGGAGGAGATTGTCTTTATTCCATTTAAAGGACAATGGAGGCCACAGAGGGCAGAGACAATGATATTTTCAATTATGCATATGTCATAAAGCAGGACAGATTGGAGAGTTATTGGGGCTGTGGGATATGCTAATGCTCACTTGGCTGGAATCAAAACGGACTGGCTGGCTACTTGAGGGGAGGGACAGAAACACGGTGTGTGGTTATTAAATTGTTTTATTTATATCAATATAACGTTATAATAACTGTCATCACTGTTGCCATCATCGTTGTCATCATGTCTGTTGACCCTGTCTTTAGTAAGAGGATTTACTAGAGGGTATCCTATCCTGTTGACAGTGCCAACACCCTTTGCCCTCACCCCTGACTAAAGCAGCTGTGCTGGTTCAAATTGGAACCAAATAAGGTTCTTCAGAGAAATTCCATAGGGGAACCATTTTTCTGAAGAACCTTATATGGGATGGTTCTTTGAAGACTTATTTTCATATTTCCAAGGACGCCGTTCAGGTGAATTTTAAAGGTGCCAGTACCACCCGTGACTGTGTTTGCTAGTGACAGAGACATAGTTGTTGCATTCATTCATTTTCAGTCCTGTGGCCTTCACAAACTGAGATCCTAAATAAACCACGTTCGGATACTTACTTGCAACCTTTACTGGAGTTGTTAGCTGGCTAATTGTTTTCATCTTGGACGTTGAGTTTACTATTGCAACCTTTTGGAATGCAACTCCCATACGGACTCGGGAGAGGCGACGGTCGAAAGCCGCGCGTCCTCCGAAACACAACCCTGCCAAGCCGCACTGCTTCTTGACACAATGCACGCTTAACCCGTAAGGCAACCGCATCAATGTGTTAGAGGAATGGGACAAGGACATCTCCGCCGGCCAAACCCTCCCCTAACCCTAGAATTGCATGTTACTGCTTACTCGATAGCTTACTCAACTTGTAAATTGTTGTTTTTTATAATACAGCAGCCTACATGCTTGTTGTAACTACAATAGGCCTACTGGTTTATATGGATCAAAGGGTAGCTGGCCCAGCAGCTGCTTGACAACTCTCATGTAGCCTACACTCTAGAGCATGTTATGACACCTTGCCTGGATTTGTTTTGTTCTGTATTTGTTTTGTTGGCCTGACAAAACAAAATATAAATTTAAACAAAATCACGACACTTACTGAGTCTGGCTTTAAATAGGGAAGGAAACACTACTGTGACTGTAAATCGCCATATTGGCATTGTTGCATCACTGGCAGGAGTGTTTTGGAATTCCTGAATTTACTAAGACTATGACCTCTGTATTAATGAGCATAATTTGTTGGTGTCAACCCATATATAAAAACATGATACATATGTTTGAAAGTTGAGAAAAAGCCTTTTCAAATGATATGACATACTGTACAATAGCACCACATCAATCAAATGGTAATCAAGAAAAAACACTATGCTTTTTTCCCAAACAACTGCCATTTACACAAGGAAAGACATACTGTACACAAGAAATATAATATGAATAAAACAAGAACTTTCTCGAAAGAATAATGGACTTTATCAGCTGTGGCCAGTAATAAGAGAATCCACTAGGATAAGGAAACAGTCTGAAATGCTTATGTAAATAAGATATTTATGTTTTTTTTTGTTAATAATTTTGAAAAACCTGTTTTTGCTTTGTCGTTATGGGGTATTGTGGCTGTAATGTAACAAAATGTGGAAAAGGGGAAGGGGTCTGAATACTTTCCGAATGCACTGTATCCAACCCTGGCCATTACAAGCTGAGGAGTTAATTAGTATGGAGACATCTGACCATAACGTCTCTGCATCAAAGAGAGACTAGAGGGGAGAGCTCTAACAACAGCACAGATCTCTCAAACGCTATAACAAGCAGTCTTTCATAGACTCCCTCAAGTTAGCCCACTGGGAAAGAGTCCTTGCATGCAACAACATGAAATGTGGAAAACAATCAACTCTTTCACTGGCAAAGTCAAAAGAACATGCTATGTACAAAGAAGTTCTAGACAGGATGCCTAAAGTACATCTGACCCTCTAAAAATGGCAGAAGAGTTTCATGCATACTGCTAATGAAATACAGGTTCCCTCAAAATAATCACTTACATATGTGTCAGACACAGAGCATGTTTTTGGGCTAGAGTTAATTGATGAAGTAACAGTCCTAAATGAACTTCTGAAGATGAAGCCGCAGAAAGCCACAGGGCCAGACGATATTCCACCTAGGCTTCTAAAGGACTGCCACAGTGATAGTGACTCATATCCTCAATCTGCCAATCTCAACTGGGGAGATCCTATGTCAATGAAAAGCTTATATAACACCAATCTACAAGTCAGGGGATAGATTGGATGTGGCCAACTACCATCCAATGTTGGTAGTTGTCTGGTTGCCAACTATTTCTCATCAACAGCCTATTCACAGTCTATCAAAGCGGCTTTAGGAAGATACACAGCACATCTACGGCAGTGCAAAGGGTTGTGGAGGACATCATGTCGGCTTGTAACCGCCAGGAGGTCACAGCAGTAGTCTTCTTGGATCTGAAGAAAGCTTTCGACACTGTTCACCACCACACGCTCCTGAGGGCTTGCGAAACTAGGCTTTGACAGCACTGCAATCAAATGGTTCACATCATAATTACAGGGGAGGAGTCAGTACACAAAACTGCAGAGTACACTGTCAGCCCAGGTACCTGTGGTGGATAGAGTATCACAAGGGAGTGTGCTTGGACCCCTGCTGTTCTGCATATACATAAATGACCTTCCATCAGTGCTGGAGAAATGCTGCATACATATATATGCAGATGACACAGTCCTGTATTACTCAGCAAATATTCACCAATGAGTGTGAGGAAGCAGTGTCAAACGACATCAAGCAGGCAGCGGCTTGGTTTGCTGACAACAAGATCACCCTATACCCTCAGAACCAAGGCAACCCACAAATGCTGACACAAAGGCAAACGTATCACAATAACAGATGGGCAAAGTAGTATTATCAACAGGGCTGCTCGTATCATGACCGGGTGAAGGAAACACATAAAGACAGAAATAAAGCTGGAATCGAACCACTGACAGACAAGATCCATTACAATTTCAATTTCATTACAACACCCTAGTGACTATTTTCAAGGCGACATAGCACAAACTGCCTGAATACATGTCAGACCTGTTCAGGTGGGAGTCTCCACCCATCCTCCGGGGGTGCACCAGAGCAGCAACCAAAGCCTATGAACAATGGGACCCACACATCAGCAAAAAACATGGCCTTCAAAGGTAGTCTGCAGATCTTTGCTCTGGAACAAGCTGGACTTATCCACACGACAGCTAGCTAGCATGTCCACCTTCAAAAAAGCTGTACACATATCTAGACAGCTGTACTACATTCCACTAGCCTAATACACAAAGAGTCAGAATGCAAACAAATTAAAATCATGCAAGAGGCGAAATGAACAGTGACAATCGATGAGTCACACTTCCTTGGGTTCCACATTTAAATGTCATCCACCTTGTCCTCTTCGATGACCCTTCAGCACATAAAAAAGGGAATTGTGAATGGACGGGAATTGTGTAGTTATCAAATCGGCTTTTCACTCTAACATTTGAGAAAATATCTAACAATTTCCTATCTGATAGTTCATCAATGAAATAATATGACAATATGTTCCTTTCAAAAGTCATTATCTAGCTAGCTATCATCATAAGGGTTAGGCTTCAACAGCCAGCAGACTTACCTACTATTTTTAGGAATCATATGACATATCACAGATAAACCGACACTTAATGAGATATATAGCTATGCAGTTATCTAGCTAGCTAATAATTACAGCTATGGGGATTATAGCTAGCTACATTTTACTCGTAAAATAGCATAACAATGCCTACTGACAAATGCTCTTCAAATTGTCAATATAAGCATTTTATGTTGTACAGCTATCAAAGACAACATTAACATAAGCAATACAAGACAATACAAGACAAGAGCTAAATCCAGTAGGCTAGATAACCAGCTAACGGTAGCTAACACACTTCTGTACATCACACTGTTCCGTACATTTTACCTTATTTTAGCACCCAAAAAAACGTAATACTTCCAGGTCAACTGTAATATGAATACCATTGTAAAGCACAATGTCTCCCCTTTCCAGCAAAATCAATGAAGAGACCTTCATACTTTCCGTCTCTGCATGATTGAAGAAGACAATGGAGCTCCACTTGGTCTTTTTAAAATGGCGGGTGGGGAAGCAAAAGCTTCTGAGTGATAGTGAAAGGGGGAGATATGTCGTGTGGGGAAATGGCTATTTTCACCCGATTTGTCCAACTTATCACCTCTAAAATGTAAATAAAACACTATAAAGAGTTTATATAATGTCTCATTGCATACCTATTTGAAGGTTTGTATCGAATTTGATAAGGGTTTTTACGGCAGCTCACAATTAAACTGCGGCTGTCACGTTTTTTGAGAGTCATGATGGCTCACAGTGATTACACAAAAAATTAACAATTGGTTGAATTAACTATTGATTAACTCACGAGTCATTAACTTTATACTCACCATTGATAATTTAGAGAGAAGCGCTACACCTGGTGGGAAAAGGCTGTATGGCACAAAATTAGTTGCAAAATGCGTGCTGTACGTTACATCGTTGCACGTCACAATTTAAGGTAAAGCGTCAGAGGGCCGTTTTTTCAACTTTTCTCCAGTACTATTGGCCATTACCATGTCAATCAACGCTTGAATAGAAACGTAGTTCAAACCCCGGATTTTGATGCCACAGTTGCTACAGTCCCATTAGTTTTCATTGCAGCCTCTTTTGAATGCCGCGGTTGCGCAAATGTGTACAGAACGGGGTTAGTCGCCGTTAGCTAGCTACATTGCACCGTTTTGGCTGACTATCTACTATCTAAACTGTATACAGTTTCTTACCTTAAGTTGTTTTCCTGATCTCAATAACAGAGCAATGTCAAGGCTGTGAGAAACCTTTCAGAAACCATTTTCAGTCCCTGCGCCAAAACTCACAATTTGCTCAATACTGCCAATGAAGCATTGGCATCAGTAGTTTCTATAGTAATTCAAGTTGCCGCTACCCATACCTCTAATAGATGTTGTTCAAGATCAAAATCCTAAAAATAGAGATGTTTCTATGTTAAATGCACATGTTTCGTATTCACGGATTGAATACATTTCTTTGCTTACCTTTACTTCCTAAAGTGTTTCCATTTCCCTTTAAGAGCTGAGGAAGAACCATTTAAGAACCATTTTTTTCAGTGTGTGGTGCCATGTCTCCCCTGAGCCCCATGCTCTAATAGCAGCTCTTCTCCCCCTAATAAGTGGCTGCTCCCAGAGCCGTGGGGAGGGACGGTCCTTCAGCCCTGGCCCTAAACACCACCTTGTGCTGCTCTCACTTGTCACAGAGGTTGTTTTTTTTCATAGCACCCCTGACTAACACACACACCCAGAGCCAATAACACCCATATGTGTGTGTACAGTATGTGATCACTTCCCTGTGTTGTTTCTCTCTGGGTTCATTAAAGCCAGGGGGAGTATAGCTCACATGATTAACAGCCTCCCGAAGACTGACCTCTCCCGTGCTGGGATGACACAGACTGATGACAACCTTTGCTCTCCTACCTTTTGTGTAGAATGTGTGTTTGTGTTTTGTGTGTGTGCGCGTGTGTGTGTGTGTGTGTGTGTGTGTGTGTGTGTGTGTGTAGACGGACAGTGGGTGGTGTTGTAACAGATAGCTCTTGCTGGCAGAGAGACACCACAGTGTCAGTGTGCCATAAATAGTCATTAGTACAACACACTGCCCTGTGCGCACACACACAGATACACAGACACCATTCTCTTCCCCACAGACACAATCAACAGACACACACACACACACACACACACACTCACACACACACACACACACACACACACACTCCACCACAGCTAAAAATAGCACCAGTGACTAATTTCTTATTGGTCCAGCAGGTTTTAGAGCCCATTATAGATAATAACACCATTCATCAATAGGTAGCCAAGTAGCTGTACTAGAGCACCAGTCGTCTGGGTGTGAGGACGGGGTAAAGTCAGTTCAGTGTACCTCTATAAGGATAAGGCAATTTGCTCCTCACAAATATCTAGCCTTAATATGACGTAATTTTAGATGCTTTAAAAGGAACAGACCTTAATGTAACATGAATTAACTCATCTCTGGGATGAGATCAGATATGAAGCCACGCAGCCCCTCTAATGATCAGACAAAATTAGAGAATCCAATCGAGTTTCTCCTAATTCAGTTGGAATGGAATTTGTATTGATTTATTTTTTACAAAGCTGCTAACTTTACACCTTGCAGCCTATTATCTTTTACCTGTATGAATTCAATCCCTTCAACTTCTTCCACATTTAAGAGGATCAAACTACACAGGTATTTCTATCTAGCGTTGTAGTGAGCAGACAAAACCCACTATGCCAACCTGAGACCACAAACGCTAGCCTGGTCCCAACTCTGCAAGACAGTACAAACTGATCTGGGACCAGGCTAGCCAAAACGCTGCTTGAGGAGAAATTAAATTGAGTGGAGGTGTTTATAGTAAATAGTTGTACAGACCGGCCTGTGTTTCTTCTGCAGGCTGTTCTTCTTCTTCTTCTTGCCGTAGGTGTGACGAGCCAGGCGTGGATTGTTGTTCTCCTGGTCAGAGTGCTGGTGATGGTTGCTATGGCTGTTGTGGTTGTTAAGGTGGTTGTTGTGGGCCTTGTGGGGGTCAAGACTGAATCCGTTAGGGACTCTCGGGGGCTTCTTCTTGTGCAGGGGGGGCCCCGCCTGGTTCTCCTCATGGTTCTCCTGGTTCTCTATGCACTCCTGGGACTTCAGGGACAGGTCCTTCTGGAGAGGGAGAGAAGAGGTGAGATGACAACTCTGTTACACTGAAACAATGTGCTTCACTAGCAAAGCATCTTCTGTAAAGGGAGAGAGGAGAGAAGAAAAGAGAGGAGGTGAAAACTGACAGTGAAAAAAGTCATTCAGGCTCATGTCTTTCTGGAGAAGAGGAATGGAGAATAGATAATATACCATTTTGATCTGCACTGCAGGGGAAAGGTGAAAACTCCCTTACACTGAAACAAATGAGGTACTTCTGATTATCTTGTCACTGGAGCGTACTAAAAGCAATTACATTAATTCAAATATATTCATAAACCTGACAAAATAAGCCCCTACACCTGAGAAAGAGAGCTCATTACGATGAAATTCAAAGCTAGGCTTAAAGATAGATAACAAATTCACATTAACAAATGCCATTTAAGAAGTAGGCCTACTCGCTACCGTATCTGTGTTCTCCAATGAGCAGTACTGAGAGAGACTGTTCTTCTCCCCTACTGAGGCCCCCCGTGGGTCGTTAAGCACTAACAACGCGCTACGTTTAGACATATTGTCATCAGAGCATTTCTAGGCTAAGGAGAGGAGAGCACCACACTACCTGTCTGGGATTAACAACACATCTATAAGAGCATGGCTGGCAATTAAGGCATTGAGTGTTGGAAAGACAGCCACCAGCACACACGCACATCGACACACACATACACAAACTAGTACAGCAATGAAATACTAATACATAATGAAGTTCTGTCAACACTCCCACATCCCCTGGTAAAATAGTGGGCACTTTGTGGGCACCTACACTACACTCCGTAACAGACGGAGAAAACAAACCAATACACGAGCCCCCACATCTCCTGTATTGTGTGCTATTTTCCAACCAGATGGGATTATACAGTGTACTGTCAAGGGAAAGTGGGAAACTGGCATGGCTACCCTAACGACGTGTCAATGTCCTGTGAAACGCAGATCTTTGACAACATGCTGATAGGAGTATTTGTGTGGACATATGGATTGGTTAAATGGGAGAGGAGTGACAATTAGGAGGTATATCCCTATTCAAGTCAGGGAGGAAGTGAGCGACCCTCTCCAACTCTTTATCATTCTGCCACTGCCTCTTCTACAACCTTGCAGTCTTTCTCCCCCCCTCTCGCTCTCTTTTCATTCTTTCCTATTCTATCCCTGGGTAGTTTTTCTGAGCACAGCTGCAGCAGGCTACAGGGTTTGGAGGGAGTACAATAGGATGCGTGTTACACAGAAAGAATATGACCGAAACAGTAAAGAACAAGGATATTTGTGCTACAGTAACCACCTTCTTGTTTGACATATTGGGTGACAGTATTGACGTATTGGGTGACAGCATTGCCGTAGTGGGTGATGGTCGGAGGACCCTGAGACACACATTATATTTATTTGATTTACTTAACCTTTATTTAAGCAGGGAGTCATGCTGAGAACAGGGTCTCTTTTGCAGAGTAGCCCTGCATTAATAAATGAATAAACAACAATTACACCACACATAGTCTATATACATATTGGGTGACTGCCTGTACAAAAGACATAATCTTCTTATATTTTTATATATATATAGGGCTCCCAAGTGGCGCAGCGAAAACGACTGATTTATTATGAAATATCTATTTAATCTGTTGTGCTGATTAAAGAAGCAATAAAACTGGCCTTCTTTAGACTAGTTGAGTATCTGGAGCATCAGCATTTGTGGGTTCGATTACATGCTCAAAATAGCCAGAAACAAAGAACTTTCTTCTGAAACTCGTCATTCTATTATTGTTCTGAGAAATTAAGGCTATTCCGTGTGAGAAATTGCCAAGAAACTGAAGATCTCGTACAACGCTGTGTACTATGCCCTTCACAGAACAACGCAAACTGGCTCTAACCAGAATAGAAAGAGGAGTGGGAGGCCCCGGTGCACAACTGAGCAAGAGGACAAGTACATTAGAGTGTCTAGTTTGAGAAACAGACACCTCACAAGTCCTCAACTGGCAGCTTCATTAAATAGTACACGCAAAACACCAGTCTCAACGTCAACAGTGAAGAGGCGACTCCGGGATGCTGGCCTTCTAGGCAGAGTTGCAAAGAAAAAGCCATATCTCAGATTGGCCAATAAAAAGAAAAGATTAAGATGGGCAAAAGAACACTGGACAGAAGAAGATATGGCTTTTTCTTTGCATCTCTGCCTAGAAGGCCAGCATCCCAGTGTCGCCTCTTCACTGTTGGCGTTGTTTACGTTGAGACTGGTGTTTTGCGGGTACTATTTAATGAAGCTGCCAGTTGACCATATTATGACAGGTCATAACACATAACACAGGTTATGACAAGATATGTCAGCTGTTATGACATATTATGATATGGTTATGATATGACACTGGGTGTCAAATAAAGTGTTACCAAGAAAATTAAGAAAAACACTATCCGCTATGCTTGTTCTTAAAACAATGGCTGGGCGAATTCCAGGTTCCAGATCCTATTCCAGGTTCCAAAACATATTTCTCATATTTTATGTCTAAAATACAGCACAAGTCAGTTTTCATGCTCAATAAACTTCACAATGTGTTTCACTCCTGTGAAGGCCTGAAATATTATGTGGACTAGTTTGCCTGTCTTACTTTAGAAAGGGCTATACACACACTGACATTTTAAAGGTCCAATGCAGCTGTTTTTATCTCAATATCAAATAATTTCTGGCTAACAATTAAGAACCTTACTGTAATTGTTTTCAATTAAAATGGTCTAAACGAAACAAAAATAGCTTCTTAGCTAAATGCAATTTCTCGAGCAAGAATGTTGGTAGGACTGTGGGAGTGGTCTGAGAGCGGGGCCTAATTGGAGGAGCCTAATGGGAGGGATGTGTAATCTGAAAACTAGCTGTTATTGGCAGAGAGGAAGGCAAACTCTCTTTGTTATTTGTCTATTAACTTATACCGCACCCTGTCAAACAAGCAATTTCACAGTATTATTCCAACCTCATAGATAAAGGCGAGGAGACAGGTTATATAAAAATGTTTAAGCCTTGAGACAATTGAGACATGGATTGTGTAAGTGTGTCATTCAGAGGGTGAATGGGCAAGACACAAGATTTAAGTGCCTTTGAACGGGGTGTGGTAGTAGGTGCCAGGCGCACTGCTTTGTGTCAAGAACTGCAACGCTGCTGGGGTGTGTATAAAAAATGGTCCACCACACAAAGGACATCCAGCCAACTTGACACAACTGTGGGAAGCATTGGAGTCAACAACGGCCAGCATCCCCTGTGGAACGCTTTACATTTTGACTGCACTACAACTATTAGGAGAAGAATGAAAAGTAAACGTTTGTGAAAAATACTCTATAGATATATTGGTAGGAGTACTATTTTACTGGATACATTGAATGATCAATGATACAGTAGGTCGCAGTAGGGTTGCAAAATTCTGGTAATTCTCCCAAAATTCCCAGGTTTTCCAGAAATTCTGGCTCACTGATTCTGGATTTTCTGCTTCTAACAAGGATGTCTGTAAAACCTGGGAATTTGTGGTAAAGTTACCAGTATTTTAAAACCCAGCCTTCCTGAACTTCCAGGCAGCTCAGTGAAGGTCTCATATCCATTACAAAAGACTTAGCCTAATGCTTGAGTCTAGAATACAACAGTATTAGGGAAAACACTTCCACAAACAGGCTGTTAACTTCAAACAAATGTTGTTGAACATATTTGAAAGAATAACATAGTGATGAAATGTGGATCTGTAGTGCTTTTTCCTCTTGCTGTAAAATCAGTATATCTATCTTCAGTATCTTCATAGAAATCATACAGCTTTATGACTTTGCAGTCTACAGAGGATAGTAAACCCATTTTTCCCTGACCCTCTCTCCTCCGTTCAACACAGGGTTGCAGGGGCGGCAGGTAGCCTAGCGGTTCGAGCGTTGGACCAATAACTGAAAGGTCACTGGATCGAATACACGAGCTGACAAGATTAAAAACCTGTCGATGTGCCCTTGAGGAAGGCACTTAACCCTAATTTGCTCCAGGGGTGCCGTACTACTATGGCTAACCCTGTAGGTAGGCCGTCACTGTAAATAAGAATTTGTTCTTAACTGACTTGCCTAATTAAAAAAATAACTTATAGATACTGTGTATCTCTCTCTTTGGAACAAAATCCAGGCAATGAGCAACACCTTTCTCTCGCTGCTCCTTCTGACATTTCAGACGCTCTATTATGAGGTTGTGCGAGTGTGTGATCAAAAGACAGCTTTTCTCTCTCCCAGACAGCATTCATTAGCTTATGCAAACAGGCCTGTGAAGGGGAGAGCCAGACACAAATGGCATGGCTCAACTTGACAGAACACAATGAACTAGTTAAACCCACCAGGCAGCTAGGCAGTTCAATAGTGTAAGTGCTCTGTGTGTATAAGCACTTTTTTACAAGGCTGGCTTACAGTGTTATTATGGGCGAGTTAAATGACATCATGAGTTTGTGTGTGTGACCACCCAGACACAGTGGAGGCCTGCTTAATGGATCAGGCTCCACTCAGCTCTGACCTGCGAGTAGGTTCAGATATCACTGCACCATACACCATCCAAAACAATAAACCCACACATCTGCAACTGTGAACAGGTATTGAAAAATGACGAAGCACGTGAAAGAAGCAGAAGATGCCTACTGTAAAATAATTCATGCTAACACGGCTTGATAAGTAGAATTACTTATGAGCAATGCTACCTGCTATGCACTGTTCTTTTGAGTTCAATTAATTTAGATTGTTCATCATCTTGGAAAGGAATTGACTTGAGCAGACATATCTATAATTAGAGTACTATAAGTACAAGTCAACTAAATACACCAGCTCTTTCACCTCACATGTATCCATCTCTCTGTTGCCTAGAGAGTAAGAGGAGGATAAGCAAAAGCAGCTTCACACCCCATCCGGTGTGAATCAGGAAGGGCAGACTGTCAGTGGACACTTCACGGCTCAAATAACATTAAGAACACCTGCTCTTCAAATCAAATCAAATCTTATTGGTCACATACACGTGTTTAGCGGATGTTATTGCTGGTGTAGAAAAATGCTTTCCATGACATAGACTGACCAGCTGAATCCAGGTGAAAGCTATGATCCCTTATTGATGTCACTTACTAAATCCAATCAGTGTAGATGAAGGGCAGGAGACAGGTTAAATAAGGATTTTTAAGCCTTGAGACAATTGAGATATGGATTGTGTATGTGTGTCATTCAGAGGGTGAATGGGCAAGACACAAGGTTTAAGTGCCTTTGAACGGGGTGTGGTAGTAGGTGCCAGGCACCCCGGTTTGTGTCAAGAACTGCAATGCTGCTGGGTTTTTCATGCTCAACAGTTTCCCGTGTGTATAAAAAATGGTCCACCACCCAAAGGACATCCAGCCAACTTGACACAACTGTGGGAAGCACTGGAATCAACATGGGCCAGCATCCCTGTGGAAAGCTTTCGACACTTTGTAGAGTCCATGCCTGAAGAATTAAAGCAGTTCTGAGGGAAAAAAGGGGGTGTTGCAACTCACTATTAGGAAGGTGTCCTTAATGTTTTGTACACTCAGTGTGTATTCACCAGTTAAGGCTGCTGGAAGACGTTGGAAGCTGCTCCTCTATGGCCTATGTTACGCAAGGAATTCAAAGGCCTAAAGTAAGTAATACTACAACTGCTGTTCCACAATGTGTCTGGAGGGAAATAGACTAGTAGCTCTGCTCTGCTTAGTCATGTACTACACAGCATGTTAAATGTATGAGTGGTATAGCGGAGAGGCCGTCAAAGAGGCAGTCATAAAAGCGGCTGATATTTCTACAAAGAGCACATCATTAGCAGTTTGAAAAGGTTGAGTAGGAGAATGCTGAATAACCATGACTCATTCATACCCAGCGAAACGGGACAGACTTCCACGAAGCTGAGCGAGAGAAGGATAGAGAGAGAACGAGAGAGAGAGAGAAACCTTAAATACTGTACCTTAAATAAAGAAAGAGAAACATACTTGATAAGTTCAACCACCGTTCGCCACTAAGTATCTCATAATGTTCTAATTAGGGCTGTTATTACTGTATAACCGCGTAACCGACGGTTATGGATGAAGACCGTCATGAAAATAAAATAACCCTCATAACCACTTGCAATGGTGCGATAATGCAATAATTTCCATGGTACTGTAGAATGTTAATTCAAATTATGTTAACTGATGTCTGATGTGGCTCATGCAATGACAGTTGAGTTGAATCAACAACTCACAGAACATATTGATGGCTACACTACCTGCTTTCAGTTCCTGCTTTTACTTCCTGCTTTTCCTGCTTTTACACTCGCAATTGGCCGCCATTGACTATTAATTCTATTACTATGACAGCACATGCAGTCAGGAGCAAAGGAGAGGAGAAAATGTGTGTCAAAAAAATATATATACTGTATACTTTATATATATATTTTATTTTGCTATTCGAAAAGAATATAATTATTATGGAGACCGCAGTCATTTAGCTGGCCAATTCCCACCATCCAAAAATTCATGACCGTCACAACCCTAGTTCTAATAGCTCTAGAACAGTTCCGTTGCTCAGAGCTCTAGGGTAAAACCACTGGAGGGCCAGTCTGGAAGGTAATAGAGGAACCCTCCCAGAGTTCAATTCCACTGTCTCACATTCTAAAGGTCTCTGGTATTCACAGTGACTCAAAACAAACCCCCTCTTCCTCTCTGCTAGTGAACACTTTCAAGTGCAGAATAAGACAACGTCTCGAGTGTATACAGTGGCAGGGGTGTCTAAAGCCCCTAGAGGCGAGGCGAGGTGAGGCGAGGGGAGGGGAGCTGTAAATTACTACTGCCTTTGTCTCCATCTCCTGTGTTTATGATAGTATATCCAGACCAATATTGGGCCTAGCAGCAGACTTCAAAAGATCCCGAGCCAGCACACAGATATACACGCGCACAGGTACACGCACACACACTCAGATATACACGTGCACAGGTACACGCACACACACACACACACACACACATACACACACACCAGTACGGTCGATCTGCTGACACGTGCCTTACAACAAACACTTTTCTCTCTCTCTGTTCAGAAAAAAAGAAAAGGAAAACACCATCCTGTGAGGTGATCTGATATCCTGATGGTACCAGAAGTATATCCTGTGAGGTGATCTGATATCCTGATGGCACCAGGAGTATATCCTGTGAGGTGATCTGATATCCTGATGGCACCAGGAGTATATCCCGTGAGGTGATCTGATATCCTGATGGCACCAGGAGTATATCATGTGAGGTGATCTGATATCCTGAAGGCACCAGGAGTATATCCTGTGAGGTGATCTGATATCCTGATGGCACCAGGAGTATATCCTGTGAGGTGATCTGATATCCTGATGGCACCAGGAGTATATCCTGTGAGGTGATCTGATATCCTGAAGGCACCAGGAGTATATCCTGTGAGGTGATCTGATATCCTGAAGGCACCAGGAGTATATCCTGTGAGGTGATCTGATATCCTAAAGGCACCAGGAGTATATCCTGTGAGGTGATCTGATATCCTAAAGGCACCAGGAGTATATCCTGTGAGGTGATCTGATATCCTGATGGCACCAGGAGTATATCCTGTGAGGTGATCTGATATCCTGAAGGCACCAGGAGTATATCCTGTGAGGTGATCTGATATCCTGAAGGCACCAGGAGTATATCCTGTGAGGTGATCTGATATCCTAAAGGCACCAGGAGTATATCCTGTGAGGTGATCTGATATCCTAAAGGCACCAGGAGTATATCCTGTGAGGTGATCTGATATCCTGATGGCACCAGGAGTATATCCTGTGAGGTGATCTGATATCCTGAAGGCACCAGGAGTATATCCTGTGAGGTGATCTGATATCCTGAAGGCACCAGGAGTATATCCTGTGAGGTGATCTGATAGCCTGATTGTGTTGCTTGTTCAACAAAAGCAGACCCATGTTGAGTTAATTTCACACACAGACAGGAGCCTTACAGGCTGGGGACTGGAGATGGGGAGCCCAATTCTGAAGGAATAACAGAAGAAGAAGAAGAAGAAGAAGAAGAAGAAGAAGAAGAAGAAGAAGAAGAAGAAGAAGAAGAAGAAGAAGAAGAAGAAGAAGAAGAAGAAGAAGAAGAAGAAGAAGAAGAGATTCCTTCCTGCCTGGTCCCGAGAGCAGCACAACCAGTCCCCTTCACTAAAACTACTGCAACGCAGCACTTTGTCATGCGGGCCTCTGCTCAACAGATCAAGACAACAATCATGACGCCTGCTGCTTGCTGCATCAGAGACAGGCCACAGGCTCAGGAGAATCCTAACATGCACAGCTTAGCAATATGACAACGCAGTCTGGCCGCGTAATGTAACAGACGCGGAGTAGGTCTGACTGGAACCATTCCCATTAAGCTACTTTATAAAAATATCTTTCTAGCTCAATGCACTGCTGGTCATATTGACTAGGATATAAAAAAAAGTGTGTAATGTATTAGGTTAGGCATTAGACCGACAGTATAGTGCAGTAACCACACACAGAGCAGAGAGACAGGGGAGAGACATTACCAAGCCCAGACACCACAACACCCTAATGAGAGGCATTCATATTCAGCGTCAGTTGTACGAGCACACACAATATTTTCCTCATTAAATAAACATGAGGGGAGCACCAAGTTGTAATGATTATGTAACCAGGGTGTGTGGTGGCCTTCTAAAGGGCAGTGTGGGGGAATTCACTTACAGTCAAAAGCATTAGCTAAATGAAAGACTCCATTAAACCATCCACTTGGAATCCTTCAGATCCAACAATCCTGAGTTGCCACCTGTGCATTTGGTCTTGTTAGCCTTAATATATATATATATATTTATTTATTAATTTATTTAACCATGCAAGACAGTTAATAACAAATTCTTATTTACAATGACAGCCTACCTAAAGGTTCAGCCCCTGGAGCAAATTAGGGTTAAGTGCCTTGCTCAAGGACACATCAACTGTTTTTTTTTTGCCTTGTTGGCTCAAGTATTCGAAGCTGCGACCTTTCAGTAACTGGCCCAACGCTCTAACCGCTAGGCTACCTACCGCCCTAGGATATGATGCAAAGCAATGTAGCTTGATTGATCCAACCCCATGTAGCCTAGATTGTGAAGATCATAATTAGTAAATAGCTAGAAAGACAATCATCTTGTACTAAAATCAATCAAATCGTGGCAGACATAGTAGATTGGATTTTCGCTTTGAAGCTCTAACCCTCTTCAGATTAATTAATTCCTCCTAATTGATGACAGATGCAAAAGCAAATTAAGTATTTGCTTGAACAGGCAGAGAGAATTAGATCATTCACTGTGACTGCACTGGATCAGCGTTGTTATTCTACATTCATACACATCTAAGATTTTTATTCAATGCAGTGGATCACATCATCACTCCTACACATGTGCTACTATTGACTGATCATTTAGGGGTAGAAACTATGCAAAACAAACAAACCCTTGGCAAGAACACACTAATAAGATGTAGGCTATATCAACTGGCAGCAGCATAATCATAAATGACACATTTGAATACACAATATAATTTTTACACTCTTCGATTTTAGACATTCACTGCCTAATATGATAGTCATTTTGCAGAGCGGACCATGAACATATTGCTCTATTGAAAACATTCCAAATGCACAAAGAAATAGAACAGGATGGAGGGGGGAGAAGGGAGGAGGAGGAGGAGGAGAGAGGAGGAGAAGGAGAGGGCTTATTGGGATGACGTCAATACAGAGAATTAATAACCGGGAAGGGAGAGGGAGGGAGAGAGAGCGCGAGATTAGGTGAGGATTCAGAGTAAAGCTGACAGTTTGAGGCACAGTTAGTTTACCTCACAACTTCTCCGCCACACACTAGGTTGTCACACACACTGGAGTGTTTCACTGCAATGTTCACCACCCAATAGCATGTTGTTCAATCATTGTTACATGTCTGTTCCTGTACAGTACCATTTTTTATTTTTACCCTCCCCCTTCTAGCTCAACCATCTTCTCCATAATTCAGACCACTTTAGGGAGAAGGGAGTAATCTTGTACAGTATATGTATAGGTCAGTGCCGTTGAAAAAAAGTTGTTTGCTCACTGTGGTGATTTTATTTAACCTTTATTTAACTATGCAAGTCAGTTAAGAACAAATTCCTATTTACAATGATGGCTTACCTACAGGGTCAGCCATAGTAGTACGGTGCCCCTGGAGCAAATTAGGGTTAAGTGTCTTGCTCAAGGACACATCGGCAGGTTTTTCACCTTGTCGGCTTAGGTAATCGAACCAGCAACCTTTGGGTTACTGGCCCAATGCTCTAACCGCTAGGCTACCTGACTGGGACAACAATGGTAGTAGAAAAACAGCTCTTTCCTGGGATCTTGAAATGTAATGCTTGATTTAACAAGACCTTTTTATGTGATTCACAACAGAAAATGGACCCTGGGAGGCAAGGGAGGAATAGTGAATAGCAGTGGATGATGTTGAAGGCTGAGTTTCTAGTGCTGATGACAGCTGAGTTACTCTCTCCTAACCCCTACAACAACTGCTCCCCGGGTGGCGATGACGTGGATTTATTTAACCTTTATTTAACTAGGCAAGTCAATTAAGAACACATTTACAATGACGGTCTACCTACAGGGTCAGCCCACTCTGATTCAGAGGGGTTGGTTTAAATGAGGAAGACAAATTTCGGTTGAATGCTTTCAGTTGTGCAACTGACTAGATATCCCCTTTCCTCTTTCCCTCTACTGCAAAACCAAACTGCTGTTTGTCAGGCACTTATCCCTAATTTCTCCAGAGGCGATATACTGTACAATGGTGACCCTGGCCGTGACCCCACTCCCTGCGGGTGTCTCAGGGGGAGTTGGGATATGAAGAAAAAAAAAACATTTCCATTACACACAACAGGACAAATAAAATCACCACCAAAATTATTATTATTATTATTAGAATTTGTTTTATTATTATTATTATTGTAGCAGCAGTGTCATTCTGCATCTCTCGCTCTCGGTACCTGTTAGTGTGTAGGTGGCACTCTTCTGCAGTCACTAAGCAAAAGCGCCCTCTTTGGTCTCATGGGTGGAATGTTATTAATATTTTTCATAATTAATAAAGATTAAAAAAATGTAAATGCCAAAAATCCAGTGTTTCTATGTCAAACGGTTTTGTTATATTTCAGTCTTCTGTGATGTATATAAAGTGTAATACTGGAATGCAAACTCAAAACGTAATACATTTCAACTCTTTATCTGACATGGTAGGAGTCTTCTTTTTTTAAGCCCATAACCATGTGTGTGAGGTGTAAACTTTTGTTTCAAAGTAGATTTGTTTAGGACTACCAAGAATCATACTGTGTGACCCTAATTTAGCCCCCCCCCCCCCCCCCGTGTGCTAACTAGGTTTAGCCTAGTTAGCACACAGATTAGTCCAGCAGGATCACACTATCGTCTTTAGCCTCACTGCCTTAACCAACAGACACTTAAGGCATCGGCATACTTCCTATCCGAAACAGTTATATTGACAACCTTTTGAGGCCTTTTTGTTCCTTTTGGTCTTCGGCAAGTATACATCCGCCTGTTCTTTTGCAAGCCGAAGTTCGGTAGTCAAAGTCTATGCCCCTTCGTCGGTGATTGGTCTATAGTAGGGATTCTTTAATGAATACAGTTGAAATCGGAAGTTTACATACACCTTAGCCAAATACATTTAAACTCAGGGGAAACACTGTACACCTGGCCACCGTGTCAGTGTGCATGCGCTCGGCCCGCCACAGGAGTCGCTAGAGCGCGATGGAACAAGGACATCCCGGCCGGCCAAACCCTCCCCTAACCCGGACGACGCTGGGCCAATTGTGTGCCGCCTAATGGGTCTCCCGGTCGCGTCCGGCTGCGACAGTCCGGTATCAAACCAGGATCTGTAACAAGTCTGTTCACTGCAACAATATCAGTAGCTTGTCTCAAATATAGCATGAAGCAAAAAGTGTTACAACACATGTGCTGGTACCACTTTATATAAGACCAACGTGTGCCTTGCACAAACGTGTGTTTGTATTCAGTGTGTGACTGTGAAAAAAAAAACGGTGGGTGGGTCTCAATGTGGGTGACAGACGTAAATGGTTTATAACAGTGTAAATTATGTCAGAATTTTGACTCAAAGAGAAACTCAGAAAACTAAACGGAGCTTTCTTAATACAGCACAGTGCAAAATAACTCTGACATAATTTACTCTGTTATAAACCATTTATAACAGAGTAAATAATTTATAATACATTTCAGATGTCAGGATTAGGATTCGGGGAGGTCTCTGGCCATCTCTATGGGACAGGCAGGATTTGTGTTTAGAAGAGTTCTAGGTAACTCTATTAGTAATTGTGTTTGGTCCCCAATTAGAGACAGCTGCTATGCGTTGTCTCTAATTGGGGATCCTATTTGCCTGCCCACCTGCAGTGTGGGTTACACACCAGTTCATGGCTGTTTTGTTCTTCGCTTGTTGTTTTGACCGTAATAAAGGTGTCGAAACGTTATCACCGCTCTGTGCCTTGTGTCCAACCACCCAACCATGACAGAATAACCCACCAGAACCGGACCAAGCAGAGCTGGACAGTGGAGGGATTCCTAGGAGGCAACAAGCTGGTCTCCGAGGAGGAGGACCTCCACTGTCTAGTCCTGGATCCAGGCCAGGAGCCAGAGCAACGGCGAGCTGAACCGCAGACCCCGCATATAGCCCTGAAAAACCCTTATACATTTTTTGGGGGGGGCTATGGGGGCTGTTGGAGGGGAAGGAGGAACCCCTGCAGCCGTGGGAGGACGACAACGCCGACGACGAAGAATTCCTGGTCAATGGGGAGTCCCTGCGGCAATGGGAACAGGAGTCAAACGTTTGACCCCAACCACGTTTGACTCCGCCCACATTGAGCTCTGCCCCGAACTGCACACTGCAGTCAGGGGAACTTGAATTCAGTAGGGAGGCGACTAGCCTAGGCTACGTAACGTGATTACATAGGGACCTCTTCACTAGCTGACCACAACTACCAAGACCTGTGTCAAGATCAGTTACTTACCCCACCGGCCCTCCCCATAACCTCTATGTACAAATAAGAGAGCAGATCTGGAATCAGTGTGGCAGGATAGGATGATTACACAGACGGATCGCTGTGCTTTTAAATGATGGTCTTTCTGGGGGGGCGGTATAAATAACGAGGAGGCAACTTGATTTAACGCTGATTGCTTTTATTAGAATGTCTACGGTGCGAACAGTGAAACAATTGATAAATCATGCCGTGAGAGGTGTCGGAACAAACAAAGTCAAATCTGAGGATCTGGCTAAAATCAAGAACTGCTCCTCTACAAAAACGTCAAAATTAATTACAGATTTCTTGAGTTATCTTAGATTAATTCTGACTATTTTGAAGAAGTGTATAATGGCTGCCATGTCTCAAGAGGGACAAACAGCACTATTGCTGTTTTCAAAGCAAAGGTATTTTAAGGGAGTATGCGAGGCACAGATGTGCACTTTGCCGATTTCTGCTAGGAGCAAAGCGAACCTAGTATACAGACACCTTTAACCATGATACATTATCAGGGAGGAGAAATAACACGCTCACTAGAATCAAGCTTAAAGGTGGCTAGCTACTTTTTCAGCAATTTCCGGGAAGTGTACAATACCCTCTCCTCCCTCTTCCCTCCAGTGACGTGATGTTTCTTATGGGACAGCAAGACTTCAGCGAAGCAGGCAAGGTTGCTTAGCAACTGGGTACAGAAAGCATATAATTAGACTGCACTGATGCTCACTCAAGCCTCTATAAACTGTCTCGCACAATCCTCCATAATCTGATTCACTCAACACTCTATAACCTCTCACTCAACCTGCATAATGTGTCTAAATCACTCTTCCATAAGGTGTCTAACTCAAACCTCTATAACCTGTCTTGTTGCTCTGTACTTGTCTTAACATTTTGACTCTAAGAGAAACTGAAAACTAAACTGAGCTTTCTTAATACAGCACAGTGCAAAATAACTCTGACATAATTTACGCTGTTATAAACCATTTACATCTGTCTAATCAGACAAAGGAATACATTTCGGATGTCAAGATTAGGATTCGGGGAGGTCTCTGGCCATCTCTATGGGACAGGCAGGATTTGTGTTTAGAAGAGTTCTAGGTAACTCTATTAGTAATTGTGTTTGGTCCCCAATTAGAGACAGCTGCTATGCGTTGTCTCTAATTGGGGATCCTATTTTCCTGCCCACCTGCAGTGTGGGTTATTGTTTTGTGCCATTCTGCAAACCAGTTCATGCTTGCTGTTTTGTTCTTCGTTTGTTGTTTTGACCGTAATAAAGATGTCGAAACGTTACCACCGCTCTGCGCCTTGTGTCCAACCACCCAACCGTGACATCGGAAGTCTAACATGCTGACTACACCGCTCGCGCGAGCGTTGCAAAATAAATGCACACATACATGTTAATCAGTCATTGCACCCACACTGCTCGCGTGCGCCAACGAGCGTCTGCATTGCTAGGCGCTAAAATAGAAGTTGATTCTATTTGTGACGCAGAACGCGCTGCAAGTCCTGCCTCTCCCATCTCCTCATTGGTTTTTAGGAACATATACCCACGTGGGTGATTGAAAAATGAATTGAGGTCTGTTGTGGTAATGCACGTTATTATGAAAGTTAGTTGCCAATCGCCATATAAAGTCCAAAGAAGAAAAAGAAGCCTGGAAGGAGGAGAGATGAATAGAAACGATTCGGTCAGAGTAGAGGACCTTGTGCATTTCAGGTAAAATAACAATGTTTATATCCCAGGACAAATTAGCTAGCTACAGCAAGCTAGCTAGCTAAATTGCCATAAATGTTTAATGCTTTTCGACCTGTCCCCAAATTAATATAATTGGTGCAGAGTTTGTTTTTATATTTCTACCTACGTGTCGTGATCGCGTTTGGTGAGGGGGGACAAAATCAAGTTGCGCGCGATGCAGTTTGGGCACTAAGTCAAATTTCTGATTACAATGACAAAAGAGGTTGCATTGTGCATTTGCCCAAGTAATGGCAAAACACTTACATTGAAAATGGTTGATGACAAATAAAACAATTAGTACAAAAAAAGGTTGTCATCCAAATTAAGAACATTCAGCGCAACATCCATCTCAAACATTCATTCACCATAGCCAGCTGGATACAAACCATCAACTATTCAACAGCCTTTGAGGTTAGCGTTTTCATAAAATAACAGATCTATTCCAGTCAGGCAGTAGTTCAAAGATCCAGCACTGCATAATATCCAATAATGAGTTAATACCATTGTACATACATGTGCTTGGGACTAACACTGTAGATTTAAATCAACAGGTTAGTGCATGCTGTTCTGTGAGAGGAGGTGACGTGAGGTCTATTTCCTCCTCCTAATGTAAAACTCTATGAGCTGAAGCTCTCCTCCTGCTCTCCAGAGACCTGTCACCTGCACTATTTATAGGCTGTAGTGTAGACATTAAAGCTAGCAGTGGAGCGTGAACCCATAGGCCTCAGCCATGCTAATTAGAATCAGAGCTCCAGGGCAGTGCTGTATTGCTGCTGGTGGAACAAGAGATGGTGAGACATACTGGAAACGTGCTAAAATAGCATTCCTTAGCTAGATACAGTAGAGAGAGAGAGTAATCAGTTAATCCTCAACCCTGTGTGTGTGTGTGTGTGTGTGTGTGTGTGTGTGTGTGTGTGTGCGTGTGTGTGTGTGTGTGTGTGTGTGTGTGTGTGTGTGTGTGTGTGTGTGTGTGTGCGCGTAAGACGTGATGAATAAAAAGCACAAAGAGGTGACGTGTGTATTGCAATAACATGGGAAAATAGTCAATAGAGATGGACTTTCACGTCTTGAAGAAGGCAGCCGGCCACATGAGGAGGATGTACAACTGGATGCCTGCTCATATTTCTATAGCCCTTGTGTTGCATTAGGGTTCTCTGAAAGAAATATTAGAGGCTCAAATGAATGATGATATTTAAATATAAAACAGAACTGATTAAAATCAGTTGAGTAGAACATTTATAAAAAATACTTGGCCAATTACCAGATTAAATGCATAATTGGTCATTTGACTAATAAAATCAGAGTCCCTTTTTGGGATGGCACATAGTGACACATGCATATTAACTTTCTATTTTCCAATGAGTCATTCATTAGAAGGGAGTGTGGGTGGGGAACGTAGATAGTTGTTTTATGTCTCTGCTGAAGTGTTTGGTTTCCCCATTAACAGACCAGATCATGTGATTTATGAGCACCAGTGACCACCAGTGTCACAGACAGAACACAGCTTCTGGCTACTGATGGGATGCTTTACACTCTGTGGTCCTGAGAGCAATAACAGCCTGGAGAGAGGAATCATTCAACAGGCACTCTAGACTAGAGAAACTCTCTGTGCGTTACTACCTCGTCTGTGGCAATAGGGATTTAGACAGAACCCTGATCTAGGGAAGGACACAGGTGAGGCACTGATGGTGTAGCTAAACCAATTTGTTTTATAAATCACAAGTCGATTCTTATAGGTTCACCTTGGGTCACAGGCCCTGTCCTTACAATCTGAGCTGTGCTTTGTTTTCCCAAGCTAACCATTTGGCATCTCAGCCCTGGTGTGAACATGGTTTTACATCATTTGTTAGTTTAATTTTGTGGGCGGCTGTGTGCTTTTCATAGGATGAACAAATCGTAGGAGTTATCCACATGTAGCTAATTGGTACCCCACTGGTCAAGTCTGACCTTTCACTGTTTGGTCTTTTATTGTTATTTCCCCAGCAATAACACACACAGGAGGGACTGAGAGAGCAATCAGCAGCCTCTTCAAACAGTGTTTGTTCCAAGTGAATGCAGGCCAGACTGCACTTGCTTAGTACAGTAAGACGCTTCACCTTATAGACTGCAGTATGTAAAAGGAAGAGAAGCGGAAGAGAAGAGAATGAGTGAGATCTACTGCTCAGTTCAGAGGTCTGGTACAACATGCAATCTAGGCCTACAGCCAGCTCTGACACCTATTGAAACAACCTCTCAATACCCCCCCCCCCCAGTCCTCCTATAGATCCTTCCACCAGCCTCCTCTGATCTGCATGTTATATAATAATAAAAAGAGGAATAGATCCAACATATGATCTGCTAAACTGTTGAGAGGAGATAATGAATCCCGTCAGCAGAGGAATGTCAACAGAACAAATAGAAGTCTTGGAACTGCAACTGGATTTGAAACTGCAGCCTGAAGATGTAATTACATAATTAGCAGCATTTTAGCAATGCATTAAACTTTAATTGATTTAATCAGTTATCTCAAAATAGTCTAACAAAACGTCTCTGCGCACCAGCTGTCCACCGACGATTCAATTTGATGGGAATATGCAAATTGGGATACTCCAAATGAGTTAGAGGCGGGTTCACGCTACACCAGCAAATTACTACCATGATGATCCACCCAACTGCTCCTCACCCCTGCAGCCCCCTTCCCCCTCATCCAACACCCCCCCCCCCCCCCCCCCCCCCACCCTCCTGACACTATTAAGCTGAAATTGACTATAATTAACATGATTTCCAGAGGTGGCACAAGGTGTTATTAGGAGGGGACTTCAGAAGTGTAATTATCAGAGGAGAGTATATGAATGTTCCTAAAAACACCACTAACCCTCTGTTATTAGTGTCTATATGGGGGAAATGTAACCCTGCATTCATTCACAGGACAACAAAAGATTCAGCCCCCTCTCTAGCTCTGAAGCATATCAACACATAGACAGTGGTAGAGGTGGAAGAGATATTAGAAGAGGTGAGAGATCTAGTGTCTATGTGTGTGTGTGATCAATACCCCACAAAACCAAATAAATAAGAAAGATTGACAAATAATATCTCAGTCTTGCAAATATTTGCAAATATTTGTAATTGTATACACTGTGTATCATATCTGACACATCACAACGGTATAGGCTATCAGTCAGTAGAAATAAACACTCACACACTTCCTTAATAGGCCATCTCTTTAAGAAATTGGCGCTGATGAATCCCTGCAGAATGAACCATCTGTGTTCAGCATGGGAATTAATGATCTTAGACAACAAGTACAGTACTTTTGATTCAAAGAAGACCAGTTCCTTTTCAATTATCCACGCTAATGAAATATTACAGATGAGAGAAATATCATTAAACCCCACTAGGATAATACCATTATTTATTAGATGGCACAGTTTCCACTCTCTGTGCCTGCTGTTAATCAGCCAAATCAATTATTCTGACAGATTCTACTATGCAGACTGAGGATACACACACGCACACACTGTACAGACACACACAGAGACACAGATAGAGGAGACAGGAAATAACTAAAAAGAAAGGGAGAGGTTTTGCCCTGCTATACGCATAACGATAACACCAAGTGTTGCTTCATATTTCTCTTTTTCAAATATCCATATCTAGTCAATCCATACTGTGAAGTTTATTTAATGTCCCCCTCTATGACCCCTATTTACCACATCAGTACCCTCACGGAGATCCTGATTGCTTTGGGACACAGAGAGGTCCATGGCTAAGTAACATGCCCTACAGCCAGAGTGCTGTGCATTGTGTGTGCCTCTCCCTCAGGCTGAACACAGGCTCTTGATGCATGCCTGGCTGCTTGATGTAGTTTTCTAAATGTTTATAGGCTCCTGGGATAAGGGGGAAGCTGAGTGATGCTTAGGAAATATGAAATGGTCTGGTTTAACTATTGTGGTCCTGACAAAATGCACTAAGACTAATGATATAATGTGTAGTAAGAAATATGGATGTTACTGTACAAATATAAGCTCTGTATGGCTGGTAAGTGAGTATAATATAATAGTGGATTCTAATATAGATCTAATAGGGATTCTGTATCTAGACCCAGAAGGTGTATTGTGTATTAGTCGGTGTATTGTGATGGGGGAATACAGTATGTCACTGGAAAGTAGTGTCTGTGTGACCCCAATGACAGTATGTTCTATCCACTGCCTGTCTACCTGTCAGACATGTCAAACTTTGCCACCCAGAGCCACTGCTAACTCTACCTGGCAGCTTTTAACCTCTCAGGAGAGCCCTATCCAGAGAGCTGTCATAAAGGCTTTGCAATACCAAGGGTATACCCATAGAAATAGAATGGCTAGAATGGACATAGCCCCTCACAATATGGCAAATTTGACAGTACATGCATGGGTACACTCAAATACCATTGTATTTTTTTTTATATACAGACTTGTTGGTACCATTACAGCTCATTGAAATAATGCTTAATTCCTCCTGAAAAGTGATGAAATTAAAAGCTATTTTATCATGTATACTTGCATGCCTTTGGTATGTCGTAGAATAAAGCTTATTCTACAAAGATATTCTAAAATGGCCTGGACACATTTGTTGGTACCCCTTAGAAAATATAATAAATAATTGGATTATAGTAATATTTGAAACTAATTAGTTTATTTAATTAGTATCACACATTTCTCATCATCTCTCATTTCAATCTTGTAATCAGTCAATCAGCCTATTTAAATGGAGAAAAGTAGTCACTGTGCTGTTTGGTATCATTGTGTGCACAACACTGAACATGGACCAGAGAAAGCAAAGGAGAGAGTTGTCTGAGGAGATCAGAAAGAAAAGAATAGACAAGCATGGTAAAGGTAAAGGCTACAAGACCATCTCCAAGCAGCTTGATGTTCCTGTCACAACAGTTGCAAATATTCTTTATGGTACATGGAACTGTAGCCAACCTCCCTGGGCGCGGCCGCAAGAGGAAAATCGACCCCAGATTGAACAGAAGGATAATGCGAATGGTAGAAAAATAATCAAGGATAACTGCCAAAGAGATACAAGCTGAACTCCAAGGTGAAGGTACGTCAGTTTCTGATCGCACCATCAGTCGCTTTTTGAGCGAAAGTGGGCTCCATGGAAGAAGACCCAAGAGGACTCAATTTTTGAAAGAAAAACATAAAAAAGCCAGACTGGAAAAATGAAGCTTTCAAAGAAAAGAACACCATTCCTACAGTGAAACATGGAGGAGGCTCGGTTATGTTTTGGGGCTGCTTTGCTGCGCCTGGCACAGGGTGCCTTGAATATGTGAAGGGCACAATGAAATCTCAAAACTATCAAGGCATTCTGGAGTGAAACGTACTGGCCAGTGTCAGAAAGCTCTGTCTCAGTCGCAGGTCATGGGTCCTCCAACAGGATAATGACCCAAAACACACAGTTAAGAACAAAACATTGGACTTTTCTGAAGTGGCCTTCTATGAGTCCTGATCTGAATCCTATCGAACATCTATGGAAAGAGATGAAACTTGCAGTCTTGAGAAGGCACCCATCAAACCTGAGACAGCTGGAGCAGTTTGCTCAGGAAGAGTGGGCCAAACTACCTGTTAACAGGTGCAGAAGTCTCATTGGGAGCTACAGAAAACATTTGATTGCAGTGATTGCCTCTAAAGGTTGTGCAACAAAATATTAGGTTAAGGGTCCCATTATTTTTGTCCATGCCATTTCCATTTGTTTTATTATTTAAAATATTATGTTGAATAAAAATATGGAATAAACAATGGTGGATAACAATGACTTTTATCAGAGCCCAATTTGAACACGTCTGTATATACACTACCGTTCAAAAGTTTGGGGTCACTTAGAAGTGTCCTTGTTTTTAAAATATATATATTTTTAAAGTCTATTAAAATAACATCAAATTGATCAGAAATACAGTGTAGACATTGTTAATGTTGTAAATGACTATTTTAGCTCCTGTGTTCCAATGGCACGTTGTGTTAGCTAATCCAAGTTCATCATTTTAAAAGGCTAGTTGATCATTAGAAAAACAGACGCCTCAAAAGTCCACAGCTTCATTAAATAGTACACGCAAAACAGTGAAGAAGAGACTCCAGGATGCTGGCCTTCTAGGCAGAGTTGAAAAGAAAAAGCCATATCTTCCTCTGTCCAGTGTCTGTGTTCTTTTGCCCATCTTAATCTTTTCTTTTTATTGGCCAGTCTGAGATATGGATTTTCCTTTGCAACTCTACCTAGAAGGCCAGCATCTCGGAGTCATGTTTTTAGTTTTTTGCGGGTACTATTTTATGAAGCTGCCAGTTGAGGACTTGTGAGGCGTCTGTTTCTCAAACTAGACACTCTAATGTACTTGACCTCTTGCTCAGTTGTGCACTGGGGCCTCCCACTCCTCTTTCTATTCTGGTTAGAGCCAGTTTGCGCTGTTCTGTGAAGGGAGTAGTACACAGCGTTGTACGAGATCTTCAATTTCTTGGCAATTTCTCACATGGAATAGCCTTCATTTCTCAGATCAATAATAGATTGATGAGTTTCAGAAGAAAGTTCTTTGATTCTGGACATTTTTAGCCTGTAATCGAACCCACAAATGCTGATGCTCCAGATACTCAACTAGTCTAAAGAAGGCCAGTTTTATTGCTTCTTTAATCAGCACAACAGTTTTCTAATTATCAATTAGCTTTTTAAAATGATAAACTAACACAACGTGCCATTGGAACACAGGAGTGATGGTTGCTGATAATGGGCCTCTGTACGCCTATGTAGATATTCCATTAAAAGATCAGCCGTTTCCAGCTACATTAGTCATTTACAGTGGGGAGAACAAGTATTTGATACACTGCTGATTTTGCAGGTTTTCCCACTTACAAAGCATGTAGAAGTCTGTAATTTTTATTATAGGTACTCTTCAACTGTGAGTGACGGAATCTAAAACAAAAATCCAGAAAATCACATTGTATGATTTTTAAGTAATTAATTTGCATTTTATTGCATGACATAAGTATTTAATACATCAGAAAAGCAGAACTTAATATTTGGTACAGAAACCTTTGTTTGCAATTACAGAGATCATACGTTTCCTGTAGTTCTTGACCAGGTTTGCACACACTGCAGCAGGGATTTTGGCCCACTCCTCCATACAGACCTTCTCCAGATCCTTCAGGTTTCGGGGCTGTCGCTGGGCAATACGGACTTTCAGCTCCCTCCAAAGATTTTCTATTGGGTTCAGGTCTGGAGACTGGCTAGGCCACTCCAGGACCTTGAGAGGCTTCTTACGGAGCCACTCCTTAGTTGCCCTGGCTGTGTGTTTCGGGTCGTTGTCATGCTGGAAGACCCAGCCACGACCCATCTTCAATGCTCTTACTGAGGGAAGGAGGTTGTTGGCCAAGATCTCGCGATACATGGCCCCATCCATCCTCCCCTCAATAAGGTGCAGTCGTCCTGTCCCCTATGCAGAAAAGCATCCCCAAAGAATGATGTTTCCACCTCTATGCTTCACGGTTGGGATGGTGTTCTTGGGGTTGTACTCATCCTTCTTCTTCCTCCAAACACGGTGAGTGGAGTTTAGACCAAAAAGCTCTATTTTTGTCTCATCAGACCACATGACCTTCTCCCATTCCTCCTCTGGATCATCCAGATGGTCATTGGCAATGTTTTTTTTTACTAATGGTTTTCTTTGAGACTGTGGTCCCAGCTCTCTTCAGGTCATTGACCAGGTCCTGCCGTGTAGTTCTGGGCTGATCCCTCACCTTCCTCATGATCATTGATGCCCCACGAGGTGAGATCTTGCATGGTGCCCCAGACCAAGGGAGATTGACCGTCATCTTGAACTTCTTCCATTTTCGAATAATTGCGCCAACAGTTGTTGCCTTCTCACCAAGCTGCTTGCCTATTATCCTGTAGCCCATCCCAGCCTTGTGCAGGTCTACAATTTTATCCCTGATGTCCTTACACAGCTCTCTGGTCTTGGCCATTGTGGAGATGTTGGAGTCTGTTTGATTGAGTGTGTGGACAGGTGTCTTTTATACAGGTAACGAGTTCAAACAGGTGCAGTTAATACAGGTAATGAGTGGAGAACAGGAGGGCTTCTTAAAGAAAAACAAACAGGTCTGTGAGAGCCGGAATTCTTATTGGTTGGTAGGTGATCAAATACTTATGTCATGCAATAAAATGCAAATTAATTATTTAAAAATCATACAATGTGATTTTCTGGATTTTTGTTTTGGATTCCGTCTCTCACAGTTGAAGTGTACCTATGATAAAAATTACAGACCTCTACATGCTTTGTAAGTAGGAAAACCTGCAAAATCGGCAGTGTATCAAATACTTGTTCTCCCCACTGTACAACATTAACAATGTCTACACTGTATTTATGATAAATTTGCTGTTATTTTAATGGACCAAAAAATATAGATATATTTAAAAAACAAGGACATTTCTAAGTGACCCCAAACTTATGAATGGTAGTGTAAGTAAACTCTATATTTTTGTTGAAAATGATTTTTCACAACTGACTGAGTTAATGCCATTGACTTGAGCAGCATAGCGAATGACGTGTCAGAGCAGTGGTTTCCCCCATACATCACATCAGGACTGACACTAACAAAGCTTTATGGCAGACTGATGTCAGGGAGAAATGTGGGCCACCTGTCCCTGTCTGTTACACATAACCTGTCACAGATAGAGATAGAGAGAGAGCGAGAGAGAGAGAGCGAGAGAGAGAGAGCGAGAGAGAGAGAGCGAGAGAGAGAGCGAGAGAGAGAGCGAGAGAGAGAGCGAGAGAGAGCGAGAGAGAGCGAGAGAGAGAGCGAGAGAGAGAGCGAGAGAGAGAGAGAGAGAGAGAGAGAGCGAGAGAGAGAGAGCGCGAGAGAGAGAGCGCGAGAGAAAGAAAGAGGGAGAGAAAGGGAGGTAGAGAGAGAGATGGAGAGAGACACACAGGGAGCGCAACAGAGAGAAAGACTGAGATAGAGAAAGCGACTGAGTGAAAGCATGACATAGAGGAGACAGGCTGAGACTCATTCGGAACACAACCCAGAGAGTGACTGGGGGAGAACCCAGAGCCCAGGCATGAATGGCAGCACAGCTTGAAGTGCACCCTGTGGTTAAGTGAGAGTGCACAGCGCACCAGGGCTTCTGCTGTACTGAATAAATACTGGGCTGTCAGCTGGAGTGGGCCCATCCAGACTGATCTAGGATCTGAGTTTTTCATCTCTTGACTCAACCAATCCCAATTTCAAAAACTTCCAACGAACACTCACACACAAAAGCACTGCAATCATCAACACTGTGGGGAACACAACATAGTTATGTAGTTAGCTCCAAAACAAAACATGTCAAATAACTGTGAGCGTTCCCCTGTCTAGAACATTAGTACATTCCAGCCGAGCCAGGTGGTATTGAGGATGCAGACAGACAGACAGACAGACAGACAGACAGACAGACAGACAGACAGACAGACAGACAGACAGACAGACAGACAGACAGACAGACAGACAGACAGATGAGGTGTTTGGCCGACAGATGAGTGGGAGAACTTGACAAGCTTCAGAAGAGCTTTCTACAGAGAGAGTAATCACTCTGATAAGGTTGCTGTGTTTGTGTGAGGATCACAGTGAGAACACAGCCAGCCCCATGTGAAAATAGAGATAACATTAGATGAGAGGCATAGACAAAACTGCCAGCAGACAAGCACTTGCCAGAAAATAACTAAAACACGAGAGAATTGAAAGGCTTCAAAAAAAGGAAAACTATGGTAAAATCTTGTCCCTAGCTATCTTAGAAAGCGTGAGGCTCAGCGGTAGGCCTTTCATAGCATTTAATGATTATATTCCTCTGAGAAACCAACTATAGACACACGCCTCCAACTCAATCATCAAGTTTGCAGACGACACAACAGCAGTAGGCTTGACCAACAACGATGAGACAGCCTACAGGGAGGAGGTGAAGGCTCTGGGAGTGTGGTGCCAGGAAAATAACCTCTCACTCAACGTCAGCAAAACTAAGGAGATGATTGTGGACTTCAGGAAACAGCAGAGGACGCACCCTCCGATCCACATCGATTGGACCGCAGTGGAGAAGGTGAAAAGCTTCAAGTTCCTCGGCGTACACATCACTGAAAAACTGAAATGGTCCACCCACACAGACAGTGTGGAGAAGAAGGCTTATCGTCCAAAACCATCACAAACTTCTACAGATGCACAATTGAGAGCATCCTGTCGGGCTGCATCACCACCTGGTACAGTAACTGCACCGCCCATAACCGCTAAGCTCTCCAGAGGGTGGTGCGGTCTGATCAACGCATTAATAGGGGCAAGCTTCCGGCCCTCCTGGACACCTACAGCACCCGTTGCCACAGGAAGGCCAAAAAGATCATCAAAGATATCAACCACCCGATCCACTGCCTGTTCACCCCGCTATCATTCAGAAGGCGAGGTCAGTACAGGTGCATCAAAGCTGGGACCGAGAGACTGAAAAATAGCTTCAATCTCAAGGCCATCAGACTGCTGAACAGCCATCACTAACACACCAGGGGCGGCTGCCTATAGACAGTGATTACAAATCACAGGCCACTTTAAGGAATAGAACACTAGCCACTTTAATAATGTATCCGTATCTGCATCACTCATCTCTATGTATAAACTGCACCCTACACTATTCTACGGTATCTTAGTCACTCAATTTGTGTGTACGTATGGCATCACCCATCTCTTATGTGTAAAATGCATACTATAAAGCTTACTATGCCATTGTATGTTAGTCCAATGCCGCCCTGACATATATGTATATATTCTCAATTCATTCCTTACTTAGATTTATGTGTATTTGGGTATATGTTGTGAAACTGTTAGATATTACTTGTTAGATACTACTACACTGTCGGAGCTAGAAGCACAAGCATTTCGCTACACCCGCAATAACATCTGCTAACCACGTGTATGTGACCAATAAATGTAATTGATTTGATTTGATTTAGACACACATACACAGACACACATACACACACACACACACACACACACACATCGTATCTTAGTCCCAGCTCAGCGGTTTTCCCATTTTCACATTGAGCGTCTGTGTGTCTGTGTGTGTGTGTGTGTGTGTGTGTGTGTGTGTGTGTGCAGAGACTGTAGCCCTGCTGGTTGGCCTTACCCCTTACTCAACGGGGCTATATCGAGATGAGCTGCACTGGGCCTGACCGCTGACAACAGGCAGGCTTGCGCATGGACACACACACACACACACTAGGGCTGACTCCCATTTAGCCGACTGGTCGATCGTTTGGTCGATAGGCTGTTGGTAGATTTGATATTTCTTATGTCGAGCAGTGGCAATGTATATATAAAAAAGCATTATGCCACAAGAGACCTGTGTGGGTCCTGTTTTGCTCAGTTGGTAGAGCACGGTGCTTGCAACGCGAGGGTTGTGGGTTTGATTCCCACAGGGGACCAGTATGAAAATGTATGCACTCTCTCCTGTAAGTTGCTTTGGATAAGAGCACCTGCTAAATAATGCAAACAAGACGGCTGTCTCAGTGGACTAAACCATTGCAGAGGCTGTGGGGATGGCACACCAGTAGTGCATTTGGTTACGGTAATTTCTGTTAATGCATTCAATATATTATTATAACATTCTTACCTTTGTCCTTGTAGGAGTGGACACAATGTTTACAGAGCACTCAACCTAGGCTACATTTGTGAGGAAAAAGTTTGCGTTTATTTCATTCCATTCCGAGTTGTCAATTTAGTCATTGTCTTTCGTTTGGAGTGCTCCTGTCAATCTTGAGTAAGGACACGCACCTGATTACGCATAGAATTAGGCCTTTAGGCTACCTGGCCTGCGTGCAAATGTAGGCTTATATATGCCCATTTGGGGATCTGATAGTATTTCTGATTGTCTTGACTCACCATCACTGTGGAGCTTCTCAAAGTAATTTTTCCTTTGTCTCAAAAAGCAAGTAAACAAAGTCTGTTTTTACATCCATTGAGAATGACAATACAGTAGTTCCTCAACGTAGCCGACTATTTAAAAAAATCTTTCCAGCTCTCTCCCTTTCTATAAGCACTCAGCATGAAAACAATTAATAATTAATGCACTGATCTTGTAGAAATGTCATAAAAGAGGCCTACCTAATTACTTCCTATCCCTTGCGCAAATTGCCTACATCTGTGACTGTCTGTTTCCGAACTCACTGGGCCTGGAAACTCTGAGGGCCCAAAATATTTTATACAATGTTGCAAGCACTAGCTTCAGGTCTGACACAAGTTAATAGTTGATACAATGTTTCAAGTTCATTGCAGACAGGCCATGCATAGCCAATGCATTCTTTCTTTCAGGATATTTTCTACATGCGGGTTGCAATGTTTTTATTTGTTGGATTTATGTAGGCTATTACATAATGGCAATGGCAATAGAAGTTACTTTTAGATTTGTATAATTTTCATTTAGATATAATTTTGATTAACCACACAACATTGATTTTGAGATATGAAGATTTTATTCTAAATAAAATGAAACTGTTCCACGAAAATGTGCATATGAAAATCCTAACTGGCACGCAGATCAGTAGAAATGGTACGATAACTTGGCACTCCAAATGATAAAGCTTACTGACCAGTGGTGTAATCTATTGCCGGCGACTTCAGGAGCGTAATGGCAGAATCTGCGAAGGCCAGCAGCAGCAGGCAGTGGGAGGAGGACGGGTCGGGAACTGTTAGGCTATATTGATCTCTGGCTCCCTCTTAAGTAATTTGTGTGTCTTCATTTTTAATTGCAGTGCTTAAATCATAAGACAAAGTAGCCTACATATAGTTGATTTATTTTAAACATAGGATGTGTCTATATATGGAAAAATACACGTTTTAAAATGTTGACCAACCGATTGGAACAGACAACTTTTGGTCGACCAATACTTTTTTTGTTGTTGGGGACAACCCTAACACACACACACAGCTCTGTGAAATGCTCCAAAGACCAATGAAGGCCTGGGAGCAGCCGATGGGCTCAGGGCTTCAGCAGCAGAGAGGCAGAGAAGAAAAGAAGGAGAGAGAAAAGGGAGAGTGATGGTTGTGGTGTGCAGCACTGAGTGCTCTGCTGTGTGATCCACACACTTAACCAGCCGTAAAGAAAAACATATTAAATGATGGGGTAAGAGCTGGGGACTGAGGAGGCACACCCCTCCCTCCCTCCCTCCCTCCCCCATCTTCCTCCCTCCTCTCCCTGTGGACCATGCCATTCCCCAATGCTTCTACTAACAGGCCAAGGGCTGTGTAGTACTGTGCCTCCCCAGCCAACAGACAGCCCGAGCTCAAAGAGAAGCCTTCTCCCAGGTCCCATTACCACTTCAAGAGCTCTGGCTTAAGGGCCAAACCTAGAATCCTATAGCAAGTAGCCTGAGAAACCTCCTGGAGACTAGGGCTTCGGCCACAAGAGAGAAGGGAGAGAGAGGGGTTGATGAGGGAGAGAAAGAGAGAGCAGTGAAAAGGGTAATAGCTCAGAAAGCAGGAGAGACTGATATAGTGCTACAGAACTGGGAATTCTCACAGTTGAGCGGGAAATTATTCTGTCCACGAATTGTATTTTATTTGTTTGACAATCATTCAATTTGTTGTTGAGATCCTAATTCACCCAAAATCAAAACTCACACAAGCACATCCAATTTCTATATAACCTAACAAAAGGAGAGAGACACAAACATTTCCTAATCTTGTTGAGTGAGATGTTTCATCATCTGCCTCTGCATCACCAAAAATCCCTCTTCCTGCACAAAGGCAGAGTGTCCTAATCAGTAAAAATAGAGCAGGAATTTAACAGGAGTAAAGCTTAGCGGACAGGCATATAGAAAACTTAACAGAGAGAGAAATCAATCACTGGCGTCGGCAGGCGAACAATATATTAATGATTTCGCTCAGCGCAGACAGGAGCCAAATAAATCAAAAGCTAGGTTTCCATCCAATTGGTTTTCATGTAAATATTCTAAAATCTGCATGAAAACAATATACACATTTTCCCATCAGAGGTGTTTCAATCAGATAAAAGGCTGTGCGTGATGAAATAGTGCACAAAAAAATTACTTGTGGTTAAATTCCAATGTACGGAATAAAAAAAATAACTAGTTAAATGGGTTTCCATCGCATTTTTAAGTCTACTGATGTTTTTGTCACAAAAAATTGTGTTATGTAGCGAATTTGCCCACTCTGGTCATGGCACGTGCGCTCTAGCCAACAGCTTGCAGATACAGTGCGGGTATAGCTTAGACCTACATGATGAGATTATTATGGAGAAAAGAGGGAGCTAATTCTTACTTGTCAAACGGCAGCCAAGCATCAATCATCCAGTCACCAGAATAAGACCCTCGATATTTATTGGAAAGGAGCATCAAGTTCATCACTGTGCACTTTCAGCACTCTGTTAAGTTCAACATAACTTATTATATACAGTTGAAGTCGGAAGTTTACATACATGCCAAATACATTTAAACTCAGTTTTTCACAATTCCTGACATTTAATGCCGGATAAAGGCGTTTCCATCGCCATTTCTCCCATAATACATTTCACAGGCACAAAAAGATCCCACCTTGTCTAGTGTATTTTGGCAACATTTGGAAAGTTTACTGACAAATTTGCTATTTCCATCAGACCTGTCGTGACATTTTTTATCTGACATATACTTTACTCGCATAAAAAGGTGAGAGAGAGAGAGAGAGAGAGCTAGCTATATAGGGAAACAGAAAGATACAGAATGTACATCTAATCTGACATCTTTTAACCCATGCTTCTTGAATATGGATTGTCTGGAAGGTTTGACTACATAAGGCCTTATCACCCTTGCCCACTCATAGACTGCATTTTTCTTTTTCATTTAACCTTCATACAGGTTATTCTTATAGACATTACATCTATTTTACAAGAGAGACCCGTACAGTACTGTATGAGTAAATATATAGCAGACACTGAAAGAAGCAGAGAGAGTGGGTGGGAGTTGAGAGTTAAGAGACAGCTCTGAACACCTCCGCTCTGCCGTGCCGGGCACAACTCATTACCTGTGTTTGTCTTGGAAGTGAATGCATTACATCCAACACTGGCTGTGTCTTGCTGTAAAACCTGAACAGAGAGTTCAAGAACTGGAACACTGCCTACAGTGTTCTGCAGACACAAACCAATACAAAAGTGGAGGTTTTTAATATAATTGATGTTACACACGGAAGCAGACCCAACACGCGCACACAGACCCAACACGCGCACACACAGCAGCCAATTGTTTGTCATTATGCTCTGTACAGTGTATGGCATGTAACATTAAGTGTTCCATGGTTATACACAGGCCCTAACCTGAAAAAAATACAGACTAGAACAACCGGGGAATCTCTCTACCATGGACTGTGTTGACAATCTCAACATTTAAAATGTGTTAAAGGCCCAGTGCATTCAAAAACATGAATTTCCTGTGTTTTAAATATACAGTGGGAAGAACAAGTATTTGATACACTGCCGATTTTGCAGGTTTTCCCACTTACAAAGCATGTAGAAGTCTGTATGATTTTTATCATAGCTACTCTTCAACTGTGAGTGACGGAATCTAAAACAAAAATCCAGAAAATCACATATATGATATTTAAGTAATTAATTTGCATTTTATTGCATGACATAAGTATTTGATACATCAGAAAAGCAGAACTTAATATTTGGTACAGAAACCTTTGTTTGCAATTACAGAGATCATACGTTTCCTGTAGTTCTTGACCAGGTTTGCACATACTGCAGCAGGGATTTTGGCCCACTCCTCCATACAGACCTTCTCCAGATCCTTCAGGTTTCGGGGCTGTCGCTGGGCAATACAGACTTTCAGCTCTCTCCAAAGATTTTCTATTGGGTTCAGGTCTGGAGACTGGCTAGGCCACTCCAGGACCTTGAGATGCTTCTTACGGAGCCACTCCTTAGTTGCCCTGGCTGTGTGTATCGTTGTCATGCTGGAAGACCCAGCCACGACCCATCTTCAATGCTCTTACTGAGGGGAGGAGGTTGTTGGCCAAGATCTCGCGATACATGGCCCCACCCATCCTCCCCTCAATACGGTGCAGTCGTCCTGTCCCCTTTGCAGAAAAGCATCCCCAAAGAATGATGTTTCCACCTCCATGCTTCACGGTTGGGATGGTGTTCTTGGGGTTGTACTCATCCTTCTTCTTCCTCCAAACACGGCGAGTGGAGTTTAGACCAAAAAGCTCTATTTTTGTCTCATCAGACCACATGACCTTCTCCCATTCCTCCTCTGGATCATCCAGATGGTCATTGGCAAACTTCAGACGGGCCTGGACATGCACTGGCTTGAGCAGGAGGACCTTGCATGTGCTGCAGGACTTTAATCCATGACGGCGTAGTGTGTTACTAATGGTTTTCTTTGAGACTGTGGTCCCAGCTCTCTTCAGGTCATTGACCAGGTCCTGCCGTGTAGTTCTGGGCTGATCCCTCACCTTCCTCATGATCATTGATGCCCCACGAGGTGAGATCTTGCATGGTGCCCCAGACCGAGGGAGATTGACCGTCATCTTGAACTTCTTCCATTTTCTAATAATTGCACCAACAGTTGTTGCCTTCTCACCAAACTGCTTGCCTATTGTCCTGTAGCCCATCCCAGCCTTGTGCAGGTCTACAATTTTATCCCTGATGTCCTTACACAGCTCTCTGGTCTTGGCCATTGTGGAGAGGTTGGAGTCTGTTTGATTGAGCGTGTGGACAGGTGTATTTTATACAGGTAACGAGTTCAAACAGGTGCAGTTAATACAGGTAATGAGTGGAGAACAGGAGGGCTTCTTAAAGAAAAACTAACAGGTCTGTGAGAGCCGGAATTCTTACTGGTTGGTAGGTGATCAAATAAAATGCAAATTAATTATTTAATAATCATACAATGTGATTTTATGGATTTTTATTTTAGATTCCGTCTCTCACAGTTGAAGTGTACCTATGATAAAAATTACAGACCTATACATGCTTTGTAAGTAGGAAAACCTGCAAAATCGGCAGTGTATCAAATACTTGTTCTCCCCACTGTATTTCCACACGATAAGGTTGTAATAATACTGTGACATTGTGAAGATTATGATAATGCCCTTATAGTGTAAGAGTTGTTTGAAAAGACAGCCTGTTTTAGTAGGATGGAGATTTGGCCTGTCTTGTGACATCACCATGCGGTAAATTAGTTAATAGACCAATAACTAAGAGAGTTCCAAACCTCTCTGCCAATAACAGCTAGTTTTCAGTTTTCCCCTCCCAACTCAGACCACTCCTAGACAGTCTTAGAAAAATTATTGCTTCAGAAATTGCTCTTTGCTAAGTAGCTATTTTTGATTCTTTTTGACAATTTTAAATGAAAACAATCACAGTAAGGTACTGAATTGTTACTCAGAAATGATTTGATATTGAGATAAGAACAACTGCATTGCACCTTTTAAGATGTTGCAATCTGCGAAAGGCACGCTCTATCGCACCAGGTCCCACAGCTCATCACTAGGCCACATATCTGTTGCTACACAGTTAATTACACTAATCACTTCCCCAGCACTCCTCCCCCCTCTCGTTACCTCCTCCTCCTCTCCTCTCCTCAGCCCAGACTCAGAGAGGGACAAGATTAATGTAGGCCCCATGCAGCAGTAAATCCAGACAGGCCCTCAGGCCCTGTTCTGTTGGCCTGCCTGCAGTGGGGATCTGTCTGTCTGTCAGGCAAAGTAAAAACAAACTAAAACACTGCCAACCAGCTTGGGGCTCCTGAGTGGCGCAGAGGTCTAAGGCACTGCATCTCAGTGCACGAGGTGTCACTGCAGTCCCTGGTTCGAATCCAGGCTACATCACAACCGGCCGTGATTGGGAGTCCCATAGGGCTGTGCACAATTGGCATAGCATCGTCTGAGTTTGGCCTGTGTAGGCCGTCATTGTAAATAAGAATTTGTTCTTAATGACATGCCTAGTTAAATAAAGTTTTAATTAAAAGAAACACTAACACCCTTTACATGGCAGGAAACAAACAGACACTATCCCACAGATGATTAAAGCTGCAATATGTAACCTTTTGGGCAACCCAACCAAATGCACATAGAAATGTGCGTTACAGACCTATCATTCGCACTGAAAGCAAGTCTAAAAAGCGCTAGATCTGTTCTATGTGCACTACTTCTATGCTTCATGTCCTTGCGTTTCATTTTTGCGTCTTATACATTTGGTTTTATACACCAGCTTCAAACAGTTGAAAATACAATATTTTTGGTTATGGAAAATATATTTTATAGCAGTGTAAGGAATTATGTTCAGAGACCTCTCTGGAATTCTCTATGTTTGTGTTGGAATTGGTCCCCAATTAGAGGCAGCTATCCATCTGGACCTTTGCCACCTAGGAAGTTTGTGTGACCGGACTTTCTCAAATAGTACTTGAGTGCCCCTGTCATATAGCATAGATGTTCTTATCAAACAATCAAATCAATCAACTGTACAGAGAAGCTTGATCAGCAGCACAATGACGGTGAAAGCAGTGATGGCTGAAATGAAGTGGCTCTGATAGAGGCCAGTCGAGAGGAGTGGCAACACTGTTTCCTGCCATGCTCCACCAGCCATCAGGACCTCCACAATCAACCAGCACCTCTGTGATTTCTCCGGCCCAGCCCTATCATTGTCATCTGCAATAGAACACAGTTTACACACTACAGCGCCATCTGAACACAGATCCTGCTCCCTTCCACACTATAGCCCCACCTGAACACAGAACATGCTCCCTGCTCCCTTCCACACTAAAGCCCCACCTGAACACAGAACATGCTCCCTGCTCCCTTCCACACTACAGCCCCACCTGAACACAGACCATGCTCCCTTCCACACTACAGCCCCATATGAACACAGATCCTGCTCCCTTCCACACTACAGCCCCACCTGAACACAGACCATGCTCCCTTCCAGACTACAGCCCCATATGAACACAGATCCTGCTCCCTTCCACACTACAGCCCCACCTGAACACAGACCATGCTCCCTTCCACACTACAGCCCCATATGAACACAGATCCTGCTCCCTTCCACACTAGAGCCCCATCTGAACACAGACCCTGCTCCCTTCCACACTACAGCCCCATATGAACACAGACTCTGCTCCCTTCCACACTACAGCCCCATATGAACACAGACTCTGCTCCCTTCTCCCGCTACCACAAAGCTGCCTCCGATGTTGTCGATAGATGGATTGATTTATTTATTTCCACTCTGTAAAACCTGTAATCTGGAAATTGCTGCTCCGCGTCATTCAGGTCCTGAAAGCGTTATTTGGAGTCAAAGGCAGAGGATTGAGCGGAAATAAGGAGATCAATGGATGGCGCATGAAATTACATTATATACAAAGACAGAACTGTATTGAGTTATTTCAGAGACACTGAATAGTTTAATGTGCTACACAATATTATATCATAATGGGCTATAGGGCTAGCATGAAATTAGATCAGAATAAGGCTAGGGTTACCAAATATAATACAAATGTTTGCCCCCGGTAATGTGTTGAGCAGACCGCACCAACCACAACTGCAAAGCGCTCCAGAGGGTGGTGCGGTCTGCCCAACGCATTACCGGGGGCAAACTTCCCGCCCTCCTGGACACCTACAGAACCCGATGCCACAGGAAGGCCAAAAAGATCATCAAGAACATCGACCACCCGAGCCACTGCCTGTTCACCCCGCTGTCATCCAGAAGGTATTCCTCTTATCCAGATGGGAAAGGGCAGTGTGCAGAGTGATGGCGATTGCATCATCTGTGGATCTATTGGGGCGGTAAGCAAACTGAAATGGGTCTAGGGTGGCAGGTAAGTTAGAGGTGATATGATCCTTGACTAGTTTCTCAAAGCACTTCATGATGACAGAGGTGAGTGCTACGGGGCGATAGTCATTAAGTTCAGTTACCTTTTCCTTCTTGAGTACAGGAACAATGGTGGCCATCTTGAAGCATGTGGGGACAGCAGACTGGGATAGGGATAGATTGAATATGATTGTAAACACACCAGCCAGCTGGTCTGCGCATGCTCTGAGGACACGGCTAGGGATGCCGTCTGGGCCAGCAGCCTTGCCAGGGTTAACACATTTAAATGTTTTTCTCACGTCGGCCACGGAGAAGGAGAGCCCACAGTCCTTGGTAGCGGGCCGCGTCGGTGGCACTGTCTTATCCTCAAAGCGGGCAAAGAATGCGTTTAACCTCTGGGGTTTGTGATATATGGCCAATATACCATGGCTGTGTCCAGGCACTCCGCAATGGGTCGTACCTAAGAACAGCCCTTAGCCATGGTATACTGGCCATATACCATACCCCCTCGTGCCTTATTGCTTAAATATCTTATTCCTCTTTTTCTACTCTTTATCATTACACCACAGGGATATCTTGAACTCCCCTCTCTCTCTCTACAGTAGCCACCACTGTACCCCATGGGGGATTCAACATCCCGCACAAACAAACACCATGGCCGTCCATGTGGCAACATAAAATATCAAAATATAAACAGGTCCGATACATCCTCATACAGGGCCTTCAGAAAGTATTCACACACCTTGACTTTTTCCACATTTTGTTGTGTTACAGTCTGAATTTAAAATGGACAACATTTTGGCCTAGACACAACACCTCATAATGTCAAAGTGGAATTATGTTTAAAAAAATTATTATAATAAATGCAATAAGTATTCAGCCCCTTTGTTATGGCAAGTCTAAATAAGTTCAGGAGTAAAAATGTACTTCAAATGTACTTAACACATCACATAATAAGTTGCTCAACCCCTCTGAAAGGCTGTGATAGGAGAAAACTGAGGATGGATTAACAACATTGTAGTTACTCCACAATACTAACCTAACTGACAGAGTGAAAAGAAGGAAGCTTGCACAGAAACAATATTCAAAAACATGCATCCTGTTTGCAACAAGGCACTAGAGTAATACTGCTAAAAATTGGGAAAGCAATTCACTTTTTGTCGTGAATACAAAGTGTTATGTTTTGGGCAAATCCAATACATTACTGTGTACTATTCTTCATATTTTCAAGCATAGTGGTGGCTGCATCATGTTATGGGTATGCTTGTAATTGTTAAGGACAGGATAAAAAATAAACGTAATGGAGCTAAGCATAGGCAAAATCCAATAGGAAAACCTGGATCAGTCTGCTTTCCACCAGACACTGGGCGATGAATTCACCTTTCAGTAGGTCAATAACCTAAAACACAAGGCCATATCTACACTGGAGTTGCTTACCAAGAAGACACTAAATGTTCCTTAGTGGCCAAATTACAGTTTTGACCTAAATCTACTTTGGCAAGACCTAAAAGTGGTTGCCTAGCAATATTCAATCAATTTGACAGAGCTTAAATAATTTTGAAAATAATAATGGGCAAATGTTGCACAATCCAGGTGTGGAAAGCTCTTAGAGACTTACACAGAAAGGCTCACATCTGTAATCGCTGCCAAAGGTGTTTCTACAAAGTTCTGACCCAGGGGTGTGAATACCTACGTAATTTAGATATTTCTGTATTTCATTTTCAATACATTTGCTAAAGTTTCTAAAAACTTTGTAATTATGGGGTATTGTGTGTAGAAGTGTGAGAAAAAAAATACATTTAATAAATGTTGAATTCAGGCTGTAACACAACAAAATGTGGAATAAGACAAGGGGTTAGAATACTTTCTGAAGGCACTGTATACAGTATGTGCTTCTTTGTTACACCACCATGTAGTGGGGCTGTGTGTGAGACGGCAGGCAGCAGAGAGAGAAAGTGTATTATTTAGGCTTTTTCTCTTCTCGTGGCTCTCTGTCTGTCTGTATCCAGGATGAATGGGGAGGAAGATGAAATGTTCTGCTGTCACAGCGGGGCTGAAGAGGCTCACGGATGACAAATCTAGCTAGACTGCCCTGTCACCACCCTCTACACCTCTTTCCCCATCCTCTCCCCACCTATTTGAAGGTGACATGGTGATGGAGTTGGATGCTTGGTTCACAGCCAATAAAATGTCCCCATGAGGCCAGGTGCGTTTTGTCTTTAGTAGGGTTACAGGCTACAGAGTAGAGTCCACAGTGAAAAGGAATTGGAGGCACAGATTATAGTGGTCCTCATGATGTATCACACCAGATAGTCAGGTATCGAACACATTAGTAAAGTAGATGTAGTGAAGACACTTTTATAAACAAAGTTGTCAGAGCGACAAAATGGCCACTGACTGATAGCTTCACATTTGGTATGCTGTAGTTGAAAGATACTCTGAAGGAGGGAATTAGGCAATAAACCATTAAGCTAACATACACATACACTGATCTCTCCACCTCCCTCTCTTCATCTTTCTCTCAACCCCCTCCTCTCTCTATCACTCCATCTTTCTCAACCCCCTATCTCTTTCTTTCTCGCACCCCCCTCCATCCATTTCTCTTCCTCTTTCTTCCCCACCCCCTCTTCCTATCTATCTCACAGCAGAGGTAGCAGCAGAATGTGGACTGTCAAGCGTTTATCATAAAAAGCTAAAGTTGCTCAGGGATTATGGGCTCTAAATGATCACACTGCCAATTAATGCTATATATTTACTCATTGTCATGCAGCCTGGCAGAGGTAGAAAGACAAAAAGAGTGAGAGGGATGTGAGGGCTTGGTTGTGACAAGGGAGAGAGGGCAGGCGGCTAGACAGTACTGTCCTTGAGAGTGGGTGAACTGACTGCGGAAGAAGGACAGTCTGGCGTGTGGCTGGCTGGCTCACATTCCCTCCCTCCCTGTCTGTGTGCACCAGAAACCAGGGGGAATAGTACAGTAATTTTACACAGGGCCAATTTATAGCATAGAAAGGCTAGTGTGTGTGTATGTGTGTCTGTATGCTCTTGCATCTCTACTATAAATAATGCTATGCAGTGATTCAGACATGTCTGGTTCCTAGCATGATCATGAGGCATAAATAAATCTACGTCAAAATAAAGAAAATTACCCATCCATCCAGCCGTGAATTTGTGTAATCATAATCATAAAGCCATTAAAAATGAATTATCGCCTCGGTGGCTTTAACTGTACATGGCAGTTGTGTGTCCGCAACATCTACTTGACACATGAGGCAGCGTGTTTAGAACAAGAAGTGAGGAGAATCACTTAGACAATTACGGCTTAGGAGGCATATAATGTTATCTGTTGTAATCTGCCTAAATATCTATATACTGTAGCTACTGCGCTAACTTAACCCAAATTGATCCATCATAAAATGAGCAATTGCTGCCGAGTGAAAGGCTCAAATGCAAACAATGCCTAATGAAAAATGTATATGCATGAGGTATAGGCATGTATTACCTTATTTACATACATTACCTGTGATACAAATGTGTGTTGATCCTGGATCATCATTTGGGCCTAGCTCTGTTGATCCGGGATCATCATTTAGCTGTGTTAGATCCAGAGACAACACAGCTAAATGAAGATTTAGGATCAACACAGCTAAATGTAAATGATGATCCAGGATGAACACAGCTAAATCAAATCAAATGTTATTTGCCACTTGCTTTGTAAACACCAGGTGTAGACTAACAGTGAAATGCTTACGTACAGGTCCTTTTCCAACAATGCAGAGATAAAGATGAAACAAATATATATACAGTCGCAAGTAAAAGTATGTGAACCCTTTGTAATTACCTGGATTTCTGCATAAATAGGTCATACATTTTGTTCTGATCTTCATATAAACCACAAAAATAGACAAACACAGTGTGTTTAAACTAATAACACACAAATTATTGTATTTGTCTTGTCTATATTGAATACATAATTTAAACATTCACAGTGTTTGGAAAAGGTTGGAAAAAGTATGTGAACCCCTAGGCTAATGACTTCTCCAAAAGCTAATTGGAGTCAGGAGTCAAAAACACACAAAATTAGAGTTTGCTATTCACACGATGCATGCCTCGTACAAAAGAGATCTCAGAAGACCTAAGATTAAGAATTGTTGACTTGCATAAAGCTGGAAAGGGTTACAAAAGTATCTCTAAAAGCCTTGGTGTTCATCAGTCCACCTTAAGACAAATTGTCTATAAATGGAGAAAGTTCATCACTGTTGCTACTCTCCCTAGAAGTGGCCGTCCTGCAAAGATGACTGCATGAGCACTGCACAGAATGCTCATTGAGGTTAAGAAGAACCCTAGAGTGTCAGCTAAAGACTTACAGAAATCTCTGGAACATGCTAACATCTCTGTTGAAGAGTATACAGTCGTGGTCAAAAGTTTTAAGAATGACACAAGTATTGGTCTCCACAAAGTTTGCTGCTTCAGTGTTCTTAGATCTTTATGTCAGTAGTTACTATGGTACACTGAAGTATAATTACAAGTATTCCATAAGTGTCAAAGGCTTTCATTGACAATGACATTCAGTTTATGCAAAGAGTCAATATTTGCAGTGTTGACCCTTCTTTTTCAAGACCTCTGCAATCCGCCCTGACATACTGTCAATTAACTTCTGGGCCACATCCTGACTGATGGCAGGCCATTCTTGCATAATCAATGCTTGGAGTTTGTCAGAACTTGTGGGTTTTTGTTTGTCCACCCGCCTCTTGAGGATCGACCACAAGTTCTCAATGGGATTAAGGTCTGGGGAGTTTCCTGGCCATGGACCCAAAATGTCAATGTTTTGTTCCCCGAGCCACTTAGTTATCACTTTTGCCTTATGGCAAGGTGCTCCATCATGCTGGAAAAGGCATTGGTCGTCACCAAACTGTTCTTGGATGGTTGGGAGAAGTTGCTCTCGGAGGATGTGTTGGTACCTTTCTTTATTCATGGCTGTGTACTTAGGCAAAATTGTGAGTGAGCCCACTCCCTTGGCTGAGAAGCAACCCCACACATGAATGGTCTGAGGATGCTTTACTGTTGGCATGGCACAGGACTGATGGTAGCGCTCACCTTGTCTTCTCCGGACAAGGTGTTTTCCAGATGGCCCAAACATTCGGAAAGGGGATTCATCAGATAAAATGACTCTACCCAAGTCCTCAGCAGTCCAATCCCTGTACCTTTTGCAGAATATCAGTCTGTCCCTGATGTTTTTCTTGGAGAGAAGTGGCTTCTTTGCTGCCCTTCTTGACACCAGGCCATCCTCCAAAAGTCTTTGCCTCACTGTGCGTGCAGATGCACTCACACCTGCCTGCTGCCATTCCTGAGCAAGCTCTGCACTGGTGGTGCCCCGATCCCGCAGCTGAATCAACTTTAGGAGACGGTCCTGGCGCTTGCTGGACTTTCTTGGGCGCCCTGACGCCTTCTTCACAACAATTGAACCTCTCTCCTTGAAGTTCTTGATGATCGGATAAATGAATGATTTAGGTGCAATCTTACCCGCAGCAATATCCTTGCCTATGAAGCCCTTTTTGTGCAAAGCAATGATGACGGCACATGTTTCCTTGCAGGTAACCATGGTTGACAGAGGAAGAACAATGATTTCAAGCACCACCCTCCTTTTAAAGCTTTCGAGTCTGTTACTCTGACTCAATCAGCATGACAGAGTAATCTCCAGCCTTGTCCTCATCAACACTCTCACTTGTGTTAACGAGACAATCACTGACATGATGGCAGCTGGTCCTTTTGTGGCAGGGCTGAAATGCAGTGGAAATTGGGGATTAAGTGCACCTGAATGTTCTGTGGACAGATGAAACTAAAGTTGAGTTGTTTGGAAGGAACACACAACACTATGGGCCAGATGTACGTACATTTGCGAACGCAGCGTTAATAGCGCCATGGCCAAGACGCAGAAAGCGCTTGATGTGAAACCGCAGTGTACGTGTTATGTACCAAACCTGCAGTTCATCAGGTAATCAGCGCCTGTCCCCACCCACTATACCGTAAATTGCGCGTATTTAAACGCGCAATTGAATGGGCCTCCAAGTCAGGCAAAACAGCGAAAACAAAATTTTTGCGATAACAAGGTTGATCTGCTTGTTCATGAGGTAACAGCAAATGTAAACATCATACAAGCCTGGAATTCCACACCCACACAAAAGAATGCCATCTGGACCGAAATCACAAAAAAAATCAATGCAATATCCTCGACCGGCAGACAGGTGGAAGAGGTAAAAAAGAGGTGGCAGGACCTCAAACGCCGTACCAAAGAAAAAGTTGCATTTAACAGGGCACAGGCCAGGAAAACTGGTTCAGGTCCCCCAGAAGTGCGCAAATTGACCACTGTTGAAGAGGTTGTGCAGCAAACGCTGGTTGCTGAACAGGTGGAAGGCGTGGAAGGAATTGATACTGCTGAGTCCACATTAGAAAATGAAGGTAAGTCTGATTTAAGATTAAATAGTCGTGATCACTGGCAAAAAAAAACTGTGGGTGGAACAGCTGTATAAGTTGTTTTTTAGGTTTTACGAGTGTTGTGTGTTACATATCCTTTTTCCCCTTTAGAAAGCGCATTTTCAAATGTTGGTGCTACTGCACCGGCATCCTGTGCACCTTCCACCTCGTCTCTACCCTCTGCACCCGCACGTAGGATGAACATGGATGACGTGGATGAAATGCTCTTGACTGAGCAAAGGGGCCAAACGAGGGCGCTACAAAAGATGTCTTCGGATGTGCAGCAGATGGCCATTTCCATCAGGGCTGTGAGGTGCCAAAGTCAGCAGGTAAAAGACCTTGTGGTGGCAGTGAATGGAATGACGCGAGGTGTCACAAGATTATGTCACCAGCAGCAGGAGACCAACAACTGCCTCAAGGTGATCATTGTAAGCATGACCTTTGCCAATCCGACCTGCGCAACCCAGACCTGTGCCATCCCGACCTGCGCAACCCAGACCTGTGCCATCTCCAACTATACTGAGGCGAGGTCTCAGAAAGAGAAAAATTAAGTCTGAACAAACACAGTCACACTGGCAAAAGTCCAACATTGCAGTTGTTCGTTTAATGTGTATTTCCTCTTTGTAATAGCGAAAATTATTAGTTTTTTTTCACATTTAAAGTGAAAGTTCTAGTTTGTTTATGGTTGAATCCATTTATTTTATATGGATACAATATAAATTAGCAGCGGACATTTAAATATTTTTTTGAGCCAATGTCAAATATTTTGTGTGATTCGATGTCATCTTTGATTTCTTCCAGTAACTGTAATATTGCGTAGCTGCTTAATCTGTAATGCTTAATGATTTCGTTTTCACTCATCTGAAAAAGTGTGATTCTTGTGGCAAAAATCTTTTCAGCTCGTCTCCTTAGCCTATGTCTTCGTCTTGCTCGGATTACTGCTGCCATTTCACCAGGAGGCATATGCCAGGAAACTTGCTTCCTAAGTTACACCTGCTTTTAAGAGGCAGAGAATTTTCAGCGCAAAATAGAGGAGCGCTTTCACCGGCTTTTTCTGTACATAACGCGGAATACATAATTAGGCGCAGTTTACGCTTCCCCTCCCATCTCTTTATGTGACACTCCCACTTTCCCCTTGACCATCCCATGACACGAAAAGCGCATTTTGCCATTTTCAGTTCCTGAGACAGGCAGTCTGCGCTTTCATCTCGGTGCGTCCCGTTCGTACATACCTCGCCATGGTTTTATGCGCACTTTGCGAAACAAATACGCCTGAAGTGGGCGCAAAAGCGTTAGTACATCTGGCCCTATGTGTGGAGAAAAAAAGGCACAGCACACCAACATCAAAACCTCATACCAACTGTAAAGTACAGTGAAGGGAGCATCATGGTTTGGGGCTGCTTTGCTGCCTCAGGGCCTGGACAGCTTGCTATCATCAACGGAAAAATGAATTCCCAAGTTTATCAAGACATTTTGCAGGATAATGTAAGGCTATCTGTCCGCCAATTGAAGCTCAACAGAAGTTGGATGATGCAACAGGACAACGACCCAAAACACAGAAGTAAATCAACAACAGAATGCCTTCAACAGAAGAAAATACCCATTCTGGAGTGGCCCAGTCCTGACCTCAACCTGATTGAGATACTGTGGCATGACCTCAAGAGAGCGGTTCACACCAAACATCCCAAGAATATTCCTCAACTGAAACAGTTTTGTAAAGAGGAATGGTCCAAAATTCCTCCTGACCGTTGTGCAGGTCTGATCCGTAACTACGGAAAACATTTGGTTGAGGTTATTGCTGCCAAAGGAGTTATTAAATACATACTTTTCCCACCCTGCACTGTGAATGTTTACACGGTGTGTTCAATAAAGACATGAAAACGTATAATTGTTTGTGTGTAATTAGTTTAAGCAGACTGTGTTTGTCTATTGTTGTGACTTAGATGAAGATCAGATCAAATTGTATGACCAATTTATGCAGAAATCCAGGTAATTACAAAGGTTTCACATACTTTTCCTTGCCACTGTAGAAATAGTGACACAAGGAATAAATAACAGTAAAAAATAACATGGCTATATATAGGGAGTACCAGTACCGAGTCGATGTGCAGGGGTATGAGGTAATTGAGGTAGCCATGTACATATACTGTAGGTAGGGGTAAAGTGACTAGGCAATATAATAGATTGAGCTGTAGCACCAGCGTATGTGGAGCAGTAGTAGCGACGTATGTGGTCAGTATGAAAGTGTGTGTGGGTGTGTGTGTGAGTGAGTGAGTATGTGTGTGAGAGTGTGGAGTCAGTATGCATGTGCACGCATGATGTGTGTTTGTGTGTATGTGTGTGTGTGTGTGTGTTGGGGTGTCAGTGTAAGTAGTGTGAATGTGTCGGTAGAATCCAGTGTGTGTGCATAGAGTCAGTGCAAGAGAGTTCAAAAAAGGGTCAATGCAGGTATTCCAGGTAGCCATTTGATTAGCTATTTAGCAGTCTTGTTTAGCAGTCTTATGGCTTGGTGGTAGAAGCTGTTCAGGGTCATGTTGGTTCCAACCTTGGTTCACTGGTAGAAGCAGAGAGAACAGTCAATGGCTTGGGTGGCTGGAGTCTTCAACTATTTTTTGGGCCTGGTTTGAGGTCCTGGATGGCAGGGAGCTTGGCCCCAGTGATGTAGCGCCTTGCGGCCGGGTGCCTGGCAGTTGCCATACCAAGCGGTGATGCATCCATACCAAGCGGTGATACAGCCAGTCAAAATGATCTCAATCGTGCAGCTGTAGAACCTTTTCAGGATCTGAGGATGCCAAATCTTTTCAGCCGCTGTTGTGCCCTCTTCACAACTGTGTGGGTGTGTGTGCACCATGTTAATTCCTTAGTGATGTGGACACAGAGGAATTTTAAGCTCTCGATCCGCTCCACTACAGCCCCTCCGTTTCCTGTAGTCCACGATCAGCTCCTTTGTCTTGCTGACGTTGAGGGAGAGGTTGTTGTCCTGGCACCACACTGCCAGGTCTCTGACCTCCTCCCTATAGGCTGCCTCATCATCATCTGTGATCAGTCCTACCACTGTCGTGTCGTCAGCAAACTTGATGATGGTGTTGGAGTCGTGCATGGCCACGCAGTCGTGGGTGAACAGGACGTACAGCACAGGACTAAGCACACACCCCTGAGGGGCCCCCATGTTGATGGTCAGCATGGTAGATGTGTTGTTGCCTACCCTCACCACCTGGGGACCGGGTCAGGGATAGGTTGAAAAGGTCAGTGAAGACACTTGCCAGCTGGTCAGAGCATGCTCTGAGTATGCGTCCAGGTATTCTGTCTGGCCCCGCGGCCTTGCGAATGTTAACCTGTTTAAAGGTCTTACTCACATCGGCTACGGAAAGCGAGATCACAAAGTCGCCCGAAAAGCTGTTGCTCTCATGCATGGTTCAGTGTTGCTTGCCTCGAAGCGAGCATAGAAGGTATTTAGCTCTTCTGGTAGGCTTGTGTCGCTGGCTGGGTTTCCCTTTGTAATCCGTGATAGTTTGCAAGCCCTGCCACATTCGTTGAGTGTCAGAGCCGGCGAAGTAAGATTTGATCTTACTCCTGTATTGACGCTTTGCCTATTTGATGGCTCGTCGGAGGTCTAAGTGGGATTTCTTATAAGCGTCCAGATTAGTGTCCCGCTCCTTGAAAGCAGCAGCTCTAACCTTTAGCTCAATGCAGATGTTGCCTGTAATCCATAGCTTCTGGTCGGGGTTTGTATGTAAGGTCACTATGGGGACGATGTCGTCGATGCATTTATTAATGAAGCTGGTGACTGAAGTATAAACTCCTCAATGTTATTGGATGAATCCTGAAACATATTCCTGTCTGTGCTTGCATCATTGGTACTTCCTGTTTGAGATTTTGTTTGTAAGCAGGAGGATAGAGTTATGGTCTGATTTGCAAAAGGAAGGGGGGTTAGGATCTTGTATGTGTTTCTGTGTGTGGAGTAAAGGTGAACTAGAGCTTTGTCACCTTTAGTTGCACAGGTGACATACTGGTAAAAATGAAGTAAAGCGGATTTCAATTTCCCTACATTAAAATCGCCGCCTCAGGAACGTGCATTTTCATTTTCTTGTTTGCTTATGGCCTAATACAGTTGAGTATAGTCTTAGTACCAGCATTGGTTTGTGGTGGTAAATGCACAGCTATGAAAAATATTGATAAAAACTCTCTCGGTAAATAGTATGGTCTGCAGCTTATCATAAGGTATTCTAACTCAGGCGAGCAAAAAATTGAGACTTCCTTAACATTAGAGATCACACACCAGCTGTTGTTAATAAAGAGACATACCCCTCCTCCCTTTGTCTTATCCAAGTCTGCCGTCCAGTCTTGACTATGCATAGAAAAACCAGCATGATTTACAATGAGTATATCAAACATTAGGAACACCTTGTTTCGAGTCCCGGGGATTAGGGCCTGTTCCAGAGTAAACAAGGTCCAGAGCTGCCGACTCATTGAAGTAGAAATTACAAATCGAGGTTAGTGATTGCTTTGCTGATGTACAGAAGCTGTTTTCGGTAATAGAAAGTAATGGTGGAGTTCAGATCAGCATAAAAAAACACAAAATAGCCTGTAAGACGGCTGCTACTTCAACGTAAGATCAACACAGCTAAATGACGATCCAGAATCATGCCTCACTTTCAATCAACTGCTCTTTTCTCTCCAGGTCCAACTATAATTTAAGCAACATTATTCTGGGAGTGCTACTGTAGCTTTCCCTGGAGGGTAAGATTACACATTTCATCAGCTGAGCACTTGAGGACGACGCCAAGGGAAAGCCCCACTTTATTTCATGAGGGAGAAAACCGAGAAAACAGTCCTTAGCCTGGAGCAAACATACAAACAAAATGTAATCAGGGTTTACTCTCACCCCTGTGAACTCAGCTTCATTGGGAATAATGTTTTTACACAGATATCATCCATTTTCAGCTTCATTTGGAATAAGGGTTTTACACAGATATCATCAATTTTCAGCTTCACTGGGAATAAGGGTTTTACACAGACGTCATCCATTTTCAGCTTCACTGGGAATAAGGGTTTTACATAGATGTCATCCATTTTATTCCCTATGATCTACATTGTCCTCCTCCTAACCTCATCCCTTAACAGCTGTCCACTGCCCTCAAACTGAACAAGTGCTAAGATAACATATTAGATACTGTGACTGTGCTTTGTCCCAGGTGTACCTTCAGGAATATAAAACTACATCACAATATGGCAATAATAACATTCAGGCTTGATTCTACTAAATTGTTTAATTTCATCCAACCCCTTATGAGATAAGGATATGCAGCCAAGGGCTGAGCTGTTTCCTCATTCACAGCCACTTGTATTCATCAGTGCCGAGACACTGGAGCCATTTTTCACAGACGGATGCTAAACAGCGGCTTGTTCCAACAACTCCCCAGATGTATGCAAATAAAAAAACACCCCGGGTCTGCTGCACACTTGTCTCGCTCTCCTTGTTATGGCAATGTCTTAGGACTTTGCTAAAGTAAAGGGCAACCCTTTTAGGTTTGTCAGGGTAACATTTATCTTCTGACAAATTATGACCAACCTGAAGAGCCATTTTCATTTCATTGCCAAAGAATTTCCAATTTGAGAAAACAATAACGGCACAAATAATAATGGCATTAAAGATGGAAGCAGCAGTAACGATGGTGATGATGGTGTGCTCCAGGGGGGTTACTTGCTCAGAAAAGCTGTATAATGTTAAGCAGACATTTGAGCAGGCCTTCCTGGCACAAACACACATACACTGGCTCATACAGTCAGAGTAGTACATTTGCTAATGGTTTCTCAACTCCCCCAGCTCCTCCACACACACAACCATAGCATCAGAGTGATGGGTTCCCCTGTGCTGTGAACACACACTGAATTAACCACTCTGATACACGCACACGTGCACACACACACACACACACACACACACACACACACACACACACACACATATGATACTATGGGACTGAGTGGGGGAACTTGTCTCTTGAGTATAATTTCACTGAACAATTAATCATGAAAGGAAGCACAAAGGATTATAACAGGCAAGGTTAGACTGCAGGTTAATTCATGTTTAACAATACGCCACGTCATAGCCTGCTTCTATAAGACTGTTATACTAATATAAATGTGTAACAAGCAATTGTGTTTCCTCCCACAGTGTCTCCCGCAGCCTCATTCTCCATTTCAGTATGATTACAGAAAGTGTGAGAAAGAAGCGCTGCTAAGCCAGGCTGTCTCAGGGGGACAGGGGGGAAGAGAGAGGGGGACAGGGGATGAGGGACAGGCAAGACGACAACATCGTGGTGTCACACATCTTAAATTCATCCCCTGTCCTCCCTCTAGCAGAATACACTACTGTGCTGCTTACGATGGGTTCATCACAGACGCGCACGCACACACACACACACACACACACACACACACACACACACACACACACACACACACACACACACACACACACACACACACACACACGCATACACAGCATCCCACCCTGTATCCCACTGCTGGCTTGCCTCTGAAGCTAAGCACAGTTGGTCCTGGATGGGAGATGTTGAATATTTTTAGGCCTATATTCAATAAGTTTAGGCCACTGATTCAAAGAACAGAATTGGAAGGTTAGAAGCCACAATAGGTTATTCAGTAAACGTATAAAGTGACAACAGAGGGCAGCAGAACAATAAAAGGTTATTAAGTAACCCATAGAATAGCAACAGGATAGAGGTCAGAGCAGTCAGCAAAGCCCAACAATCAGCGCAGCCAGTGAAGCCCAAGAGAAGACAATCATAGGGCCATATAGAATGCACTTAGACAGGCACTAATCGTAATATATGGCCTTATTGGGTGCACTTAGACACACACTAGCTATAATATAAGAATGACTAGAATAGTAATAAAGTCTATGTTACTTTTCCAAACTTTGAGAGTGCTGTATTTTTAAGAAACAGAGGGAAGATTTTTCACAACAGAGACCACATGCCGCTGGAAGTGTTTTTGGAGGGCCAGTAGGACGCACTCTTTTCTTTGGGCAAATAAAATATCCCAATGCCCCAGGGCAGTGATTGGCGACATTGCCTTGTGTAGGGTGCCGTCTTTCGAATGGGACATTAAACGGGTGTCCCTAAAGATCCCATGGCACTTATCGTAAGAGTCCTGGCTAAATTCCCAATCTGGCCCACCATTCATCCCCCCTCCTCTCCCCTGTAACTATTTCACAGGTTGTTCATGTAAATGAGAATGTGTTCTCAGTCAATTTACCTGGTAAAATGAGGGTAAAAAATATATATATTTACAACAATACACTATTCACATCAGCCTGGCATCAACCCCACCAGCAGAATCCCACACAACTACTACTACTAATAACAACAATACAATCTCTGCCTGCCTGAATGGTAAAAATACAGTAATACCTGCCGTCAGCTGAACGTGATACTGCAATTACCTGGCATACATGGGAGTACTGGGAGGACTGTCCTGCTGAACTCCCTATGTGACTCCCATGATTGCCTACTACACTGGTGTGGTGTCGTGTTCACTACCAATACGATGGGAATTTCCTGTATATTTAAGAAATATTTAAGTTTCAAGTTTTATTAACAGTGAATGTTATTCCAATGCCAATCCACAAAGGATTACTAGACTGCAGCGCTAGGCTAGCAGTGCTGATAACAGTATCGTTTACTTTTCATAGGCAGAGTTGGTTTTCAGAGTCATAGAAGGAGAGCATTATCTGTGTTGGTTTTTCTTTATCCATTCCATCTGCAGATGAGAAGAATGAGCAAGAGGAAATATTTCCCTTTCCACTTCATTTTAGTGGAAGAGTTTTGTCACATTGCTGACAGTGCTTGGAATAAGCTGTCCATCCTCAGTTAATGGAGCTAGCCTGAGGCTAGGCAATAGGCTATATCTTTGTGTCTGTGTCTGTGTCTGTCTCTCTCCTCTCGGCTCGGAGAGCGGTTCTACAGAGTTCCAAACAGCAGTCTTTTCTTCTTTTCTCCGGGAGTCCCTCAGGGCTCGTTCTACAAGGCAAATAATGTAATGTGCCACCACAGTGAACTCTCTTCCCCCCTCTGTCTCTCTCCCTTCCTCTCTCTCCGTCTCTTTCTCTCACTCTCTCTTTCAGTCTAATGTCTACCAGACATGAGAGCCCATCTCTTCTCACCACAACACACACTCACATCAAGACGCGCCAGACAAACAACCACACACATGAAACGGAATGAGAAACCAACAAATCTCTTTGATTACTACAATTCTCTCCTTGAGAAGGGCAATGTGTTTCTCACTCTCTCAAGTCTGAAAGTATGAGCTTCTACCACAGAGAACATGTTAAACCAATGTACTATTTATAAAGCATGGTTTTTCTCCCCATACCTTGATGCCTCAGGCAGTAAGGAGTTAAATTACTTTCCTAAATCCAATCACTATTAGGAAGGATGGGATAATTCAGACCTCAAGGGGCAGGTTGCCATCTGATTCATGACAATTATTTCAATTAAGGGCAGATTAGCACCTGAGGGCAGACAAAGATGAGATTTGATTAACCCTGCCCTATTACAGTCTCTTACAGTCTCTCTATGTTTTCATAGTCATTCCCAGGCACTACATGTTGTTATAGGTAAGGTACATCATAGCATCAATGATGTGTATAATGATATAGCTAATAATTGATCTACAAGCTGTTAGAAAAATCACACAAAATCTGTGTTCGACAAATATCCTTCATAATATTATAACCCATTCTCTCTGTCTCTTTCTGTCTTCCCATATAGATATATAGTCTCCCGTTCTCTCTATCTCTCTCAGGAATGAGATAAACTGGCATGAGCTAAGCGCTAGGATACTAGAACACGTGAGCGTTGCTTTCGTTTCCCCCTTGCCTGATTACGCCCGCCAAACCATTGCAGTGATCCTCCACTTCATCAGAGAAACAGATGAGATTTGTTTGTTGGCATTGTCTGACTGATGGGCCCTGAGCTGCGTCCCCACGCTCAAATGATCTCCTGCTAATGACCACAGCCCAACTGGAAACGAGTCGATACCAAAAGCAACGGAGCGCACAAATTAATTTGCCTTTCCATTCATTTTCGAGGGCGAATCCGGGACGTAAGGGAAGGGAGGGCGTGTTGTTGAACACAGTTTACAAGCAGACTGATTACTCTGCACTTGAAAGCAGTGTGTGAAAAATGGTGTTACGACAAGGGCACGTTTCACAGTGAATCATTCGTAGAGACGTCCTGAACTTTAGGGCTAAAACAAGCTGACTGACTGTCACATATGGTGAATGTGCAGAGACAACTGTGTTGGGTCTAAACCTCTTTTTCACACAAAATAATCTAGAACAAAACATATTCACGTAACTATGTTTAGTTGAATGAATTCCTTTGGGTAAGAGTAACAGAACGTTTGTTTTCGCAATCTAAATTGTTCTGCACACAGTGTATAGAAACAAAACAAACCATCAACCGTTAGGGAGCGGTCACTGATTCTAATTAGGTATTGATTGTGAAAACACAAATAAAAGACATTGTCAGTACAACTTGATCTATCAACCCTGTCACATACCCCTCCCTCTCTCCCTACCAGGAGCAAGCAACAAATGGAAACAACACGTCATTAAAAGTGACAGGTAATTCCATATTGCCCAGGCCGCTCAACCCATAACTACTTCCTCCTATCGCAGGTCGTGATTTAAGACCAGCTTCAAACGACAGGCATCAATATCAATTACTGATGCTAGAAGGTGTGTTTAGGAAAAGGAGGAGGAAAGTATCTGTCACATTTATTTAGTTTACAGCCTGAGCTCGGACTGCAATCTCATTTAGCTAGCAGTCTTGAGTGCCTCACCCTCACTCACTTCACCCTGTGTGAAAATCAGGTATACGCTAAGTCTGGTGAGTGGTGACATGGCAGCTAATGTGACTGGAGCATTAAAGGGTGAATTTAACCCAGAGCAAGAAGACGTATCACTGGTTTCCTGGCTGGCTTTATGATGATGGATGGTGGATGGTGGATGGATGGATAGTGATGCAGCGCGTTGCCAAGGATTATCAGGCACCATGCCACTCTCCTGGCTGCAGACTGCAGACTGGTGTCACAGAGCAGAGCGTCCTTTAAATACAGTCTCTATCGTGTCACATTTCATTTAATTTTAATTGTTTATTTACAGTGCATTCGGAAAGTATTCAGATCCCTTGACTTTTTCCACATTTTGTTACGTTACAGCCATAGAGCGGCGCACAATTGGCCCAGCGTTGTCTGAGTTTGGCCGGTGTAGGCCGTCATTGTAAATAAAAATGTGTTCTTAACTGACTCACCTAGTTAAATAAAGGTTAAATAAAATAAATAAATAAAATTGATTAAATTGTTTTATGTCGTCATCAATCTACAAACAATACCCCATAATGACAAAGCAAAAACTGTTTTTTCAAAATGTTTGCAAATGTATTACAAATAAAAAACAGAAATGACATTTACATAAGTATTCAGACCACCACCATGCTTCACCGTAGGGATGGTGCCAGGTTTCCTCCATACATGACGTTTGGTATTCAGGCCAAAGCGTTCAATCTTGGTTTTATCAGACCAGAGAATCTTGTTTCTCAAGGTCTGAGAGTCCTTTAGGTGCCTTTCAGCAAACTCCAAACGGGCTGTAATGTGCCTTTTACTGAGGAGTGGCTTCCGTCTGGCCACTCTACTATAAAGGCCTGATAGGTGGAGTGCTGCAGAGATGGTTGTTCTTCTGGAAGGTTCTCCCATCTCCACAGAGGAACTCTGGAGCTCTGTCAGAGTGACCATCGGCTTCTTGGTCACCACTCTGACCAAGGTCCTTCTCCCCCAATTGCTCAGTTTGGCCGGGCAGCCAGCTCTAGGAATAGTCTTGGTGGTTCCACATTTCTTCCATTTAAGACTGATGGAGGCCACTGTGTCCTTGGGGACCTTCAATGCTGCAGAAATGTTTTGGTACCCTTCCTCAGATCTGTGCCTTCGACACAATCCTGTCTCGGAGCTCTACGTACAATTCTTTTGACTTCTTGGCTTAGTTTGTGCTCTGACATGCACTGTCAACTGTGGGACCTCATAGACAGGTGTGTGCCTTTCCAAATCATGTCCAATCAATTTAATTTACCACAGGTGTTCTACAACCAAGTTGTAGAAACATCTCAAGAATGCCAAGAGTGTGCAAAGCTGTCATCAAGGCAAAGGGTGGCTATTTTGAAGAATCTAAAATCTAAAATCTATATTTGTTTAACACTTTTTGGGTTACTACATGATTCCATACGTTACTTCATATTTATGTTCAGTAGTACTAATAGTACAAATAAAGAAAAACCCTTAAATTAGTAGGTGTGTCCAAATATTTGACTGGTACTGTATGTAACACAAATTTCTTTCTCCATTATGGGGTATTGTGTGTAGATTGATGAGGATTTTTTAAATGTAATCCACTTTAGAATAAGGGTATGATGTAACAAAATGTGGAAAAAGGGAAGGGGTCTGAATACTTTCCAAATGCACTGTACGTATAGGAACTGATACCAGACCATTTACAAGTCAGATGAATTGCACGATCACACCTTAGCTTGAGCTACTTTCCAGTGCTTGTCCCTAAAAGATCCTTACAAATGGTGGAGTGAAGATACAAGCACCAGCCAAGTAAATGCATAAATATATTTATCTTATGTTGTGCTGAGTGAGGAAGAGCTTGAGGCAGTGTTTCTGACCCCTGACCACATGCAGCAGGATTCTACATCTGCTTGTCTGAGTCCCCTGTCTTTAGGGGATAGCCAAGCACTAATGCTCAATTTCACCGGTGATAAGCACATTATCTGATTTCCTCAAACATACACTTTCAGCTTTAAACAAATATGATCCAGGAAGGGTTTTATCTAATCTGATGTGCTTGTGTCTGTGCACACAGCTCAGTCATCACAGACAGACCGAACAATTATCTTTAGGTCTGTATGATTTCTCAAGTAAATTATCAATTAGTACAATCCTTCTGTCTGACCTTATGTACTAAGCTGTCTCCCCTATATGCATAGTGTCAGAATAATATAGACAGACGATGATCAAGCCAAACAATGTGTGAGATACATACCGATATTCCATCAACACACATAAGCCTTCATTGTACTGTGCTGTGCACTAATCTAAGGCAGGCCAGTCATGGCAGGATTCTCCACATTTCCACTGCACTCCAAGGTTAATTTAATAGAAGCTTTCCACTGCTCACACACATATTGGAGGAGTCTCCTGGGGTCTGGTTTATGGTGGCATTAGCCTATATGCTGTATGAAGTAGCCTACGGCATTAGCCTATATATGAAGCAAGAAAGCTTCTTCAAGCCAAGTGTAATAAAGCTAGAAATACATTTTTAGGAAGAGACTCCTGAAAAGTATGCCATTCCATGCTTCAGTGCAGAGCAATGTTGAATTAGATTTCATATGAAACCATTCTGCTTGTCAAATAAGTGCTCCAATGAACCACTGAACATGAGCCTGTAATCTCCATTTAGCCATAGCATGTTAACACAACAGCATGCAGTCTCTAATGCTGTACCACTTAAGGCACTACTACTCTACCCCATGGACTACAATGGAGCAGAGCGTCCATTTTGCGCCGTAGCCTAGTCTTTAGGAAATGTTGGGAGAGGCAGAGAAAATGTTTATGATATATCTGACAGAAGCCAGAATGTGGGCTGGAAGTTCTGCAGGGAAACTAACTAGTTCCAACTCCGGCCCCTCTGATTATATTTTACAGATCTTGCTGCCAAGCCCAGATGCATTTCCTTGGCAAAGCAGCTCTCCACATAACACCCCAGATGAAAGACTGGGGCATGACAAGAAACACATTCAACATCTCTCGCTTTAAGGCTCTGGCTTTGGTGGATTTGACATTCTCAATGTCAACTAAAAGCGTGCGTGCACAACCGTAGACACATACATACACAACATACAGTACACACACAAACTCACACACAATCATACACACACATACACGTGAAACCATAGACACACACAACCACACAGTATACTACGTTAAAATCAAGGTTGCTCCAACCGACATCATTATTTTCAAGAAATGCCAACCCAAAACAATATTGTCTTGTAAATTCACTTTAGAAGGCTCTTTTCTGTATGCTTCAGGATCTGACTAAAGAACAGTTAAATATTCTGTCAGTTTGGTTCTGGATTGAGTGACACCCATCTTTACAACTGGCCCTTGTGTCAGACACTACAGAGCATAATCATTCAGTAGCCATTCACTCAACTGACTCTTCAAATATCAAACCCTCTTCAAATGTCACTCATAGCAGCACTTGCATTTATAAAGCTACAGCTTGCGCATAGATGCTATTTCAAAATCAATCGTTTTCAAAGAAAATAAGCGTTTCTCTTTTGTGTTTATTTTGTGCCAACAAGGTTTCAGCGTCATGGCCTCAGTTGTTTCTTTCTCATTCATCAGCAATCAAGAAAGAAAGAACTCTAACATATGGAAGAAGGAAAGAGGGATTGGCACTTACTTGGGATAGAAACGCACAGCTTTAAGGAGACAAGCAGTTAGTATTCCAAGGCCAAACAGCAAGGGTTTGAATTTCTAACTGCTTTTAATTGCCATGTAACTACAGCTATTAGAACCCAGCCACCGTTTTGCCTTTTAACTGTCAATCTTCTTCCAAATGGTAAATTAAAGTGGTTGCGCCGACATACACCGTCGCCCTGTTTCTAGCTCCTAGCCAACATTGCAGGATTTTTTGTTGCTGTTATTTTGTACATTATTTGCTCAGAACATTTCTTGTATTTTTACCTACAGATGAAAATAACTTTTAGATATTAGATTGGTGGTCACTCACAAGAAATTAAACCAGAAATGAGACTTCCCTGACCTTTGTTAGAACTTACCGAGGTAGCTCCGTTCATCCCGTGGGCTGCACCAAAACGTGGTCCCCAGAGTAAAGGAAGAAGAAGCAGGGCCCTAGTCAGAATCAGGCAGCGTGCACACCATCCACCACTTCGGAGTATGTTACTCGCTAATGTTCAGTCCCTCGACAATAAAGTAGACGAGCTCAGGCTGAGGATCTCCTTCCAGAGAGACATCAGGGACTGAAACATACTCTGTTTTACGGAATCATGGCTCTCTCCGGATATATTGTCCCTGTCCATTCAGCCAGCGGGGTTCTCCGTCCATCACGCGGACAGGAAGAAAGAACTCTCTGGGAAAAAGAAAGGTGGAGGGGTATGTTTCATGATTAACAACTCATGGTGTGATTGTGGTAACGTACAGGAACTCAAGTCCTTTTGTTCTCCTGATCTGCCGACCGCATTAACTCCTGAGATACTTTTCTTTGGTCATTGTCATTGCCGTGTATACAGTGCCTTCAGAAAGTATTCTTGACTTTGTCCCGAAAAAGTTGTGTTACAGCCTGAATTTAAAATTGATTACATTTTGATTGTTTTTGTCACTGGCCTACTCATAATACTGCATAATGTCAAAGTGGAATTATGTTGTGCCAAGTTGGCTGGGCCAATTATGCACAGCCCTATGGGACTCCCAATCACGGCCAGATGTGATACAGCCTGGATTCAAACCAGGGACTGTAGTGAGCCTCTTGCACTGAGATGCAGAGCCTTAGACCGCTGCGCCACTCGGAAACAGTCTTGAAGAAGTTCCCACATATGGTTGCTTTTCCTTCACTCTGCGGTCCAACTCTTCCCAAACCATCTCAATTGGGTTGAGGTCGGGTGATTGTGGAGGCCAGGTCATCTGATGCAGCACTCCATCACTCTCCTTCTTGGTCAAATAGCCTCTAACACAGCCTGGAGGTGTCCTGTTGAAAAACAAATGATAGTCCCACTAAGACCAAACCAGATGGGATGGCGTATGACTGCAGAATGCTGTGGTAGCCAGGCTGGTTAAGTGTGCCTTGAATTCTAAATAAATCACAGACAGTGTCACCAGCAAAGCACCCCCACACCATCACACCTCCTCTTCCATGCTTCACGGTGGGAACCACACATGCAGAGATAATCCATTCACCTACTCTGCGTCTCACAATGACATGGCGGTTGGAACCAAAAATCTCAAATTTGGACTCATCAGACCAAAAGGACAGATTTCCACCAGTCTAATGTCTATTGCTCGTGTTTCTTGGTGCCCTTTAGTAGTGGTTTGTTTGCGGCAGTTCGACAATGAAGGCCTGTTTCACAGTCTCCTCTGAACAGTTGATGTTGAGATGTGTCTGTTACTTGAACTCTGTGAAGAATTTATTTGGGCTGCAATTTCTGAGGCTGGTAACGCTAATGAGCTTATCCTCTGCAGCAGAGGTAACTCTAGGTCTTCCTTTACTTTGGCGATTGTCATGAGAGCCATTTTTATCATAGCACTTGATGGTTTTTGCGACTGCACTTGAAGAAACTTTCAAAGTTCATTACATTTTCCGGATTGACTGACCTTCATGTCTTGATGATAGACTGTTGTTTCTCTTTGCTTATTTGAGCTGTTCTTGCCATAATATGGACTTGGTCTTTTACCAAATAGGGTTATCTTCTGTATACCACCCCTATCTTGTCACAACACAACTGATTGGCTCAAATGCATTAAGAAGGAAAGAAATTCCACAAATTAATCAATAAGGCACAACTGTTAATTTAAATGCCTTCCAGGTGACCAACTCATGAACCTGGTTGAGAGAATGCCAAGAGTGTGAAAAGCTGTCATCAAGGCAAAGGGTGGCTACTTTGAAGAATCTCAGATCACACTTATTTGGTTCCTACATGATTCCATGCTATTTCATAGTTTTTATGTCTTCACTATTATTCTACAATGTAGAAAATAGTAAAAATAAAGAAAAATACTGGAATGAGTAGGTGTGTCCAAACTTTCGACTGGTACTGTATATATATATATACAGCAAATCTGTGTACGCGATCAATAAACGTTGATTTTATTTGAAATCCCCCCATAGTATCACCTATATGAAAGTAGGTTGTGATGTATTTAGAACGTGATTATAACCTTTAATCTGATTTGCATAGCAGAAGCATAGCAGTTAGTCTATATCAGATCTCATTGTGTGAGGCCTCTTGTGTGTGACGCGAGTAAATGGGGGAAATGATCAAGCAACAGGAGGCACTGAAATAGTCTGTGATGTGTAAAATTACATTTCAGTGACATATGCCACTTTATTTTGTGTAAGTGTGCTTCCTTGTGTGTGTTGTCATCCTCCAACCAACCCCCTCCTCCCGTAAATACTCCCTAAGCTGATTTTTCAGCTACCTATAGGATCCAGCCTAAGACAACACAAGCTCTCAGCAACCTGTGTGTCTAACAGCCAGTGACCAAATTCCCATGTTTACCATATGCAATCCTTATGAGATCTGTATACGTATCTATGAGAGTCACACCACTGTCTGTCTGGCCTCATCATCAACATGCCAGGGAACATGCCACGGTTGACAGACAGCAGGCAGAGAATCTGAGATTTCACTGGGGAGAGAGAGAGATGGAGAGTGGAGGAAGAGAAACAGAGAGAGAGAGAGAGAGAGAGAGAGAGAGAAATATAGAGAGAGAGTAATGATGTCATGATGAGTGAAAGCAGATAAATCATGGCTACATTGATGCAGTTAACGTGGCAACACGGTCTCAAGTCTCCCTGTCAAAGCTATTAACACCTTAAATCTCCTCAACTGCAAATAGTTGACAACATTCTTGGCTGTGCTTCCCCCTCATAAACAAGGATAAGCATACTGTATGCTGAGCAGTTAAGCCTTGAAGCCAGTTCCAGTCATAAGTCAAGTGTTCCTTCTGATAGATTCTGATGGATGTTCATTACACATCAAATAGTTTCTGGGCCAGAGAGTAATGACCCTAATATTGGAGAACATCCATGTAGTTGTTCTAAGAGCCAAGCTGAAACATTACTGGGATGTGTTTATTCACTTAGAAATCAATTATCTCAGCTCTGTTCAGAGTCTGGAAGGAGTCTTTTACCTAATTGGAGTCGAGACCCGAGATTGACGGTTTGGTTGTTTGAACATTAAAACGCTGTAACCTCCAAATTACTTTCTGTCAGCGAAACAACCCCTCACTGGTCCACATCATTTGTAATTAATAGGGCTGCTTTTCCCCCCTGAAAAGCACCTCAATCCAGTTTCTTGATATGTTTTGGTAGCACTCTACTCTCTTCACTGACAGGCACACTTGTTAGAACTTGTTAGAACATGTTTGTGAACACACTAACTACGGTTTGATTTTCATATGGAAAATGTTTACTTGCCATGTACTGAGAGTAGAGAATGATTATTTCAACAGAGCATATAAATTAACAGATGACCTTGAGAGCATTCTGGTTCCCCTTGAGGGCCAGTCGGTGAAAGAGAGCGAGAGAAAGAGCGAGAGGTGACGGATGGGCTCCAACAACATTTACAATACTTTAGCAGGTATAAAACCTAGCAGTCTACCCCCCACTGCCCCTATGTCACCCCATATAACAATAATAATCTTTGTGTATTTTTTATTCCTTGTGTTATTAACTTTCTTTCATCATTGGGAAAGAGCGCGTAAGCAAACATTTCACAGTAAAGTCAACTCCTGTTAGATTTGGCGCATGTGACCAATACCATTTTATTTGATATAAAACAGAAGTCTCTCTACCTTGTAAATGAAATCAAGAAAGTCACTGAATTGTAATCAAGACAAAAAACAGCTATTCAGTAGGGAGGACAAGCTACTCACCTCTATACAATTTCCATATCCCAAACAAGATATCTGATTGAGCCCCTTTGGTTCATTGAAGTCAAAACTACAACTGGAAGCAAAGGTGTTTAATGATTCATTAGCAGCAGGAGCATCTTTCTAATCAGGACTGTGGCTTAAACACAGCAGAGCTGAACAAGGCAGAGCAGACCAGGTAAGGCCCTGTGGCCTGTGTGAGCCACTGCTGTCAATTCCCCCTTCCCCTCTTCCTCAACCTCTTTCCACCATCCCCCTCCCCCTTGCAGTGAGGTGCTGGCCCTGCCCCCCAACCACTCTGGAGGGAGAGGATTAGGGGAGAGCAATAATATTATGCATTAAGCTCTGACCGCCCTGATGCAATCAATGCTTTAGGAGTCCGTTCGGGGGAGGGAGAGAAGAGAAGTAAGGGAGGAGAGGGGCTGTATGGCTGGCTGGGCAGGCAGTGGTGCACCACAACAGGCAGGCAGGTAGAGAGGTAGGCAGGCAATAGACGGTACACTATAGCATCAGGCTGGCAGGCAGGCACTAGGCCAGCAGTGGTATAAGGCTCCTCTCTGCTCCGTCTCTGACGTCTCCAGTGTGGTGCAGAGCTGAAGCCTGAGCCCTGTGGGAGCAGGGTGTGACAGGTGGGCCAGACACTGAGGAGCTGTTGACAAGCAGGAGCTTTCCCCCTCACGCCTCCCTCTGCTCCTCCCCCCGCGCCTCCCCCTGCTTCGTCCTCCCCTGCTCCCACCACTGCTGTAATAAGGCCATCACTGAACAGGGCCCAGAGCAAGCCTCAGAGAGAGAACCACAGAGAGAGAGGGGTGGGGTATGGGTGTGGGGTAGTGGAAGAGAGAGAGAGATCCACTACCTCAATTCATTTTAATGTAGGCCTTCAGACCATAGACCACACATAATAAACTTCCCTGTCTTCACTACATGCACATCTATAATATTAACTTTATAGACTGTGTAGCCTGTGATATCACTTTCATTGCCCATGGAATCATGCCAAATGCCTGGAAGAATGTCAACTGCCTTGAGGGTATGGAACCAAACACCTTCCATTCTGTTCACTAATGGCACAAGATTGCCAAGGCTTGGATTACATTTTTTGCACAGCTTTATAGAAAAGGAAACTGTATTCAATTACAAAGATATACTAACTTTGAACATAAAAAAAGGAATGCCCATGCATTCCTTTTCTATTCCGAGTTCCCACCATGCCTCACCCTAATAATTTGGTCTATTTTCACCAACGCGGTATTGTAAACACATCGTTCGTGGCCTGTGTGTGATTGGTTGCAGACTTTTTTTGCACACCTTTGACAGTGCTACTGATAGTAGTCGTGGTGCTTGGCTTGCACATGTAAATGCAGCACACACAACATCCTATAATAAAATTGTGTTCTTTGACGTGTCAAATTAAAAGCTTATTTAACGAGTCAAATAGTGTTATTTGACGTGTATGTTTTTTGTCACGCAAAGACCCAAACGGCCTTCAATGTGCCTCACCCTAATAATTTGGTCTATTTTCACCTCTTAATTTCGCCTACTGTTCTAACTTGTTGGTGCACATGTAACCTATAACCTGTTTATGAGAAAATGTAATAATTGAATATTGTAAGAGCTTTCATTGTCTGCTTACAGTATATGCCCCCTTTATTTATCGAACGAATCTGACTTGGTGTACAGGGAGAATACTGTAAGAACGGCCCATGTTCTGAATTCTGTCGCTGTACATTTCAAAAGTGCTGAACAAATAGTTATATTGACAACGTCCATCGCCGCTCGCTCATTAATGTCTTAATTTAAATTACGGATTGCCTCTTATCTGCTTGTCGTCCCCTTATGCCATAGTTTGTACATCTCAATTGACAGTAGAAACCACATTTGTTTAAGCAAGTCTGCCATATCAGCTATGTTTTTTTTAAAGGCAGTAAATGAGGCTGAATTAACTGTTTCGCTGCCAGACAAGGCTCCGCTGATAGCCAGGTGTAGTAGTGGTAAGGTGTTGGGACTGCTGTTGGGACTGCTGTTGGGACAGTTTTATGTAGGCCTAACAGTTTGTTGGCACCGTTTGTCACAGTTATTTATTGTTTAGTGTTGTGTTGTGTAGTGGCTTTGCTGGCTTGCATCCCATATTTTTTTTTATTTCCCCCATCAAGATTTACATGCTAAAATCTTTCCAACAAGCCAGTTCGTAAAATTTCTGCCCTGCTAGAGCTGCCCCGGTCAACTGTAAGTGCTGTTATTGTGAAGTGGAAACGTCTAGGAGAAACAACAGCTCAGCCACAAAGTGGTAGACCACACAAGCTCACAGAACGGGACCGCCGAGTGCTGAAGCACGTAGCACTTAAAAACCGTCTGTCCTCGGTTGCGACATTCACTACCGAGTTCGAAACTGCATCAGGAAGCAACGTCAGCACAAGAACTGTTCGTTGGGAGCTTCATTAAATGGGTTTCCATGGCCGAGCAGCCGCACAACACAAGCCTAAGATCACCATGCGCAGTGTCTGGAGCAGTGGAAAGCTCGCTACTATTGGAGAGATGAATCATGCTTCACCATCTGCCAGTCGGATGGGCAAATCTGGGTTTGGCGGATGCCAGGAGAACGCTACCACCCCCAATGCATAGTGCCAACTGTAAAGTTTGGTTGAGGAGGAATAATGGTCTGGGGCTGTTTTTCATGGTTCGGGCTATGCCCCTTAGTTCCAGTGAAGGGAAATCTTAACGCTACAGCATATAATGACATTCTCTAGACCATCCTGTGCTTCCAACTTTGTGGCAACAGTTTGGGGAAGGCCCTTTCGTGTTTTCAGCATGACAAAGTGAGGTCCATACAGAAATGGTTTGTCGAGATCGGTGTGGAAGAACTTGACTGGCCTGCACAGAGCCCTGACCTCAACCCCATCAAACACCTTTGGGATGAATTGGAACGCCAACTGCGAGCCAGGCATAATCGCCCAACATCAGTGCCCGACATCACTGATGCTCTTGTGGCTGAATGGAAGCCACAGCAGCAATGTTCCAACATCTAGTGGAAAGCCTTCCCAGAAGGGTAGAGGCTGTTATAGCAGCAAAGGGGGGGACCAACTCCATATTAATGCCCATCATTTTGGAATGAGATGTTCGACGAGCAGGTGTCCACATACTTCTGTTCATGTAGTGTATACAGTATATTGTAAGTCAAATCCACCCCTAACAACATTCTACTTTGACGGTTGACCTGTGAGTCACACTGCTGTCTCTGTACATCTAACACTACAGCTCCAGTACAGATACAACTCCAGTAGCAGGCAGTCAACACATTTCTGCTTGCTAATCTACCATGGCAGGCAGCTTGTGAGATTTTAAACCTTACAGATAGCTATCGTTTCATCACTGAACTGTGTTAGCTTTGCATGCTGATGGAACTCTACTGCAGCAGCCAGATGCACGCACACACACATACAGAACACTTAGTTGAAAATGTAGCAGCTGAACACAATCACGCACCTTGAGATTAAAACTGTAAAAGACACACTTCACTTCTTTGACCATCTGAATTACCTACGGTTACGACGGACTCACTAAAGTAAAAATGGTACAAATCTTGTTTCAGTCATCAAGGTCTAATGAAACTTCTCTAGCGGTAAAAATGTAAAAAAAATATGAAGTTAGTGGGTCAAGGAGAATTTGTGTGTGCATGGAGAGTGAGAGAGAGAGAGAGGAAGGAGTGAGAGAAAAAGATTAAAGGGTGTATACGTAGTCTTTAGTTAGATTACACGTTGCCATTCATGTCCAAGTTCTTGGTTAGATAGTACCATAAGACATGATCCTGGGGTCGAGGAGAGAGGGAGGGTGGAGGGAGGAGGAGGAGGGAGGGAGGGATAGTGGTTAGTAGAGGGTAATGGGGGTGTAGTAGTGGGTTGTTGCTTTAGGAGGCAGTGAGGGAGGAAGTGAGTGAGGGGACAGGGCGCTGAATATTTGTGAGTAAAGCTGACCTGGCTGATGTGAAGTTCAATAAACTCCTCCTAAAAAGCTAGTTAAATATACCTCACACCTCCAACTGAAATCAGATTAATAAGACATGGAAGTTCACACACAGCCTTTTTAGTATGTAGAGGATCAGAGGAGAAGCATGTTGGGAACGTTTCATGAGCTATGATTTAATGAAGGAGATCAATAAAAAGAAGAGAGTTAGACGAGCTTGAAACTTCCAATGAAAATAAACAGCAGGAAACTAAAGGTAAATGATACAGCTGGTGAGCTTTTAATTTCACCAATAAATAATAATTCATAACAATTCATCATTCATCATCATTCTAAATGTAAGAATCCTGAGAAAACATCTTCAATCTACAAAGACCTAACCCCCACTAAAATGTCAGCTGCTCACTCCCTTGCAGTTGGGGAAACGGTACCGGAGCATGAGGTCTAATAGCAACAGGCTCAGAGCCAGTATATATCTGTAAGCAAGATGGCGCCAACAGACACGGTCGCCCTGTTTCCAGCTCTAAGCCAACTTTACAGACTTTTTGTTGTTGTTGTGTTATTTCTTACATTATTTGCTCAGAGCGTTTCTACAAGCATTTTGCTGCACCTGCAATAACATCTGCAAATCTGTGTACGTGACCAATAAACTTTGATTTGATTTATCTACAAACCATAAGACTGCTGAACACTCACCACCTGCATTGATTCTCCGCAGCTTGGTACACATGCACTCACCCAACCACCCACACACACACACACACACACACACACACACACACACACACACACCAACTTCAGAAAGTATTCATACTCCTTGACTTATTCCACACTTTGTTGTGTTACAGCCTGCATTCAAAATGTATTAAATCAATTATTTTCTCACCCATCTACATAAAACACTCCACAATCACAAAGTAAAAACATGTTTTTTGACATTTTTGCTAATGTATTGAAAATACAGAAATATCTCATTTACATAAGTATTTACACTCCTGAGTCAGACCACGTCCTTGCCGATGACAAGCATACCCATAACATGATGCAACCTCCACCATGCTTGAAAATATGAAGAGTGGTAGTCAGTGATGTGTTGTGTTGGATTTGCCCCAAACACAACGCTTTGTATTCAGGACATAAAGTTAATTTCTTTGTCACATTTTTTGCAGTTTTACTATAGTGCCTTATTGCAAAAAGGATACATGTTTTGGAATATTTATTTTCTGTACAGGCTTTCTTATTTTCACTCTGTCATTTAGGTAAGTATTGTGGAGTAACTATAAACTCTGTAACTGTTTTAAAGTCACCATTGGCCTTATGGTGAAATCCCTGAGAGGTTTCCTTCCTATCCGGCAACTGAGTTAGGAAGGATGCCTTGATCTTTGATACACCATCCAAAATGTAATTAATAATTTCACCAGGCTCAAAGGGATATTCCATGTCTGCTTTTTATTTGTATTCATTTGTAAAACTTAAAAACATAATATCACATTGACATTATGGGGTATTGTGTGTAGGCCAGTGACACAAAATGTCCCTATGAAAATGCAGGCTGTAACATAGCAAATTGTGGAAAAAGTCAAGGGGTGTAAATACTTTCTGAAGGCACTGTACATTGATGCTACACACACATCACAACTTCTGCTATCAGACTCGTATTTACTATTGCTAATACTGCACAATTTGAAGGATGCTGTTTAGTGTTTCCATTGGACAATTTATGCCCCCCAATCCCCCTTTCCATGATACATGTGTAAATAATACTATAAATACATATAAGTATATAAATACTATAGATTGTGCCTTCATGTATAGATGCGGTAAAGAGGTCAATGGAACGCAGACCGTGGGTGGATAGAAGAAGGACACCGGATTTACGCACATTCAACAAATCTCTTCTAAACAAGTGGATATTTGTCAAATCTGTCATCATTGATGTATTGTAACAGGCCCACAATGTAGTTACTAAAGTCCCATTTGGACATATTTGGCTGTTTTTGCTGCATAACATTTAAAAGCTGTTCCTTTTCAGGTTTAGAAGAGGTGACTGCTAAATGCTAACTCCTGTTTGTATAAGCTGCAGCATAGCTAGCATACAGAAATCAACGGTGGTAGTCAAAGTGGTGGTAGTCAAAGTAATTTTTTAACTGTAATGCATGAATATTTAGTGGGGTTAACAACCATACAAGCATTATACTCTGATTTCTACCTCAGCATAGTGTGAAATACACATATAAACAATAGCCTAAATGTAGGCACATTTTGCTGGGGGGCAATGAGGAGATTCGGCATCTTTCCCACACAGGATCTTTCCATGGCATTTCCATTGTTTGGATGAAGAAAATGAGAGAAAAAAACATTTTCCCTGTATGGATTCTGTATAAAACAGCACTACAAAGATACTCAGAAAGCTGATTTCTTGAGGAAAGAACATTAATGTAAGCACTACATAAAATGTAGGAGCACCAGAATGACAAAAAAGGACTTATTCTAGGAAAAGATTTGCCTCTGAAGACTGGGCTGCCTCATGCTAGCAAGTTGGAAAATGACAACATAGGACACATTTTAAATGTATTGGTATTTATGTATGTTTTCATCGATTGTAGGCCTGTAGCAACACTGCCTCTCGCCCCAAACATTGCCTCAGTGAACAGTCCTTGCTATCCGGGGTCCTTGAGACATCCCTACCACATTGAAGTTGAAATTTCAAGGGTAGGAAGCATGAGTTTTTAGTTGAGTTTCTGTGCTCGCTCGTTAGCTAGCTAACGTATGCCACTAGCCGTGCTAGCATGTAATTACATTACAGACCAAGTGTTGACAGTGGCGAGCTAAAGTCCACCAATTACAGGAAGTGTAATGTAAATAAGGGGCACGTTCGGCCATGCAGCACACTCTAGTTGGAACCCTTTAGCACGGCAGGCTCTGGTGCCTTCTCAAAACAAAAGAGAAAATCATACCTGCTTGCTCTAATTTTGTAGCACCTCGTCTGTTCTTTTTGTTCTGTCAACCTTTTGACACGTTATCTGTCAAGTAGGCTATGGTAGTAGCGCAAGTTTTCCCACCTTGACTTAGTGCTAGCGCACCAACCGACGAACATCTGGAATCAATCTATTTCGGATTGAAATATGAACTGTAACTCAGTAAAATCGTTGAAATTGTTGCATGTTGTGTTTATATTTTTGTTCAGTATAGATCATAGAGCTTTTGCTCATGATGAAAATACATTGTTGTCATCCTCACAAGTCAAATCAGTCCTTCATTAAATACATTTGTTTGTCCTTCACTTAGCAACCTAATGCTTAAACCAAACAATTTGATGGAGAAATGGGCTAGTGACTAAAATGTTGTGACAATCCTAATAAAACAATACAATTATAAACCATTGCATGGCAGTCATATGTTTCAATATAATTATTAGACAACATCTCTATATGTTGTATGTCTGGATTAGTTAGACCTAACAATGAAAAAATAAACATGCTGTATTCTCATGGTTTGCTTGTTCACCAGGAATGGTCTAACTAATCCAGACCTTTTTTGAAGGGATTAAACCACACACACAGGTGCCGTTTCCTGGACACAGATTATGTCTAACCTGAATTTCTTTCATGGACAACTGGCTTGAATTGTGAGGACAATTACATTTTCATCATTAGCAAAAGCTATTGGTTTTCTACCCAAAATTGCAAAGAAAATGTTATGATCCATTTAATAAAAACAGTGAAATGGATAAAAGGGTGTGGCAATATAGCAGGATCAGCGACATCTACTGGGCAAAACCTAGTACTTTCACATTTATGGGGGAAAATGCAAGCGACTTCAATGGCTAATCTCTCTGACCAGGGGAAAAAGACAATCACCAAATTCACTGTGAATACATTACATAGCATTAAAAAACAATACTCCAAGCCACAGCATCATACTACTTCTCAAACATAAAGAACTGATCAAATCAAATGTTGTTAAATGTCTAAAAATCTGTTTTTGCTTTGTCATTATTTATTTATATTTTTTATTATCTTTTTTATGATTTTTCTTAGATCTTTATGTCAGTAGTTACTATGGTACACTGAAGTATAATTACAAGTATTCCATAAGTGTCAAAGGCTTTCATTGACAATGACATTCAGTTTATGTAAAGAGTCAATATTTGCAGTGTTGACCCTTCTTTTTCAAGACCTCTGCAATCCGCCCTGGCATGCTGTCAATTAACTTCTGGGCCACATCCTGACTGATGGCAGGCCATTCTTGCATAATCAATGCTTGGAGATTGTCAGAACTTGTGGGTTTTTGTTTGTCCACCCGCCTCTTGAGGATCGACCACAAGTTCTCAATGGGATTAAGGTCTGGGGAGTTTCCTGGCCATGGACCCAAAATGTTGATGTTTTGTTCGCCAAGCCACTTAGTTATCACTTTTGCCTTATGGCAAGGTGCTCCATCATCCTGGAAAAGGCATTGGTCGTCACCAAACTGTTCTTGGATGGTTGGGAGAAGTTGCTCTCGGAGGATGTGTTGGTACCATTCTTTATTCATGGCTGTGTTCTTAGGCAAAATTGTGAGTGAGCCCACTCCCTTGGCTGAGAAGCAACCCCACACATGAATGGTCTGAGGATGCTTTACTGTTGGCATGACACAGGACTGATGGTAGCGCTCACCTTGTCTTCTCTGGACAAGGTGTTTTCCGGATGGCCCAAACAATCGTAAAGGGGATTCATCAGAGAAAATTACTCTACCACAGTCCTCAGCAGTCCAATCCCTGTACCTTTTGCAGAATATCAGTCTGTCCCTGATGTTTTTCTTGGAGAGAAGTGGCTTCTTTGCTGCCCTTCTTGACACCAGGCCATCCTCCAAAAGTCTTCGCCTCACTGTGCGTGCAGATGCACTCACACCTGCCTGCTGCCATTCCTGAGCAAGCTCTGCACTGGTGGTGGCCCAATCCTGCAGCTGAATCAACTTTAGGAGACGGTCCTAAACGCCTTCTTCACAACAATTGAACCTCTCTCCTTGAAGTTCTTGATGACCCGATAAATGGTTGATTTAGATGCAATCTTACCAGCAGCAATATCCTTGCCTGTGAAGCCCTTTTTGTGCAAAGCAATGATGACAGCATGTGTTTCCTTGCAGGTAACCATGGTTGACAGAGGAAGAACAATGATTTCAAGCACCACCCTCCTTTTAAAGCTTCCAGTCTGTTATTCTGACTCAATCAGTGATCTCCAGCCTTGTCCTCGTCAACACTCTCACCTGTGTTAATGAGACAATCACTGACATGATGGCAGCTGGTCCTTTTGTGGCAGGGGATTAAGTTCATTTTCATTGCAAAGAGGGACTTTGCAATTAATTGCAATTCATCTGATCACTCTTCATGACATTCTGGAGTATATGCAAATTGCCATCATCAACACTGAGGCAGCAAACTTTGTGGAGACCAATACTTGTGTCATTCTCAAAACCTTTGGCCACGACTGTACTTTTAAACTTAGTTTTTCACAATTCCTGACATTTAATCATAGTAAAAAGTCACTGTCTTAGGTCAGTTAGGATCACCACAATATTTTAAGAATGTGAAATGCCAGAATAATAGTAGATAGAATTATTTATTTCAGCTTTTATTTCTTTCATCACATTCCCAGTGGGTCTACATACACTCAATTAGTATTTGGTAGCATTGCCTTTAAATTGTTTAACTTGGGTCAAAAGTTTTGGGTAGCCTTACACAAGCTTCCCACAATAAGTTGGGTGACTTTTGGCCCATTCCTCCTGACAGAACTGGTGTAACTGAGTCAGATTTGTAGATCTCCTTGCTCGCACACACTTTTTCAGTTCTGCCCACAAATGTTCTATAGGATTGAGGTCAGGTCTTTGTGATGGCCACTCTCAATACCTTGACTTTGTTGTCCTTAAGCCATTTTGCCACAACTTTGGAAGTATGCTTGGGGTCATTGTCCATTTGGAAGACCCATTTGCGACCAAGCTTTAACTTCCTGACTGATGTCTTGAGATGTTGCTTCAATATATCCACATAATTTCCCTTCCTCATGATGCCATCTATTTTGTGAAGTGCACCAGTCCCTCCTGCAGCAAAGCACTCCCACAACATGATGCTGCCACCCCCATGCTTCAAGGTTGGGATGGTGTTCTTCAGCTTGCAAGCGTCCCCCTTTTTCCTCCAAACATAACGATGGTCATTATGGCCAAACATTTCAATTTTTGTTTAATCAAACCAGAGGACATTTCTACAAAAAGTATGATCTTTGTCCCCATGTGCAGTTGCAAACCGTAGCCTGGCTTTTTTATGGCGGTTTTGGAGCAGTGGCTTCTTACTTGCTGAGCGACCTTTCAGGTTATGTTGATATAGGACTCGTTTTAATGTGGATATAGATACTTTTGTACGTTTACTCCAGGATCTTCACAAGGTCCTTTGCTGTTGTTCTGGGATTGATTTGCACTTTTCGCACCAAAGTATGTTAATCTCTAGGAGACAGAACATGTCTCCTTCCAGAGCGGTATGACGGCTTTGTGGTCCCATGGTTTTTATACTCGCGTACTATTGTTTCTACAGGTGAACGTGGTACCTTCAGGCGTTTGGAAATTCCTCCCAAGGATGAAACAGAATCTTTTTTCTGAGGTCTTGGCTGATTTCTTTTGATTTTCCCATGATGTTGAGCAAAGAGGCACTGAGTTTGAAGGTAGGCCACAGGTACATCTCCAATTGACTCAAACGCCTATCAGAAGCTTCTAAAGCCATGACATAATTTTCTAGAATTTTCCAAGCTGTTGAAAGGCACAGTCATCTTAGTTTATGTAAACTTCTGATACACTGGAATTGTGATATAGTGAATTATAAGTGAAATACTCTGTCTGTAAACAATTGTTGGAAGAATTACTTGTGTCATGCACAAAGTAGATGTCCTAACCGACTTGCCAAAACTATAGTTTGTTAACATGAAATCTGTGGAGTGGTTGAAAAATTAGTTTGAATGAACTTCTGACTTCAACTGTATGTCTCATGTCTGAGCCGTTGAATATGATACGAATCAAACAAATTGAAATGGTCAATTTGGGTGCAATAAATTAGCTTAATTTCAAATTATCTTTCAACAAAATACTGTTGCAGGAATGCTTATCTTCTGTTTCTAACTACAGAACAATCTGAGGTGGTGGGTGTCGAAATCCTCTTTCTTGTGCTTTTTGAGGTGGAACGAATTTCTCTGTGTGTGCCGAGGGCCGCAGTGAGGAAGCTGTAGTGCAGAGATCTGGTGACAGAGCCTGAGGTAGCTGCCTGACTGTTGTATTAAGGCAGCACAAATCACTTAAGAAACATGCACACATAGCAATAATGGACTGAATAATTTAATATCCACCAAAACACGAGGGAAACAGTAGAATACTAAACTTCAATTGTTGTAAGCTCAGTCATAAAGTGTTTTTTAGAGGGAGCAAAAATTACAATTCATATCACTGTGTGTTTATTTTAGTGTAAAAAAATATACATCACAAAACAAGACTGTGACTGTTGTAATGGTGTCTAAACAAACTTCTGAGGCGAGTGCTTATGCAGAGTTTTAAAGAGATGAGCTCATTCAGCTGCAATGATGTAGTTATCCTGAGTTTCTATTTTTCCCAGCAGAAGGTACATGAGCCAAAAATAACATTTAAAACAGTAGGCCTTTAGGAGCACAGTCATTCCCATTATGAACACCCGCACACACACTCCCAAAACACATATACAGTTGAAGTCGGAAATTTACATACACTTAGGTTGAAGTCATTAAAAATCTTTTTTCAACCACTCCACAGATTTCATGTTAACAAACTATAGTTTTGGCAAGTCGGTTAGGGCATCTAATTTGTGCATGACACAAGTAATTCTTCCAACAATTGTTGACAGACTATTTCACTTATAATTCACTATATCACAATTCCAGTGTGTCACGCTGTGGGGTGTAGAGGGAACAAGACGATGCGGAGTTGCACTGGAACATAGTTTATTAACTCAAACTAGTATAGATACAACCAAAACAAGAAATGTGTACTTACTAATGCTAGACACTCCTGGTATATCCAATGACACTGAATGAATAATGACCCACACAAAGGTGTGGGTCCTCACAGCTTAAATAGAATCCCCAATTAGAGACAACGCATAGCAGCTGCCTCTAATTGGGGATCCAAACAAAACATGGCCAGAGCCTGACACAGTGGGTCAGAGGTTTACATAAACTAAGGTGCCTGTGTCTTTAAACAGCTTGGAAAATTCCAGAAAATGATGTCATGGCTTTAGAAGCTTCTGATAGGCGTTTGAGTCAATTGGAGGTGTACCTGTGGATGTATTTCAAGGCCTACCTTCAAACTCAGTGCCTCTTTGCTCGACATCATGGGAAAATCAAAAGAAATCAGCCAAGACCTCAGAAAAAAGTCTGGTTCATCCTTGGGAGCAATTTACAAATGCCTGAAGGTACCACGTTCATCTGTACAAACAATAGTACGCAAGTATAAACACCATGGGACCACGCAGCCATCATACCGCTCTGGAGGGAGACGCGTTCTGTCTCCTAGAGATGAGCGTACTTTGGTGCGAAAAGTGCAAATCAATCCCAGAACAACAGCAAAGGACCTTGTGAAGAAAGTTGTGGCAAAATGTTGTGGCAAAATGGCTTAAGGACAACAAAGTCAAGGTATTGGAGTGGCCATCACAAAGCCCTGACCTCAATCCTATAGAACATTTGTGGGCAGAACTGAAAAAGTGTGTGTGAGCAATTACACCAGTTCTGTCAGGAGGAATGGGACAATATTCACCCAACTTATTGTGGAAAACTTGTGGAAGGCTACCCGAAACGTTTGACCCAAGTTAAACAATTTAAAGGCAATGCTACCAAATATTAATTGAGTGTATGTAAACTTCTGACCCACTGGGAATGTGATGAAAGAAATAAAAGCTCTCTACTATTATTCTGGCATTTCACATTCTTAAAATAAAGTGGTGATCCTAACTGACCTAAAACAGGGAATATTTACTAGGATTAAATGTCAGGAATTATGAAAAACTGAGTTTAAATGTATTTGGCTAAGGTGTATGTAAACTTCTGACTTCAACTGTACCTCCTCAAACGTGACCCATCACAAGTGTCTCCATTTAGTCCTGCAAACACACAAAACGTCTCTGAGCATCAATTCAATTACAGTGCAAAACATGTTGCCAGCCAATCTCATCCCATTAGAAACAACAGTCTCATTAATAAGCCTTAGCACAGGGACTCACACTCCCTAAATGTACCTAATGCATAATGTATCCAAGCACCATGAACACAGCATTTATGTGATGAAATAAACCGCAACCATCCAAGATGCCCTAAGCCTGAAAAACAAAGGCAATGTGATGAATGATAGACCTAGATCATCAGCGACACACACACACACACACACACACACACACACACACACACACACACACACACGCACACGCACACACAAATACATACACAGACGCAGACACACATATACATCTTTTGCTAGGTTTGACAACCTCACCATTTCAGCTTACATTGCTAAGAATTCACCAGCAGAAGACAGCGCATTTTGTCACTGAATTCATGCTTTTCAAATAAAGTGGCAGCACTGTCTTATTTACTGTCCCCTACTCATCTCCTGCTTTCATCTTTAAAATGTGGGTGCAGAGGCAGACTAGCCATCTGGCATTTCGGGGAGATATCAGATGGGCTGGTCCATTTTTAGCCCAGTAGACCTGTGTAACTTTTTTTGGGTGCAAAATTATAATTATCTGTCTAATAATGGGGGCCTCAAGATAAAACATTGGCTGGTGTGGGGCCTCAAGAAAAAAAGGTGTGTTAGAAATGCCAGGGCCCATTTCAGGACATAGTCCGCCCGTCTGGGAGAAATTGAATCAGAAATGGTGTGTTTGAGTAAACACAGAGAGCAGGGGGTTCATGTAATATATAATGGTTTAGAATGCACTGTACCTTCAGAAATTACATTTTATACTCTCTACTAAAACAAAATGCAGCTTTTAAGGTCCTACTGTCATATCAAAATTACAATGAATGTGGCACAGGATGGATATGCTATGCGCTATGACATTTTCAGCAATCCATCAAAAAGAGCAACTAGATAGCTACATATAACTCAAAGTCAATGGAAATAACCCCAGTGCAGGGATGATCTTGGAAGAAAAAGGAGAGAGAGAGGGCATCAAAGGGGGGAAGCTCAGCGCTCCAGGTGGGAAACTCAACAGTGGCTTGTCCATGTGCAGTGAGACGTACACACACGTATACACACACGCACGCATGCAAGCGCGCACACACGCAAACCCTCAGGCAAGCCAAGCCAGACATACCATTTGTATGCACAGTGCAACCAAGCAGGCCGGGGAAAAAGGGTCTTCTTCTCGCAAGTGCAGAAAACAATCTGCTGAAATACATCATCATGGGGGCAATTACATACAAAAGAAGGAGCGCTTCACCCCGAGTCTAGACAAGGCCCTACTTCAGGGATGCCATTTGACAATCAGCCTCGGCCAACATTTGTCTTTTTTTCCCCCATTCCTCTCCATCCCACTCTCCAAGGCCCATCAGACAAATTATAATGAAAAATGGCCTGGTCTCCAGGAAATGATGACATTCAGACCTATGAAATGTATTAATATAAACCAACGTAGGCAAGCCAATTATATTTACAGTCTGTGCTAATACAGCCAGTTAAGATGTGACAGCATTATATATTTTCTCCCAGCTGAGGAGTGCATTACCGAATGTCTGGGAGACATACATTTTACAAGCTGCTGCAACACCCATTAATCCAATGTTCCAGCTCTGGCTGTGACATAAAATGGCTGCAAAATCTGCTTGAAGAAAACAGTTTGTTGTTTTACATTTACTCAGAGTATTTTTTTTCGCCTTGCTAGCGACATAAGGTGCTGGAGGACATTTGAGTTCACTCCTGTAGCTGCCTTTCATATAGCCCGTTCCATCTCCAGTAGTATCCAGTCATTTGGAATACATTGTCTGTCTGCAAACTTATACATTCAGCAGTGTGGCCTTGCTGGAAATTAATAATGGTCTGGGTCCTGACATACTCTCTGCTTGTGTTGTGACCTTATGCAGCAGGGAGAGGAAAGGTTGCATTCTCTTGGTTTACTATGTTTTTGTGCAAGAAAAAAAGCTAATCGTCAACCTTGACATTTAGTTGAAACGCTCAGCAAAGATAAGCGACCTCATGAACTGACTGGAACACTTTTCTATTTGGTGCAGATATTCTACTGAAAAGGACAGATCCACACTCTAAACATTTCAATGGGCCTTTAACATATAAGTAAAAGGTTATTCAAAGCCAGACTAGCTCTATTGCCACTGAGATCTTTAGGGTTCATTTCAGTGGGCCCAGCTAAATAACTTGTGTGGATTCAAGCCTTTTAACATCTTAGCATTTTCAATTAAAAACTACAAAGGCAGCAAGGTGTGTCTGCCAACAGCTGCTGGGAGAGAGGAGGAGAGGGATTCTGCACTACAGAAACGAACTGGCCATAGTGTAGTTCTGGGAAAGTGCAGTTCTGGACAGATGGGCTGATCCAACTTTAAGCCAGTGGGCCGTTCAAAAAGATGTGCCACTGTGTTAGAAATGTCCGGGCCGATTTCTGATCCCAGTCCGTCTCTGCTGCACTATAACGGAGATTGCAGCTCTATCTGATCACCAGCCGGGGTCTCCTTGGCCTCCCCCTACAACCATCCAGTAATGAGCTATTCCTTCCCAGTGCATTAAAACATGAGCGCAAACATTGACTGTGGTTAACTACCATTTAGCTGATGCTCGCTGGATAATATCCCACAGTTGTTGTTTATTGTGTGTGTGTGTGTGTGCGTGCGTGCGTGCGTGCGCACATATGAGTTTGCTGCTCGTGTGCGGTATTTCATCAATATGCTCATAACACGACGACAGCGGTTCACAACCTGTGTGGATTTTGTATGTTAAACCAAATCCCTCTACATCAATCAAGCAGACTAGCGTTCAGTAAAGAGAAATACATCACACTTGCTAGCCATGATGCTGTGCAGCATCGTAAAACAAGATGTAGCCTAATGGTGCAAAACAAGGCACAATAAGTGGAACTAATTAATCAACACTGTGAATTGAATTAATCAACACTGTGAATGTAAAAGTAGATTCTAAATATGGATTTGATGTTGATCAAAGATTATAAACGCAAAGTGCTCCTCGTGAGCCCCACAGTAGGGTGCATGAGAAGTGTGCTAGACTTGACTGCTATGTAAACTGGTAGGGTGAGATCACTGAGGATTTGAAAAGGGTTAGTGGAATCCATTGGCCAGTCCTTCCATTGCCTCAGTTAATGTCCCCTTGATCTGAAAGGCTTTCTCCTCCTGTTGACTGACTGCCGGCTATAACCATGGAAGAGCATGGGAAGACATAGCAGAGGTGTTTGTGTGGGTTTGTGTGTGTGTGTGTGTGTGTGTGTGTGTGTGTGTGTGTGTGTGTGTGTGTGTGTGTGTGTGTGTGTGTGTGTGTGTGTGTGTGTGTGTGTGTGTGTGTGTGCGTGCGCGCATGGTGTGTGTGTGTGTGTGTGTGTATGTGTGTGTGTGTGTGTGTGTGTGTGTGTGTGTGTGTGTGTGTGTGTGTGTGTGTGTGTGTGTGTGTGTGTGTGTGTGTGCGCGCGCCCATGGTGTGTGTGTGTGTGTGTGTGTGTGTGTGTGTGTGTGTGTGTGTGTGTGTGTGTGTGTGTGTGTGTGTGTGTGCCTTAATGCGTTCACACAGCACAGAGATTATTTAATAGGGTGACGGGAAGAATCCAAAATCCCAATGCTCGCTAATCTCAGTGTGACATTAAACACATCCAGCAATGACAGACAGACAGGATTTGATGCATCAGTCATTCAGCTGCCTAGGCCCGGTAGCCCTTTTCACTCATACCCATATACGGGTTGAAAATGGCACTTATAAACACCTCAATTGGAAAGCAGTGGCTGTACAGTAAAATGCTATATATGACAGAAGTGGTCTGGCTCTGCGCTACACAGTGCTGTATGGGTTTTGACTGACAGACGTTCTGAACTTGAGCACCTCGCACAACAAGAAGTTGCCCCCATACCCTCCCGCTAATTGGCCAACTTTTGCAAATGTTTTGTTGTCTGAGTGAGGGAAATGCTGAAAATTAAGAGGACTATGTATTTTGAAAGATGAGATGTTGAGGATTATAATAACTACCACTTTGATGGCATACAAGCAAGCCAAACACCCGTGAGTCCAAATGTGAGTGGAAATTATTTTTATTTTATTGAGTTTATTTTTACAGGGACAGTGCACATTAATCCATGTTTCAGTAACATTGACGGTTTTAGCCAGAAGACTAATTTTCAATCGCAGTCCCTATTATATGTCATATTCAGTGTCAACGTTTATGATCAGTTACAAGATGACATGGCATCATACCTTGGGTTTTTCTGAACAGAATTTGCCTGTTTGTCTGCCCCGGCACACGCATCTGAATGCACTCATGATGAGTCCATTCTATGCGTACCAAAATTATGAATTGTTTCCCTGATTTGCATTGTGAAAGCCTAACACTGTAATATAGTATTCTATAACTTAGCTAGTCATGTTGGCAATAGAACAGGCTTTCAAATGATGGCCACCTGACCCAGATTGTTATTTATAATGGTCAGTTTTTGGATTGCGTAAACAACACCAGTAATTGTGTGATGACGGGGATACAGTTTTGTGTTCCAAACAAAACAACTACATGTCTGCTTGCTCTAGTTTCTCAACGGTACAGCTAGAAGATCAAAAAGCACCTTATAGTTGAAGACTCTTCTTTGAGTCAAGAAAGTGCTTTGAAATTACGTAGGAACTGTGCACACTTTGGAGAGGTTAGTCCTCTCACTCAAACCCTTGTAAAAAATATTTTTTATCATATTTTGCACTTACCACACATTTTCCAGGAATATTATTTTGGGCGTTAATGAATGTATCCAGAGTATTTTCAGATTTCGTAATCAACAAATGCAGAAAATAGTACAGAAAATCTACTGTGTAATGTTTGGATTCAGTCTTGTCAGGTGAACTGTTGTGTCCTCACCTTAGGTCTGATCATTTTCCCATCATCTCCAAACTGTTCCCTTTCAATCGCTACCATGCTAATGCATACACATTTCATATTTGTTCTGTAAGAAACATGTCAATTTAGCTTTATACATATAGACCAATTCCCACGAGTGTAAAGTGTTAATATATATCATACATCATTCTGTGACAGGTTAAAAATACAGCTAAACGAATATCTGCCGTAACTGCCAGGAGAAAAAAGAACCAGCTAGGGAAGGTGGCAAATTAATTGAGGGAAATATCTGGCAGCGTGCCATTGTCAAGTACAAGAAGACCAGGCTGTGTGGAAAGCATCTCTTAAGATGTTTTCTCTTTCAAACTAGCAGCTGCATCCATCCACTCAAACACAATATACACTGTAGGCTCACTTGATACTTGGGTCTTCATTCTTGGAATTGACGTTTTATGTGGTTTCTGTAGAAACACAGCAGACCAAACAACCGTATGTCGATACATTCCTTTTCACATTCTTCTCCACAATGAAGTGCTAATCAATTTCCCCCCCTGCCTGCTTTCTCTCGGACCCTCCATCAGACACCAGCTCTGAGACAACAGTTTCTAGGAAAATCCATTGTTTGAATTCTGGAAGCCAGACAGACACTATTATCGGCAGTAGTGTTACTGAGAGACATTCACTTGGAGGAAAAAACACCTACTTATCGTCACTGACTTATATAGTTAGACATAAATACACCGTTTTCGTAATATAGGCTACATTTTTTTTGATAAGTGGAGATGCCTGTTTGTGGCCATGAGTATCTCAATTCACTCCTCTCAACATGAGGTTGAGATCCGTCTATTCTAAGCTTTCTGTATATGTCAATAGCCATTAATAATATGTTAATCATAATATCGTATTTTCAATTTCAGCCTTTCACAGTTTGTCGATGACCCTAAAACAGTTCTGTAATATTGAGTATGTTACAAGTACCGTATACAACATGTCAATAAACTATGCCAATCTGATGAAGAGAGAGCTCACTCACCAGGAGTGACAATAGTATCACAGCCTATTGCCTTGTGACAGCTGTCTTGCCACACTGTCCTAACACCTGTAAATGCTCAAGCAGTCCCAAGTCTTTCAGGAGAAATGTCTGGCATTTTGTGTGCGTAGAAAAACAAAGAGTTATAAAGTAGGAATCAGCTCACAGGAACTTGGCAGTATTTAATGCAACAACAGAGTGGGAGTGATGGCTTTGAAGATAATTGAACGTGTAAAGCCCCAATGGGAAAGCGATAGGTCTCTTGAGAAACTAAATTCTGATTCCATTGACATTGTTTTCTACTCAATAAAGCATGATAAAAAATTAAACACATGCTAGACCTATAGCCACATGTACTGATTTCAATGGCACAAGTGAAAAAGAGCATGTGCATATACACTGAACAAAAATATAAACGCAACATATAAAGTGTTGGTCCCATGTTTCATGAGCTTAAATAAAAGATCACAGAAATGTTCCATATGCACAAAAAGCTTATTTCACTCAAATGGTGTGCACAAATTTGTTAACATCCCTGATAGTGAGCATTCCTACTTTGAAAAGATAATCCATCCATCTGACAGGTGTGGCATATCAAGAAGCTGATTAAACAGCATGATCATTACACAGGTGCACCTTGTGCTGGGGACAGTAAAAGGCCACTCTAAAATGTGCAGTTTTGTCACACAACACAATGCCACAGTCTCAAGTTGAGGGAGTGTGCAATTGGCATTAGAGAATTTGGCAGTACGTCTAACTGGCCTCACAACCGCAGGCCATGTGTATGGTGTCGTTTGGGCAAAAGATTTGCTGATGTCAACGTTGTGAACAGTGTTCCATGGTGGCGGTGGAGTTATGGTATGGCCAGGCATAAGCTACAGACAACGAATTAACACAATTACATTTTATCAATGGCAATTTGAATGCATAGAGATTCCGTGACGAGACCCTGAGGAATATTGTTGTGCCATTCATCCGCCGCCATCCCCTTATGTTTCAGCATGATAATGTCCCTGTTCTTCCATGGCCTGCATACTCACCAGACGTGTCACCCACTAAGCATGTTTGGGATGCTCTGGATTGACAGTGTGGTCCAGTTCCCACCAATATCCAGCAACTTCGCAGCAGCCATTGAAGAGTGGGACAACATTTTACAGGCTACAATCAACAGCCTGATCAACTCTATGCGAAGGAGATGTGTCGCGCTGCATGAGGCAAATGGTGGTCACGCCAGATACTGACTGGTTTTCGGCTCCACACCCCTTACCTTTTTTTTAAGGTATCTGTGTCCAACAGATGCATATGTGTATTCCCAGTCATGTGAAATCCATGACTGGGAATATCCATAGATTATTTATTTCAATTGACTGATTTCCTTACATGAACTATAACTCAGTAAAATCTTAGAAATTGTTGCATGTTGGGTTTAAAATTTTGTTCAGAATATATTCTCCTTCAATTATTCAGTACTACAGGTTACACTGATTGCTTTTTGCAATAATACTCTGTGCTAATCTGGAAAACTCAAATGAGGTGCTGCAGAAGGACATTAGCCCAAAGTCTTCATTGTCTTCATTGAGAGAAGGGGCTGTGAATTTCGATTTCTTTCGATTGTACAGGGCCTATTGGTCTTGACCAAATGAAGCTTAGCGTGTGTGTTTGGATGAAAAGCCCTTCAACACAATGAACATGTAATGTGGTTTTACAGCATCGGTTGGCGGTGCAGTAATATTGAATTGGGGTGGGGAAAGAAGAGACGGGGACGATTACACTGCAATTTAGTGCACTGGGATCAGGGTTTTAGTGATGGAGCTTAATCATTTTGTAATTTCTCAGAGCGTTCGTTGTTACACACAACTGCTAGCTCAAGCCTCCTCCCTTCAGCCTCTCTCAATAGGAACGATGCAGCAGGCTTAATAGAACGCCTTACGTCTGCCTCAGATAGTTCACTTTTAAAGGACAGCTGCTGCAGCTGTATGTGCAGGTGGAACATCTTGATTTCAATGGTCTGGTTCAATGAATGAGAACAGAACACCTTTCTGAATACATTTGGGACTAGAGAGCTGACTTTGCATATTGACGCTGTGCAATTCCCTCTCAAATTGAAACCAAAAAGGGTTTGGGGTGGGGAGAAAAACATGACTCTGTAGGGAATATAGGCTATACACCGACAGAACAAAGAATGAATGGGGAACTGTGGGGAAACATGGTGACTGAGTGGTATCGAGAAGTAACTTCTCTAGTTAAGTATTAAGGTAGAATACTAGCAGTAATGTCTCTCCTATTTAGACAAAGGATTTACCTTGCACTTATACAGAGCCCACTGGAGAAAGAGTGCAATGCTATTGCACTGTTCCATTTGATTTCAATCACTTTTTGACCGCACCCATTTTGATTGAACGTAAAACACCATACATATTTGACCATGGTAGAAGTGAAAAGAAGCCGAGGTGCAACCAAAACATTTTATAATTGAAAAGGAAAACGTTTAACCTGACTTAAATAATGCATTTTCAGAAAACATTAGAGAGAAACATAGGAGTGTCCAGCCTTCCATAAAGATAATACAATTTGTCTGGTTTGGTCTTAACCATATGGGTGTGTGGTAATATATATATATTAACATTTGAGAAATTGTATTTTTCAGCAGGGGTTGCATGATTCTAGCACAGTTGGCAAACAACAGCTGGCAGAGCACACCAATGCGTGTTAAGGTCTCATGGCATACTATATTTAGCTCAGCCAGTGGTGTATAAAAAATGTAAATAGCCAAATCATTTTGGTTAATCAAAACTACAATTTCCAACCAATACTCGTTATGGCAGAGAAAATAAATCAAATTTAGATCCATGTACATTTACATTTTCTGTCAAAATGCAACAATTCAGGTCTTGCCTTTGGTGACACGCATGAGCATAGAAAGACATCCCAAAGAATTGAAGAAGCGATACTTTTAGCAAAAGTAATACATATGATGAATGGAAATAGACCTCCCCAGTGCAATTATTCCTGTATATTCAAATTGCTATTGATAAAATGTAATTGTGTTCGTTATCCGTAGCTAATGCCTGTCCATACCATAACCCTACCGCCACCATGGGGCTCTCTGTTCAGCAAACCGCTCGCCCACACGACGACCACACGGAACCTCTGTTTATAAAAATTGTATTAGGATTAAGCAAAACTTTTCTATTTAAAGTTAAACCTTTTCTGTCTAATTTTGATATCCTCTTTCTTAAAATGTTTCTTATGAATGACCAATGAATGTCCCACTTTAATATGAGCAAACATGCCTTTGCTACCACTTCTGTGTGTGTTCCATTGTAATTGGTAAGTAAATGTGAGCAGCTGAGACATTTGACATGGACAATGAGACATTTCTGTTAAAGATAGATCCTGACTGTTAAAGATATTTTACTGTGTGTTACTGTTCTGTTTTGTTCTGCATGCCCACATTACGCCAATCGTAAATGTATTTTCTTCTCTTTTTATGCTTACAGTAAGTCATGTCATGAAAAGCCACGAAACTCAGGAAGTTGATGTGTTGCGGGCCCTCAGGAAAGTCCTCAAATATGCCCCTGGTGGCGGACGACGCAAAGAATGTATATGAGCAAGTTGCTCTTTTTTGAAAACATCTCTATAACTGACACAAAACTCTTCAACTAGTACCATGGAAATACTTTTAGCCAGCTTAGTCCACAAAATGTATTCAGGAATGTGTTTTAAAATCTCAAATTGATCAAATTGAATGCGCTGATTCTCTTCACTGCAGATCTGACACACCACAGAACTATTCAAGAGAGCCCTTATGGGGGATGATGGTGACAGTGCTACCCAGACGCTGAGCAAGTGTGAGGCAGAACTGAGAAGGTGTAAAGGAGAGAAGGTGTCAGTTGTCAGCATACTACCCTGTGGCGCCTAAAGACACAAGAGAATGGTGTCCTCTCCGACGACTCACAAAGTCTGTGATAATGAGAGAAAATACCGTCCTTTAATCGTTTTGTCTTTTCTTTTATATCACTCTTTTATATCACTCTTCAAATGCACTTGTTGGACAATAAATGTAACAATGAAATGCCTTTTACGGTATCTGAAGGAGTTGACATAAATCCAGTTAGTAGCATTTTATGAAAAGAAAATAAGAATTAGGTTGTTCCTTTACATGGCCTGATAGCTGATGCTTTGGTCTATCAAAATATATACAGTGGGGAGAACAAGTATTTGATACACTGCCGATTTTGCAGGTTTTCCTACTTACAAAGCATGTAGAGGTCTGTAATGTTTATCATAGGTACACTTCAACTGTGAGAGACGGAATCTAAAACAAAAATCCAGAAAATCACATTGTATGATTTTTAAATAATTAATTTGCATTTTATTGCATGACATAAGTATTTGATCACCTACCAACCAGTAAGAATTCCGGCTCTCACAGACCTGTTAGTTTTTCTTTAAGAAGCCCTCCTGTTCTCCACTCATTACCTGTATTAACTGCACCTGTTTGAACTCGTTACCTGTATAAAAGACACCTGTCCACACACTCAATCAAACAGATTCCAACCTCGCCACAATGGCCAACACCAGAGAGCTGTGTAAGGACATCAGGGATAGAATTGTAGACCTGCACAAGGCTGGGATGGGCTACAGGATAATAGGCAAGCAGCTTGGTGAGAAGGCAACAACTGTTGACGCAATTATTAGAAAATGGAAGAAGTTCAAGATGACGGTCAATCTCCCTCGGTCTGGGGCACCATGCAAGATCTCACCTCGTGGGGCATCAATGATCATGAGGAAGGTGAGGGATCAGCCCAGAACTACACGGCAGGACCTGGTCAATGACCTGAAGAGAGCTGGGACCACAGTCTCAAAGAAAACCATTAGTAACACACTACGCCGTCATGGATTAAAATCCTGCAGCGCACGCAAGGTCCCCCTGCTCAAGCCAACGCATGTCCAGGCCCGTCCGAAGTTTGCCAATGACCATCTGGATGATCCAGAGGAGGAATGGGAGAAGGTCATGTGGTCTGATGAGACAAAAATAGAGCTTTTTGGTCTAAACTCCACTCGCCGTGTTTGGAGGAAGAAGAAGGATGAGTACAACCCCAAGAACACCATCCCAACCGTGAAGCATGGAGGTGGAAAGATCATTCTTTGGGGATGCTTTTCTGCAAAGGGGACAGGACGACTGCACCGTATTGAGGGGAGGATGGATGGGGCCATGTATCGCGAGATCTTGGCCAACAACCTCCTTCCCCCAGACCGAGGGAGATTGACGTCATCTTGAACTTCTTCCATTTTCTAATAATTGCGTCAACAGTTGTTGCCTTCTCACCAAGCTGCTTGCCTATTGTCCTGTAGCCCATCCCAGCCTTGTGCAGGTCTACAATTTTATCCCTGATGTCCTTACACAGCTCTCTGGTGTTGGCCATTGTGGCGAGGTTGGAGTCTGTTTGATTGAGTGTGTGGACAGGTGTATTTTATACAGGTAACGAGTTCAAACAGGTGCAGTTAATACAGGTAATGAGTGGAGAACAGGAGGGCTTCTTAAAGAAAAACTAAAAGGTCTGTGAGAGCCGGAATTCTTACTGGTTGGTAGGTGATCAAATACTTATGTCATGCAATAAAATGCAAATTAATTATTAAAAAATCATACAATGTGATTTTCTGGATTTTTGTTTTAGATTCCGTCACTCACAGTTGAAGAGTACCTATGATAAAAATTACAGACTTCTACATGCTTTGTAAGTGGGAAAACCTGCAAAATCGGCAGTGTATCAAATACTTGTTCTCCCCACTGTATGTCAAATGTTGTTAATATCAAGACAAATAGGCCTATTTGCAGAAAAAAAAGTAGAGATTGTCCCGTTTTTCACAGAATCCCTGCATTAATAAAAAGAAAAGAACAATCTTTCTATGCATGTAATGTCTGTGGGTGAATTATGAAACAACTGTATGCGGATGTGCAAAAAATGGTTATGTAGATTTGTTTTTGCAATTTCTTGATCTATTTTAAATGTAAGAATATGCTGCAGATTAACGTTAATTGGTGACTATGGAAACAGAAATGTAATGAACAATGTTTTAAATATCAAACTTTAACCTATGCAAAACTTATTACAGTACACTTGTAGAAACAAAGGTGCTATGTAGAACCTAAAAGGGTTATTCGTTTGTCCCCATAGGAGAACCCTTTGAAGAACCCTTTTGGGTTTCAGGTAGAACCCTTTTGGGTTCTATGTAGGACCATTTCCACAGAAGGTTCTACATGGAAACCAAAAGGGTTCTACATGGAACCAAAAAGGATTTTCCCAAAAACAACATTATTCTATGGGGACAGCCAAAGAAACCTTTTGGAACCCTTTTTTCTAAAAATTGTAAGTAATAAGCTGTAGTCAGGTGGTCATTACAAGGCTATGATGAGGTCTTAACTAGGACCAGTAGGCTACATACAGTTGTAGTTAGAAGTTTACATACATTAGCCAAATACATTTAAACTCAGTTTTTCACAATTCCTGACATTTAATCCTAGTAAATCCACAAGCGTCCCACAATAAATTGGGTGAATTTTGGCCCATTCCTCCTGACAGAACTGGTGTAACTTGAGTCAGGTTTGTAGGCCTCCTTGCTCGCACACGTTTTTTCAGTTCCGCCTACACATTTTCTATAGGATTGAGGTCAGGGCTTTGTGATGGCCACTGCAATACCTTGATTTTTTTGTCCTTAAGCCATTTTGCCATGCTTGGGGTCATTGTCCATTTGGAAGACCCATTTGCGACAAAGCTTTAACTTCCTGACTGATGTCTTGAGATGTTGCTTCAATATTTCCACATCATTTTCCTTCCTCATGATGCCATCTATTTTGTGAAGTGCACCAGTCCCTCCTGCAGCAAAGCACCCCCACAACATGATGCTGCCACCCCCGTGCTTCACGGTTAGAATGGTGTTCTTTGGCTTGCAAGCCTCCCCCTTTTTCCTCCAAACATAACAATGGTCATTATGGCCAAACAGTTCTATTGTTTCATCAGACCAGAGGACATTTCTCCAAAAAGTATGATCTTTGTCCCCATGTGCAGTTGCAAACCGTAGTCTGGCTTTTTTATGGTGGTTTTGGAGCAGTGGCTTCTTCCTTGTTGAGCGGCCTTTAAGGTTATGATATGGGACTCATTTTACTGTGGATATAGACCCTTTTGTACCTGTCTCCTCCAGCATCTTCACAAGGTCCTTTGTTCTGGGATTGATTTGCACTTTTCGCACCAAAGTACGTTAATCTCTAGGAGATGAGCGGTATGACGGCTGCGTGGTCCCATGGTGTTTATACTTGCATACTATTGTTTGTACAGATGAACGTGGTACCTTCAGCTGTTTGGAAAATTCTCCCAAAGATGAACCAGACTTGTGGAGGTCTACAATTATTTTTCTGAGGTCTTGGCTGATTTCTTTTGATTTTCCCATGATGTAGAGCAAAGAGTTTGGAGGTAGGCCTTGAAATACATCCACAGATACACCTCCAATTGACTCAAATGATGTCAATTAGCCTATCAGAAGCTTCTAAAGCCATGACATAATTTTCTGGAATTTTCCAAGCTGTTTAAAGGCACCGTCAACTTAGTGTATGTAAACTTCTGACCCACTGGAATTGTGAAATAGTGAATTATAAGTGAAATAATCTGTCTATAAACAGTTGTTGGAAGAATTACTTGTGTCATGCACAAAGTAGATGTCCTAACCGACTTGCCAAAACTATAGTTTGTTAACATGAAATCTGTGGAGTGGTTGAAAAATGAGCTTTAATGATTTTAACCTAAGTGTATGTAAACTTCCGACTTCAACTGTAATTTAGTGGCCAGAATTATGACCAGCTGGTCAGACAGAGGTCACAATTATTATGGTGGACAGAAAAAGCCATTATATTCTGGTTAGTAAAAACGTAATTTTTCAACCAGAATAAGACATCATAAAAATACATCATACTAACGCCTTTTAAACCAGGTTTTGCCCACTTGGTTCTTACAGCCTACTTCACACAAGTATCTAACCTGTTAGGAAAACTAATGTTGTTGTAATGTACGTATAGGTTTTGATTTACACGACAAAGCACATTGATTTTGTAGGAAAAACATATGGCAGAGGAGTAGTTTGAAAGGAATCCATGAACTAAGGCTCACAAGTCACAACACAAGTATAGGCCTACAGTGATGAGATGATGTAATATACATTTGGTGACATAGTTACATTGTAATACGTGATATAAGTTAAACAAGTGGAATGAAATGAATTATTATTAAATTCATAATTAGGCTATACATGCTGTTGTACATGTGAGGAGCTTATTCCAGACAAATAAGGCAAATAAATTACATGAAGAACATGCATGTAGGCATAATCATGAGATCCACTACTGTCCTGTTCTGGATTCTGAATCCTTCTAGAACCTCTGGAAGCCATTCCTCCTACTGTAAGCCTTTGTCTGGCACGTTCTTCTAAAAACAAATCCACAACACTGCTCAACAAGACAAGCTCTGTGACAGAGATATAGCTCTTTGGCTGAATCGTCTCGTTTTGGCTGAATCTTCACATCTGTTGGAATCCAGCTCACAACAGAAATATGCAGGCTAGAGCTCAGCCAAGTGCAAGGCCAGCCCAGCAATACAGATACAGCGATTGGGGCTGAAGACAATAACAACCCTCTCTTCACATAGTGTCAAGAGATTAAGGGTGATTTCTCAGAAATGTTTGTGAACTCAGTGCAGTTTACTTAATTTTTTGTTGAGTGTGAACACTCCAAAGGAACTCAGACCCCTTAAAAGAGCCCCTGGAGGGAACCGAACTGATCTGAGTTCGGTTTGTTTGAATTTGCGGTCTGGTTCCCTTTTTTAGGGCAATGTCAACACAAAGCTCCCCAGGTTCGCTTGTCATTATTCCCGCACCACACACTAGACTACTGCAACACAAGATCACTGAGATCAGTTATTTTAAAGAGGACTACATGTGAAAACACCCTTACAGCCAAATCTAGAGGAGATGGCAAAACACAGAGATTAAACGCTAAAATCACACATCGAAGCAAACCCCCCGCGGGGCAGAGTAGTAGTAGTAACATCAGCCTGGAGTTACTCACATCCAGCGCCTCCAGCGTCATGAAACCAGAGATAGAAAAGCCATCTATGATGTCCTCCTCAGCAGACGTAGACTCCTTTCTCTTTCTCCTTGGAGGCCTCGGGCGGGAAGAAAAGGGGTTCCTGCCTCTTTCCTCCCTCTCCGAATCTGAGGAGAAGCGCAGCCCCACAGAGCCCCCCCTCACATGGTTGTTGTTCCTTGTCCCATTTGATCTCCGTCCCCGATCCCTCTCGGACTTAGACTTCCTCTTTTTGCGGAGCCCACTGGACCGAGGGCCATCCATTTCCTCGGAAGAAAAGTGCACCTAGAGACTCCTCTAGCAGAGAAGAGAATCAACCCTGTCAAGGGCACTCACTGGCGCAGTTGAACTCAAAGCAGAAACGAAATACCAACAGATATTTCCTAACAATATCCAACAAGTAGTACGTATAGTTACTCAGTGCATGAAATCCAATGAAAAGTGAGCGATCAGATAATATCCAAAAGGCATAGGCTGGAGTAGAGAATGCATTGAGTCATTGAAAACCCAGCAGCAGGTTCCAGAGCAAAGATCGCCAACGGTCGTCCATGAAATCCACTGACAGACAAAGGGTAATACTGTCGGTTAGACGTGCAACCAGGCTGTCAACTCTAAAAAAGAGAAAAAAATAAAAGTAATAATGTCTGATCACTGGACGTGTCTTGCCATGGTGAACCGACTGTAAAAAGCCACATCCTGATCCTTCTCCTCAAGGAATCCTCACTCGCCACATGCTGCAGTCAGCCAGTTCTCCCTCCTGAAATTCAAAGAAATAGAAAGCATACATTTGTTCAGTCAGCAGCCGTCCTTAATGTCGAATGCATTAGGTCAATGAGCCATCTTCTCAAGGTAGGAAGATTATAATACACTACAGAGGGTTATTACCAGTCTACATAATGCAATATACATTTATGTTTCATTACGATATAGCCTAAGACTCATCTTCTCATTATACTGTCCTTTTTTTCTTCATTAGGCTGAAATCATTATGTGGCTGCGATCATTAAAGTGTTCCTTCTCTTCTACCGTCTCTAAAGTTCTCCCTCCGTGGTTTTACTCCATCCTGTACTTTTAATGAAATAAGTGTTTTCTTACATTTATAATGTATGGGAATTTCCTCTATTTGGTTAAGCCTATTCCTATATATGTGGATCTTTAAAAAATAGGCCTGCTGTGGTTATTATCTTGGTTTCTGTTCAACGCATATAGAACACCAGCTTGCCTGATCGTCACACAATTATGTCTCAATTTCCCAAATCACTGTGCTTTCACCAGAGGTGAGACAACGTATATAAACTTCATAGTCACCACAACACTTGCCTTTTTGAACACTTCCAATCCCAAATATATTTTACACTCTCTCCATATAGGTGCATAAGTATGCCATAATGTATTTTTTTCACAGTTGTGTGTGTTTGTCATTATGCAAATTTTAATCTACAAACAACTAAGCCGTCAAATTGTTTAGCATATTGTGATTAGTTGAAGGAGATGTCTCTAAAAGGTATAGTATCTATTGAATGAACTATCCATTATGCATTATTTCTACAAGGTAATTGATTCTTAGAATATACTTGCTTCGTCACAATTTTACATTGCAATTCATTTCTTCCAATAGATAATCTCATGTAAGCCATATATACACATTAGTAATAACATAACATAACATCCAACACTAGATATTGAATTATGTCTGTCCTTGAGGGTTTGAGATGAGGATTCTGCCAAACAATGCTCTCTCCTAGATCTAGACTGTTGACAAAGACCTTAATTGACAATTGGTCTTAAAGCACTTAAAACTTGGAGCACCCTAAGTCAAAAGTTAATGTGTTCAGTCATAATAGGCTACTCTATATGATTACCTATTGACATTCTAGCCATGCTACAATATGTAACCATAAGGGTTTGCATTTCAGACAGCATACAGAAGACAACACATTCAACAGTTTGTCATCTCAATCATTCCTTAACACATACATTCATTCTCAGTCTTCTAATCTGCTCTGTATGTCAAAGATACAGATAACCTGTACTCTATGAACACCAGCTACAACACCAAAATCCATTTAGATAGTAAGTGTACATGACATCACCAAAACGGTAGCCTATCCATCATTGAATACACCAAACCGTACAGGCATGCTCTAGTCTAGCCTCATCCAAGCCACTCCAAATTTCATCACCCCCTCCCAATGCTGCTGGTGAACCGTTCCACAGACAGACAGTAAGAACACACCTTGCCTAGCTCCATCATAACCAGACACTCCATACTAATCATGTCATAGACAACCACCATCTTCAACTTTGAATTATGTAATTGTCCATGGATTGCAATGCAAGGCAGCATGAGTAAAACCTATAATATACCAATAGCCAGCTAGACTGCAAGTGGCAAATGTTGCACATCAGCAAATTACAATGGCTAGCAAATGTGGCTTATTTGGACGGGTGGTGCGTAATAAGGGCGCATCTAAACCATCAAAAATCCCAGCCTTGTCTATGCTGCAGTTTTTTCCTTGTTTTATCCCTAGAAGCTAAATTCAGCCTTTCTTATAACGGTCCTAAGCCGTTTCCCAGTCCCTATCCCTTTAACCTGATGCCCCGTGCCAACACTCCCCTAATGACATGCATACAACATAGCTATAGTAAATCGTTTAAAAACTGTTGTCTCTTTCGCCCTCCCTTTTCTTGTTGCGTGCTGTTATCAGACTATCTCGCTGTCTTCGTTCAGTCCTTTTTGTCTGCCTCTCTGTCAGTATATCTCACGCTCCGTGTCCAGTCCAGCCTACAACAGCGACGGGCACTGCTTCCTCTCCTGCTCCAGCTCTCCGCTTATTTTCACTAACACACAAAGCGAGCCTCTTTTTCTCCAAGACACGTCATGCAAAACCAATAAATGCAAACCCTTGCAAGTGGGGACCGTCCGGGCAAGTCGCTGGTATTCGGATACAAATAGTCAATAAAATATCAAACAAAAGGAAAAATGTAACTAACAAATAAATCCCGTAAGGAAGCAAAGGGACTCTTCTTTCCCAGTCAGTGCTTGAGGATCCCGGAGAAGGGACCGGGCGCATTGATATGGCGATGCCGCAATGCCGCTTTACAGGGTATGCGCTTCCTCGGCGCAAATAGTGCTGTCAATGGAATCTGGAATGGGTCGTTGTACTTAGGAGAACAGTCTAAACTAGATGCTCGTGTAATGTTGTCGGCTGAAACTCTGCAATAAGCCAGATAAAGCTATAGCCTACTTGTTATGACTGTTCCATGTCTAGCCTACTATAACGTAAAGGTGTGTTACAGTGTCTACTCAAAACGTGGACAGTACATTCTCAGCCTAGCTGACAAGACAATACTTTTTATATTTAAATAAGTAAAAATAGATCTTATTGAGTTTACACTTAGGCTAAACACTTGATGTTGTACAAAACACCACTTGTGATGTGACCCTATGTGACAATTCCAGCCCTTCATAACCACATAAAAAGACACCACTATTTAAAAGACTCGTTATAAATCCTGTAGCCTATCCCAAACAACATGTACAATCAATGAATCATCCACAATCCCTCCCACCAGCATGTCGACTCTACTGTATCCCTATAGCTCTTTTGTCTTGACTATATGGATCCGGAGTAAAGGCAGAGGGAGAGACAGTCAGCTTTGAGCTTTATGCTGCTATCACCCAGACACCCATTCAGTGTTATCGACAGATCCATCGTCTGCATACAGACCATGGACCCAGGTGTCAGATTATCACACAGGTTATGTAACAGGGCTAGGTTCTCTCCAGGGAGAGACCAAGGGGCAAACTCACTCTGCTCTGCTCCCCTGTCAAACCCCACTGAAATAGAACACTGTGTCACATAGCATTTTACTAATCTGAAGTGTTTGGTCATTGGTGGTCAGGTAAGTTAGCAAGGGTTGTGGTGGGAACAGGGTTCTAATTAAGTTGAAGGTTCTAATAAATAAAAAAAACAAGACCACATTTTCCCAATTAGATAAGTGATGATGAATATTGAAAACAATGAAATAATTACTTATCATGGTGAATATTGCAATTATATTATTCAATGTTAAATGACATCCATGTCATGTATTTTATGTAGGTCTTAACAAGTCCCTCTCAAATACATTAAATACAAGTCATGTATTCTACCCCAGGATATACAATGATGGATCCTCCAATGTTTCACACTCGCTTGGGCTAACCAGTAACCACAACCCAAGGATGCTGAGAATCTCCCAAGCAACTGTTTCATTATGGCCACAGTAATGTATTCAGTTGACATTCTACAAACATGATTATGTAAGGTTGTAGTTATTCCAGGTCTATGCAATGTATCATTTGGGCACAACAAATAATCAATGTATTCATACATTGTTATGAGAGTAGCAGCTTTTGTCCTAACCTTGTAAGAGAGAGCTGTGCAAGTGTTGCTTTAATCTCCCTGAGGTGCAGAAATTGATCCTCAAAACCATAATTACTTAAGAGCATTTACTTGCATTACTTTATTTTTTTCACTTTCAATCATACCCAAATGTCTAATTTGCCATTTGTAATAGCTCTTAAAGATTTCTCAATGGTTCCACTTACATATATGAATACTGTACTCATGAATCCCTCCATGTGTTCATGAATCCCTCCATGTGTTTATGAATCCCTCCATGTGTTCATGAATCCCTCCATGTGTTCATGAATCCCTCCATGTGTTCCATCCTCCATATTCAATCAGTGGACCAGTGGAGCCGTTGTCACCCATGATGCCAGTTGAACACTATTGATTTCCTGGTCCAGTCTGTCATGGGTTCTGAATGCTCAAATGGAACCTGCACTGAAAAAATCCACGTGTTAAGAAATAAATTAATAGGATTAAACGTCAAATAAACCTCTCATCAGACTAAATCCAAATCTTAATGCTAAAGAGTAATCACATTAAATCTATTATTATTGGTGATAGGGTATTATTAATTTCATGATAATAGCCTATCATTATCTTATTATAACATCAATCAGATTAAAGCCAAAAACCCAAGCAGTGTGATTATCTCACCAACATGACATGTCTACATGTTGATAGCTAGCACACAGAGCCATGGTGGTGGTGATGGTGTTCATGTGTGGTGGTGGCAGCGCTGTGGGCTGGTTCTGTGTGAATTAAGGATCAGAAAAGCCAGTGTATTTTTAGCCTGCAGGCGTAATGATGCAGCTAGAGTGTGGCTCAGCACGGCGGTATGGCTCAAAGGGTGTCCAGTCTGAGTACTTCTATTCCCATCTATGCCCTCTGAGAGGGGGCCCCTCACCACCCTCCCAGCCACCACCGCAACCCAGCCGTGTTAGAGTAATGCTCCAGGACACACACACACTTGACCCTGTCTCATCTTCCAGGAGGAGCCAACATCCTTTTGGCAAAGTGGTGTAGTAGAGGAGGGAGGGGACAAAGAGCCTTCTAATTCAGCAGTCCAGCCTTCTTCTCATTAGGGTGTGTGGTGGTGGGTGGGGGGGATAAATGTGCTGCCCTGCCCTCCTCTCCTCTCCCTCTCCTCCTCTCTCAGGCTCTCTATAATCAGGTTTCATTATTAGTCACTAGCCAAACTTTGTCTGCAGAGCCATCTTTACTCTCAGGTCAACCCGAAACACATCACTGTCTGTTTTCTGTTAAAGGTCATGACCCTAACTAAAAGGTTTTTTAAGAAAAGGGAAAACAAACTCCCTTTGATTGACCAGCATGTTGTGTCTGGTCAAAAACACCTGTATTCAATGGGAGAGTTAAAGAAAACATTTACTTGTATGTATACTGAACATAAATATTAGCTAAAATGCTAATTTTCAAAATGCCCAAAAAGCTTAATTCTCTCAAATATTTTGCATCTTGTGCTGGGGATAATAAAAGGCCACTCTAAAATGTGCAGTTTTGTCACACAACACAATGCCATAAATGGCTCAAATTTTGAGGGAGCATGCAATTGGGATGTGGACTGCAGGAATGTCCACCAGAGATGTTGCCAGAGAATGTATTGTTAATGTCTCTACCATAAGCCGCCTCCAACGTCGTTTTAGAGAATTTGGCTGTACATCCAACGGGCCTCACAACCGCAGACCATGTGTAACCACGCCAGCCCAGGACCTCCACATCCGGCTTCTTCACCTGCGGGATCGTCTGAGGAGGGGGAGAGCGGTGCTGCGGAGTATGTCTGTAATAAAGCCCTTTTGTGGGGAAAAACTCATTCTTACAACTTACAGTACGTTTAATAAACATGATTAACTCAACTGGTCGCCAGAAATACCAACATTATGTAATCAATTAGCAGAAAACTGCATATGCAAACCAACATGTATACATGTACAGTACATATACAATACAGCATTGTGTGTTTTGCCAAGCTATAATGAAAGCAAAACTGTCTCTCTCTTTCTCCTTGGTGACCCAACCACACAGCAGATGGTAGTAATTAAATGAGATTTACAAATAGATATTTGGATTTATCTCTTTGTCTCACGTCTCTCATTAAACTATCCCTATTCTCTTTTGATCTGCAGGAATCTCACTTGAGATTGAGATGAGTTGAGTACAATGCAAATTAAACAGCTATTTCAATCGTATGTATGGCACTCATACAGCAACAAAGAGCTGCTGAATGCTGGATGGAATGGGCTCATCTCTCTACCCCCAAGCCCTCTGTTTCTAAGCCTGGTAATAGCCACTATTATTTCCACTGTGTACACCCTAGTCTTTATAAATGCCTCTCGCTCTGCTCTGTTACCATGCAGAACAACATGGTGTACTGTTTAGCATCCTCAATGTAGCTCTGAGTATACACACTCTGTCCCCAGTAAATGCTGTTGCTGCTATTAATGTATGATGGTGATTTGAGGGGTTACAGTGGGGAAGCCTAATAGTGCCTAATGACCTTAAACTGCCTGTTAATACATGAGGCGTTTATGGCAAATTATTAACAACTAATAAGAGCCTATATGACCTATTGTTCTGAACTGGTAATGAATTATGAATGGCGCTAAGTGTTACTGAATCGTGTTTCTATGTATGCCTCAAGGGGAGAAGATTTGTACTGTACATGTTGATCGTCTATACATTTGAACTTAAAGTGAATGTCAATAGTCATATAGGCTAATTAATTGGATTAGTACAGTATGTAGCCTGGCTACATCTAAAATCAGATCAGATTACACAGTCATGCACTTGAAAATGCAATGTATCCCACAAGTCTGCTCTATGAAGACCTAATTGACACCCATATGAATCAATATGATTGAACACCCTGAAGCCTGTAGCAGTGACATTAACAGGCATAGTGAGAAAAATCTTGATATATGGGGCCTGTCAGAATCCTCTTTGCTCGTGTTACTTCCCCTGGTTCACACAATCAATCACATTTGCATCTGAAGTCTACCGGCTCATCCTCTTAAGATTAACTTGGGCAGCAGGTAGCCTAGCAGTTAAGAGCGTTGGGCCAGTAACCGAAAGGTTGCTGGTTTGAATCCTCGAGCCGAATAGGTGAAAAAAAATGCCATTGTGCCCTTGAGCAATGCACTTAATCCTAATTGTGCCTGTAAATTGCTGTGGACAAGAGCATCTGCTAAATGACTAGAATGTAAAATATAAATGTTAAAAGTCAGTATTAAAATGAATGGAAGGAGGAGAACACTAAAGATGGTTGATATATAATTGCCAAGCACATTAACTCAGTGTTAAGAATAGATTTGAGTCTGTTTGAAGCCCTTTCTATGAACTGTATGCTGAGAATGGCCTTTCACAAGACAACTCCAGCTCTAAAAGATAATTTTATCAAATGTGTGTGAAGTTTTTCTTTCAATTCCATAAATAAGCTTTTCAACTTCATCTTAGTCCCCGGCACAGTGAAGCATTTTCCATATCTGTCATCAGTGCAAATACACCAAGACAGTTTCCAAATATAGCCAGAGATAAAATGTAACAAGGAGAAAAAAACACACTGACAAAAACCTCTCCTCCTCCTCTCGCGCGTACCTTCAACAGTGTGATACCAAAATACAACAGGACTTTCAAGTAACTGTAGATTGCATCATGGATATTGATGATGACGGTTGACCTAAAAACTGAACACTGAACACATTATGTTTTAATCTCTCTCTTCCTTCCACTATTCTCCACTGTAGAATGAAGCACATACAGCATATTGCAATTGTTCTCTTTATTCACTATATTACCATACTGTTCATAATTCAATAGTGAGCAACTGACATGGGTAAGTTCAACCCCCAAGTTCAATCAATGAAGGTAAAATACCGAATTACTGAAGCTGAAGTACTGAATAGACTAAAACTGTAAACATGTGAGTCAATTCGATATCAGAGAATCCATAACACGTGAAACCATGCATGTGTACTGCATACAACCAGATAATACAGGGAAAAAAAGCAGGTATAGAATTTTCACTACAACTATGGTTGTTAGCATGTTCTAAGATGGTTGTTTGGAGTGGGTTTGCTTGGTGCTCAGAGTCTGAAGAAATCAGGTGGAAGTGGGCTTTTTTGGCCTTTCCCCTAATTTATGTAATAGCAGGAAGTTCATAACCTCCCATGTTTCCTTATTTACATGGAACTCTGGCTGAGAGGCTCAGTAGCATCAGGCTCTATTAGCTGAGAGCATGTGTCCAGTGTTCAGTGGTGTAAAATACTTTAAAGTACTGCTTAAGTATCTGTATTTTACTTTGCTATTTATATTTTTGACAACTTGTACTTTTATATTCTTACAGAAAATATTGTAATTTTTACTCCATACATTTTCCCTGACAACCAAAGGTACTCATTACATTTTGACTTGCTGAAAAGGACAGGAAATTTGTCAAATTCATGCACTTATCAAGAGAACACATGATCATCCCTACTGCCTCTGGTCTGGCAGACTCACTAAACACAAATTCATCTTTTGTAAATTATGTCTGAGTGCTGGAGTGTGACCCTGGCTATCCGTACATTTTAAAAACAACAGAATGGTGCCGTCTGCTTTGCTTAACATAAGAAATGTTAAATGAATTATACCTTTACTTTTGATACTAAAGCATATTTAAGCAATTACATTTACTTTTGATACTTAAGTATATTTAAAACCAAATACTTTTAGACTTTTACTCAAGTAGTATTTTACTGGGTGACTTTCACTTCTACTTGAGTAACTTTCTGTTAAGGTATCTTTACTAAGTATGACAATTGGGTATTTTTTTTCACCACTGCCAGTGCTGCTACAAACACATCATAGACAGGAGTGTGACGGCAGTCCGTGGCGCATGTAGACCCCACCCCCCATCCCCCCTACTCACATCCATGGATCGCATGACATAAAAGAGCGGCGCTCAGACATTTTTTGTCCACCCTCGACCCCAAAACACACAGACACACACCACAGACACACACCACAGACACACACCACAGACAAACACAGACACACACTCACACATACACACAGACTCCTCAAACGCCGCTAATTGTGCCTTTTTTGAAGCAAAACGAGAACAGTATATCATTGTGCAGTCGAGGGGAGGAGGGGGGAAATGGAGGAGGGAGGTTAATACGAGGCAGGGATATTTTCCAATTACTAAGCCCTCTCTCCCTCGCATCCCACAGGGCGAGAGAGGCAAAGGCAAAGTCGCGCCCGTTTATTAGTATTAGGGTCTCGTTCCCCCTGCAAGGCCTCTCTGCTCTTCCCCTCTCGCTCCTTACAGCGCCACGCCATGCACACAGGATCACTCTAAAAGAATTTGTAAGCCTTCAAGACAGAATTACATGAAATATGTTTGCAGGGGAAAGGGCTAGGGGTACAAGGTTTTCTGGGTAGAATTGGGTGGGTGAGTGTGCATGGTACAGCCAGAGAGAGAGCTGAACTGAATGAATACTATGACTTAATTTCACCTAATTTGTCTTCTACTTGCCTGCACTGGATCTCCCACTTGCATTATTGGAGAGGAAAAGGTTTAACCACAATTAATTTACAGGCTCACCATAATGGAAGGTGCCTGTATCATCAGAAATTAACCTTGAGGGTGACAATGCATTTAGAAGGTAGTGTTTCTTTACTTGCTTATAAACACACATGTAGAGTATAAATATGGACATTGATAGTGATGATAAAACCCACAGTATGACCTATTCAAACACTAACCTCACAAATCACTCACTTAATAGAAGCGTTCCAGGAAGATAATAATATTGGCACCCCAGAGCCAAACAGCCTGTCACGAGGCGCTACAGAGGGTAATGCCCCCCAGGACCTCTATACAAGACGGTGTCAGAGGAAGGCCCAAAATATTGTGAAAGATTCCAGCTACCCAAGCCACAGAATGTTCTGTCTGCTATCGCACGGCAAGTGGTACCAATGTACCCATGAACCAACTGGACCCTGAATAACTTCTACACCAAGCCATAAGACTGCTAAATAAGACTGTTAAGTAGCTAATGAAAATTAATGTTTACCCGGACTACCTGCATTTACCCTTTTTTGCAATAATTCTCTTGTAATGACTCTACCAACACACACTGGACTCTACGCACACATTCACACATTACCTCATATCCCTGCACATCGACTCTGTACTGGTACTTCCTGTATATAACCATGTTATTTTCTACTCCCTATATATAGCTATGTTATTTTTACTCTTTATTTTCATTTGTTATTCACTGTACCACTATTTCTATTTTTGTATTACATTTTTTATCTTATCTTGAATTCTGCATTGTTGTTAAATGACCCGTAAATAAGCATTTCATTGTTAGTCTACACCCGTTGTCTACGAAGCATGTGTCGAATACATTAGTATTTTATTTGATTCAACTACTGTATCATTGGTTGCAGCATTACACAACTCAAAATAACACAAAACGCTAAACAGATGTCAGGTGGTTTTCCCAGTCAGGTGCCCCGTGAGACTCTTGTATGCTACATGCTCATGTTGATGGTTGTGAGAAACCTTCAGATCCATCTGCATATGTAGAGGCTCAGTCAGTGTGTCTCAGTGTGTCTCATTGCGTCTCAGAGTGTCTGCAGGGCCAGACAATACTACACTGTAGATTATCCTTCCATAAATATCTGTTTTTCAATAGAGCTGTTTAGTTTACTATGCTGGTAATTTACACAAGTAGTCTCAAGATTAAGCTTTCTTCTTTGTCGAGATAAACGACCGCTCCGTAACAAAAGCACGCGCTTACAATTATCCACTTCTGAGTCAGACACGGCAGCATGCCAGAATGCCACTGTTTGTCAGGAGGAAAGGCAGGGAGGGGAAAGAGTTTTCACAGGAAGCAGGGGAGGAGAAGAGATGAAAAGAAGGAAACATTTATCAATGTAATTTGGTTAATTTGGAGGAATCGACCGCCTTCACAACAGCATTAACCTGGGCTCAGATATTCCTTGAAGGCCGTCATTGTAAATAAGAATTTGTTCTTAACTGACTTGCTTAGTTAAATAAAGGTTAGATCTGAAAAAAATAAAACAATTTTAAAGGGGGTGTCACAGGGTTCAAGAGAGAGGTTACCATTTCTCTTAATCATGAGCTGACCGATGAGGGCTTGGTGTATATGCATAAATGTTGATTAGTTGAGGTTTCTAAATGAGTGGCCCCTCACGAGCCACACACAGCTAGGAGGTCCTCTTGAATTCTTTTATAATAAAAACACATTCAAAATAAATAGAAATATGCAAAAATATGCAGAAAGCAGACATACAAACACAGACAAAAACATTACACTCTTCATTACACAAACAAACATTCTGTACCACATATGTTCAAACACGCAGTGTTAATTGTAGGAGGTATTGTGAATTATTACTGGAAACATCATGCTATACCAATCTGATTAAAGCGTTTACTAAAGCAGTGTAGCATATGGAAAAAGAAAAAGGACTATAACATTCAATTATGCAGCAGCTTTCAACCTGAGAAAGACAAAAGTGCTTATGAATTTTTCATGAGATGTGGAAGGGCCTCAATAAGTAGTGACAAATACGGATCATTAGGAGTCCATGGACATCAACCGGCTTTTCTCATAATGCCCCAGGCCCTCAATCGAATTGCACGTAATGAACTGAAAGGATGTTACCTCAGCAACTACACCGGACAAAAAGAGCTTTAAACAAATGTTTAAAACAACAAGAGTTAATAGATCCTCTTATAAGGTGTGAACCTGTTTTCATTGAATGGTAATGGTCTGTTAGATTTAGGTATAGAACAAGAAGGCCTGCACACTGTTAAAGTTCCCAATTCACCGCTTCATTGACAACGTTTCGATCCAAACTGATCACATCCCAAAATATACACATTTCAACTCACATGACCATTGCGTACATGACGCATGGTGGGTGCTTAAACATTTGTGTTTCTCTAATAATTTAATAACAATGAGATGGGTACATGTTATTAAATGTAGTGGTTCCAGAAAAATATATATATTTACAAAATGACCAAGTGGGTAACCTGGAAGGCAAGACAAATCAAAGTAAAGTATCATATTCATGTAAGAAATGGTCTGATATCAAACTCTTGGTTCAGACCTCTAGGAGACATGGTACACAAACGATCCAATACAATTCTCTCCTCAATAATAGATTATCAGTACCTCCGCTCCTTCTAGGAGTCTTAACATATTCGAGGCCAATGTATCTCAAATAGCTAATGTTGTGACGAGCCTCCATGAAAGCCACAGGGTTTCTCTGGTCAAAGGTCCTGCTATTACTCCTGTGTTCTGCTATCCTTGCTTTCAGAGCTTGTTTTGTTTTTCCTAAATAGCATAGACCACAAATACACTTGATCAGGTATATCCCATTTTTTGTGGAACATATAATGATGCCCTTAATCTTAATGGCCTTGCCCGTAATAGTGTGATTGAACATTGTGCATTTGTTTGTGAAGTTACACTGGGTACATCTGCCACATCTGTAGTTACTGTCCGGCACTTTGCTTAGAAAGGTACTGCGTGGCACTGGTGGAAGATCAGACCTCACCACCATTTGACTGATGTTGGGGGCGCGTCTGAAGACTACTCGCAGGGGTTCTTTAAATGTCTTTTCAAGTTGTGGATCAGCGCTCAAGATGTACCAGTGTTTTTAATTGGTGTGGTCGAACTGTTTACCAAGTGGGGAGTACTGAAGGAAGCATTGAACGTGTTGGTCAGGAGGGCGAGGAGGTTTGGCCGTCAGGCTGTCATCCTGGGTCATCCTGTTAGATTTAGGCCCATTCAAGAGCACAGTTTTCCTGAACTTGGGTTTTAGAAAAATAAGTCCTGTTGCACAGGCAGTGAACTAGCAGCATGGTTCACAGGTTTCTGCCGGCGAGGCGAGGTAGATATGTTAACGCTCCACAGGGCTGCTCTCTGGGTTGAGCCAAGCGTGGAATCCACAAATCTAATGAAAAATCTCTCTCATAACCATGGCTTCATCTGCACAAAAACTTCACGCAAGATAAAATGGCTGACAAGGCAGCTAAAACCCATGCCCAGGTTATTTATTGCCAAATGTCAAGAGCTTTCCAAAATATTAACTGATTGTCGTTGTACATTTTTGGGGGTTTCAGACAGGAAAGAAAAATATACTTTTATTAAAGGTGCACTATGTAGAATGGCTCCACCATTTCCTGGTTGCTAAAATTCAAATAGTCCAACTGATTTCAGTTTATGTGACAAAACAAGCAAGTATTGTGCAGATAATCATTGTACCATCTGAACTGCTGTGAAATATATTTTCCATAACCCAAAATATTGTATTTTCAGCTGTTTGAAGCTGGTGTTTGAAACTGAAAGTAAAAGCGACATCTCTAATGCACAGATACTGGGGCATCTAAAGTCTAACCTCCAGTGGCAGCACATTGAATATTTAAAATGACTTTCCAAATGGGTGAATTATCTCAAAACAGTTAACATTTGACATTGCAGTGTTATTGGTTTAATACAAGTATTAATTTTAATTTTTTTATTCTCCATTTGGGCTCAAGTGCCCAGCATTGCCATGGCGATATATTATGTTTGGGTTCCAACAGTTTTTTGTTGTCTTTATTTTATATTGAACAAAAATATAAACACAACATACAACAATTACATTTATTTTACTGAGTTACAGTTCATAGCAGGAAATCAGGAATTTGAAATACATTAATTAGGCCCTAATCTAGGGATTTCGATAAAATGCTATTGGGTTCGTTGTCCGTAGCTTATGCCTGCCCATAACCCCACCGCCACAACGTTGACCTCAGCAAACCGCTCGCCCACATGACGTCATACACGTGGTCTGTTGTTGTGAGGCCGGCTGGCCGAACTGACAAATTCTCTAAAATGAACAATACATTTTCTGGCAACAGCTCGGGTGGACATTCCTGCACATTTTAGAGTGGCCTTTTATTGTCCTGAGCACAAGGTGCACCTGTGTAATGATCATGCTCTTTAATCATTTTATTGATATGCCACACCTGTCAGGTGGATGGATTATCTTGGCAAATGAGAAATGCTCACTAAAAGGTATGTAAACAAATTTGTGCACAAAATTTGAGAGAAATAAGCTTTTTGTGCGTTTCTGGGATCTTTAATTTCAGCTCATGAAACTTTGGACCAAGACTTTACATGTTGCATTTATATTTTTGTTCAGTGTAGCTAGATCTTGTAGGTAGTGATCACTGAGGGCCTTATTACATGCATGCTTCTTAGAGAAGCTTTGTCGTAATGGGATACCTTTCTTCATCTCTTTGATAGCACTGACTGTATGGGCATAATGAATAACTTGGGAAGGAAGACATCGATTGTGGGCCGAATGCGCCGGGCGGGAAACGAATTCGAACGAAACGGAAGGCTGGAAGACAAATTGATGGTGACAGATGGATGGTGACAGATCTGCCTCATAGACTGACGGAGTTATGTTAATAAAACCCTCCAGGTTGACATGCTCCTGGCAGGCTGGCAGACCCACCTCGGTGCAGGGCGAGGGCTGAGTAAAGGCCCAGAACCCTCTACATTATTGCTCACACTGGCAGATCAATCCTGACGACAACATCACCAATAACGCACATAAAATTACATGTTTTGTCACTTCGTGTTAAGTGTGATTTAAAAGCAAGATCATGGCCGGGAAATAATTTGACATAATAAAAAAGGAAAAGCATTGCTATCTCATCATATGCTAAAAACACATCCTATTTCTGTGAGCTCCACCAGATAATATACAAGAAAAGCACCTGTTTAACAATCATGTACAAATCAGTCATTTTCTCCTGAAATACCTTGTTTGATGTTTTCTATCACCTTACAGTCCATGGAGTGGTTTTCACTATGTACAATAAGATGGGCTACCAGGGCTTGTCAGTTGAACAGAGTGGTGTTGAACAATGGATTCAAGGAGCTGTGAAGACAAAGCCAGCCAGCATATTAATGACATCCATGGTTAAATACTTAGAAAATCCCATTACTCACACACATAATGAATCATCCAACCACTCTCTGAGCTGTTGGAACATCTGCTCTTCTGTTTTGTTTTATAACTGTTCTATAACTGTTCTATTACTTTTCTAGAACTGTTCTATTAAGGTTCTTGAACTGTTCTATTACGGTTCTAAAACTGTTCTAGAACTGTTCTATTACGGTTCTAGAACTGCTCTAGAACTGTTCTAGAAATGCTCTAGAATGGTTCTATAACTGTTCTATAGGAGCCATTTTTTATCAGATATGGACTGTAGGAGGCATGAGCTGTGTTCTAATACCCATACTAACATACTATATACACCATACTTAATGAGTATATACAGGGTTGGGTAGGTTACTTTCTAAATGTAATCTGTTACAGTTACTAGTTACCTGTCCAAAATTGTAATCAGTAACGTAATTTTTGGATTACCCAAACTCAGTAACGTAATCTGATTACATTCCGTTACTTTTAGATTACTGTCCCTTTAAGATTAGAAGAAGACAAAAATGTATGTTACCAATTGAACAACATCTATTGCAGGATATATTTTACACAGCTAGCCATTTATGGATGTTACATTTTACTTTATGGGTTGGTTATGTAGGCTTCTTCTAAACCATTGCTTTCTACTTCATATAATAATACGATTAAATTATATCTTTAGATAATATATATAATTTATAAATCCAAAAATAGCTGTAGCAACTACAGATTGCCCCTTTAAGTCTATCAAAAGAGCATGTGTCCATTAGACCTACGGATTTGTTTTTTATCAGCATGTATTAGATTGAGCAATAAAAGCCCCAATTTTATTCCAAAGGCTGGGATCTGCACTATGCACCTGTAGCAAGAGCGCAATTTTCACTGGCTGTCCACTGGTTTCAAAAACAATGAATAATACGCAGTTTAAACATTTTGAATTCAACCATTATTGGGTTCAAATACACATTTAGATTTGTGAACAGCCATCATTACACCACTGCTGCCATCCTTACCTCCAAGCGTTTATTCAAATTGAAGAATCTTTGGATGCCGACAACAGTCACACCATTGGAAGTTAGCTTGGACTGTAGCCTACAAAAGCCTATTCCTGCTCTTTTCCCGCCGTTAAAACGGCCAGCTCATCCGAGACCAACTTTCTTTTGGTTTTCCTATTGGAATAAGGTCAATAAGGTGAGCATTAGCATTGTAATCTGGAATGTATTACTATTTAGTATGCTTATTAGCGATTTGTATTTGTTAGCATTTGTCTGTGTTGCTAGGATATTTTCGGTTGTAGATCGCTCATGTATATTATGTTTTATAATGTGTAGATATTTCTACATTGCTATATTGTCCTTTGTGCATCTAGTATGTGTTTGGGTCCACATAACCTGTTTAGTTGTTGACATGCAAATAGGCATATTTTTCCCCATACTGTGCTATAGCCTAAGTTCTCCTCTTTTGTTTACAGAACCACAATTACTATCAGAGAGAGAGAGGTGTTGTGTGTATGTATGTATGTATGTATGTATGTATGTATGTATGTATGTATGTATGTATGTATGTATGTATGTATGTATGTATGTATGTATGTATGTATGTATGTATGTATGTATGTATGTATGTATGTATGTATGTATGTATGTATGTAATGTATGTATGTATGTATGTATGTATGTATGTATGTATGTATGTATGTATGTATGTATGCGTGTGGATATTCATTAAACCCTTGAACTGGAACTGCTGCTTCCTTGTGTTCTGAACGGACACCCTGTGGTGGTTGTGAATGGACACCCCATTTTTATTGTTCTTTCTAATTCATAAACCCTACCCCTATTTTTCCACATGCGATCCATCAAACACATTAGGTGTGTCATCCTAGTGTTCTTTGACTTTTGGTTAGACTAGCTCAGTGGGAACAAACTTGCGCCTTTTTTCAATGCTGATTTTGAATGTCATTGAGAAAACAGAGAAGTGTCAAAGATTTTTTTTCACAAACATCCTTTCTGAATTTAAAAGTAATCCTTGAAGTAATCATCTAGTTTTTTGCTGGTAATGCAACCAGTTTTTTTAATAATCCCTTACATGTAACGGATTACATGTAATCTGTTGCTTCCCAACCCTGAGTATATACTATATACTATTAGTTCATTTGAGTATACTGGAAACGAACAGTATCGTTTCAGTTGAGAGTACTAGAGCTTTGCCTGTATAAAGTGTTTTTTCCTTTAAAAGTTGCGAGCTTTTGCCACGGGATTTAGAGGAACCCAGCATCACGGCTTCATTGCTCCAGACCACCGCAGGGGGGAGTTAGAGCACTCTTTGTGCATTTGGGTCCCAAGGTTTTTACATGACCAATCATATCGAGTGGTTCCAACAACGAATTTGACACTATGGGACACATAGCTGGTGACTTTGTAAAGCAAAGATGACTGACAAAAACATTACGATGGATGCAAATGTAAGTAATTAAGATGGGCTACCAGGGCAAGTTAGCTGAGCTGGAACACGGAGTCATTTCCTGGCATCTGATTGGCTACTGGCATTGTCAGTACAATTAGCTTGAGCGCATCGAGATGCAAATTAGTTGAGATGAATGACAGCTAGCAGCGAGCAACCAGACAGCAACCAGCCAACAGTTGCATTTATTCCACGTCACAAATAAACCAACTTGTACACTGGACTGAAAATCATCATAGACCCCACCAACCAGGGATTCTGTAATTCTGTCATGATAGAATGTGCACACTGTGAAGGGGTGATTGTGTTGCATTTAGGAGAATTGTTCACACTTCCTCCAGGCTTGCAGGAGTGCTCCAGGGGAGATGTGGCATTTGATAAAAATGTGAGGATGGTTCTTCTAGCCCACGAACTTGGACTTGGTTATGTGTAATCGGTGTGAAAAGGCTAGCTAGTTAGCAGTGTGCGTTAGCTTTTGTGGAGCGACGGATAACGATGCTTCGAGGGTGACTGTTGACGACGTGTGCAGAGGGTCCCTGGTTCGAGCCCAGGTAGGGGCGAGGAGAGGGACGGAATCAAAGCTGTTACATATGAAGCTTTAGTCCCCCCACTAAGACAATTGTCTTTCAAAATAACAGAAAAGCATGTTTTAAGATGTATTTATCTGTGCTATAGTATGGTTTTATTTAACCTTCATTTAACTAGGCAAATCAGTTAAGAACAAATTCTTATTTACAATGACGGCCTACACATCATGATGGCCTACACATCATATGAAGGATAGCATCACAAATTAATACATAAATACCACTTGAAGCTTGATGAACAAGAATGTGCACCCCTTTGAGTCCCCAGAAGCAGGACTGAGAACCGCTGCTCTACATTTCTATGCTGAATTCTTGACGCACTGTTTGCAGGACAATCGATTAGCAGGTTTAATAGCCCGGCTACTGTAGCCGATCTGTGTATAGACCCTAAAATGTTTGGTATAAATATTAGTTTAGAACCTACCTCAATTATCATAGTTGTTGTATCGACTTCAAGTCTGAATGGCATTAATGAAGCCTATGGATTGAGTAGCAAGTCCTATATGTAGTTATTACCACGCATGAGATCCCCACATTGTAGTCTATACATTGAATAAATTCACTGATCATGTACTTTTCCTTGGCAAATAAAAGGTGCGGTTCAGGTATGAATCTCTGAAACATTATTTTTCAGTCATATCCAATACCAGGTGTGTCTGCATGTTATGTATTACAAGTATACACTTCAACTGCTCACCAGGCACAGCAATGGCCGTGCGGACCGTTATGCTGTTCTGATATTCCAAGGATGTGTAACCGAAGAGAGGTAAATGTGGCTTACCAGTGAACCTCTGGGTGTTCATCATCAATACTGTGTCTCAGACGTTTTTGTGCATGACTGATGCAACCTGCAAAAAGCATTAAAGACAGAATAAATGAGTACCTGAGGTCACCAAGAAAGTCTGGACATGGCCTGCTACCCCTTATGTAAGGAATTAGGCCCTTTACCGTGTTTACTATGTACTGTAGGTTATAGTATGTGTACTTGTCAGACTGCACAGTAGCTTAATAAACATATACATTTTTAAACAGTTTTTTTTATCGAATTCAATAATATATTTGTACCACTGTAGATGCAATGTATTCAATGCTTAAGTACTCTAAATCAAAATGTCGGTATTTGTTCAACATCTTTATGCTTTCATTAATAAAAGACCAGATTTGCCATAACGAAAAATGCATAAAGCATTATGTGCATTTTTTAATCGAATTAAATGATATAATTGTACCACTGTTTTTATTTACAGTAGTGATGGACAGCTGGAGGCATTTTGAAAACATGCTGTGACCATAAGCTTAATAAACATAAGTTTTAAAACATTAAGATAAATATTGTAAAGAAACAGTCGGGGAGCAGGTTTCAAACTCTCAACCGTCAGGCCTGAAGCCCAGCACACTATCGAATGTGCCATGAAGGTCTGATGTGTGATATGCATATTAACAGTAGAATATCCGGGACTCAACGAGTGGCCTACCAATAGCCTACCAGTATAATAAATCAATTTAATACACACAATCACAAAGACATCCATAAATATTGTTTAGGAAGGTAATATACAGAAAAAAAAACTGAAGACAGAAAGGGAAAGAGGTAAGAACAGAGGAGCAGGGAAGACAGCATATGATTAATGAATTACAGTGCTACCCTGTTCTCTCAGTTCATCACAATTACATAATAGTGTCTCTAGCGGTGTCTCCTAACCAGCCTTGGGCCCCCAGTTGGCCCGAAGGTTATCTTAAGCACGGGTGAGGTGGCGAATTCTTGACCCACAACCTAACAGGCTATTTGCTGGACAATGGATTAGCAGGTTTAATAGCCGGCTAATTTAGGTGTGAAAAAGAAAATCCCCCCAACATGCAATATTGAATCACACTGCTGTATTTGAACCACCCAATAATGGTTGAATTCAAGAAACCTCAACCGTCGGGCCCGAAGCTAGCACGCTATCAACTAGTGTACATCTCAGCTACATTTTAAATTTTTTATTTTTTTATTTCACCTTTATTTAACCAGGTAGGTCAGTTGAGAACAAGTTCTCATTTACAACTGCGACCTGGCATTACATGTATAACTCTATATCACAGAAAAGTTTATATTTACAGTAGTGATGGACAGCTGGAGGCATTTTGAATATTAACAGTAGATTATCCGGGACTCAACGAGTAGCCAACCAATAGCCACCAGTAAAATAAATCAATTTAATACACACAATAACAAAGATAAGTATTTTGTTTAGGAAGGTCATAAAACAACAAAACTAAGAAAAGCATGTTTTAAGATGTATTTCTCTGTGTTATAGTAGCTAAGGCTAAGGCTATTTTTTGTCATAGCAAGAGAAAGGACATAATATTACTTAGGAGTCCAGAAGCAATTTAGATTTTGGCCACTAGGTGGCAGCAGTGTATGCGCAACGTTTTTGACATGTCCAATGAACCATTACATTACTGTTCAAAATGTTGTATCAAGTCTGCCCAAATCTCCCTATCGGTTTATTGATACATTTTCAAGTACAAAACTGTGCACTCTCCTCAAACAATAGGATGGTATTATTTCACTGTAATAGCTACTGTAAATTGGACAGTGCAGTTAGATTAAGAAGAATCTAAGCATTCTGCCCATATCAAATATGTCACTTACAACATCATGCTAATCACATTAGTTCAAGCACCCCGAGGGTGTGACACGATCCTGTAGAGGTTAAAAAGCCTACAGTTATTGACTCTGCAGTCTCATAATTAACAAGTACTGTAATGCTGGATGTTGTACACTATACATAAACACAGAGATTTTCCTGTAACACCTGCCTGCCCTTTATACCAACAGATTGTGTTCATTTAGGCCCTATCTACCAGTCCTCTCTATGTGCTACAGTACATGCAAGCCAGGCCCACTTGGGTTAAGACATTACCTCCCCAATGATTGCAGCATGTGGCAGTGGGGCTATGAGGCTAGTCCAGGGCCATGATGAAGTAATACATCATGCCACAGCAACTGAACACTCACTGATTCTGGAGCAGGAAGGGGGAGAGGGGGAGGAGGGGAGGAGAAGAGGAAAGGGGTAGAGGGGGAGGAGAGGAGGAAAGGGGGTTGAGAGGGGGAGAAGGGGATGAGAGGAGAAGAGGGGATAAGGGAATGAGAGGAGGAGAGGGAGAGAAAGGGGAAAACTATTCTGTGATCCATCTGGCACAATTACAGAAAAAGAGAGAGGGAAATAGAAGAAAGAGAGCCGGAGAGGGAGGGAGGGAATGCGGGAATGAGATGTTAAGATGGGGGCGCGGAGGGAACGTTTCTATCTAGTTCCTGCTTCACTTTGCTTTTTTATGGCTATTTTTGCGTTAATTATTACTTTATTTGCTCAGAAATGTTCATGCAATAATTTCCTACGACCGACAAACACTTCTGAATCGTGAATGGGAAGCTACACACTTCTCTCTCAGCCTCCCAGATCTGGAATACTACATTCGCTCCTTTGTTGCTGCTGACCAAGATGACCGAAGGCAATGCCAGCAACGAAGAAAAGGAAGGAACGGGGGACTCAAAGGTAGGCTGAAAAGAACAGGCTATACAGCTTCCTGGTAAACTGGTAAACTGTTACAGACTTATATCCATCCTGCCCTGCCTTTCTAAAGTCTTCGAAAGCCAAGTTAACAAACAGATCACTGACCACTTCGAATCCCACCGTACCTTCTCCGCTATGCAATCTGGTTTCTGAGCTGGTCATGGTTGCACCTCAGCCACGCTCAAGGTCCTAAAAGATATCATAACTGCCATCGATAAAAGACAGTACAGTTCAGCCGTCTTCATCGACCTGGCCAAGGCTTTCGACTCTGTCAATCACTGCATTCTTATCGGCAGACTCAACAGCCTTGGTTTCTCAAATGACTGCCTCGCCTGGTTCTCCAAGTACTTCTCAGATAGAGTTCAGTGTTCAATTCTTGGGCCGACTCAATTCTCTGTATATATCAACGATGTCGCTCTCGCTGCTGGTGACTCTCTGATCCACATCTACGCAGACGCCACCATTCTGTACACATCTGGCCCCTCTTTGGACACTGTGTTAACTAACCTCCAAACAAGCTTCAATGCCATACAAGACTCCTTCTGTGGCCTCCAACTGCTCTTTAATGCTAGTAAAACTAAATGCATGCTCTTCAATTGAACGCTGCCCGCACCCGCCAACCGGACTATCATCACAACTCTCGACGGGTCTGACTTAGAATACGTGGACACCTGCGAATACCTAGGAGTCTGGTTAGATTGTAAACTCTCCTTCCAGACTCACAATTAAGCATCTCCAAACAAAAATGAAATCTTGCCCTCACTACATATTAGTCGCCAAACCCACTGGCTCCAGGTCATCTATAAGTATTTGCTAGGTAAATCCCCGCCTTATCTCAGCTCGCTGGTCACCATAGCAACACCCACCCGTAGCATGCGCTCCAGCAGGTATATTTCACTGGTCATCCCCAAAGCCAACACCAGCTTACAGATGACACACTCAACTTTGTTATTCAACCAAACATTTTTCAATGTTTTCTGGTAAGAGCAGGGGAAGGGTATGTTTCCTTATCCGCAATTCCTGGTGTACCGAAGTTGAAGCTCCTGTTCACCCGACTTGGAATTTCTGATGCTGAAATGCCGTCCCCACTATATGTAGAGGGAATTCACGTGTGTTATTATCACAGCACTGTACATACCGCCACAAGCGAACACTGAGGTGGCACTCAGCTAACTATACAACATCATTAGCCAGCAAGAATCCTCTCACCCGGAAGCAGTCTTTATTGTCACAGGTGATTTTAACCGAGCACGTTTAAAACCCATTTTTCCAAAATATCACCCACATGTATCCTGTCCCACAACATGAAATAACGTGCTAGACCATGTATATACAAACATCTGTGACGTATGCAAAACCATCCCGCCCCAATTCAGCCAATCAGATCACATCTCTCTGTTCCTACTTCCACAGAGAATAGTGAGGCGCTGGACAGAGGAGGCAGACTCAAAGCTGCAGGACTGTTTTGAGAATACTGATTGGAATATGTTCAAAGATTAATCCACCCAGGAGTCATCCATCAACATTGAGGAATGACTGTACATCGTAAGTCACAGGCTTCATTAGGAAATGTATTGATGATGTTGTACCCACAATAACAATCTGGACAAACTCTGGAGATATCTGTACCATGCTGAGAGCACGTAATGCAGCATTCAATGTCAGCAGGACAAACCCTGATGATTCCGAGGTGCGCAACGTGTACAAGGCAAGCAGGTACGAACTCCGCAAATCCATTAGGGACGCAGAAAGACAATACGGATTCAAACTTGAACTGATGTTTGGCAATTCAGACTTGTGACGCATGTGGCAAGGACTACAGAATAGCATGGCCTACAATGGAAAATCCAGCTGTTTGGTGCCTCCGAGGCTGACGTCGAGGAACACTCTCAAAAGTGTGAATACTCACAAAGCTGCTGGTCCAGATGGCATCCCTAGCCGCGTCCTTAGAGTGTGTGCTGACCAGCTGGCGGGCATATTCTAAAACATCTTCAAACTGTCCCTGTCCCATGCTGTATTCCTCACCTGCTTCAAGGTGACCACCTTTGTCCTAGTGCCCAAAAATACAAGGTGACATGCCCAAATGACTATCGCCCCATCACACTCACCCTGGTCAACATGAAGTGCTTCGAGAGGCTAGTCATGGCCCACATCAAGGCCAGCATGCTAGGCACACTGGACCCACTCCAATTTGCCTACTGCTCCTACAGATTCATGGCTGTAACACATCTCGACAAGAGGAACACCTACTGTATGTGAGAATGCTGTTCATTGGCTTTGCACTACACCAACTCCATCATCAAGTTTGCTGATGACACCACGGTTGTAGGCCTGATAACCAACAACGATGAGTCAGCTTATAGGGAGGAGGTAAGGGAACTTGCATTGTCATTCCAGGACAACAACATCAGCAAAATAAAGGAGTCGATTGTTGACTTCAGATACACACACACACACACACACACAAACACACACACACACACACACACACACACACACACACACACACACACACACACACACACACACACACACACACACACACACACACACACACACACACACACACACACACACACACACACACACACACACACACACACACACACACACACACACACACACACACACACACACACACACACACACACACACACACACACACACAGTGCCTTCAGGAAGTATTCACACCCCTTTTCCAGATTTTCTATTATAGCCTGAATTTAAAATGGATTAAATTCAGTGGTGGAAAAAGTACCCGAGTGTCACACCCTGATCTGTTTCACCTGTCTTTGTGATTGTCTCCACCCCCTCCAGGTGTCACCCATAGTTCTCCATTATCCCCAGTGTATTTATACCTGTGTTCTATGTTTGTCTGTTGCCAGTTCGTTTTGTTTCGTCAAGCCTACCAGCGGTTTTCCCCTCTGCTCCTGTCTTTCTATAGTTTCTGATGATGTCCGGGCCATCATTGTTGACCATGTGGTAAACAGAGGCATTACCATAGCAGAGGCTGCCAGATTAGTTCACCCCAATAAAGTACCTATCTATCTATCTATCTAATATGAAAAAATCAACTGTCAATTTGATCTTGAGAGAATGTAGCAGAATATGCGCTATGCTTTACCATTACATTTACAGTAAATTACATATTGTAATTTACAAAACATGATACAGTATTCTTAAAGTATGATCTATTGACAGTATACTTGTTCTACCCTCAGAATTGACAGTAGACCCAATGGTGGTCACTCCTGTGGTTACGACCAGCAGGAGTGGGCAGTGGTGGAAATGGTCAGGAATTACGTACGGCTGTCAGAATTAAAGCCGGCCATTGAGAAAAATCATGACACCTTTCCCAATGTGGCATCCATCAGCCTACCAACAATCGCCCGCCATTTGAAGAGGCACCAGGTATCTATGGAACACATTTAACTGGTGCTTTATGAGAGAAACCACGGCCAGGTGAAACAACTGTGGGCCGAGTATATTCAGGTACAGCACTATATACTGTATTACTGTTACTATTTGATGCACATGCTACTTCACAATATCATCTTGGAACTATACTGTAAAAATAACTAACCAAAATATATTTTTAGAGGGTGATGGTGCTTGATGCCGCTGTGAACTATCACAAGTATAGGTCTTCATTGATCACACCTTTGATTATGCTTTGGATAGATATTATGGAAATTATAGATTTTCTGTCAAATTTGTTGGGTAATGTAAGTCTATTGCCTAATGTGAAAACTGTGCAATCTACTGTAATTTACATTATTGTAGCATATTAATTTCAGCACTTCTAAGGGCGATTTGAAACACTTATCTTGCTTTGTTTGCTATTGGATTAACTGGTAGTTAAAACAACTCAATTGAAAAGATATCTCTGTTTTGGTGATTAAAGTAATGTTCTCATTACATTTCAAAATGTATAAATTTGAATAAAATGGTTGTGTGGTGACATGTTTGCAATTCAAATCATTGCACAATGACAGATTTTGAATTAAAGACTGGTTGCGTTACAGGTGTGACCAGTTTGGAGTTTTGCACTAAGATTTGTAAAAATATTACCAAAGTGTTAGTTTTATTCTTGTTGACAAAAAAATGACAATTAAATACATTTTAATCGCACTTTGGAACACAAGATTGTGAAAAAAGTCAAGGGGTGAGAATACTTTCTGAACAAACTGTATACATTCATGCTACACATACCGTACATCACAACTGCTGCTGCTACCAGACTGTTATGATTGCTAAATACTGCACAACTTAAACACTTACCTCCAATCCCCACATCCCCAAAATGTGTAATTATTGGACTATAAATAGTGTCTTCTGGTATTATACTTATGCTAACATGTTTATATTCTACTGAGCCATTTACTTTATATTCGTATTCATTTATTAAGTTGTTACATTGTCAAGAAGGAACCATTTTGCTGGACGGTTTATACTATGTGTATCCCGTACGTAAAACAAAAAATTGAAACTAGAAACAAGAGGATAGTACAACGGTAGAACTGAGATTAGGAAGACTAGTCAAGATAACAGTGTGATTAGGAGGGTTTATTTTAGCTCATTTACAGGGGTTAGGAACTGCAATGCAATCATTTGAGGAAATTAATAAATCAGGGTTTTTACAGTCTAAGATTAAAGAAACGGGTCAGTAAGACAGATCGGTAGTTGAAAGCTGTCTAAGACTAAGGAGTGTTTGAGCTCATTGTCAAAATTTGAGAACTGAGATTCCAATCCAGGCAGAGATATACAGTAGATGACATATGGAGTGAGTCAGTGTGTCTTACTGGGTTATTTACGATGTCTTGGTCCAACTAGGCCTACTGACATACACCACAGTCCTTAAACAAATGCATGGAGGACAGATTTTCGATTTCCTTTGCATTTTCAGCATGTCATTTCTGTGACAACAAGACATGTTTTAGTCAGAGCCGTGAATGAAAATATGAAGATGCTCAAATCAAAAGAGAGGGACAGATAGAACCAAGACAGTAGATTGATTTCTTCAAATAAATCAGTAGAGTAAGAAATAAATGCTAAAACATGTCAGCGGTATCTCCCCCTCATGCTTTTGGTCCATGAGTGATGATGCTCTCGCATCTTTTTAAAATGGGATTCTTGCAAACCTGTGAGCGACAAATTGCGCTGTCAGTCTCAATGAATTGAGTAGACAGAAATTCAACCTTTTTCTAAAAACAATATCCACAACTGAGGGGGCAAAGTCTTTCCACAATGAATTGTTTTGATACGGAAATATAATCCACACTGTATATAGATTTCATAAAATAAAATAAGTATCAAAGGGGGCAGAGTAGAGAGTAGCCTTGCATTGAAGCATTGTAGATAGCTCTGCAGAGCGAGATCACAGCTTCCACGCCATGCGTGTGTGTGTGGGTTCAGGAAGAGCTAGAGAATTGCAGGTTATCATAGCCAAGTGGGTGTCAAATTATCCCTTCACCACAATTACATTGCCATGGGTTTCAGAGCCTGTCTGTTAAGCAGCAGCCTGCTGTCTGCTGTCAACTTTTCCCCACCCCCATGTGTGAGGGAGAGCAAGAGAGAGTGAGAGCAGGGGATATAGGGAGGATGAGAGCAGAGTTTTGTGGGTATAACTAAGCTCATACATATTGTTGGCACATGTTGCATCACCCAGGAACACACAGTGAATAGTACCCTTAGATCTGTCAAAAAGAAGGCCAATGCTTCAAATCAAATCAAATCAAATCACATTTATTGGTCACATACACGTGGTTAGCAGATGTTATTGCAGGTGTAGCGGAATGCTTCTAGCTCCAACAGTGCAGTAATATCTAACAAGTAATATCTAACAGTTTCACAACACATACCCAAATACACTACTTTGTGCATGACACAAGTAATTCTTCCAACAATTGTTCACAGACATATTATTTCACTTATAATTTACTATATCACAATTCCAGTGGGTCAGACGTTTACATACACTATGTTGACTGTGCCTTTAAACAGCTTGGAAAATTTCAGAAAATGATGTCATGGCTTTACAAGCTTCTGATCGGCTAATTGAAATAATTTGTGTCAATTGGAGGTGTACCTGTGGATGTATTTCAACCCCCGCCCTTCAACCTTTTGCTCGACATCATGGGAAAATCAAAAGAAATCAGCCAAGACCTAAAAAAGTCTGGTTCATCCGTGGGAGCAATTTTCAAACGCCTGAAGGTGCCACATTCATCTGTACAAACAATAGTACGCAAGTATAAACACCATGGGACCAAGCAGCCGTCACACCACTCAGGAAGGAGACGCGTTCAGTCTCCTAGAGATGAACGTACTTTGGTGCAAAAAGTGCAAATTAATCCCAGAACAACAGCAAAGGACCTTGTGAAGAAGCTGGATGAAATAGGTACAAAAGTATCTATATCCACAGTAAAATAGTCCTATATCTACATAACCTGAAAGGCCGCTAAGCAAGGAAGGAGCCACTGCTCCAAAACCGCCATAAAAAAGCCAGACTACGGTTTGCAACTGCACATGGGGACAAAAATCATACTTTTTTGACAAATGTCCTCTGGTCTGATGAAACAAAAATAGAACTGTTTGGCCATAATGACCATCGTAATGTTTGGAGGAAAAAGGGGGAGGCTTGCAAGCCAAAGAACACCATCCCAACCGTGAAGCACGGGGGTGGCAGCATCATGTTGTGAGGAAGGAAAATTATGTGGATACATTGAAGCAATATCTCAAGACATCAGTCAGGAAGTTAAAGCTTGGTCGCAAGTGGGTCTTCCAAATGAACAATGACCCCAAGCATACTTCCAAAGTTGTGGCAAAATGGCTTAAGGACAACAAAGTCAAGGTATTGGAGTGGCCATCACAAAGCCCTGACCTCAATCCAATAGAACATTTGTGGGCAGAACTGAAAAAGCATGTGCGAGCAAGGAGGCCTAGAAACCTGACTCATTTACACCAGTTCTGTCAGGAGTAATGGGCCAAAATTCACCCAACTTATTGTGGGAAGCTTGTGGAAGGCTACCCGAAACGTTTGACCAAAGTTAAACAATTTAAAGGTAATGCTACCAAATACTAATTGAGTATATGTAAACTTCTGACCCACTGGGAATGTGAAGAAAGAAATAAAAGCTGAAATATACTACTATTATTCTGACAATTCATATTCTTAAAAAAAAGTGGTGATCCAAACTGACCTAAGACAGGACATTAAATGTCAGGAATTGTGAAAAACTGACTTTAAAGATATTTGGCTAAGGTGTACATAAGCTGTACATAAACTCACGGCGGCATTGGACTAAGATAAAGTGGCATAGTAAGCTTTATAGTATGCAGTATACACATAAGAGATTGGTGATTCAGTATGTAAACAAGATTAAGTGACTAAGCTACCAAAGAATAGTATAGCGTACAGTTTAAACATATGAGATTAGCAGTGCAAGATACTGAAACATTATTAAAGTGACTAGTATTTCATTTCCTTAAAGTGGCATGTCTATAGGCTTGTGCTAGAGATGGTTGTTTAGCAATTAGTGGCGTAGTATACAGTAGAGTACAATACAGTATATACATATGAGGTGGGTGATGCAATACGTACACACAAATTGAGTGACTAAGATACCATAGAATAGTGTAGAGTGCAGTTTATACATAGAGATGAGTGATGCAAATACGGATAAATTATTAAAGTGGCTAGTGTTCTATTCCTTAAAGTGGCCTGTGATTTGTAATCACTGTCTATAGGCAGCCGCCTCTGGTGTGTTAGTGATGGCTGTTTAGCAGTCTGATGGCCTTGAGATAGAAGCTGTTTTTAAGTCTCTGTACCAGCTTTGATGCACCTGTACTGACCTCGCCTTCTGGATGATAACAGGGTGAACAGGCAGTGGCTCGGGTGGTTGATATCTTTGATGATCTTTTTGGCCTTCCTGTGGCAACGGGTGCTGTAGGTGTCCAGGAGGGCGGGAAGCTTGCCCCTATTAATGCGTTGGGCAGACCGCATCACCCTCTGGAGAGCTTAGCGGTTATGGGCGGTGCAGTTGCTGTACCAGGCGGTGATGCAGCCCGACAGTATGCTATCAATTGTGCACCTGTAGAAGTTTGTGAGGGTTTTGGGTGGTTGAAGAGGCACTGTGTGGGTGGACCATTTCAGTTTGTCGGTGATGTGTACGCCGAGGAACTTGAAGCTTTCCACCTTCTCCACTTCGGTCCCATCGATGTGGATTGGGGAGTGCTCCCTCTGCTGTTTCCTGAAGTCCATGATCATATCCTTAGTTTTGCTGACGTTGAGTGAGCGGTTATTTTCCTAGGACCACACTCCCAGAGCCTTCACCTCCTCCTTGTAGGCTGTCTCATCGTTGTTGGTAATCAAGCCTACTACTGTTGCGTCGTCTGTAAACTTGATGATTGAGTTGGAGGCGTGCTTGACCACGCAGTCATGGATGAATAGGGAGAACAGGAGGGGGATGAGCACACACCCTTGTGGGGCCCCAGAGTTGAGGATCAGCGAGGAGGAGGTGTTGTTTCCTACCTTCACCACCTGGGGGCAACCCGTCAGGAATTCCAGGATCCAGTTGCACAAGGCGGGTTCAGACCCAGGGCCTCAAGCTTAATGATGAGAGTGGAGGGTACTATGGTGTTGAATGCTGAGCTATAGTCAATGAACAGCATTCTTACATTGGTATGCCTCTTATCCAGATGGGACAGGGAAGTGTGTAATGTGGTGGCGATTGCATCATCTGTGGATATATTGGGACGGTAAGCAAATTGAAGGGGGTCTAGGGTGGCAGGTAAGGTGTAGGTAATATGATCCTTGACCAGTCTCTCAAAGCACTTCATGATAACAGAGGTGAATGCTACGGGCGATAGTCCTTTAGTTCATTTACCTTTGATTTCTTAGGTACAGGGACAATGGTGGCCATCTTGAAGCATGTGGGGACAACAGACTGGGATAGGGAGAGATTGAATATATTTGTAAACACAACAGCCAGCTGATCTGCGCATGCTCTGAGGACGCAGCTCGGGATACCATCTGGGCCAGCAGCCTTGCAAGGGTTAACACGCATAAATGTCTTACTCATGTCAGCCACGGAGAACGAGAGCCCACAGTCCTTTGTAGCGGGCCGCGTCGGTGGCGCTGTATTATCCTCAAAGCGAGCGAAGAAGGTGTTCAGCCTGTCTGAAAGCGAGATGTCGTGTCCGCGGCGCGTCTGGTTGTCCTATTATAATCCGTGATTGTCTGTAGACCCTGCCGGATGCCTCTCGTGTCTGAGCCATTGAACTTTGTGTTAAAGCTTGTACAAAGTGCAACTCAAATTTGTGTGGCCCAAAAAGCCAAATCCAATACAGGTTGTTTTTTATACATATCAAAGGAAACATTTTATTTGACAATCCACTGTAGCGTAGCAGTATGTAATTGTGGCAGTCAGATCCTGACGTTTTAAATATGTTCACAAGGCCAGCTTGACAAGGCATGCTGTGTTAAAGCTCTGACGTGTGTGTGTGTCATGTCAAAATGGCCTGCCATTCTATATCTCTCTATCTATACGCCAAGGTGACCATGTGTCAAAGAACATGTTTTCTTTTTTGCTGACTGCATGTTCACTGATTCATGTCAAGTGTCTCCTGGGGCGTGAGTGAAAGCATACTGCATGCCTGTTGCACTGGTCTCTTTCATATTCTTGACAAGTTCAGAGCTGTAGTGCAGCTCTGCTGTTGACAGGGTAAGGATATGGCATTGCCTCTCGCTTGCATTGCTATAGAACTGATTGATGAGTTTTAACTAAGTTATAACAAGCCTCAAAAAGATCTCACAATATAAAGAATCTGTGAAAATGGAAATGATCAAACAACTGTTACTCCCTCTCTGTCTTCCTCTCTCTAACATGCACACACACACACATGCACGCAGGCACACACACACACACACACACACACACACACACACACACACACACACACACACACACACACACACACACACACACACACACACACACACACACACACACACACACACACACACACACACACACACACACAATACCTCACCACATTGTGCATCGTGAGCCCTCCATCTGGTGTCCTGTGGAGCACTGAGGCAGGGGAGAATGTCACTTTCAACAGAGTTCTCCACAGCAAATTAGAGGGAGGATGATACATCTGGAAATAAATACAATACCTGGATGGGGAATCAGAGGCGGTCAATCAAATCTTTATCTACAGTACAGCAAGGCTCCCAGGCTCACAGCAGGGGAGCAGTGTCACTGAAGCAAAGCTAGTAAAGACTGACAGAAGAATACAGCCTCTGGATAGAGATAGACGGAGGGAGTCTGTTGATGCAGGAATAGACCTATATCTCCCAGCCATGCTGACCTAAACAAATAAGATACTTCTAATCTCCATGTGAAATCTGTTCACTGCATCTGATTTGATCTGAAATTGAAATCCAGCAGACTTTCCCTGGCTATTACACATCTAGATTATGATCCATCATATTTATTTTTAATGCACAAATTCAGGGTACTGCTCGGCGCACGCTGGTGACATTTTAACTACACAAAGTAAATAGTGTGCGTGCAGATTTCCCCTGACAGCTTGTCAGCCACTATTAAGACGTAAATACCTTATCTCCAGAAATCATCCCATGCACTTTTAAGTGTGATCAATTGACTTTGCGTGTAAGCACCTTGATCTTGTATCACAGACTGATGCGTCTGTGGGTGCCTGCCTGTGCTCTCTCACTCTCTGTGTATCTCAGCAGCAGCGCTCACTGCAGCAGCACATGAATAGTTTTGCATACATTTTCTCAGCCGAGCCAACACTGAAATTGTAATGCCATGCGGGTGCTGGGCCCCATCCTCCCCTCTACCTCCCTCCCACATCTCCCCCCACCTCTCTCAGGATGCCGAAGCCATTCAAATGCCACTCCACCGCCACTACCATTACTGATGAGAGGCCTTTGCTTCTTTAGGACCAAAATCACTTCTTTTTTTTTTATCTAACATTTGACTTTTTTGTTCATGTAATTGCTTAAGCCTTGGCTGGTGAAACATATTTCAGAAAAAGACCCAGAGGTATATCTGTTTTGTTAAAGGTTGAAACGTGACACTAAAGAACATTGACTACAATACATTTTTCTTAAGGGATACAATTAACCCTCTGGGTTATGTTTTATGGCTGTGTATGAGATCGCTACTAGGGGACCTTTCAGAATTTACAGAACCGGGTACATGGAGGAATTTGGGGGAGGGTCATGCTTTTTACAATTTCAGTCCAGGGGACTGCTATGTCTTTTTTTTATTTAGTCCAGGGGAGGTTTATGTAATTTGTAATCAATTAAATTGTAATATTTCTCAGTGTTTTAGAATAGGTTGCTTATTGTTTCTCAATGTATTACCGATGCCGCCACCATCTCTGATTCTCCACTGGGCGTGCAATATCAAGTGCGCCTATCAAGTGCGCCTATTTAGTGTAGTCTCAATCAAATGAACCAAAGCCTATAGGGCTGATTCCACGCCAGTGGGAGCTGAAAATATTTTGGGTATGCCAATACTCACATAGAATTAATTAATTAATTGGGAGGAAGGATGTTTGAAATTCTTTTTACATTTGTATAACAAATACTTTTTGAGAAAATCCGGTTGAATATGCCAATTTTAGTTGCTTTAAAGTGGTTAGCAAAGGTTAGCAAAGGACAATGCCTGATGACAAATACTTTACTCAGTGAGGTCACTCCCATAGAATTCTATGGCCAACTATGAATGATTGACATCCCAGGCTTATCCAGTGCGTTCAGAAAGTTTTTACAACCCTTGACTTTTTCCACATTTTTGGTTACTAGCATACCCCATTATGTCAAAGTGGAATACATATTTTTTTTTTTTTTGTCTTACAAATTAATAAAAAACGAAAGGCTGAAATATCTTGATTCAATAAGTATTCAATGCCTTTGATATGGCAAGCCTAAATAAGTTCAGGAGTAAAAATGTGCTTAACAAATCACGTAATAAGTTGCATACACTTTGGATGGCTGTCAATACACCCAGTCACTACACAAATACATTCTTCCTTCCTAACTCAGTTGCTGGAGAGGAAGGAAACCCCTCAGGGATTTCCGCGTGAGGCCAATGGTGACTCAAAAACAGTTACAGAGTTTAATGGCTGTGATAGGAGAAATCTGAGGATGGATCAACAACATTGTAGACACCACAATACTAACCTAATTGACAGAATGAAAAGAAGGAAGCCTGTACAGAATACAAATATTCCAAAACATGCATCCTGTTTGCAACAAGGCACTAAAGTAATACTGCAAAAACGTTTTGTTGTGAATACAAAGTGTTCAATACAACAAAATCCAATTCAACCCATTACTGGATCATGTTATGGGTATGCTTGTAATCGTTAAAGGATAAAAAAGAAACGTAATGGAGCTAAGCACAGGCAAAATCCTTGAGGAAAACCTGTTCCCGTCTGCTTTCCACCAGACACTGGGTGATCTTTCAGCAAGACAATAACCTAGAACACATGGCCAAATCTACACATGTTCCTGAGAGGCCAGGTTGTAATCAAGTCCTGGTCTCCAGCATGGGAACAGAAGAGGAATACCTGGTGCGGTAGTCTCAGGTAGGATTACTACAAATCCTTTTAGCTCTGAGCCAAACGCCAACTTTGGTCCATCAACCCATCTAAATACCTCTCACACCCTACAGTAAGCTCTGGCTCATGAGAGAACCTTCTTAAATCAGCAGAACATTTAACCTATTTATTGACACTTTATGTAGTGTCCTGTAATACTTAGTTTGAAGCATGGGTTGGATCCAGTTCAGGGAACAGAACTGAAAACCGGAAAATAATGACATCTTTCATGGAACAGAAATGGCACCTGGGACAAAAGTGATTCATACTGTTCCGGAACGGAACCATCATTTATATCTAAGGCTCTGGTCTGTCCTAGGAGTGAGGGTAAACAGTAGGCATGTTATCAGCAATCCACTTTATTTGTAATTTTGGGTAAATAGATGGTCACTTGGCTTTTTTCAAGCGTTCAGGGAGGGTAATATGAAATTATATTTTGCTTAAGGCAGGGTTATCCATTTTCATTTTAGAGGTCCAATTCTGTACATTATTATAAATAATATGTGTCCTCTACAGTATAATGACAGTATACAGATGCATCAATACCATGGCTTCAGTAAATAACGTACAGTTCCTAGCATGTGATGTCCATGAACATACCATTCTCTTATTCAGCTTCAGTTTATATGCTCTGATGTTGCCAAGACCTCAATGATACATCTCCATATCTTCAAACACTAAAACGGAATATTTTGTTGTGTCATGTAGAAAATCATAAACAGTTTTTCTCTTACCTTTATTGACTCCATGGTATTGATGCATCTGTTAACTCTCCTTAAAGAGGACCCATGGGGTTTTAGCTATTCTTCTGAAGATCTACAATCTCTGGAGTAATAATGGAATTTATACAACTAAAGAGACTAATAGCCTGGTTAAAATTAATCATCTGAATTGATAAAATGTGCTCAAAGAGCAGTGTAAAATGCCTATGTAGCATGGTTTTGACTAGATGGGATACAGCTTTTTTCAGATTTGAATTTGAAGTACCTGGCCCTGTAGAGTTCCACATAAGCATAAAACACATTGATGTCACTGATGCTGGCAAGACGATCTGGAGCATATGGTTCCAACTGGCTCAGTGTTCTGTCGCTCCTGGATCGTCATGATTGTAATAAGACTAAGTGTCAATAGCCACTATATCCACATGAGGTGCAGATCTAAAACCAAATTCGGTGATTCACTGAACTATCTTGTACATGTTATGGTGATTAGCTTTCCAAATGTCCTCTTGTTTGATCCTCTACAATTGTGTGGGTACAAACCTCTGTTAGATAGCTGCTTTATTAACCTAAGTTTAGTCAACATTTCATTCAGATCTTGCCTGCTGTAGCTACATCACCGTGCTGATGCTGCTGTATTTTGGGTTCCATTACAGACGTATATGTTACCTAGAGCAGTAAAGGGAAATACTACTGAACGGCTGCAGGCCCTGACTGACGGTAACCCTGCAGCCCTACTTAAACACACTAAGATGAATAGTTTGCTATTACTCACATTGCTCACCCCTTGGGGAACTATTTGCAGAGGAATCTGCGGCGCTTTCGCAGGTTATCTCCCCAAGCATAACAGCTCAGAGATACAGCTCCAGCGGTTCCTTAATTTATTCATATCTAAGGCATCATACTTACTCCCAAATCTGGGGGGAGAGGAGAGAAGCCCCTGTGCCTCCCTGCCTCCCCATCTGCCTCCCTACCTCCCAGGCAACACATTAAAGAGCTCAAAGTTGAACTCCTTTTCCAGGAGATCACTGAGTGCTCCCTGTTGATGCGAGCAGAGCATCGGAACAGGCTGGGAGCATCACAGAGAGGATCCCGCCAGGCGCCAGCCTTCCTTCCCCAGTGAACCAGCAGCCTGACAGAGTAGAGGGAGAACAGCGCCCAAATAAACAGGTGTGTCAGAGCACAGAGAGGGAGATGAGATGGGAGCCCTGTGTGTAGTACTCATTCCGCCTGCTTACAGTGAACAAATCCTACACTGTGGGGAAAGGAGATGCCAACCGGTTAGCTGACTCATACATACAAATATACATTATATACACACGTATGCCAAAGTTAAAACCCCATATCAAACCACACATGTCATAATCCCCTAACGTTCCCAGACACTGCTTCTGTACTTGTTAACATTGTAGGGGAATGAAATAATGCATTATGCCTCCACTACGCAAGGGCATACTTCACATATCGTCTCATACAATGATTATTAGTGCTCACAGAGCAGAGAGACAAGCTACTGAACCAATGGTGCTGTCACAACCCACTCAACAGCTCTGCCAGATGATTTAGTAAAACCAATCTGGGTTGAATTTAGAAACAAGAAGAAAATGATGCATTTATTAATGTAACCAAGCTCGACACATCACTCATTAATGTTTCCATTAATTTGTGTAACATTCGTTAACGTTGTGTACGTTACAGACTCAAGAATTATGTACAGTTGGGTTACAATGTACGTTACAGACTACAATTATGTGCTGTTGGGTTACATTATACGTGAAAGACTCTATAATAATGTAAAAACCAATCCACCACAGGATTCTCTCTTCTCAAAACAATTACAGACTTGTTAGAATTTTAATGCTATGCCCATAAAATGAACAAGGACACTCGTTAGGGAATTTAACAAGAAGTCTTCCTTATCAATGTCATAGAGCGAGCGAGAGAGAGAGAGAGAGAGAGATCTCAGCTCAATCACGGGCTTTTATGAGAGTGTTAAAACTAGAGAGCGAGATCTCCAGCATATTGTTCTACTACTCCATGGTCTGGTCTGTTTCATATTTCAGGACATGGGATTTATGACACACTGGCACAAGGAAGAGCCGTCTGGGTCCATTGACACTTTAAGCAATGTCACAGTAGGTGCAGGATAATTTCTGTTAATAGAAAAGGTTTATGTTAAAAGTAGAACATGGTAATGGTCACAGACATGAGGTTGGGGGTCAGAATATTTCTATTTCAAGCTAAAGGGTTGCCCAAGTATTGTCTGTTAGTACCGTGAATAACCACAGTGAAAATCACTATGTACGAAGTAATTTAGGCAGCAATTTAGATAAAACAAAGTTGATATACATATATATCTGGTGGCATTCACCATAAAGCTCACTTAAATGCCCAATTATCCCCCTGCCCATTGTGAGGGCAGCACTGCAAAGAGCAAAGATAAAAGCCTTTTTTTCTCACATTCTCTAAACCCATATCTATCTCTCTCCCTCTCTCGGTTTCCGACATGGCTGTTTCCAACATGGCTGTTTCTAACATGGCTGTTTCCAACATGGTTGAAAAGAGAGAGCGGTGATGCCACAATAGGTGGGCTATCGGGTGACAGCTGCCTTTGTTGTTCCTTTAGCCCACACTGTGAAACAAGCCCATCCGTGTCCCCATAAAACATTAAAAAAGATGATGTGTGTCTAGAATCCCAGAATCCTCCATCAGAAATAAAGCTATACACACAACTGTAGGAAACAAGATCTGAGCCCATATTCATAAAGTATCTCAGATTAGGAGTGCTGATTTAGGATCAGATCCCCCCTCTTATTCATTATGGTTTTAAAGGCAAAACTGATCCTAGATCTGAGGCACTTTGACGACTGCTCTTCAGACCAGTTCTAAGCGAGTTTCAATGTACACGCCTTATGGAACTGGATACATGAGGCTATAGGGAGAGGAGATCCATACGGTTAATGTATCACTCTGTTATATGACTGAAGGGAAAATGACCCAGTCAGCATTTGTCCTCTTTGAGTCAGGATCGATATGTTGATACTGATCTCTTATTAGGTGACAGGCGGCTTTGTTTTTCCTCACTGTTCGGTTGTGTGTAAAGGTGGAATCGACTGAGCGGAAATTCACGTCGCAATTCAACCTGTCATGCTGGGGTGGTGATAGGGGATTGATGTTGGATAACGTATTCAATTACTGTCACTGTACAATACTGCTGAAGCCAAACTATCCTAATTGATTATCTTAATAGCGTGCTTTTTTTCTTCTTCACTTCGAGAGAACAGTCCTTTTGATAAAAGTATTCAGAATGGTGAGAACAGTGGATGAGATTACAATGTCTGTATCCGAAATAGCACCCTATTTCCTCTAGTGCACTATTTTTGACAAGAGAACTAGAGTAGTGCACTGTATAGTAAACAGGTTCTATGCTGCACTTCTTTTAAATAGTGTGTGCAGGTGTGTGTATAGACTTCAGCCACCCAAGAAATGGACCTTTCTCTCTGTACTTTTCAGTTCGCTGCAGCTAGCGACTGGAACGAGCTGCAACACTCAAATTGGACAGTTTTATCTCAATCTCTTCGTTCAAAGACTCAATCATGGACACTCTTACTGAGAGTTGTGGATGCTTTGCGTGATGTATTGTTGTCTCAACCTTCTTGCCCTTTGTGCTGTTGTCTGTGCCCAATAATGTTTGTACCCTGTTTTGTGCTGCTACCATGTTGTACTGCTGCCATGTTGTGTTGCTACCATGTTGTTGTCATGTTGTGTTGCTACCATACTATGTTGTTGTCTTAGGTATCTATTTATGTAGTGTTGTCTCTCTTGTTTGGTCCTATATTTTTATTTTATTTATTTTTATTTTTAATCCCAGCCCCAGTCCCCGCAGGAGGCCTTTTGCCTTTTGGTAGTCCGTCAATGTAAATAAAAATGTGTTCTTAACTGGCTTGCCTATTTAAATAAAGGTTAAATGAAAAAAATGGAATGTATTGTCCGGCAAGAGGATACAAGAGCATCAAATCACGGACCAACAGGCTCAGAGAAAGCGGCCGTAACCATACTAAATCAAATCATGTGACACATTTCTATTTGTCACATGCGCCGAATACAACAGGTGTAGATCTTTCAGTCAAATGCTTACCTAGAAACCCTTAACCAACAATGCTTTAAGACAAAAGTAACAAATAATTAAACAGAAGCAGTAAAATAACAATAGCTCCCAAGTGGAGCAGTGGTCTAAGACACTACATCTCTATGTATCATGTATCAAGTATCTGTCTTTTGTGTATTTTCGTTCTGGCATTTTGCACCTGCCCTATGTTTTGTTGTAGCTGCTTGACAAAGAAAAGAAAATCCCTCGGGGATCAATAAAGTACCTATCTACTGGTGAAGCAATATGGTCCCCCAAGGGAGATCAGTTTGGATTTGGCTTCCCACCAAACGAATCACATCCTAAGCAAAACGTCATTTTAGTTTCTGGTCAGCTTTAGTTGATGTCCTGCAGTAGCTAGCTTGCTAAATCGGCCCTTTCCTAAGCCAATGGATGGATATGGGGATTTGGACTTGTGGTTTTGACTTAATTCTCTGTACAGGCCAATGATTATGACAGCGATTCTGATCTAACAATAAATTCAAATGTTGTGCCACTGTGTGACTGTTGTCTTTTGTTGTCATGGCCTTATTGTATATCACACAGGCGTATGAATGAATGGATTATAGAGCCATTAACACAGTTATCACAACATAGTCCCTATGCCCAAGAACGCCAAGGTAACCTGCCTAAATGACTACCGACCCAAAGCACTCACGTCTGTAGCCATGAAGAGCTTCGAAAGGCTGGCCATAGCTCACATCAATGACCATCATCCCAGAAACCCCAGACCCACTCCAATTCGCATATCGCCCCAACAGATCCACAGATGACGCAATCTCAATTGCACTTCACTCTGCCCTTTCCCACCTTGACAAAAGGAACACCTACGTGAGAATGCTGTTCATTGACTACAGCTCAGAGTTCAACACCATTGCGCCCTCAAAGCTAATCGTGGGCTACAGGAAGGGAGGGCCGAGTACGCCCCATTCACATCGACAGGGCTGTTGTGGAGCGAGTCGAGAGCTTCAAGTTCCTTGGTGTCCACATCAACAACAAACTATCATGGTCCAAACACACCAAGACACTCGTGAAGAGGGCACAACAACGCCTAACCCCCTCAGGAGACTGAAAAGATTTTGCATGAGTCCTCAGATCCTCAAAAAGTTCTACAGCTGCACCATCGAGAGCATCCTGACTGGTTGCATCACCACCTGGTATGGCAACTGCTTGGCTTCCGACCGCAAGGCGCTACAGAGGGTAGTGCGTAGGGCCCAGTACATCACTAAGGCCAAGCTTCCTACCATCCAGGACCTCTATACGAGGCGGTGTCAGAGGAAAGCCCTAAAAATTGTTGAAGACTCCAGCCAACCTAGTCATAGACTGTTCTCTCTAATACCGCACGGCAAGCGGTGCTGGAGCGCAAAGTCTAGGTCCAAAAGTCTCCTTAACAAATTCTACCCCCAAGCCATGACTCTGTACCGGTACCCATTGTATATAGCCTCATTATTGTTATTTCATTGTGTACCTTTTTTTACTTTAGTTAATTTAGTAAAAATGTTCTCACTCTGCACTGTTTGTTAAGGGCTTGTAAGTAAGCATTTCACGGTAAGGTCTACACCTGTTGTATTCGGCGCATGTGACAAATAACATTTGATTTGATTTGATTTGAACATCGGTTGTAATATGGATTTTTTTAGTGGCTTGGCTTGGCTTCCTCAGTGATTTTACCCACGCGCCGCTACTGTTAGTATTTATTTTAAAAGCTCTGATGGAGGCCAAGGGAACAAGAAACACTTTTATTTTAAGTATACTTGATTTTCTAAATTATTTTCAAAATGTAGCAAAAAAAAAATTAGAATTAAAACAATCCAAAACACAGAACATAGAACACAGACAACAAACAAAGCTACAATGCCTTCAGAAAGCATTCACACCCCTTGGCCCCCTCAACATTCTGCTGTGCTACAAAATGGAAGTGGAATCACGTTTCCAGAAATCCCCACAAATTAGCTAAAAATATGATATGAATAGGGAATATGGTGCCATTTCAGACTGAGCCTGCAGCCTATGATGCCTTTGCAGAGGTGAGTTGGTCCGCTCTACCCTCTTTCTTTCTGCACTCCCTCCCTAAATTGATGCCTTCTTTTATTCTCATAAATCTATGATTTTTTGGAATCGGCAGTGGGGTTAAGATTAACAACCATGGATTTCAGATAAAAACTGTACAGCATTTTGAAACTGATGGAGGAGTTTGATTAGTTATGGCTGTAAAGTGGATTAATGCTGGATGGTCCTTCCGCCCATCATCACACTGTCAATTCCACTTAAATGATTCACTCTTACTCTTTTCTTCCAGCATATATTGCTGTGTAATCTCTCCTCAGCCATTTGCCAGTCCCTTGTGCATTTGTTCATGAAACACATTATCAACACACGCCCCCACATCTTTAACCTTTAACCTCTTGCTTTGACACATAGAAGGATGACAATATCTAGTATAAATATTTAAACTACCTATAATACAACAATGTGTACGTAAACAATAGCTTTGTATGCCTTTGATATGCTAAATGCTTATGGTACTGTTTGTATAATTTTCTTATATTTTCCATGTAGACTAGCAACCATATTATTGACTGACTAGGCATCCAACAATTGCATAGACTGGTTACACCACATTTTATCCAACATTCAGAGTCATGGCCATCCATTTAGATGAATGTACTCCTACAAAGTGGGCAGGAGAAGAATGTCACTGAAATCAAATAAAGTGTAAAAAGATCTACAGTACTCTCACTATTGTGTTGTAATAATTCTCTCTAACAATATTTTCCAGACCTCTCTCAGCACTGGGAGCATGCTGTGCTGTACCACCAGCACCGGTGGTATCCATCTCCGCACTCTAGTCACGTTCTAGAGGTCAGCTGGGTCAATCGTCTTCGAGATGGGGATCGCAGATGGTCAAGGGGAAAGTGGCGTATTGGCAAGACCAGGAAGTCCCGGCTACGTTGTGGAGTGTTGTCTGTTAACCTTGAGTTAACCCTGAGGTTACGTCCACTGTCCTCCCCTCCCCAGCCTCTCAGCCTCCTGTAGGTCATCCGGCTCAGGCCCAGTGTTAGTGTCCTCACTCCCAGCTCTCAGAGCAGCTTTCAGAGCTCTGGTGGGTGGAGGGATAATCTCCAGCTGTGTTGATTTGCACTTTGAGAGGAGGGGAGACGAGACATGGAGGCAGCTGTCTAACTCTGGTCCTCAGAAGTCACAGGCTATACATCTAGGCTGATAGACATCTAGACCGGCACATAAAAGCTTTCACAATTTTAGGAGTGTCATTTTCTGGTCATTTTATTATCTGTTGGTCATTTCAGATCTACTGAAATGTGTCTGGTTTAAAGTTTTATCGATGTATTGTAAAAAATATCTGCAGAGGGCTTTTTATCTGAAATAGTCTAATGCATTATGTGATTCCAGATAAAGGAAAATCATGTTTTACAATCTCTCCCAACGTTTGGAACACAAATCAATATCAGAAACAGCCAGTGTTTGAAGAAAAGCTGGGGGGATGACGCTACACTGCGACGCTAATTAGGCAGTTGATGAATATGTTAATTAGTCAGCTGGTGGTGGAATGATAAACACAGAGCCATGCCTATTAGACCTACACCAGTTAATTAGCCATCATAAATAGTTCATAAGTCATTGAAGCTAGATAGCCCATTTATCTCAATGGTGGGTTCAGTCTGTGGGGGGGTTAGTTACTAGCTATTCTCTACGAGAGGCCTTTTCTGTGTCTGATCAGTGGACAGAAAGTGGGAAACATTCAAAGAGCCTGTTAACAACAAAGGACAAGCTAGGCATTAATAATATACATTTTCTTTACATTCTCATATGAATAAATGGTAAGTATTTATCTCTGTGTTATCTCTGTGTATAAAATGAATGGGTCTTCATGGCTAGCTTGTCCTTTTCTCTCTGTTATCTAAAGTGGCCAAGGCTTGCTTTGTTTTTATTCTACTTTTCCAGACAATTGGACAGCGATGCCCTTGCTTTCCCTCTGAAGATGACTGGATGTCTACTAAACCCATCTCCTCCCCTCCTCCCATAGCCTCCCCTGCAGTGCAGACAGGAACTTGGAGCCTCACGTCCGTCTGCCTAAATGAGTTTGACAACTGAATTACGCAGATACCCGATATGGACGACCCCAGAGCTGCACCCAGACAGAGAGAGAGATAGAGAACACCCTCTGATAAAAGAAGAATCTGACACTACAAAAGCATTTGTATTTAACCTCTTGAAACAGTTAAAAAAGTATTTGTGTATGACCTCTTTTCATTGCTTTTGAATTAAACTTAGGTCGCATAATTTCTATAAAATGGTACTTATGATTGTCTGTTCTGATTGGCTCATTACCTGCACTTAAAATGCAGCTCTCTGTTACCTAGACATATACAGCGGGTGAAATAAGTATTGAACACGTCACCATTTTTCTCAGTAAATATATTTCCAAAGGTGCTATTGACATGAAAGTTTCACCAGATGTTGGTAGCAACCCAGGTAATCCATACATACAAAAACCAAAACAAATAAGTTCAGAAATTAAGTTATGTGTAATAATGTGAAATGACACAGGGAAAAAGTATTGAACACATGAAGAAAGGGAGGTTCCAAAAGGCATGGAAAGCCAAGACAACAGCTGAAAACTATCAGTAATTAAAAAGCAATCCAGCCCCCTGTCAGTGCAAATTAATATCAGCTGGTTTAGTCCCAACTGATGGCCTACAAAAAGGTCTCATTGCCAAGGTGTCACACAAGACACATCTCATGATGGGTAAAAGCAAAGAGCTGTCTCAAGACATTCGCAACCTAATTGTTGCAAAACATAATGATGGCATTGGTTATAGGCGCATTTCTAAGCTTCTGAATGTTCCAGTGAGCACTGTTGGGGCCATAATACGGAAGTGGAAAGACAATCATTTCACCATAAATTTGCCTCGACCAGGTGCTCCTCGTAAATTTGCCCATTCATCCTTCCTCCAACTTATTTGTTTTGGTTTCTTTGTATGTATGGATTACTTGGGTTGTTACCAACATCTGGTGAAACTTTCATGTCAATAGCACCTTTGGAAATATATTTACTGAGAAAAATTGTGACGTGTTCAATACTTATTTCACCCGCTGTATCACTGTGTCTCTCTGTATTACAGTAAAAACCTAACATCATCCTAGAAGAGCAAACTCCCATCATCCCATTTCCTGCAGAACTAGCCATGAATCTTTTAAATAAGACATCAGATTACGCTGCTAGTCTGTAAAATTCACAGCACACCAGGGAAACACTCTTGGCTTCTTTTCTGAACATAATCTGTGTTGTTCAATATCCTACATGCAAGACATGTAAATAAGATATGCATTCAATGCTGGAATTAATCGTCAATGTCCAGGTAACACTGTGAAAGTCTTTAAACAGGAAATAGTATAAACTGCAAGTAACCTTTCATCTAACGCACCATGTAGAGTAATGTAAACTGGTCTGACTTCATTGCTGTAACTATTCTCCCTCTGATAGTCTTTATTCATGCTTTGTCGTCTCCACACATACAGTAAAATAGCTGTTTATGTGGAGAACAATATACCCTTACAAGTGGATATGAGGAGAGTGGGAGCAGAAGGAAAATAAGAGAGAGAGAAAGAGAGAGAGAGAGAGAGAAACCAGTGCACCAAGCCCACGTTGTGGTAATAGCCTCTTGATAAATGAACTGATGGATTTAACTTGCCTCTTTGCCTCTGTGGCTCAGCTGACTGGCAATAAACCCTCAAGTAGAGCAGGAAGGTGGAAACAACACTGTGG